>CM043699.1:89370637-89970637 GCA_023935145.1 Bretschneidera sinensis
TCCTCACTCCTTTATAAAGGAATTCTCCATAACCAAGGGTGATTTAAACGGGGAAGAATTAACTGTTACAATTGTAGACACTTATAACGAAGCAATGCATAGCCTTTATTTCATAAAAAATGAGAAAAAACATCGTTTTTCTTTACGAATGGATGCCAGTCTCCTTAAAAGCTGTCTCAATTCAGCAGTTAAAAAGGGATGCCCTTAAGAAACATTCTAGAAGCCTTGGAGCACGTTTAATGATCCAGACCAAAGGAAATCAGCCCATGATTATGGGCCCTGAAAAGTCCAAAGAAATCAGCCCACGATTGTGAGCCCATAAAACAAGAGAATTTGATCCAGCTTAAAGGCCAAATAGGATCCATATCACATAATTCACCTTGCAAACATACAAGTGTCAACTCCTCGGAGGTAATCTCCAAGCTTCGAGCAGATTGATAGAGTATTAACTCCTCAGAGGCAATCTCCAAACTCAGAGCAAATTGATAGAGTATCAACTCCTCGGAGGTAATCTCCAAGCTTCAAGTAGATTGATGGAGTATCAACTCATTAGAAGCTATCTCCAAACGCTATGCGGTTTGACAGGGTGCTAATTCCTTAGAGGAAATCTTTAAGCTTCGAGCAAATTGACAGAGTGTCAACTCATTGGAGGTAATCTCCAAGCTTCGAGCAGATTGATGGAGTATGAACTCCTCAGAGGAAATCTCTAAACTCCAAGCAAATTAATGAAGCATCAACTCCTTAGAGGTAATCTCTAAGCTTCGAGCAGATTAATGGAGTATCAACTCCTTGGAGACAATCTCCAAACTCCGTACAATTTGACAGAGTGTCAATTCCTTAGAGGAAATCTCTAGGTTCCGAGCAAATTGATAGAGTGTCAACTCCTCAGAGGTAATTTCCAGGCAAATTGATGGAGTATCAACTCTTTTGAGGCAATCTCCAAACTTCGTGCAGTTTGACAGAGTGTCTATTCATCGGAGGAAATCTCTAACCTCCGAGAAAATTGATGGAGTGTCAATTCCTTGGAAGTAATCTTCAGGCTTTGAGCAAATTTATGGAGTATCAACTCCTTAAAGGTAATCTCCAAGCTCCGAGCAGATTGATGGAATATCAACTCCTCGGAAGAAATCTCTAAACTTCGTGCGACTTAACAGAGTGTCAATTCCTCTGAGGAAATCTCCAAATTCTGAGAAAATTGATGGAGTATCAAATCCTTGAGGAAATCTCCAAGCTCCGAGCAGATTGATGGAGTATCAACTCCTTGGAGAAAATCTCAAATTCCAAGAAAATTGATGAAGCATCAACTTCTCGAAGGTAATCTCCAAGCTCCGAGTAAATTGATGGAGTATCAATTTCTCAGAGGTAATCTCTAAACTCCGTACGGTTTGACAAAGTGTCAATTCCTTTGATGAAATCTCTAGGTTCCGAGCAAATTGATAGAGTGTCAACTCTTTGGAGGTAATCTCCAGGCAGATTGATGGAGTATCAACTCCTTGGAGGCAATCTCCAAACTTCGTGCGATTTGACAAAGTGTCAATTCCTCAGAGAAACTCCAACCTCTAAGAAAATTGATGGAGTATCAACTCATCGGAGGTAATCTCTAAGCTGCGAGCATATTGATGGAGTATCAACTCCTTAGAGGTAATCTCCAAGCTCCAAGCAGATTGATGGAGTATCAACTAATCGGAGGCAATCTCCAAACTCCGTGCGGTTTGACAAAGTGTCAGTTCCTCAGAGGAAATCTCTAAGCTTCGAGAAAATTGACAGAGTATCAACCTCTTGGAGGTAATTTCGAGGCTTCGAGCAGATTGATGGTGTATCAACTCCTCGGAGGCAATCTCCAAATTCCATGCAGTTTGATAGAGTGTCAACTTCTCGGAGGTAATCTCAAAACTCCGTGCAGTTTGACAGAGTGTCAACCCTTCGGAGGCAATCTCCAAACTCCAAGAAGCTCTGCTCACAATAATCTTCTTGAGAGCAAATTCTAAGCTGTAGGCAGATTTTACCAAGTGGAATCATTTGCCAAACTCCGAGGAATTACCAAAATGTCAAGTCTCTTTGGAGTCTTCACCCCCGCTCAAACGCATTCGAACCTCCATAGTACCCGAATTCGATCTAAATCACATGGTATACTCCATACGATCTACTTTCTCAAAGTGCATAAATGCACTTAAGGAAGTGGGGGGCATCTGATGTAGGGGATACTTCCCTTTCCAATAACGTAATGACACATGTCAAATCTCCAGAGACATAATGGTAATTTCATAACCCTGATAAAATAACCAATCTCTTGTCAATACGTGACAAAGGGTATAACGGTAACTTCATACCAAATGAGCTTATACCACTCCGTCACTCTAGCCCATATAAATAAACTCTTAGAGTTAATAGATAACTCTAAAAAAATATTATTCATATCACAACACTAAAATTATTTTACTAATTAAACTGCGTCCAAAGCATCGTAAAAAGGACCCTCAAACATAAAAAAAAAAGTACACAGCACTCACGTATAAAATCATGTCCTTGTATTATCACGTGCATGAGCCAGTTGGTTAGTGGGGCTGGTGTTGAACATGAGGATGCATTGAGGTGACGCCCATAGGTCACTCACTTCTCAAGTCTGAACCGAGTTTTTTTTCCTTTTTTTTCAATTTTTTTTATAAAACAAAGAACGTGAAAATAAAAATCTCAAACCTTGCATATTTTGTGTCAAATTCGTAGAATGGCCATTCAATTGAGATATTCATTAATCAATAATCTTTTTCCAGTAAATTCTTAGCACGATCAATGATGTGGCAGACCACAAAGACTAGGTTCGAGCTCTTTCAACTAGAAGTCCAAATCAACGTGCAAGCAAGTAGACCTCAACATTAATAATGTGGTCCATCTTTAATCCCACTGACAAGGCGTGCGCATGTTAGCCGATATAACTTTTTAGACGGGAGCGCATGTTAGCAATTTAATTTTCTTTTATTTTTTTTTAAAAAAAGTTGTAAATGCCCAAATTTTTTAACCGGAAAATAATGTGGCCCGTTGCCGGTATAATCCCGACACATTCAAGTTTCTCCCTGGGAAAAGAAAAAGAAAGGAAAATACAAAAGAAAAGAAAGGAAAATCGCAAAAGAAGGAAAAACGCATACGTTTCCTTTATACTGTATTCCCCAAAATACCCCTGATCTCTTTCCCCTTGATTCATTTCAAATCATGACTTTCACTTCTGATCATCTCCTATCTCTCATTCTCTCTGAGTGAGAATGGAGCAGAAACAACAACTACAGAGGCGCGAGGATCAGAGCCTGCCAGAGAGGAAGGGGCAGAAGAGGAAACTGGAGGAAGGAATAATCGACGGCGAGGAGCGAGAGATCTCCATCCCGTCCTCGGACGCGCGCCACGCGCTCTTGAGCAAGGTGAGCGCGCAGGTTAACATACTCAACTCAACCTTCTCCTGGACGGAAGAAGATCGCGCTGTCTCCAAGCGCGCCACTCACGTTCTCGCCGAGCTCGCCAAAAACGGTAACATCCCCTCCTCCCCGCCGAAGAACAAAATTAGCCCCTGATCTGGCCTTATTTACAATCTCGCCATTTATACTATTTTCTTTGGATCGTTTTTGCTGTGGTTGTACGTGCTAGTGTGTGGATGGTGTTGCTTGGTTTTGAGGACTGAGAGTGATTTTTTGTAGAGGATGTTGTGAACCTGATTGTTGAAGGAGGTGCGGTTCCGGTTCTGGTGAAGCATCTACAGCCGCCGCCATCGATTGAGGGAGATCGGAACCTCAAGCCGTTCGAGCATGAGGTGGAGAAAGGGAGTGCCTTTGCTCTAGGGCTTCTTGCAGTTAAGGTGACTTGACTCGCTTGTTATTTTTTCACACACGCACGTATTTGTGTTCTTGTGTTTGAATTTGTACTTAATACTATTGATTAGGTACCAGAGAAGCTATTCTTGTAAGTTTAAAATGAGTTATTTTTTTCTTCTTGATAATTGGGTGTGAGTGGATTTAAAATGATTTAGTTTATGCTAATTGAGGAAACAAGTGGTATTATATGTAGTGTAGTGCACTTAGTTGTACTGGTGCGGTGAGCAGTTGGAGTTTGTGATAGTTCTACACACTGTAGTAACAGTTGCCCTTGCATGAATGTTTTTAACAGTTGCTGCTTGCAGTAATTTGTTTCGTATCATTAGTATTGTATTTGATGTTCTGTTGACGAACTTTTAAGAATTGGAATGAAAAATGCCTAGAACATATGAGGGGACTTTAGGAATGGTGTTTTACAATATATTTGTTCAAAAAATCTAAACAGCATAATAGGGCATGTTTGGTTTTTCTGATTGAAATTTGTAAGTTGGCTCGCCAATGTTTCAAAAATGGCTCCTGTTCGAGGTAATATTTTTACACTCAAAACTTTATACAGAAGAAATCAGGCAATTCAACATTCATGGCTCGCCAAATGACCAAGTACTTGTTATTAAGTATCTTAGTTTGCAGTCAAGTGTTAATTGTTATTAGAAAAATCATATCATTTGTCATTTTACATGGCCTTGTTTGATTTATAATTATTCCTGCCGTACTTGCAAATATATTTGGTGTAGAGGCATTGGAGGGTAGAATTTTGTCAAGAAATACTCTTATGTGATCCTGAACCTGCTGACTTTTTGTGGACTTCACTGGTAACAGCCAGAGCACCAGCAACTTATAGTTGACAATGGGGCCTTGTTTCATCTTGTGAATTTGTTGAGGAGGCACAAGGATGGTTCTTATTCTCGTGCTGTGAATGGTGTCATCAGAAGAGCGGCTGATGCTATCACTAACCTTGCTCACGAGAATAGCAGCATCAAGACCCGTGTTAGGTCTGCTCATTTGAGTAACTATTTGATTTCAAGTTTTGAATTTATCACCCTCCTTTTCTCATGGTCGTCAGTGCTGATAAACAGGAAGGAAGGTGGTATTCCTCCTCTCGTAGAGTTGCTTGAATTTACTGATACTAAAGTGCAACGAGCTGCTGCTGGGGCATTGCGAACCCTGGCATTTAAAAATGATGAAAATAAGAACCAGGTAGTAGCCCTATCTTTGGAAGTTGGATTTTGCAAGGTTGGCTGGGGCATTTGTAAGCGATTTAAATATAATCGTTTTGCAGATTGTTGAATGCAATGCTCTTCCTACTCTCATTCTAATGCTACGATCGGAGGATGCTGCTATACACTATGAAGCGGTAGGATCTTACACTAGTATAGGATTTTCTATACGCACTTCACTTTTGGTGTAGCATCAGATGATTTATCATGAGTTGCAGGTTGGTGTTTTAGGAAATCTGGTACACTCATCTCCAAACATAAAGAAAGAGGTTCTTGCTGCTGGGGCTCTGCAACCAGTCATTGGTCTGCTTAGGTATGTACAAATTTTTATTTTTGTCATCATCAGTGGTGCTTCTTCACTTGGCTAGCTGAGTGAAAATCTTTATTTTTTTACTGTTGTGTAGTTATTATTTCCCACCACTTGATCTGTTGTTCTGGTTCTGTTTGAAATTTTATCAAGTTTCTTTTTGCAATTATTAAATTTATTTATTGGCAACAGTTCCTGCTGCTCTGAGAGCCAAAGAGAGGCAGCTTTGTTACTTGGACAGTTTGCTGCGACTGATTCAGATTGCAAGGTGTCTTTTCCTATACTCTTTTTCTTTTTCTTTTTCTCCCTTGTGTAGTTGATGGTTTCGCCCTATGCTTTATTTGGCTCCTGAGAAGATGGAATAAGTAGAATAAAATTATGGTTTCTGAATTTTTTGGTGTGGACAATTGTCTGTATGATTTGAAGTATTTGTTTCCTTCCATCTTTTCTTTTAGCAGATAAGTGGATCATTATCATTGGCCCGTCCATTAGTTTATAGCTGATTTTTTTTCTTCTCTTTAATGCTAACCTTCCATGTTTAAAGATCAATTAATATAATTATTCACTTTCCTTTTATTCATCATTTTATTAAAAGGTGAGATATTTGCAGGTTCACATTGTACAAAGGGGTGCTGTCCCGCCTTTAATTGAGATGCTTCAATCACCTGATGTTCAGTTGAGGGAAATGTCAGCCTTTGCATTGGGGAGGTTGGCTCAGGTTATTATTTTCAATGAAGTTATCTCTATTCATGTTGGAGCTCAGGGATACTTTGGATATTGTTAAACACCTATTGTTCTCATATCTATTGATAGGTGTTTACCCCAACAATGAATGTTGGGACAATAGAATGAGTTTAAATAACTAGTATGTTTTATGTGTTTCATGTTCTGCTAGAAATCATAAGTTGACTTGATAGCATTATACTTTAACAGATTTAGTCACAAACTATAAAATTATTCTACTTAGTCCAAGTATCAATAATAGTGGTGCACTATGTGATGATCATGGTTTGACTATGGATGTTTGCTCCCTCGTTTCCTTTGCCGTTAATTCTGTACATTCGACTCTACAAATGTTTATGCTATGATGCTGAGTGAACTCTAGTTTCTCTTAGGCTAAACAAGGGCCTTGCTTCTCTCTTAGAAACTTATTGTTCTAATATTGGGAATGTTGAGAACTGTACAAGTGAATACCTTCAAATTTAACTTTTTAGTTGCGGATTCAACATTCATAATTGGGTGGTTCTATATGGCTGAAAATTAATTTTTTATTTCAGGACACACACAACCAGGCTGGTATTGCTCATAATGGTGGTTTAGTGCCATTGCTGAAGCTTCTCGATTCAAAAAATGGATCTTTGCAACACAATGCTGCCTTTGCTCTTTATGGTCTTGCAGATAATGAGGTATTGTATATTTATTGAGTCCTTATGAACTTAAGGGCTGGAGGAATTGAATTTGTTTTAAGATGTCATTATACACTATTTTAATACACTCCTTTTTCTCATAGGATAACGTGTCCGATTTTATTACGGTGGGAGGTATCCAAAAACTGCAGGATGGAGAGTTTATTGTTCAAGTATGCTCTGCTCTTTATCTATTTTCAAACATTAGCTGTTCTTTCTAAGCTTATTTTTTACTTCCTCTCAAGGCTTTATGGTGCTGCTTTCTTGTGATCACAATTGAGTACCATCTACACATCTAGGAATCTGAGATGTTTGCCAACTTCTCCCCCACCCACTGGATCTAGAAGAACTGATATAGATTTACAAATGTACTTGCAGGCAACGAAAGATTGTGTTGCCAAGACATTGAAGAGATTAGAGGAGAAAATTCATGGGCGAGTGAGTATTTCCTTACCTATCACTTACTTTTCTTTTTGAACTATGGAAACATCTAGCCTGTGGAAACTATTTTGGTTTAAGTTATCATTACATTTCTAAGTTTAACCCTTGAGATTGTGATCCCATGATTTTCTTTATGTAGGTTTTGAACCATCTCGTATACCTAATGCGTGTAGCGGAGAAGCCTGTCCAAAGACGAGTTGCCTTGGCACTTGCGCATCATTGTTCCCCAGATGATCATAGAACTATATTCATTGATAACAATGGCATGTCGTATTCTTAGTTAATCTTCTTTAGCTATCCTGAATGTAGTTGTATTCTTATTTCCATTAGGGTTAAAGTGTTGCCAAGTTTTTGTGTTAAAGTATTGCCAAGTTGAGTTGAGATGTTCATGTTGGGTTGAAGATGCTTATAAAATATTTTAATGCAGGATTGGAGTTGCTTCTCGGGCTTCTTGGTTCCACAAGCTCTAAGCAGCAACTTGATGGTGCTGTGGCTCTGTACAAGTTAGCGAATAAATCTATGACTCTTTCTCCAGTGGATACTGCCCCCCCATCTCCAACGCCACAGGTGAGCTTTCATAACTTGTTGATCTGTACCTTCCCTTTTCTAATCATATTAAATCATAAGATGGTTTGATTGTCAAGCATAATGCAAGGCCTCCATGGTGGAAGAATGCATTAATGTGCTTAGAGGATTGTGTGGTTTAGTGTTTTATGGTGATTAGATGCATTCCCTAAACTCTACGAGCCCCATTGCAGCAGTGGGGTTCGTTTTAGTCTGGATTTTGGTTTTTTAATTGCACATAACATTTGCTGCGGACCTAGTGTCATATTGGGGAATCTATAAGGACTCTTTCGGGATTCTATAGAAAATCAAGGAGCAACTAACTATGGATGCTTACCTAAGGGTACATCCTTGCATTTTAGACAAATGTCTGCTTCTGGCATGAATGTTGGTTTCAATTTCCCCACAAACCAATGCACCCAGTTTTTGTTGGAACATGGTTTGATATCCCATTCACCACGATGAACCTTTGTATACACAAAGAAATGTGTTAGATGTTTTTCATTTGAGTTACTGAGCGAAGGTTGAACATAAATAAATGTTTATTGCATTACAAAAATAATTTGGAAAAAGATAATGTTCCATTTTGCAATTAGTTCTTGATTATCATCAAAGCTTGTGTATGCGTCTGCTGCTTTTTTTTATAAATGATTTTGAAGTTCAGCCACATATTAGCTCAACTGAAATCAAAAGGACTAGAAAGAAATTCAAAAACTTATTATGCATACATTTATGTGTATATATCGTCATGTTGAATTCTTGATATGTATGTATGTACATGGGTACATACATATGCATTCTTGTCATTGTTTCAGAATATGAGAATAGATTATACCTTGAAGATTTTGTGTTGTGAGAATCCAATGCCTATAACTACAGAAATTTTTTGCTGCAGGTATATTTAGGGGAGCAATATGTAAACAATGCTACATTATCTGATGTTACCTTTCTAGTTGAAGGTAAACATTTGAATTTTGTGATTATGGTGATATTAGTTTGTTAGCATACATTCCTTTATTTTCCGTTCTCAACTGCAGGTAGAAGGTTCTATGCTCACAGAATTTGCCTACTTGCATCTTCAGATGCATTCCGTGCAATGTTTGATGGTGGTTACAGGGTGAGTAATTCTTTGAAATGTTCTCCTTCCACCCTCCTCTGGGAAATTTCAGTATTCTTTCTCTCTCTCTCACGTTTTCCTCTCCTATTTTTTTTTTTTTTTTTAAAAAAGAAAGAAAATTTCTTTCGGGGCTGGGGCTGTTGTGTTGTATTCAAGTTCCATTTTTCAGCAAGGGAGAGTTGTATTGTTAAGCTTCTAGGCTTTGCACATGAGATGAGATATCATCTTTCTTTCTGATGATTTTGTGGTACTTTTAACATTAAAACTGGAGAACACATTACGAGTAGAAAGGATGTGTGCATTTATGTCGATACAAATATCGTATTCAAGTACTATCGTTTATGTGCAGGAGAAGGATGCAAGGGACATTGAAATTCCAAATATTAGGTGGGAGGTTTTCGAGTTAATGATGAGGTATAATGAAATTTTTAGCTGATACTCTTATAAAATTCTTCCATCTGAACGGTAATAATTTACCGGGTTTCTTTTTCGGACAGATTTATATACACCGGATCAGTTGATGTTACATTGGATATTGCGCAAGATCTCCTTCGAGCTGCTGATCAGTATCTGTTAGAGGGACTTAAGCGACTGTGTGAGTATACAATTGCACAGGTGAGCAGAGATGGCGTGATTGCATGTCTTTTCAGATAATGGTGCTGCTTTTGAATTTGAACTGGTGACCTGATGATTTTTCTATTTTCATCCAAGGATATATCGTTGGAAAATGTTTCAAGCATGTATGAACTCTCAGAAGCCTTCCATGCTATATCATTGAGGCACGCATGCATCTTGTTTATCTTGGAGCAGTTCGATAAATTGGGTTCTAGGCCTGGGTAAGCACTCTTACCAACCTGCCATGCTCTTGCTCTCCCGGAAAACATTTTCTGGTTGTATTACCATTTTACAGACTGAGGAAAATTTTGAAGTATTTGAAGAGTTGTATGCCTTAAAGGTGATTAGTAAATTAAAATATGTTTATGAGCTGGTCATTTTCAAATAAATTTTGTTGATGCATATGGATAGTTGTGTTGGTATCTCTATTCAAGGGCATTGTAATGTCATCTTGCTCATTGATGAGATCAGTTGTGCTGAATCATATATCCCTTGAAGCTACTATATGAAGCAGATAAGATGAAGATCATTTGTTGAAACCGGCCACTTTTGAGATTTTATTTCTCCCTCCTAAATATTTGTGTAGACCATTTGTTGAAACCAACTTCTTACAGTTATTCTGTTTAGTAGGGTGGGGGTTACAGGAGGTTGTCTTTTTGTTGTCTGGGGGTTACACGGATTGCTTCTCAATTTTACTTGGTTATGTTTTTTTTTCCTCGGTTACAAATGCCAACTGGGTTCAATATGCTACTGTGGCATAGAAAAAATATATTTTTCTGATAACTTCTCTATAATTTATTACCTCAAAACAGTTATAAAATTGTTAGAAATCTATGACCTCTTGCTTGTTAGGATGGTTTCTGATAGTGGAGCTTGCAATTTTAAAGGCCCTTTTATGGTGGATTATTTCCTTAGTGGAAGTAGAAACTTTTTAATTATGTTTTATATAATTTAAGTTACTGTTTTATTTGAACCTTGCAAAATGAAATTTTCTTATCAGGAAAGATATAATAAGTGCTGTAAAGGGTGCTTGATGAAAAGACTACAACTATGCTGCCATTGGTTTAAGATGGCAAAATTTTGGTATCATATAATGCATCTAGGCTTGGGAATGGTCCTCTCCATTGTGAAATTTTTGTCTGCGATTTAGCAATATTCACTTTTTTTGTAGAATGAGTATGGGAGTTTATACTTCGTATGGGCTCTAGATTCAACTTGTTTTCCACTATCTGCTGAAATTTTCTACATATTCTGAATATTTGCAGACACTCTCATCTGATCCAGCGTATTATTCCAGAGATCCGCAATTATTTTACCAAAGCACTTACTAAACCTAACCCACATAGCTTGCGGCTGTAGAGGGCTGGTCTTCATTCGTAATCTCTAACTAGATACGTTGTACAGAAAGTAGATCTTCTTGCAGTTCTGGAGCCAATCAAAGGTTCCAGTTGGTTCTTTGTAGTGTGGTTCATAACCACTTCTGATGCTTGACTTACGTTGCAATTAGGCACTGTAAGTTTGTTCTTTAGTTCATTGTCTTATGTGGCCAATTTTTTTTTCTTCATTGTCTTAGATGTAACTGGGAAATATGGCCTTCACCAAACATATTGGTTTCATGGATTGTGATGGTTATATTACTCAAATGTATTCTCTCAACTCTTTACTGAGTTGGCATTCAGTGAGATGAATCTTTGCATTGCAATAACAGGTTTATCTCCTTTGTTTTTTTAGTTCTGAATGCATCGTTACATATGTAAGCTTCAGAAATAAGTGTGAGTGTGTATTGATAAGCACAGGCCGCATAGAAACGCTTCCATTCCATGATAGGTCTAGAATTTAGAT
Organism: Bretschneidera sinensis; assembly: GCA_023935145.1. Lineage (NCBI taxonomy): Eukaryota > Viridiplantae > Streptophyta > Magnoliopsida > Brassicales > Akaniaceae > Bretschneidera > Bretschneidera sinensis. The sequence continues at coordinate 89,382,004 of CM043699.1, forward strand.
ATTCTCTTTTAAGAAAGAATTCTCTAATTATTTTTTGTGCTTATGGTTTTGCTTTTCTTGGTGTTGCTTAATGCTTATGAAATTACGAGTATCATGTGATTCATCTCTGGGTATCAAATTAACTGTTGTGGCAATTCGGTGTTTCTCCCAGGTAGTATTTTATAAAGTGCCTACAGTCGCGTGTCTGACGGCCAATCACGTCTCTCACTTGGGTTTTTTGAATAAGGTGGTGATTTTTTTATTTGAAATTTAAAATGAAAATAAGTTTATGGTAAGATTGAATATAGTATCGAAAATATTTAAATTTAAATTTATCATTATATTTAATTTTATTATAAATTTAATTTTTATTTTAATTTTTAAATAAAATTAATCAAGATATTGTTTAAAGGGATGTCCTTCGAATATGCTCCCTGCATCTTTCCTAACTATTTTGGAATAATATGGAAACTAGATATGAGCCCGAGCATTTACGTGGGTCCCTACATCATATGTTTCTGTTCCTTCCGTCCTCTCCTTTGCGTCCCGCTTTTCTACTCTTTCAATTATTTTTCTACTTTTAAAATAAACCTTCTTTACGTTGCTTGCCACGTGGCAAGATATTAACTTGCTACAGAAAAAATACAGTCTCGCTTAATATCAACATTAGCAGACCAACAGATGTAAAAGTACAACCAACTGTCCTTCATCCCCGGCGGTGGACGCCCAAAATAGTCATGTTTTTGTTATAAGTTAAATAGTCAAAGTCTGTTTGTACCTAACTTTCAAAATTAAATTGTCACGTGAGGTGAGGTCTATGGTTGGCGTTAGGGTCAATTGCTTGGAACTGGTTACAAAGGGAAGTTGGGTTTGCTAATTCTATAAATTGCTCCTTGATGGGTTACATTTTACTTCACAAAACCACAAGGCCAGGCTTTCTCTCTCCTTCGAATTTTAAACTCTCTAAACTTTCCCCCTTTGTGTTACATTTATGGGTTCCGGTGTTAAGGAGGTAGTCTCAGAGCTTCCCCCATTCATTCGAGTATATGAGGATGGCTCGGTTGATCGATTATTAGGCTCTCCGGTTGTGCCTCCTTCAACTGAAGACCCAGAAACTGGGGTCTCATCCAAAGACATCACTATTTCGAAAAACCCTCCCATCTCAGCTAGACTGTACCTTCCAAAACCCATTGAGCCAGACCAGAAGCTCCCTATCTTGGTCTACTTCCATGGTGGAGCTTTCTGCATCGAATCTGCTTTCTCCTTTGCTGAACACAAATACATGAACAGCTTGGTCTCTCAAGCCAAAGTTCTTGCTATATCAATAGAGTACAGGCTAGCACCTGAGCATCCTCTTCCCATTGCTTATGAGGACTCCTGGACTGGCCTCCAGTGGGTTGCTTCACACTCTGGTGACACTGGCATAAAAAATGAGCCATGGTTATCGACTCATGGCAACTTTGATCGAGTGTTTCTTGGTGGTGACAGCGCAGGAGCTAACCTTGTGCATAATATGGTCATACGAGCAGGCTCTGAGAGTTTGCATGGTGGTGTTAAAATTTTAGGAGCTTACCTTACCCACCCTTATTTCTGTGGTTCAAAGCCAGTCGGATTGGAGTCTACTGACGAGCATGAGAAGTCATTGGGATATTTGGTATGGAAATTTTTATATCCATCGGCATCTGGTGGTATTGATAACCCGATGATCAATCCTCTTGCTCCAGGAGCACCAAGCTTGGCTGGACTTGGATGTTCTAGGTTGCTTGTAAGTGTTGCTGAGATAGATGATCTAAAGTTTAGAGGAATTTGGTACCATGATGCTGTGAAGGAAAGTGGATGGAAGGGAGAAGCTGAGCTGATTGAAGTTGAGCATGAGGATCATGCCTTCCATATTTTGAACTTTGACTCTGAGAATGCAAAGAAATTGATTAAACGCTTGGCTTCTTTTCTTCTCAAGTGAAATCATCAAGTACGCTTTCTGACTAATTGGAAAGCACCCGTTAGTGTTAAATAAATGGAAAGCCGATTGGATTTATATTTTTCTTTTTGGCTGAAATAATAAGCAAATGTTAAAGTGATTGTAATGGTAACAACTAGTTAATTGTTGGTATATACTTTTTTATATAAGGATTTTTAATGGGTTTTGATTTAAGTAGGTGTGTACTTAGGTGTCAGAGATAGTGTGAGGTCTAGTTTTTGTTTGACGGTTTGAATTTAGGTGCATAAATAGTGGTGATTTTACAGTAAAGCAGAAATTTCAATTAGGATGTTTTAAGTTGCTTATAAATACTCTTTATATATTAAGTGTATATTATAACGAGAGATTTATGAAATTGATAATAGTAAAACTTTTGACAGGATGTAACTCTAATTTAAAATGAATTTAAATATATCTCATCTTATTTTATTTTAATTTTTTGTTTTTAAAAATATCTCGAATGGTTCATTTTGACGTAGCTTTCATGCTTTTCTTATCGTCAAAAATTAACTTGTTTGTCAAAAGAGGCGGCAGATGAGATCTTAGAGGCTAACTACTAGAAATGTTTTTTTTTCAGTGCCTAATCATGAAATTCAATGCTGGGTGTTTTGCTTAGAATGATCCACGCAGCTATCCTCATCGTTCTATGTACCCTGCAGCTGCCTGAGGCAAATATAAGATTATGACATTACTGTTTTGTTTTATTGTTTTTGTCTCAAAGTAAGACATTAGCATCGTGGAAGTAACTATGATATTGTTATTTTAAATTAATGTTAAATGATATCTAAAGTTATTATCAAATGACCTAGCATTGTTCTAGAAATACATCCTCTTATGAAACTCTATTAGTAATAGATTAGCATTGTGAGCTAGTCATCAGCCAGTGCTAATCATTTAAATTATGTTGGCGTTGTCCAAGACTAGGAAAAAAGAAACAAAAAAGTTTTAAGGACTTTTAGAAGTCTCTAAGAGTTACTTTTATTTTTCTCCTTTCTTACATTCAAAAAAGAAAAATCTTTTCCCTTTCTTCTTCGTAGACTAAAAAAGATAAAATAAAACTTGGTTCCAATCTTCCAGCAATCCAGCCCACACGTTGCACAATTGACAATTCTCCACTAATGGTCAAAAACACGAAATTCTATCTCTTCAAGAAAATGAAAGACTTCTTATATATCTTCTTCATACTTGTCGGGTCATTACTATAATTGGAGTCTTATTCTCCATCGATATCATCTTAGCTGCCGCTCCATCGACGTCATTATAATCGAAGTCTTATTCTCCATTGACGTCACCTCAGTCGCCACTCCCAGGGGACCTTAACCCAACAACAAAGGGCATCCATCTAGATCTTTTCAACCCAACAATAAAGGGCATCAATCTGGATCCTTAAAATTCTGCAATTACTGCAAGAAACAAGGATACATTCTCTTGGAATGCCCGGTTCGAGTTTGTCAATTTTGTAAGAAGCAAGCCCCTGGTCATCTTCAGCGTGATTATTTCCAAAAGCCCAACAGACATTCCCAGCAATACATGTCTCGCGGTACTCTTTCTAGATCTGCTGCCACTACTGCTGAAAGTTCATCATTCACTACTTCCATTGAAACATTTTCTGCCTCTGACATAGAAAAAATTGTCAAACAAGTCCTTGCTCATTCTGGTAATCTACCTTCTACTGCTATGTCAGTCACTTCAGGTAATTCATCTTGGTTCTTTGACTCTGCATGTTGTAGTTCAAACAGCAGCCCCAGTCTCATTTACCCTATCCGCCAGCCTCTGGCATTCTCGTTTGGGTCATGCTTCTGTCGGTCATCTTCAATCCTTAATGTCTAGTGGTCATTTAGGGCTTGTTAAAAAAGACCAATTTGATTGTCTTCCTTGTCAACTCGCCAAACAATCGGCATTACCATTTCACAAAAGTGATTCTTTTCCTTCTGCACCATTTGACTTGATTAACTCTGATGTTTGGGGCCCGTCTCCCACTGCTACTATAGGAGGCTCTAGATATTTTGTCATTTTTGTTGACGATTACTCCTGTTACACCTGGATATTTCTTATGCGTAATCGATCTGAATTACCTCAGCTGTACTTTGATTTTACTACCATGGTCAAGACTCAATTTTCTTGCAATATCAAAGTGTTTCATGCTGACAATGATGTTGAATACATAGACTCTAGTACCATTAACTTTCTTCGCCAACATGGCACTCTTCCTCATCGTTCATGTCCAGGCACCTCTCAACAAAATGGGCGTGCTGAGCGCAAACACCGAGACATTTTCAATACCGCCCGTGCTCTTCTCATATTCGTTTCTTGTCCTGAATGTTTTTAGGGTGAAGCTGGTCTTACAGCTGTTTACACCAAGAACCGTGTACCTTCTCCCATCATTGGGAATCAATCACCCTTTGAGCGTCTCTATGGTCACCCTCTTGACTATAACACTCTTAAGGTATTTGGTTGTGCCTGTTTTGTTCTCCTTCAGCCTCATGAGCTCACCAAATTGGAACATAGATCTCGTTTATGTTGTTTTTTGGGATACAGTGTTGAACACAGGCTACAAATATTGGGATCCTTACTCTAAACGTCTCTGAGTGTCTTGTCATGTTGTTTTCTGGGAAGACAAGATATTTGCCTCCATGTCTAAGTTTCACTTGTCGCACGACAACACCTCTCTCCTATTCACTGACCTCTCCAATGATATTTTTCTCGACACTCTTGAGACAAATTCTTCTTTTGAGTCAACATCTCCACCAACACATCCTATCTTTTTATCAGATATGTCATTACCACCTAACATGTCTACAGACACCTCTAATGAGTTATCCACCTTACCCTCTTCTGAACAACTTGTCTCTTCTGATGGATCCACTCCAACACATCCTATCTTTTTATCAGATATCTCATTACCACCTAACATGTCTACAGACACCTCAATTAAGTTATCCACCTTTCCTTTTTTCTAAGCAACTTGTCTCTTCCAATGGATCCGATCTAACAGCTTCTGATCTCCCTCATCGATGAAACAACCAGCTAAAAACTCCTTCTGTTAAGCTTCGTGACTTTGTTGTATTTTCTACTATTCTTTCTCACCATGAACCACAGTCTTATCGTGAAGCTAGTTCTGATCCTCTTTGGCCAAAAACAATGAATGATGAACTACAGGCACTCGAAAACACTCACACCTGGGATCTAGTGGACCTACCAAAAGGTAAACATTTTCTGGGATGCAGATGGGTTTACAAGATCAAAACTCACTATGATGGGTCCATTGATCGATACAAGGTTCGCTTGGTAGTTAAAGGGTTTACCCAGGAGTATAGGATCAACTATAAGGAGACCTTTGCCCCGGTTGCCCGCCTCACTTCAATTCACAGCTTAATTGCAGTTGTCACCGTTCGTCTGGGGATTATTTCAGATGGATGTGAAAAAATGATTTTCTTAATGGTGAACTCACCAAAGAAGTTTATATGTGCCCTCCTTTTGGTTCTCATCATCTTCTGCATCGAGTCTACAAACTTCGTTCGGCTCTCTATGGTCTCAAGCAAGCTCCTCGGGATTAGTTTGCCAAGTTCAACACCATTGTTAGAGATTTTGGATTCACTCCCAGCTCATATAATTCTGCTATTTTCATTAAGAAAACAGACCAGAGTACTATCATTCTTCTCCTCTATGTTGATGACATGATCATTACTGGTGATGACACATATGGAATTTCGAATCTCAACTTATCTCAGCCAACATATCGAGATGAAAGATCTTGGGAAGCTCAGTTACTTCTTGGGACTTGAGATCACTTCTAACTTCGAGGGATATTATCTTTCTCAAGCAAAGTATGCTTCTGACCTTCTTACTCGAGCGAGACTCATAGATAGTAAGACATGTGTTACTCCTCTTGAGCTCAACTCTAAACTCACTCCTCTAGATGGTACACCTTTGGAAGACCCCACCTTGTTTTGCCAGTTGGTTGGTAGTCTTGTTTATCTTACAGTTACTCGCCTTGACATCTCTTATGCTATCCATATTGTCAGTCAATTTCTCTCTGCTCCTCGCACACCCCATTATGCCGCAGTTCTTCGCATTCTCAGGTACATCAAGGGGACCTTATTTAATGGTCTCCATTTCTCAACTCACTCTTCACTTGAGCTTCGTGCCTATTCAGATGTAGATTGGGCAGGTGATCCCACTGATTGTAGATCCACCACTGGTTATTGCTTATTTCTTGGTGATTCTCTTATTTTTTGGCGAAGCAAGAAGCAAACAGTAGTCGCTCGATCCTGCACAAAAGCTGAGTATCAAGCCCTTGCTGATACAACTCAAGAACTTCTATGGCTTCACTGGTTACTTGAAGACATGGGCGTCACTCATTCTACTGCCACTATCATCAGCTGCGATAATCAAAGTGCTATCCAGATTACTCACAATAATGTATTCCATGAATGCACAAAATACATTGAGATTGATTGTCACTTTGTGCGTCATCATCTCACCCGTGGGACTATTGAACTATTATCAGTTTCTTCCACCAATCAAACTGTTGATATCTTCACTAAAACACATCCTCCTAGACGTCTTCAGGATTTAGTTTCCAAACTCAAGTTGATCTCCATTTTACCACCTTGAGTTTGGGGGGGCTGTTAATGTATATATATACAATGTATATGTTAGTTCCACATCGGTTAGAATGGGAAACATTCCTCTTAGGTTAGGCTATAAATATGATACATCCCTTGTAAGGAAATTACATCATTCAATACAATTCTCTTCTCTTTGTATTGTCTTACTTCCTCTCTTAAATTCAACTCGTGCCACCATCGCCTGACCAAGACCCAGAAACAGGAGTCTCATCAAAAGACATAGCCATCTCTCAAAACCCTACCATTACTGCTTGTCTGTATCTCCCTAATCTCACTAAACCCCACCCTACAAAACTACCGATCTTGATCTACTTTCATGGTGGTGGCTTTTGCATTGAATCCACCTTCTCATTTCTTGACCATAGATAGCTCAACAACATAGTCTCTGAATCCTAAGTTATTGCAGTCTAAGTAGAATACAGGCTAGCCCTAGAACACCCTCTCCCTGTAGCATATGAAGATTGCTGGGCTGCTCTTCAATGGGTAACATCTCACTCAATCCAAAATGAACCCAAACAAGAGCCATGGTTGTTGATCTTTGGTGATTTTGACAATCTCTTCATTGGCGATGATAGTGCAGGAGCCAATATAGCACACAACATAGCTATGAGAGCTGGTGATGAGGATTTGCCTCGTGGGGTCAAGATTTTGGGTGCATTTGTTGCTCATCCTTACTTTTGGGGATCAAAACCAATTGGGTATGAATCAATTGTTGATCATGAGAAGAGGTTTCTAACTTTGGTTTGGGATTTTGTTTACCCATCTGCACCTGGTGATATTGATAATCCCATGGTCAACCCATTTTGTGAAGGATTGACAAGGCTGGGGTGCTCTAAATTGCCGATTTGTGTTGCTGAGAAGGATATGTTAAGAGACAGAGGTGTTTGGTATTACGACGCAGTGAAGGAAACTGGGTGGAGAGGAGAAGTGGAATTGTTAGAGGTAAAGGGAGAAGATCATGCTTTTCATATATTCTATCCTGAGATTGAGAATGCTAAGAGTATGATCAAACGTTTGGCTTCTTTTCTCTACAAGTGATTATGATTATGATCATGATCCCTTTTTTTTTTTCTTTTTTCTGGGTGTTTGTGAGTGCTTGAAAATGTATGCTGATAAATGGTCGAAAATCTAGTTGGTCCTCTGTTTAAACGGTCAAAGCTCTCATGACTTTTTCTTTTCTTTCTTTTGGGTAAAAGCTTTCTTGTTTCTATGTTGTAGAATCTATCATGGCTTAGAGGTGAACTACTCGTGTTGAAATATGTCCATGACATCTGAAATTAGATTTCTAGGTCGAGTCGGTCCAAACTCAATAATTTAGATTAGTTGAAAACTTTATTGATAAGGATAATTTTTTAGTTTTACACTTATATTGACATTATCAATGAAACTTTCAATATTACCAATGAAGTTTTCAATTGGTTTAAACCCGAACCAACCAAGAATTTTTTATTAGCTAATGTATAATAGATTATCATTTACACTCGCTGTTAAATGAGCATAATATTTTGCTATAAGGAATATGTGCACATTTTGATGCAAGAACTTTGAATTGGCAACATCATAACTGTTGCCGAAAGCTTAAGTTAGCATCCGCTGCTAAAAGCGAAAGGGAGAAATTAAAAGCAACTGTTCTGCGACCTTTTCAATTGTAATAAAAAAATTTGGAGTAAGCACTTCTTACAATGTTGGTGAGAGTTATAATTAAGGAATGAAATGAAAAGTAATAGAAAGAAAGATGAAAAAAAAGGTGGTTTTTAGAATTTGCTGGAGAAACAACAGATTAATGGTACAAAAGCAGTTTTTTGCTGAAAAACTTGCTGTAATATCTCATATCTTGCTGAGAAATCTGCTATCTTACATATATACACTGGATACTTGTCAGTTTTAACTAACCATGTTAGGTTGAAATTGAAGGTGAAAATAATATCGAACAAAACTGAAGTATGAAGATTGTTAAGATTGTTAATTTTCTTGGACCGAAACATTTTAATTCCAACATGGTTTATTTTGTTTCGCTTTTTTGTGTCGGCCTTTATGACCAATTTCAGCCCGTTCATTTTGGGCGAATTACTTCATTTCGACCTATGCATGACAGGCCAGTTTTTTTGTGATTTTTTGCAGCCATTATCTTGGCTATCTTGAGTGCTTTATGTGGATTGGCCTTCGCATTGCCGATACAGGGCTGTTTCTTAGAACTTGCAAGTGATAACACAAGCAGCTTTGAAACCAACAATTGAACTTGATTCTCTCTGTAGAAATATCATGCATGCCAAAAAAGAAAGCTGTACATATATTCCTTGATTCCACCCCACCAATTAAAGATCACCCACTCAATTGCCATAGAGCCTGTGTCTAAAGTGAAATAACAACATGCAATCGATTGGTAATTGATGTTGTAAACACATTTCACACCAGTCATGATTGATGGTTAACAACGAGTCGTGTAACACGCGTAGATAGGTTCACGTGGATGCAACATATATATGTTGTACTGGTAGCTGCTAGCCATCTGTGTCAGTTCTCTTTGAAACCGTGAGCCTAATAAAGAAGAAAGTCATAATTTTATTTTGATTATGTTTGGTAGGGAAGAAAAATATTAAAAAAAAATAAAATGAAAGACAATTGAAAGGAAAAAAAAAAAGATTGATATTTTTTATATATATTTTGTAAAGATCATAAAAATGTGAAGATTGTGAATTTGTGCATAAGAAACTCACTTTTTTTATTTACAATATAATATAAAAATGATTTTCACCCATATTTTTTATTCTCCTCTTTTTTTTCTTCTGTTTGATATATTTGATTATTTCAATATCAGCAGTCATATTTGATTGCGTAGTAATGATAATTAGATAGGGAAATATAACTTTCCATGTTGGGCCCAATGGAGGAACATGTCTCCACTGTAATCCCAAAGCCTATGGAATATTTTATAGAACATTTAAAATGCCTCCATTAAAAAATTATTTTAGTTTGCTTTCACTGTCATTTAAGTCAAGTGAAAAATTATTCTTACAAAACAAATACGGTGTTTTTTTATATTTATTTTATATATTATTTTTATTAAGAATAATTGAGTTATCAATCACCTCAAAACTTAAGTTGATAGAAAAAGACCCAATTAATTCTTTATAATTTAACATACCCCCTCACATAAAAATCGACAGAATGATTAAAGGTTCTGCACGTGAAACCCAAATTAAAAAAAATCCAAATAGTTGATAGAAAATGATCCAATTAATTCTTTATACTTTAACACGCTCCGCACGTGCAAAAAAGATTAAAAGTTTTACACTTGAAACCCAAATAAAAATAAAAATAAAAAACTCAAATATCTAAAAAGGAAAAAGACTTGGTCAAATAATAAATTAAAAAGAACCAAAATGAAAGAAAGCCCAAACATAAAAAGAGCATCTCTATTACTTGAATTTATGGAGCTAGATAACTATAATGAATAATTAAGTTACCAATTATCTCAAAAGTTTAAGCGAATAGAAAATGACATGATTCATTCTTCATACTTTTTTGTTATCTTGTTCATTACATGAACTACTTGAATTAATAAATTTGAATTAATTATGAAAAAATATCTCAAGATAAAGGCAATTTTAAAAAATAAACATCGACTTAAAATTGACTTTAAGTCAAACTAAACAAATTTTAAAACTTAGGATGTAACCAAATTATATATTTTTTAAAATATAAATTTAATTTTAAAAGAATTTTTTAATGTTTCTATATTCGAAAATATGATTGATAATGATAAAGATAATTTTATTTGATAATAAAAAATGTAAAATTAAGTTTGATTGTATTATAGTACGAAAATAAAATAAAATCCATGTTTATTGAAGGTATGTTTTAGTAGCTTTTTAGAAAAAAATTTAATCAAATTTCGAAAATAAAATCCGAAATTTCCACTAAAAAAGTCTCACACCTTGTTTATTTACTTATAAAAAAGAAAATGTTAGATTTAATCCGTGCCGAAGAGACTTAAATACTTGAACGAGCCTAGCCAAATCTTTTTTTTTTTTTTTTTGTTGGGCAATAATACCAAGAAAATTTGAAGTTCACTTTGTCAGTCAAACAGAACCTTGTGAAGATTGAAGCCACTACAACTGCTTTGTCAAACAGCCCCTTAGTGTGACGAAGACAGGCATACAGATATCCATTTCCCCCAAAACCTATCGTTTCGCTTCTTCACTCTTCAGTTGAGTTGCCCTTTTCCCTCCATTTTCTCTCACTATATATGTCTTTCTCTCTTTGAATTTCGAACTGTTACGATAATAGATTGCCCTAATTAAGAGAACCAGACAGGAAGAAAAAGAACAGGAAAAAGGTACCCTTTTCCTCATCTCATTTACTTTGTTTTTTCGTATTTTTTTCTTCTCGTTTTGCATTTCTAGGATCACTTTGTTCCTCTTATTCATTGCTTTAGTTGAATCGATCTTGTTATTAGTTGATTATAGCTTCTTAAATGGCAGATCTGTTATGTTTTATGCCCAAGTTTGAATATTTATGATGATTCTGATAGTAAATGGAGTTACTTTGTTGGTTATTAATTGTTTATTTTGCCAAGGAGAACTCTTAATTGATTTAGATCTCGCGTTGGTTCCATTTAGGAGATACCCTTGTTGTTGTTCTTTTACACTTTTCTGTCTTTATGTTATTTGCCTTGGTTTATTACATTATTATGTGAATAGAGGACAACTTTATTAGGGATTTTTCTTTTAGGTACATTATTAGCGATTTTTCTTGATCCACTTACTCTTTGTAAAGGTATAAAGAAGATATTTTGTAGAACATGTACCACTAAAATTTATTGTCATTCAATTGAATTTATTAGATTAATTGGAGCACAATAGTAAAGGAAGCGACTTTCCAACATATGTGTGTAATTATCATTCATATTTCATTAGAATCTCTCCCATTTCACGGAAAAAAGCATATTTCGTTTCATCTCCAAATCCCGGGTGTCAAACTCGGTGTTATGTTGACCTTTTAAAGTGCTTAATCCAGTTTAAAACATAGTTTTCTAGATACATTTCTTTTGTATTCCACCGGTTTGTTAATCACCGGAGTAAGTAGTTTAGGATCGAAGTTTTGGACGACTGGATCAAATTTTCTGTCAATGAGGGTACCTTGACGTTTTTTCCTCTCTTTTTTTTACTGGGTCAACTGGAAAAGGGATAAAGGCAAAGAAAACTACATTCAGTAGGTTTACATTGGTTTCCCTCTAATTACTCATTTTAGAGAGAAACTAAAACTGCATGGAGGCGCTTATATCTTCATATAATCATATTTCCCCTTTTTATATCTATATTAAGAAGAAAAAAATCCTTCCTTTGGATGCTGATGTAGCATCTTTTGCATCGCTTTCACTAGTGACCATTAAGAGTTTATTTTTTCATCGCTTCCAACTGGGGTCTGGGGCTTGGGATCTGTGCTATAGGACATGATAATTACAAGGCTACTATTTAAACTTGGTCAGACAAATATACCAATTAAAAAAAGTTGGTCAGACAAATATGCAACTGCCTTATTGTTTTGGTATTTCTAAGGGGAGGGAGCAATCCATAAAGGATTATGTATATTTACTTATAAAAAAATCCATAAAAGATTATGTGGATGGTCCACTAGTTGTAGGATTTAGAGGAGGGTCCTTAATCCTGATCATATATGATTATCTTTTTAGAGTAACTGCTGTGAGAAAGTTGAGAATTCATACCTACTTGCTTGTAGAAATTCTTTGTATAATTGTCTTCTTCTGCCTTTATTCTCAGTATATATCATTAACATATTTGCAGTCAACATCTGTAGGTTTTGTTGCAATGGACTCTGCAACTCTGAATTCACGTCGCCCATTTTCAATTAAACTATGGCCACCAAGCCAAAACACAAGACAGATGCTTGTAGAACGTATGACGAATAACCTCACGTCTAATTCCATTTTCACGCAGAAGTATGGTTGCTTGACCAAGGAAGAGGCTGAGGAGAATGCAAAAAGGATTGAAGATGTAGCTTTTGCGACTGCAGACCAACACTATGAAAGGGAACCTGATGGTGATGGAGGTTCTGCGGTACAACTTTATGCCAAAGAATGCAGTAAGCTTATGTTGGAAGTCCTCAAGAGAGAACCTGCAGCAAAGGATGACAAAAAGGGACTACTAGCTGAGAAAGATGATGTCCTCCATGAAACCTTTTTTGATATATCTAAAGGCCAGCGTGCTTTTATTGAAGCAGAGGAGGCTGGGGATATTCTGAGGCCATTGAAGGAGCCTGGAAAATCTTACACTAAGATATGCTTTAGTAATAGAAGCTTTGGTTTAGGAGCTGCTCGTGTTGCTGAGTCCATTTTGGTTTCCCTCAAGGATCAGTTGAAAGAAGTTGACTTGTCGGATTTTATTGCAGGGAGACCAGAAGCAGAAGCTCTTGAAGTTATGACTATATTCTCAGCTGCCCTGGAAGGTAGTGTTCTGAAGTATCTTAACCTCTCAAACAATGCCTTGGGTGAGAAGGGTGTCAGAGCTTTTGGGAAACTCCTGGAATCACAGAGTTGTCTGGAGGAGCTCTATTTAATGAATGATGGCATTTCCGAGGAAGCTGCACGAGCAGTTTGTGAGTTGCTTCCTTCCACAGAGAAGCTTAGGATCCTTCAATTTCATAATAATATGACAGGAGATGAAGGGGCACTTGCTATCTCTGAGGTTGTGAAGAATTCACCCCTATTAGAGGACTTTCGGTGCTCTTCTACTAGGATAGGCTCGGAAGGAGGAGTCGCCTTATCGGAAGCACTTGATACTTGTACTCATTTGAAGAAGCTTGACCTGCGAGATAACATGTTCGGTTTGGAAGCTGGGGTTACTCTAAGTAAAGTTCTTTCTAAGCATGCAGATCTAACTGAGGTTTACCTGAGTTATCTCAACTTGGAAGATGAGGGTGCAATTGCCATAGCTAATGCTCTAAAGGAAGCAGCACCTGTACTCGAAGTTTTGGAGATGGCGGGAAATGACATAACAGCTGAAGCTGCTTCTACTATAGCTGCTTGTATAGCAGCGAAGCCGCATCTTACAAAGTTGAACTTGGCTGAAAATGAGCTTAAGGACGAAGGTGCTATTCAGATTGCTAAGGCTTTGGAAGGCCATGTGCAGCTAAAGGAAGTTGACATGAGCTCCAACTTTATAAGAAGGGCTGGTGCAAGGCTCGTGGCTCAAATTGTTGTTAAAAAACAAGGGTTCAAGTTGCTGGACATAAATGGGAATATCATCTCTGATGAAGGCATTGATGATGTGAAGGAAATATTTAAGAAATCTCCTGACATGCTTGGGTCCTTGGAAGAAAATGATCCTGAAGGAGATGATGACGAAGAATCTGGAGAGGGTGAGGCCAATGATGATGAGTTGACATCAAGACTGAAGAATCTTGAAGTTAGCCAAGAGGAATAGAGTTTATCTTGTAGTATTCTTTTCTAGGATTCTGTTGCTCTAGTAAACCTGCAAAACATTAATAATTGTGGGAGGAACTTGCAGAGTTTTCTATTGACTGCTCTGTTGAATACCATGCATGAGCAGGGCAATGGCTGTTACTCAAGCAAGAGCTTAGCGAATGTTCCGTCGCTAGGTTAGGTTTAGTGGTATTTTTTTCATCCATCAATCGTAAAAGTACTTGAAACTTGCTGACTTCATCATTTTAGTCATAATGAGATGGCAAATCTTGTGATAGATTCTCCTAATATTGCCAAGGATGCTATTTGTGACCTGCACTAAATGATTTGGGGCTGATGTTTTTTTTGTTTCTTTGAAATCCGTAGGTTTGGCTTTCAAGCCTAGTCAATAAAGTAATAATCATGATATATCGTCAAACACGAAGTTTGAGATCGTTAACGTCAACAGACCAATTTCATGAATGGGCGCTGTTCTAACGTTTGAAGGAATGAGATCTCTCAAGCATAATTGCCAGTATCTTACAAATATGACTCAATTTGAAGATTTGATCACTTTTTAAATTTTTTAGTACAAACGATGATTCTAAATTACCCCAATAAGTCTGATGTATTAGTCGCTTATAGGCTAGGTAAAGGAAAAAAAATATGAAAAAAGAGAAACAATAGAATATGAACATGAAAGCTGCATCCTATGAATTGAAATAATTTTACATCGCTGCTGCTGATACAACAAAGCACGTTACGTTCGCCAAAATGAACGGAACCGGTGGAATGAGCTTAAACCATGATGCAGCACCAGTTAAAAGAGTACCTTATTTGCTAGTTAGAAAGGGTCGCTCGACAGTTGCAAATGAATAAATCAGCACTTGGGCAAACACCAATGGTCAGACTCACAGCCTAGCCACACACTCCCAACTTCCTGCAACTAAAGCTACAGTGCTGTTTTCTTTCAAATCATTTCCATCAAACCCATCTATTTCCTCTTCCATTGGAATTCTGCCCTCTAGAATCAGATGATGAACTCTGGACGGCATAGCTTGATCTTTTCTTCCTATGGGTATTCCATGTAAAAATATGTCTGTTCCAATCAATTCCTCCTTCACCCTGATGTTCAGATTTTTCAATACCCTGCTTTTCAGATCTTTCAATCGTTTCCCCTTCAGACTTGAGTCTCTTTGGGGCAGAAGGGAAAGTATCATCACTGGTTCCCTCACTTGCTGCAGGAACATTCTCATTCTTCAATTCTAATACTTTTTTCTCGGCTCCTGCATTATCACTAGTTGATACCTTTTTCTCCACTCCTGAATCATTACTTGCTGATAGATGTCTCTCTGCTCCTCCATTTTTACTGGCTAATTCATTGCCCTCAAACAGGAGATGGTCCCTTCTTTTTCCTTTTATTGAAAACTTTGACATGTCTTCCCCATTTTCCACTGCCTTCATCCACTGTAAATCGCTCAAGGAATCACTGTAAACCACTTCCTTTCTTCTCCGCTTCCCCAGGACACTACCACTATCGTGTTGAGAACCTTTAGCCTTGTCTTCCTGAGTACCAGGTGCAGGATACGCCCATTCTGGTACCTCATGTTCTTCCATGAGACGAGATCTATAATTTTCTTGCTGCCTTCTCTCCTCATCCATCTTCTCAAACAGCCAGAACTCCTCATCTGAACGGGCTGCAAGGCGGTTGATTTCTCTCTCGCTTGGCACATCAGTTCCAAGTGAGCTTGTTCCCCTACGCATGATCTCCTCCAACATCTCTCTTCTGTCCCGAGCTGCGCAAAAATATATAAATCACACTAAGATGCTGTCGAATCCCTCCAGATAAAGGATAAAAGAGCCTCACAAGGAGGGCAAGCGAGCCATCTCATTTTTAGGATGAGATAAATGAGAAGAGTTATGTTCATACAATGGGTAGAAGTGAAAACATAGACTGGAAAAACTCCCAGGCCAGAGAATCCTTCGGTGGGATTCTTGGGGTTCTAAACAATCTAACATATGATTAACCATGAGACAACTAGAATACATTGAAACAGATAAAAAAAAATTTGTGCCTATCCTGCTCGGTATCTGCGCAAGTAGAAGACGCATCACAGCTGGTGCCCAACTTAGCACTTGTGTTTTGCTTTTCCTATTGTTAGTTTGGAAAAAATTAACTTTAAGCCACCATACCATGCAAGTTTTATCACAGTTTTAAGGAAAAGAAACTTACAGGCAACACCTACAAAATTTCTCATCAAATAGTATACATGTACATAACCTTCCTTATAAAAGAAGGTGAACCAGAAAAAAAAAGTTGATTTTTTGGGGAGAGGGGTAGGGAAATCAATATTATCCTGCCCTCAAACCAAGAATTGCTGGCGCCCATAATGTAGGCTAAAGGAAGAGTGTTGCCACAAAATTTAAAAAAAAAAAAAAAAAAATTCAAGAAGATAACATTTTGATGAATATTTCTTGAGTGCATGAAATTCAAGTACAACATACCAGTGGAAGTTGTGTTAAAAAGTCCTGCCTGGATGACCTTGGCATCAATACCCATCTTCTGCTTTGCACGCTCCAAGATTACTTCTTCAATTGACCCAACACTGACCAACACAAAGACCCTGACTTCCTTCTTTTGTCCTATACGGTGGGCACGGTCTTCTGCCTGTTGGTCCATTTGTGGGTTCCAATCACTATCAAAAATAATTACAGTATCTGCTGTTTGCAAGTTCAAACCAAGACCTCCAGCCCGAGTGCTTAAGAGAAACATGAAATATGGAGAGTCTGGTTCATTGAACTGCTTTAGTAAAGTCCCTCTTTGCTCAGTTTTTGTGGTGCCATCAAGTCTAAGATACCTAAAATCATTAACTGTCAAATATATTTCGAGAATGTCCATGAGGCGTGTCATTTGCGAGAAAAGCAAGACTCTGTGTCCAGTCCTACGAAGTTTTGGGAGCAACCGATCAAGGAGCTCAAATTTCCCTGATGCTCTCACAATCTCAAACTTCTTCCACATATCATAGTCTCCCACAACGAAAAGATATGGGTGGTTACAACATTTTCTGAGTTGCATTGTAAGATTCTGTAGACTCTTTGACTTCCCAGATCCTGCAAGTTTTAACCCTCTTAACAAGAAGTGGCATTGCTAAAATTAATTACATTAGATGAAAAAGATACACAAATCTACATTGACAAAAAAAGGAAAATATCATATTCATAAAACTGCATAAAGGAGAACCTTCCCCCTTAATAAATGCTCAAGAGCATTTTTGGCAATACTATCGCTGATTCTAAGAGCAAATCTTTTAGCAGCTAAATAAATAAAGACCAAAGGTTTTCTTGTTAACAAGAGAAAAAATATACTTTTAAGGACGTGCCAACCAACCAGGCCATTTTCTGGAGCAGAAGTCTTTACCGAAAGTAGAAGACAAGCTATTTAGGCTAGGTTTGGGGGTGTGGGGGGAGGATTGTCTGGCAGATGATTACTTGTCAAGATTCTAAGAGAAAAGCAATGCGGAACTTGAGAATGAGAACATTTTCAACTTATGTTACTTTTGAAAACAACCAGTTAAAAACACAGAAAACATGCTGCAGAAGCTACAAACCAGTGTGTAGCCCAACTCTGCCCACGTCTGTAACTTGTTGATAATATACTTTCTGCCATGCTGACATATCACATTTCAGTATGACCTGCGATTTCCCAGGAAGGTATTTCTCCACCTCATCTTTTTTCCTCCTTAATATAAATGGCCTTATAACCTAAGAATTGAGGAAACACATCAAGATAAGAATTCCAAGAAAACAACTAGAAAATTTGAAACAAGGACCAAGAGTGCAACACTAACATGATGCAAGCGGCGAATAATCAACAGCTCTTCTTCATCTGAGAGAGAAACATCACCACGATCCGCGAAAGGAGCATTAAACCACTCCTCAAAGTTCGAAACTGAATTAAAAATGTTTGGAAGGAGAAAATTAAGCAATGACCATAATTCCTGCAAACTGTTCTGTATTGGGGTCCCAGTTAACAGAAGTCTTCGTTCAATCCGATAGCTGCATACAGGTGAAAATTAGTTTAGAGAAGTCTTTCACATTTTCTTATGATGACTTATCTAAAACATTATTGAACAAAACCTGACAAAAATTAATTAAAATAATCATGGGATGAAGATGAAGGGTGGCTTTAAGAAGTAATATACAAAATAAATGAGTTCAAAAATCCAGTGGAGCAGTTTTGATTTTAATTATGGTGCGAAAGGGTGACCAGTGGATAAAACTTCCATATGCCAGTGGACAGATTCAGGTTCTCATGCTGTCCGCAGCAAAATTATATTCTCTTCAAAAACAAAACTAATCCACATGCAATTTTGTAGCCCATAAAATGTTAAGACCTTTGCCTGATCAAGCTCGCGATTCAACTAGGCTTTTATGTTTGGAAAAACAATGATACTAAAAGCAGGTTCTTCAAAGGTAAAGAAAAAATTTCAGATAAAGAGCTTCTTAGGAAATAGACTACTCTCACGGACAAGCAGTGATAAGCAAATGTGAAACATATATAGAAATTTGACAGGAAATTTGAAGAACAAACATAAAGTTAACAAGACAACAAACATAAAACCCTGGATTGTGTTTATAACTCCATACCCTGAGACAAGAGTTCGTGCAAGAGCACACTCATGATTCTTTAATCGATGTCCTTCATCAACAATCATGTAATACCAGTGAATTTTCTTCAAAAATGCTTTATCTCTCATGATAAGATCATAGTGTGTGATCAATACGTTAAATTTTCCCTCTCCTGATATTTCTTCCCTTATTGCTTTTCTCTCATCTAGACGCCCGTCATAAAGAACAGCTGCAATACTGTATCAGGAATAAATGCGTAAGCAATATTTAAAAGAAAACATCAAATGGATGTGGCACTTCACAAATACATACACACATACAGATACATAGAGAGATGTAATTTAAAGAATGCTTTGCATGTACCTGGGGGCCCACGTCGAGAATTCATTTATCCAATTTGGTAGAACAGCTTTTGGAGCCACTATCAAGTGGGGCCCAGTCACACCCTTGTTCTCGATAAGATATGCAATCAATGAAATGGTTTGGATTGTTTTCCCCAGCCCCATCTCATCAGCTAAAATTCCATTGAGATTGTTATTGAACAAAGAGAGCATCCACTGAAGCCCCTCTAACTGGTATGATCTTAATTCTCCACCTTGAAGAATGGACGGCTGCTCAGTTACCTGTTCAACAATTTAAAATATAGTTAGATTCTCTGATTCTAGTGGTACAAGAAAAGAAAAATAGCACAGAATTTGAAATAACTGTTTTGCAACATTGGAAATTTACATGAGATCATGAGAATAGAAAAGCACTTTGCCAACCATCATTTGGCAATCAGAACTCTGTTGCTTATGCTTAACCATTAAGAAATATGGAAAGCATTTAAGCAGAATTCACCACATAGACAATCTGGACATGCAGGCACCGGACACAAAATTTTGTATACCTCCTAACCAAAACCGCTTGATCCTCCATGACAAAGACAGATCAATAATTATGCCCACCCAACAAATTGGCCATTTTTTTTATTCTTTATGTTGGCCAAATTTTTAATGACCAGAAATGCATATTCTATGACCTACACAGGTACAGTTATCTTGAAATTACGGCTGACAAATTAGGTAACTACATGAGCCTAGGGAAATTTCCAGAAACCAATTTTCAATGAAAAAAACTTAAGCACTGCATCAGGAAATGGTCTACATCCAACATCTACGCATGCTTATTACATGGAAGACAAAGGTTATGTTAAAGCAATTGCACACAATAGTTGAATTCTGACATTCTGTCAAGTGGCCCAATAATTATAGTGAAACAACGTTCAAAAGATATTATATCACATAGGTAAACTTTATGACACTCATGTCGAATAGTGATGATGATATCAAAATAAGAATATACGAAATAATATGGTACAGATGATCAGGCTTAAATCTATACCTTCTCCTGAATTGAATGTATAGCTGAGTTATACTGCCGCTGACCTTCAAGTAAATCACTAGTGTCATCATTGTTATCAGAATCAATGTTCTCTACATCTTTCTCAGGAAATGAATCCTGAGGGGTTCCATCCTTTGGAGCATCGACCTCAGAAAAATCAGATTCTGAGCCTTTCAGTGTTTCAACGCCATCTGAATATTTAGCATCTTTCTGACGTTGAACAGCAGCTCCCAAATTAACAAGGAGCTTATTTGTTTCTTCAAGAAGCATGGTTAATCGTTCATTCTTGCTCTCCTTTACTAATCTCATGTAAGCTTCTTGATCATCAGCCTTCAGGGCCTGGAACCTTAGTTTCTCTGCCCTCGTAGCGCGTTGCCTTTGTCTTCCATGCCAAGCCTGTTAAAATATGTAACATATAAGGGATCCCTTTACCATATGCTAGAATAAGAGTAGCACTGATCACTCAATCAACTAAAACAACGAATCCCATCTCCTGGAATTACGGAAAATAATCTCTCAAAGTTGCATTAACTTGTTTCTTCCTAGATTTTTAAGTTTCGCATATGAAAGAAATAAAGAAAACGGAAACATGGCTCAACTCGAATCAACTAAGCCTTAATACCAAATTGGTAAGAGATTATAAATTGACTAAAAAAGCAATCAAAACCATTGTAATAAATATAAACGCTTTTCCAAAACAAAACATGAAAGAAATCAGAGTAAGTCCCCTTGATATTTGATATTCTAGATGCCAAAACTATTAAGAGGTTGTCATAAGAACTCCATCAAAATTTAAATAGTTGGCCTTGCTCAAAACTTGATTTCAAATGAGTACCACAAAAGACAAGAATTGACTATTGTTTTCCATAGACAAGACTTGATCTGACTGGAAACATATTTCCCTGAAATGCTTTTCTTATACAAAGGTCAAAATTCAGGACAATATTAATTATAAACATTCTGTAGTGGCATGAGACACCTAGGAACTCGGTAGTAACTGATTCGGTAGTTGCAGGAAGTGTTCCTGAAATTCATAAAGATCCATTATTTGAATTCACCTTCACGTCTTATTTCTGTACTTCCAGTCCTTTCCCAAATTGTTTGGTTAGTTTAGTTATATTTGCTTTCTTAATACGCACACATACTTATATATATGTAAGTAGCAGCCAGTTCCTTCAATTATCTTTCGAATATCTCTATCTCAACCTCCCATACATTTCGATATGCTAATTGTTTGCTTCATATTCCCCTCAGGTTTCCCTCTAAATTCTCCCTATATTTT
Organism: Bretschneidera sinensis; assembly: GCA_023935145.1. Taxonomy (NCBI): domain Eukaryota; kingdom Viridiplantae; phylum Streptophyta; class Magnoliopsida; order Brassicales; family Akaniaceae; genus Bretschneidera; species Bretschneidera sinensis. The sequence goes on from CM043699.1 coordinate 89,403,309, forward strand.
GAGGCAGCATCCCTGACTTCAATCTTCCATCCCATAAGCCATCTCCACACTCCATTCAAGTACATAGGCATCATGATGAATATTAAGATAGGACAATGCACAAAGACAAATAGCATACATGGACCCCGTCATTTCTTTGCTTTCGGCGCTTTAGAGAGGCCTGAATTTGCAATTGGAACTCACGGACTGCATTGAGTATTTCCGTGAAAAATTTTCTTTTTCTAGTCTCAATATAGTTCCTTTCTTCCTCCTCTAAGCGTGACAGCCTCTGCATCAAAGAGTTTTGACTATATCAGCAGCACGCAACAAAAATTTCAAAATCCTGCTTCCATATATCATTATTTTCTAATCAGATAACACATAATATGGATCTTATAATCTATAATTGTTGTCTAAACACTTATCCATACTTTTTTTTAAACATAAAATGAAAGTTTTCTTCTTCTTTTTTTCTTTTTCTCCAGCAGCACTTCTATAAGTCTCTCAAACCGAAAGTTGACCTGATAGCGTAGTTATAACTATCTTATTTTCACATAGTATCCTGATACTAAATGGCTACACTAATCTGCGAATTGTCATAACAGCCCATCAATTTGTGAGTATCACCTCATTCAACGAGTTAGAGCTTCAATATTTACAGATGCCATCAAAAATGGAGAAGCCAAATTCCCAATGTTCCCTTTCTAACTAAGAATTACTTTAAAAGATAATAGGAATACAATAAATGACCTCAGCATCTCGTTTCTTTCTGAACTGATCATCAGCTTCCATCGCAAAAGGATCTCCAACGCCATATAAAGGACGATGCAATCGCATCATGCCGCAGTCAAACAATTGCTTGTCAGGATATGCACAGTTCATACGGAGCCAGTATTCTGAACTCACATCAGACCGAACCTTGCATTGCAAATGAAAAAGGTCCTTGGCCACAAGGACAGAACCAATGTCACCCCTCAATACCAAGGAATAAAAAATTGCCTAACACGGTAATTGACAAATTGAGAAATTTGGTTGCACTTCAATAATTCTCAGCAGTTTATCAGAAAAAAAGTTTTCAAAATCGAGAAAGAAGTTCGCCTTGTTTCTTCAAAGAGCAAAAATAATCTGATTTTGTTTTTGGATACGGATCTGTTCCCAGCCAACCAAACAGGTTTATCAGAAAAGAACAAGTTAGCCATTGTACAACCAAACACTGACTTGGCTTTAGCCCAGATTACTTCATTTCATCTGTTACGCATAAACTTCATATAAAAGTAAACACATCAGAGAAAACTTCCGTATCAACTTTAACATATCAGGTTTACCTTTAGTCCATAGAGCTCAAGTAAGCACTTTGTCTGCAGGTCCTCACCTCTACTTGAAGGCAATTCTGATTCAGAACATAAATGTATAAGTACTCCTTTTGAAAGATTCTCTAAACTTCAAATTGAAATTAGTAAAAGGTCATTCAGAGCTATTTAGTCCATCAATGCCTGATAGGAAGCTACTTTTAAAATAAAAAAAAGAGCCTAATAGAAAGCTTAAAACCTGAAAATTTGGGTTGCCAAGTTAAAAGAGGTACTGCTTTCCAACTGGTTTGCATAAAGAAAGTATAGCTTGAGGATTGGGAGGCATAAAGTGATCCGAATCCTAGCAGTAGGATATAAATTTTACAATCACACACTTTCTCTAGTTTTTTGGTCACATCACACCAGACTTTTAAGCTTCAACATTTACTCTAGCACATGCTTGCATAAGAGAAACAAAGGAAAACAACCATCAATTATAATCTAAACTAATGGGCGGAAAATATTAGGTCAGTAAGTTATCAGAAGCCTAACGAGAGCAAAATGCCATCAAATGCCATAAAAATGCTCTTTAAAAAAAGTAAACCACCGTTATCATTGAAAAAATAGATGCACCAACATGCAAATACATTAAGACTCTCCATCATGACATGTTTGTAGCTGATATATGTGGGAAAAAAAGTATATGATATACAAGGTGAAGGGTCTCAATGAATGGTAGCAACCTTCAAGTTCACTCAACCGATGCTGAATGTGGCTCTGATACAGATTTTCCCTTGATTCTGTCAATAAACCTGATGTGCATTTTGACCGTTGTTTAGCTAGTGCATCCTCAAATTGACTCATTAAATCGCTTCTGTTAGAAATCCCACAACCATCCTGCAGCATGAATGTTAATTCAAAATTCTTAGAAGCCAAAAAAAAACCTTATCAAAGTTGGCTTACATTTTCAGAGTCAAATCTCCAATATGATAAATAGCAACAAGGACTAAAGAATATTTTCAACACTGGGACTGCTAATTTCGAACAGATTCATTCTCCAATAAACTCAACCAGACTAAAGACTTGAATGATTATAAATTATCAGTTTATCATATTAGAAAACCAAGATACTAACATTGTCCCTTCAAAACACTAAACAATAAAGGGTATTTCAAGAACCACACTACCCCAAAAAAAAAAAATACAACAATTTCCAACATCGAACAAGCAAAGGTGGTCCCATAACAACACAGAACCCCCTAATTCACAACAATTAACAGCAAGAAAGCACCAAAACAGGAAAATAATATCCAAATATCAACACGAGAACACCTAATTCACAAATTTCCCAACAAAAAATCATGAGAAACTATCGGAATAACAAAACAAGAGCCCATAATTTCAGAATTTTCACCACCAGAATATCAAACATTCAAACACAACAAAAAAGGTATCCAAAAAACAACACAAAAAACCGAAATTCACAAAAATCTCCAAAGCAATAAACCGAAGCGACTAAAGGGCACCCCAAAAAATCTTACCAGACCCTTCTCCGCCACTTCTCTCTCGTCAGATCCACCACCTCCGTGGGGCCCACCGCGAAGGGCCTCAATTTCAGCATCCTGGTCCCCATAGTAGATGGAGGAAACGGTGTCGTGTAGGTCAGGAGGGAGAGGGAGGTTTCGAGAGACGAAGTTAAGGGCACAGATCAGGGACTTCGTCTTCTCTACGGGATCCTCTTGTTGGCTTTGGTGATGCTCCAGCTGAGCCACCATGGCGGGAATATGATTTCAACGGTTATCTTTTCTTCTTTTTCCCCTTAAACAGTCATTTTTTTTATAAAAAAAAATTTGTTTTTATGTATGAGTTAGTAACAACTCACGCACACACTCAGTCGCGAAAACCTCTTCGGCGTTCTGTCGCCCTTTTTCTTTCTTTCTTTCACGTTTGTGTGAGAGAACTGGCGGTGATTTAAGGAATGGGGAAATGTGTAGTGACTAAACACGCCTTTTCTTTTATGGTATGACAAAAATGCCCTTCATGTGCTAAAATACTTTATATATATATATATATATAAAATACTCCCATGGTAACTCATTGTCATGGCCCCTCTGTCCACCTGTAGGCCACGGCCCACTAACTCCGGAAAAAAATTATCGTCGTTTTACCAACGTAAAAAGAATTTTGTACTGAATTTTTATCGAGCAAAGAGCCATTCTCAACAGAATTTTGCTCTGAGCAAAGATATTGAATTTTTTTAAATTTTAAGTTTGTTTAAATCTAACTTAATGATTGTCATATTAATTTTGTGTTCGAAACACAAACTGATAATTGTGAGATCAACATATTCAATGAGCTCGTTTTCAGTAAATCGATATTTTCTCAAAGTAAAATAATATATAAACATGAAGTTAACTGTTTTTGTTTACTAGAGTTGTACATTTTTTTTGTAAAAATATTGTCCACTTATTTTTGTTGTAAATCATAAACTTGTTTGGTCAAACAATTACCCGTGTTTCTTAAATTCAAATATTTAATAATATTTTATTCAAAATCATATTTTAAATCCATAAGTTGATTTTAAATAAGATTCAATTATTTAAATTTCAAAACTATATTTTTTAAAGTTTTATAATGATAATATAAATTTAGGTCAAGCCTCTTTCAAAAATATATTTAAAAGCTTGACCAAATACTGTAAAATTAAATATCAAACTAAGCATGAGCACCACACTCACCTATATAGGTTGATGATAGCTTGCATTTTCTTTCAGATGCTCTGTTCTCTATCCATTCAATTTTTGACTAAGCTTGTCTTTCAGTCAAATTGTTTGGTAAAATTCTTGCCCGTAAACCAATTCTGCATTTCAATTTGGAAAATGTCTTCCATGTTATAAGATCAGGTTACAGTTTCCATGGTTGGATATAGTCATTATGGACATTACATGCTCCGCAAATCTATCAACTTTGGCAACCTTTCGTCAAGGACAAAAAGCTAGAATAAATACCTCAATAGCTAAATCCAAACCCAATAACCAGATAACATAATAGGTAAACAAAAAAGATAATTCAGACAGAAAATTTCTCTTCATTTTAAGCATGCAATCATCTCCATACAATTCATGATTCTGTTACTAACTTCAAACTCTGGAGATTTACAACTTAATAAAGAACAACCTGCGATCAGGCCTATGTTTTCCACAATTATTAATGCTTTGTTCTCTTTTGAGTTTAAGCTACCTTTAATTTTCAGCTCTTTGCAATGCTTGGTTGATTGGTTCTTGGAAATATTGAAGTGATATGAAAATTGCTTCCTGTTTGTACAGGTACAAATTTGAAAATCAATCACATGGACTAGTAAACAGATTTTTACAATGAGAAAAGATGAATGGAAATAGACTCAAAAAGTACCTCTGTCCGAATGGTTCGAGTCCCTTGAAGAGGACATGTGTTCAAGTATAAGTGAAAAACTTCACGAATATTTTTTCCCTGGAGAAGAAGAAACACCAAACCAGTATTCAACTTCTATTTGCGTTTCACCTATAGCCTAACTAATGACTACGAACTGTTACTAATTACATAGCATATGATAAAATAAAGAATCTAAAAAATGTTACGAAGTTTAATCTGCAGCCAGTAAGACGAGAAGTTGTGGATTCACTAAAACATGTCAAGTTTGGCATAAATGGCCTACCACAACAAAAATAAGAACTAATTCTGTTCACAAATATAAGTTTCCTTCTTTTTTTTTGATAAGCAAATATAAGTTTTCTTCTTTAAAAATCATAGAAAATAGATGGCCTGTAAATCTCATTGGACACGAACTAACTACTGAAGCGTGATTTCAAAAGTTATTTGTCATTCTCTAGAAGCATGTTCTATGCAATAGTTTAGCAAAATCGAACCAGTCATACAGAAACAGAGAAATTGACTAACGTATGGGACCTTACCTTTTTTTTATAAGGTATGAGACATTACCTTAAACTTATTGTCTTCTTCAGTACTCTCTTCCAACCCAGCAAGTCCGCCGAAAGCAATCAATAAGTGCCTACAAAATTATGGAAGATCAAATTAGAAATAATTAAAGTTAATTTAAAAGTTTATAAGGTCCCAATGAGCACACATTTCCCTGTTACGAAGGTGGAATATGAAATTACAAATACAACAAAGATTCAAAGCTTTGCTAAAACAAAGTTCTAGCACTCCACAAGAGTATTAAATGCCCATCACTTGCCAAACTGATCAAGGAATGAGCAAAATGTCTTTTTCTCACCCTTGTCCAACCTCCTTGACCAATTTTTCTATACTAAGAGCCCGGTTGTTTGCTCAAGGAATGAAATGAGAATGGAATAGAATTAAGACTCTAAAAATGAAGCTTGAGGGGGGATTCAAGAGATGAAGAGCTGGTATTTTTGTTGGTAGAGTACGTTGCCTTATGTCCAATTGAAAGAAATGGGATTGACATCTTAAATTTGGCAACCCTGTTCCTTTCAATTGGACATAAGGCAATACGGTCTGCCAAATAAAACACCACCACTTCATCCCCTCAATGACCCTCAAGCTTCATTTTTCTAGTATTAGTCCTATCCATTCTTTGTCCAAACAAAACGAGGCCTAAATATTAACAACATCCAGGAGGCACAATGTTAATTGGGAGGGTGGGTTGCACTTTTCAAGCCTGGAAGAAGGCAAAGCGAGGGGCCTTCCCATTTTGATTATGTTGTGCAACCTTGTGTACACCCCACATGGCAAGTGTTCAAATAGTTCTGAACACAGCCCATCACTGATCAAACTAGAAAGTCCAATTAGTATGGCATCTACTGGAGGGGCACCTCTCTAAATATTTATCTGTGAACTGTTAGCTGTCCTCTGAGGGTTTAAAATGGAACAAATATTCACCTGAAAATAGGTAGTTTAAGCTCCGACGATTTAACAATCGCACCGTGCTCTGAAGTACCAATTAAATAGTCATAGCCACCCTGCGATTAATATGACAGAAGTTGGTCTCTGTGATAGATTGGCAGAAAACATATGCACTTCTTTAAAACTAAAAGAGCATCAAAGTATTATTACTTTGTAAGGGCAATCTTTGAGTACTGAACTGATATTAGAAGCATATCGCACTCTATACCCCCAATACATTCCTGCTTCTTCCCTAGGCTTGGAGGATGAGACAATCTGGCGTGACAAATCTAGATAAAATGAAATATAAAAATTCATGTGTAAATTCTTTTTTATTTTTTCTCACTAGATTAGTGATAATATTGCATATCCTGATGAAACAACAGATGGGATAAAGAAATTAATTTGAAAAAAAATCAAAGATGCATAGACTCAAAACGAACTTGAAAAAATAATAGCATGACTCCACAAACATAAAACTGATTATGACCCAAATAGCATATATACATGAATAACATTTTTTTTTGGATAAGTTATATACATGAATAACATTGAGGATCAACAGAAGCATGGTTCAAAATTTCAGAAAAAGGAAGGCAGTTCATTTACCAGAATCCAGATTACGGTTGGTTCCCATAGCTACGGTTACTCTTACTCCAGGTTCAAGTACTTGATCGACAACAACATTCTGTACTATGTAAATTAAATTATAAATAAATAAATTTATTAGAGATTTGCTTCTTCTCTAGAATAAATGAGGAACAAAAGTATAATTTTTTTTTTTTTTTTTATAAAAGGAACTCAATACAAACATAATGAAGAAAGAAGCAGAATTATAGACAACCTTAAACTCTGAACAAACACCAACATGCATTACAAGATAAAGAATGCAACATTAGAAGAAAAAAAAAGCTATGTAAAACAACCATTATTTATGAAATTCATATTGGGATTTTGCTTAGTGGGCATAATTGGCAATGAAGAACCAAAAAAGACATGGCATGTACAAATGATGTCCTTGCTTAACCAGCCCACACCTTGGGCCCACATATGCCATTTGTGTCCCAGCAGTAAGGTAGACCCAACAAAAGTACATGATTGAGAGAGAGATGATAATTGACCCTCCTAAATATCACATCCATAAGGCTGACAAATGAGTATGCTTGACAAACAGTCGTCAAGAGTTGCATGTTAAAAATGACTCGGATCAAAATGATTTACAAGCAAAAGTTGCATCAATAATGAGCACAATTGAGCTTCACGAATGCAGAATAAGAAAAGAGGTTAAATGGCTATAGAACCAGGTGTAGAAACTCAAAAGAGCTATTTTGTAAAAATCATGTGGTTGAATTGAGGTCAGAAAAGAAATTCTTCATCAATTCAATTTAGAATAATGACAATGAATCAGTGATGGAAACCAGCAGTTCAGCAGTAATTGTGTGCCTGTAGCATTTAGTTTCTTAAAACCTAAACTTCCTATGTTACGCTAGTAATGAAAGAATAGAATAATAAAAACTGATGGAGTTCTTTTGGCAGAAAACATGTGCATGAGTGTGTGAGAGAGAAAGAGATAGCAGAAGCCACCAATTAGTAACAATTATACAGACCAGCTTCAGGCCTAGCAGACCTTGACAGAATGTGACCATACCTTACTTAAACCCACGTCGACCATTGATCCCACAGAGTTTGGAGCCTTTTCTTTTAGTGTGACACCTATAAATTTATTGCAACACATTAAGTTAAATATAAAGATTCTACTCAATATGCCTATTGATCAAGCTAAATCTTCAATTACAGGAACATATTTAAGATTGCTCCTGCATATCATATCCAAGTTCTTTCATAGTTGCCATCTCAATTTGGTTTTTTAATATCTTATCGCTCCTACCATCCACTTTTAACAATCTTATCTTGGAAATATGGTAGTATATCCAGGATTTACAACGAGGTTTGTTAAATTGAGAATAATACTATCTTGAAGCACTAAGGTTACACCTAAATTTTCATCCATCATATGCATTAAAGGACACAAAATGCAGGCTACAAGAAGCTCTATATTGAATCTAGACCATGATTTCAGAAAGCCTTAATAATTAAGCATGCTCCTTTACCTTCCCGATAGGAAGCCCACTCATGCTTGCGCAAATGGTGTGGAGCATCAAGTGGGGGCAACATACCCTGCAAAATCGCAAGCCAAGACACCACCAAATTCAATTTATTACAAGTACAAAAAAAAAAAAAAAAAGAACCGCACTTGATCAATGGAAAGTTCAAACACATATAATAATTTTGGTACGCACCACAAATCTTAGGTTACTATGCTTCGGGAAGAGAGTTTTTCTTAAATATTGTGGTGTCTCAAGATACTGCAAGATCCTTACAAGAAAAGCTGCACCACTTTCATTGTCGTCTGAAGAAGTCAATGTTGTAACGCCAGAATCATTCGCTGAACTACTCTTATTGTCAAATACAACCACCTGTATTTACAAAAACAATTATACACACATCTGCATTTGCAAGAAAGCCATAAATTCTAAATAAGTCTTAACACTTTCTAGCACCCAACAAGAGAAGGTAATCAGCATTAAACCTAAAAATATATGTGATTATAAACACAATTTAAAAGTAACCTCCACAATTCCTATCTCTTTCATAGAAAGGAATAGTATTTCACTCGTGCGCTAATTAACTGGAGCTCATTTTATAATATAAAAAGAGTAAAGAAGAAAATATAGGTAGAGACCTCGTCAATCCGAAAAATCGTTGCGGCCCGAGCAATCTGACCTGCCAACTGAAAGTAGATAAAGAACAGCAGAATAATGAGGAGTTTAGTGGCCGAGAAAATGGAGGACAAATCGATAAAACAAAAAGAAATTTTGAGTTTCGCAGTAGCGAAATTTTCTCAGCAGCCAAGCACCAAGCACCAAACATATATATATATATATAGAGAGAGAGAGAGAGAGTACTCGGGTAGCGAGCTCGAGGGACTGAGTGTTATCGATGATGGAGCCAGAAACGGCTATGCTAACGGTGGGTATTTCTTCCCGGGGTTCATTGTCCTCCTCCTTCTCTCTCTTGTGCTTTTTCTTCCTTTTCTTCTTATGAGAATCGCCTTTAACGAGATCCACCTCGTTTTCTTCTTTCTCTTGTGTTCTTGCTTCTTCTTGAGGTTCTGCTTCAGGTTCGGCTCTCTTTTTCTTCTTCGCCATTTCTATGTGGGCGTTGCTTGCTCCGTCAAAGTAGTACCGCGCATTTTAAGTTTTAAGAAGGGTTTTTTGTGATTTGGGGCTTTATTAAAGATGTACCATACCAAGCAGCGAAGTCCAATGGTTTTGGTGGACTACCAGTCCATCCATCAGACGGTTGACATTGAATTCAAATCTCCGCGAGTAAGAAAAAAAAGATTTAGTAGCATTCTCTCTCATTTGAATTGCTTAAATCGCTGTGAACATTTGGTGATAAATTTAATTCAGTTTTTTAAAATTTTTAAATTAAATTTTATTTTGAAAAGAATTAAAAATTGGATTTAAATTAAATTAAATGCAGCATAAATCGTCATCTATATATGTATTTTTTGTCCTTGAACCAAAAATACAGAAACATTTAGGAATTTGACTAATTTTTAAGTAAACTAAATTTTTTCCTCTAAGAGAAGAAAATAGTAAAAATGGTGACATATACTTTTTTTTGTTATAGTAAGAGAAAAAAAAATATCTTATTATATGTACAATTCATAATCATTTTTAAATTGAGAAAACCAAAAGATAAAAAATGAGAGAACAAAAATATAATTATCATTTTATTAATTTATTCTCATTTAATTTTTCACTTTGACATTAATTTTTATGAAAGATGTAATGATCAAATTTTTTTCTTATTTTTTAACTCTACTTAAATAAGAGTAAGAGAACTATTTTTTGTACTTCTAGATTTTCATCCTCTTTGGTTTATGTTCCGATTTGTTTTATTTTCCTACTTGTTTTCTTACTTATTCCTACTAGTTTTGTACTCTAGTCTATAACAGCTCTGCTTGCCTGCTTTTGGCTTGGATTGAATGAGAAGAAAAAAAGAGAGGAAAGACTAGAGAGAAAAGATAAAAAAAAATAAAAAAGATTTTTTTATTGGTAAAAGATGATGGAAAAAAAAACGACAATAAAAAATAGTTTATTGTAACTTCTACACTTTAATTATCCAAATTTGAAAAAATTATGATTTGCTCATGTAATAAAAAAAACACAAATAATCACTATTATTTACTACAAAAAAAAATAAAAATATCATTTTTTTTCTCCTAACCTCCTCCTTCCTCTCACTTTTGTCTCTGCTTATCATAGCCTGTGTTCACAACTTCTTTGGATAATAAAACTTCACCTTTAAAAAAAATCATTGTTATTCTCGATCCCTGCCAGGCTACCATAGTCTCCGTAAAAAAGGGTTGAAGCATTATATGTAATTTTCTGCTAGATGAACCTTTGTATCCTATAACTGATGCGTCTTTTATCACAATTTCCGCTTGCAACACGCGGTACTCAGGTTGGAAAAATGAAATTCCAAAAAATTGCACCATCAGGTGTTCCTCACGACACCAACAATTTCCTGTTGCAGCAGATGCTTTCCAGCTCGGCAATCTACTTCCACGATTCCCTCACACGTCACAGTAGCTACACATTTTCAACCAAAAGGCCATCGGTGCAATACATCTCAAGGCAGCCTTAATCAAGAATGAAAATTCTGCCAAATATATCTTGGCCAATGGTAAAACAAACATTCATTTGATTGCTACCACTTGGAAGCAAGAAAGCATGGATAAGCAGAACAACTTAAATAATTGAAAACAAATAATAAACATAATTGTACACTAAAAACCTTTAAATTCATATTAGGAATCAACTTTACAAGAAGAGATTCTAGATGTGCTGTCAAAATCTAAGAAAATTATAGAGGTATTATCCTTTGTTCGCAGTGCTCTAGCCTCACTCAACAAACTATTTGCAATCTTCTCTGCTAAATTCTCCTTATCGGTTGTGAATTTCTCTCTTATCTGTTCAATTAAAAATTATGTTAAAAACACACTAGGAGGAAAAAGAAGCTATATGAAGAGAGAGAGAGAGAGGCACAAAATTAGGCAATTAGATAATACCTGAAGGATAAGCTGAGATGCCTTTTTGACATTAATGACATCCCAAAGGCCATCACTGCAGTTTTGGTAGAAATCAAGCCATATTTCAAAGTTACTAAAAAAGGTTAAAAAGAGAAAAGGCATAGAAAATATAAACTAATGAAGAAAATTAAACTGCACTATAACAGATTACTAAGGTCCAAATATTTGCAATTAACAGATTCCTCAAACTTTAATTGGTTGCAATTTAACCCTTTCAATCACTATTCACCAATGAGATGGTATGAAAAGAATAAAATACAAAGAATTTGGACATGATATTTTGCAGACATGGAAAAAAAATATTATTGAGTACTGGAAATATTTTTTAATTTTTCAGTAAAAAAATTGAAAAATCACATAGCATAGCACACGAGTGGGAAACTCAGAAAAATTGCTCAGTAACCTCCAAATGGTTCCTACTTCCTAGAGTTTATCGGGACCCATTTTCGTTTATTCAACCATTTTAAAGTGGAGAAATAGGAATTCATTTGTGGAAATGACGGACATTCCAATCAATTGAAAGTTGAGGACACCCAGCAACAAATTCGTAGTTAGTGACCTAAAAGAAATGAGTCCAAGTTCCTGGACCTTTGGTGCTATTTTCCCCAAGAAAAAAAAGGCTTCTTTAAGTAAACAACAGTGTGATGGTCACTTGAAAGACATATGTTTTAGACAAAACCATTAATAAAAGAATCAGCTAGGAAACCAAACATAAAACAAAGCATTATTCAAAAGCAAAATCACCTTGCCAATAGTGCAAAGGCCCCACTTGCTTGATCAATATGCACAACTTGACTTATATAAGGCTCTGAACTGAAACGGGAATCCTGCTCCTTCAGAAATTTGTCTCCAAGCATCCGAGCAAGGTTCAATCCTGATCACAGAGAGTGAGAACGAATTATAAAACATTCAAATTATGTATGTTCTAACTATTGGATACTTTACCACAGAGACGTGTTTCCCCATCTTTCAATGGTTCTCCGGTTTCTTGGATTCGCAGTCTTTCAGAAGTACTGCTTATTCTATGGTCTTCTGTCATTATAATCTGATTCCCATCAATGCTGCCACATTAAAATCATATTCAATTGCAGAAAAAAAGCATACTTCCAAAGCAAATTACATTCCAAGAAAACTAAAAAAACCATATAATAGGACATATCAGAGATTCATAACTTTAGGGACAAAAATTCAGGATACAAGTAGGACACTCATACAGAATAGCAAAGGTTAAATTGGCACTACAATGATCTTAATCACTATGTATCTCAACATTATCACACTAAGATTTAGTAGAAAAACAGATAGTTGTGATCAGCAGAATTTGTAATTAATAGGTGTCAATATCCAGTCATTAGTAGTATCTTCCACCAACAATAATATTATGAAATAACAATAACCGACTTCTTTCACATTAGAGATTATTATTTGTACGAAAACTGAGACAGCCAAAAAAATAACAGCTGAAAACCCTCGGTTGACCTGTCACCTACCAAAAAACCCAACCAAGAATCCATGGAGCATAGGTTTTTGTGATACACCATAAAAATCTTATAAATGAAAGAATAAGAACATAAATACTTACTTCATAACACAAACTGAATCCCCAACATTTGCACACTGTGCAAAGAACTTTCCATCACCAACAGCCCAAACCAAAAGCAACGTTGCAGTACAGCCCTGCAAGGAATTGATTCTAAGTTGCTGCAATGCTTAAATGCTAAACTACAAGAATCAAATGAGAAACCACAGAGAAAAAACAAGCTACCCAAAGTAAAATTTACACAAAATTTATATTCTTCATTTAAAATTTTGAAGAAAATTTACTCTATACTCTATCCTTTTTTCATTAAAAAACAGGTATTCTATCCTCTATCTTATCAGCTTAGTCTTAAAAGGTCAAGCCATTACTCTGCTGAAGCATGTCAGATTACCCAATGAAAATTTAAATTGCCAGAGGTGAGTAAACAGACAAATAACGTTCCATTTCCCGTACAGTTATCTACGTGCATATGCATAAAGCACATATATAGCATGATAAGTGAAATTGCAACAATACACTGCACGCATTATTGTTTGTGTAAAGCAACAACAAGAAGAAATTATTGCAAAGTACGATATCTGATATTTCACAACTCTTAGCCTTTCTACCTCTCTATCATGTTGCACATGAAGTCCATCTTTCAAGCGCATTAAATTGCGAAAGCTTCCATTACAGATTTCCTTAAGGCAGTCATAGAAAGCATGATCTTAACATCTTTGTTCTTCTTCCACAATGCACATACTGATGGGCAGTGCCAAAAAAAAAAAAGCAGAGAAGAGACAGCTACAGAATCCCAACAAAGAACAAACCACAATGTATGGGAACTACAGCAAGCAATTGTTCTTCCCAAAGAGTTTAACCGATGAAAATGATAAGATTATATCACCAACATGGACTTCTAGGAGCATAAAGCAGGCTCATAAAGACAGCAATGAACTAATTCTCAAACTCCAATATAGAAGAACTTCATTCTTTGGGGTAAGTGACATATCATCCTAAATCCTAATGAAATTCTCCATATGGTTTATTTAAAAAAAAATTCTCCACATGAAAACCATAACTACTAACTTTGTTTCACATAGTTTCTTGAGAAAATTGTTGTCACCACTAGAAATCATTTTGCTACCTAAGCTTTGTAGTCCTTGAACCTTTCACTCCCTATTTAGTCCCTGCATTCCGGAAACCAATTCTATAAGGTTCCACTGGCAATGCAAGCTATTCAATGACAAGTCAAAATGAGGAGGAGATTAATGACCCTAGCAACTATGATTCTAGGTTCATGCTATCGTCCACATCGAATATGAGGTACAGATCAGTGATAAATTTTCATTGGTAGTTAAAATATAATATACACATAAATATAACTGTAAAAAGTTCAGATAAAGGAGACTGGCACTATATACACGACAATGAACAGTTACCATCACATTGTTAAGTCAAAAGTGTATAAAGGTGAATAGAAAAAATGCCATCAGTTCTCTACAAAACGAAATAACCTAGGATTCAACAAGAAAGAACAGTAAAATATCTAAAAACCATTAAAAGAAAGTATAAACTATAGTGAGGAAGAGACGTAATAAGAATTGGACATAGTAGCTTACAAAAGCATTTAAGATGCACGCAATAAAAATTCCAACTACAAATCATGGAAATAGATATAAAGAACAAAAATAAAAAGAGAAGAATGAAACAGGTGGAAGAGAAAAACCTCATAATGGTGATTCATGCAGGCTTCTGTTTGAGAAAATGCGTCCCTAAGAACATCAGAAGCATCACATTGCGACAATACCCTCTCCCTTTTCAGTGAATCAGACAGAATAGTAGCAACCATCTCAGGCAGAATTCTGGAGATAAAAAATTGAACATTAAGTTCTTGAGTATCTGACAGCAGCCAAGACACACGAACAGGAATGAAGTAAATGCAGTTAAAGATTACGATTACTAGATATAGCCTCAGTCAGTAGTCTATGCATTTATAACATGAACTTTCTTTTCTTTTATTTATTTTTAATTTTTCTCTGTTTAATATGTGACCCTTCTTACTGAGCATATTTCACTGCATGCAATTACTTTCAGGTAAAAGTTTTAAACATCTCATACACCAAAATAAGGATCACACAGTCTAATCCCAAGCAGGAAAGTTGGAAATGCAACACAGACAGAAATTATACATAACGTTTCATAAGAAATTACCATATAGTCAGAAGGCATCTGAACAGCTAAAAAGTAGTACACTTCACAAAAGATGTACCCATCATATTTTTAAGTAAAAAAATTTATTAAAAAAGCAATAAGAGGGTGCAACTCAAGGCCAAAGTCTAATTACAAGAAATAAGCTCCACAAAATCTAAAAGCTCCTCCTCATTTACAAAAAGATTCCTTCTAAACCAAAAACTAAAAGAATTAAACAATCTATCGCTAGCCACTTCTATGGATCTTTCAAAGCCCTCAAAAGCTCTACGTTACCTTCCACACAACTCAAAAAATAGAAAGGGAAATTATCGAATAAGCCTTCTTTATTTCCTTAGAAACCCGTAAGTCATTCCAAGCCCAAACTTTATCTTTAATGGAGCCGGCCATCACCCAAGAGATCTACAATAATCGATAAGCTATCCCCACAAGCTTCTAGCCAACGAACACTCCAACAAAAGATGAACAACGTACTCGGCATAACATTTATAAATAAAACAACTATTAACAAGCACTTTCTCCCTCTTTTGTAAATTGTCCAAAGTAAGAATCTTTACCCAAGGATCTTTCCTTGGAGTACGAGAGCACCAAATAGCTTTCCTTTGGAAATTTGGTGAACCTTCCACATTAGCCCCACCAATAAGAGACTTATAAAAAGATCTCACCTCAAAACCTTTTTCTGAACTAGGCTTCCAATTAACCGAGTCTTCTCTTTCCAAATCAATCTTCACCCGATACAAAGTTTCCAAAAATCTCTCTACCTCCTCAAACTCCCAATCATGAACATTTCGAATGAACGGCACATCCCACACAATTACCCCATTGCTCAAAGACACACAAGACCCAATAAGAGCTTCCATATCCCTCACAATATCAAAAATACTAGGAAATTGGACTTTAAGGGGGGAATTCCCAAACCAAGTGTCAAACCAAAGTTTAGTTCTTCTTCCATTACCTACCAAAACAGAAACCTAAGGAAGAAAATCCTCCCACCCACTTCGAATCTATTTCCACACCCCCACACCATAAGCCCCTCTCACCTTCTTAGACATCCACTCGTTAGATTCCAACCCAAACTTAGCCCCCACCACCTTCCTCCATAAGTGATCACCCTCCACCATAAATCTCCATAGTCATTTGCCCACAAGAGCCTTATTGAACAAAGAAAGAGATTTGAGACCGAGGCCCCCTCTAGCAATAGGTTGCTTAATCACCCTCCAAAAAAGATGTACCCATTGAGAACAAAAAAGATGTGCCCATCATATTTTAAAAAATATGCAACTTTTTTAAAAAATATTGTCCAAAACCTACATGCATCCCCATGATCAATCCACAACAACCCTTCGATATACACCAACTCTTTTTTTATAGGAATGATATGCACTAACTCTAATGGTTTAATTAATCAGAATCTATCCACTCTGAAATCTTCTCTATAGGGTCTAAATATTACAAGGATGCATATGTGAAAGCATTAACTACCAAGAAGAGAAACAGATTCACAATAATAAATAAAGAACAAATTATACCAAGAACAAAGACCCAAAAGATTTTGTTGAAGAAGTAGATTAAAGGAACTTAAAAGAAAGAAAAAGGTTCAACTGGATAAAAATGCATGTTATTTGATCACCAAACTTCACAAATTAACGCGCACACAGATTCATGATTAAGAACAAGATACTGACTCTCATTGTTAAAGACAGATACTAGAAAATTGTGGGAGTCAAGGAACAATTTCACAACCCATAGTAAGATAGCAAATTATAGTTGAAATAGAATACTAACTTGCTTGCAGATTCGGCGGCTGCTGCACCACCATGTCCATCACAAATACCAAACAGTCCAAACTGCAATGTACACAAACAATTAGATGATGTTAGTTGCTTCAGGAAAATCCATCAAATCTCCACTAGAAAACAAAATGGGTAACTCTAGAACCTGATCAACCCCAGGAAGAGGCCATTGATAATAGCACACATCTTCCATTGGAAACTTTTTTCCACCTCGACGTAAAGCCATAGGATCCGACGCCACGCCAACCCCGAAAGGGATCTGGCACTCATTTTGAGATGTAATATGAACCTTCCACGGTGGAAAAATAAATTATATCAGGCACCAATCAAGAGATGTGAAAAAGTAGATGTCCTCATTCATTGTCCCCATAGGAGCAATTGAATGTACAAAAGATACTACAAAAAGAAATCTCTGACGCCTTTGCCAATAGTGAATCTTCAAATCATATCATTCAATACAAATTATGTCTTCTTAAAGGTCAGTAGATAGTTATATTCCCATAAATTGTGCCATATAAATACCTTTTTTTCTTTTTCGTTATTTTTACGTCTGTGCTCTTGATGCAAAATAATGAAATCAACCAAATGACTTACTAAAAAAAGGAGGTGCACATCTAGAACAACATAATAGTAAGAATATTACGAATGTTCAAATTAATGTGGCTCCCACGGTTCTTCAGTTTGGAAATCCGCATTGAATAACAGTATTTAATATGGGTAGTATGGTCATGGTACTATATTACTATGCACCTGCAGACTATAAATGAGCAATCAGAATAGTATCCAGGAAACCACCAAGATCTGAGTATGCATCACAAACTTAAAAATTCCAATTTACAATTATCTTCTTAAATTGCAGAAATAATATCGGAGGTAGTCACACTTTAGTACAAGAAGGATCCAGAAAGCACCAAAAGACAAAGCAATAAAAAGGGAAAAAAAAGAAGAAGAAAAGCTTAAAATCTAGTAAATCCATAAACCCCACAAAAGATCCCATAAAATGTGACAAATGGGAAGAGACCCCTCAGCATTCTGGAGTTACTAAAGCGCATGAACTTTAAGATCCTGGGGAAGTAAATGATATACCAATTACCAAACCAGCATATAAGTTCCATTCATTTAACTATAACCCAGTTAGTCATGAACACAGTTAGATTTATCTGGAAAAATGCTACTATTATTCAAAACAAAATGTTACGAGTCCACAAACATAAAAAAGTGCATCAACTTACATATACATTCGAGGTGGTGCCAAGGGTTATTATATCTCCACTTGCAAGCTGAACTGGGTCACCCCAATGCCTACTACCAGAATCAGGATGGTTAACTGGCAGAGAATTCAATAGTGTTCCATTTAAGCTACCCATGTCTACCAGCTCCCATTTCAATTTCTGAAACCAATATCACAAGACCAAAAATTAATGCACCATACACACAGTATTCAGCCCAATCGCAAAATTAAATTGCTATAGTTTTTAAGATATTTACATTCGGATTCCAGTTTATTAATGCATGCTTTCCTGAAACCTCGGAATCCTTCAATAATAAATCACTTGGAGAAACCCTTCCAAGGGTCAACGGGAGCCTGGAAGCACTTCTTGAGTTCACAGAACAACGAAGCCCACGAGAAGGACCAGAGACGACCTCCAAGGAGAGGCAACTACCTGCACTTCTAACACAACGATATAATTACATGTTTTACACATTCAGTCAAATAAAAAGAGATGCTCCCATTAAGAGAGAGAGAGAAATTCAAAACATTAAGCTCCTCAAACAAGTAAAAGAAAAAAGAAATTACTTTGATCTGTTATATTCTTGAGCGAAAGCACTCTAAGTCTATCATTTTCGAAACCAAATTTCAAGTTATAACTTTGACCATCCTGTTGATCTTGTTTTTGCACCTCAGGTAAGTAATCTTTCACCAGTGGGCGTTTAAGCGTCTGGCCAACCACAATATCCTCCGACGGTTCAGAAATTATATTTAGAATCAAGCTATCACCTGTGAGAAGTAAAGAATGTATATTTAAATTTGCTAAAGAGTAAGTGAAAAAATAAATTAAAGCATAACATAACATTAATTATACCATGCTTATGGCCTTTGGCCCAAATGGCATCTCCTCTCCCCATAATGATGGGTTGGATGATGATGTGGTGGGTTCGATCCCACTTGAGTGCACAAGTACGTTTACCAAACCGGAACCAAAAAGAAAAAAGGAAAGTGTAAACTGAGTACCTTGAGTCAAATGAGGAGATGCAGAGGGAAGCCTCTGTTTGTGAACAAGCCCCTCTGTTCGAGGCAAACGCAAAAGTCCTTCATTTTGATAGCATGCTCCTTCCAAGTCGTATTCTCTTGTTAACTCATTGCTTTGGTCTGGGACCAAATTCACGTCATCTGATACAAGGGGCCTATCTAATTCACCAACCTACAAGTAAACGAACAAGTGTCACAAGGTATGAACATAAGAGTTAAATTCACAATAAACTACATTAAGGCAGTTTGAAATTGAAAGGTTTCAAGAATTTATGTTATATATATCCACATAAATGCAACAACAGATATCCCAACCACACTTCAAGATTTACTAGATAAACACACAAATATATGTTGCATCAAAATTTCTGATCTAAAGCAAAACCCAACTCTTGCATCCACAGCATGCATCTCTTAAAAAAAATGGCATACCATGCACTCTATTGTCAAGCAACATCCCTCTCCCCAAGCCCAAATAATAGAAGTCAACTAACGTCAGGTAAATTGTCCCATGATATAAAAGAACACAAAAATAAATGCCCATAAAGTGAAAAATCTGGGATAAACATATATATTTAACTTAAGAAATAAGTTGTTTTCTTCAACATAATAAAAGTTTTTCCAATGTTATAAAATCTACTAATTACATGCTATATTAAGTTCTCGTAAAAATAATCTAGAATTCATACCTCGCATTTAACATAATTTATATATAAGACATGTGCATCTGCTACAAAAAATGAAGACCTAAACAATAAGAAAGCACATGCATTCTACTTTAAAACAAATAAATAAGTTGAAAGAACATCCCTTAATGCAACAACAACCTCCCATCACAAAAAAAAAATGATTATATTCATTTCAGCATTATCCTAAGTGGCATAATGCACACTTACCTTCCATTCATTACAACAATTGTAAACATAAAACTAGAAATGACATCCAAATAATGCAAATATGCTTAGTTGCTTACCATATCAGTTTTCTTGGATATGCAATAAAGTGACTTAAATGCACAGACAGATTCATTAATTATGAATTGCTCCTGTGTGAATTATTTAAACAAGAACATGCCCTAATACAGAAAAAGGTTCCAGGGAAAAAATGATCAAAATTTCATACGTTACCATGAGCTGCTTAATTCCAAACTCAATTTCCATTCATTTCAACATTCAAAAAAAAAAAAAAAAAACACATAGCAATGACATGGGAGGAATGCTGAAAGGCTTACCATATCAGACTCTTCTGATATGTAATAAAGTATTTTAAAAGCACGGAGAGATCCATTAGTTATGAACAGCTCTAGCATAACTTAATCAAACAAAATCTTCAGCTACCCCAATCTTAACATCAATGAATAAATAAAACTAGAAAGATATAATATGAAACCCCTGCAAGTATCATCAACACCAGATTTATACAAACATTGAATTCTTAATGCAAGCTAGCAGACACCACCAACCTCAACAATTCAATCATAATAACCCTATATCGACACTAAATCGCAACAAGCTTGAAAACTAAAGCCAGGTACTCGTTTGAAAACTCAACTGGCGATGCAACACAAAAACTAAAACCCTCACGGCAGCTTCGTTTTTCGAGTCCTCGAAAAAAACCGAAATAAAAACGCATGATCTAACGACTAAATTACGGTCAAATCAACCGTTACGAAATCCCCTCTTAAGCTTTCCTTCAATTTTTTCCCAAGCGTTTTCCCGTCAACCAAACAGAAAACTACATTGATCGAATGTTTCAGATAAAAAATAAAAGCAAAACGAAAGGAACGGAAATGAGATTGATGGATACATGAGGTGTGGTGTGGAAGGTACTACCTTGAGGGTGCGAGAGCGAAGGAGAGAGATGAAGCGCCATGGCTTGCAAGCGAGAAGGACGAGGAGGAGGATCAGAAGCAGCATAAGGACGATAACACCGACAATGCTCTCTAGCATCGCCATCGTCGTCGCGCGCTCTCTCTCTTTCTTCCTAATTCTCTCTCACCTGACTTTCAAATTGGGTCCCGATTAGCGAGAACCTCGCTTTGAAATGGTCGCATCATTTTTTTTTTTTTGGTTCTCATTCCATGTATAATTTTTTTTCTTTCTCTAGTGACAACAATTAAGTAATTTCTTTCTAATTTTTTTGATCAATTTATTTCTAAATTTTATACTACTATATATGTTTTTAATAGTATGCAATTTATATATTTAATTTTTTTATTTACTATACTATTTTTTATTTTTAATATTTATGAATTCAATTTCGTTGCATAAATTTGTACGGTGTAGGTTTTGTTGATATACAATTTTTTATGAAAGAAAAAAACTGTGTTTTGTTTGGTAAGATGAGAAGCTATGTATGTGTCATGCTTTTGTTTTAAGCATGTGTATCTGATGTAACTGAAACAAATGAGATAACGGGACATGTAGACATCTATGGCACGAAATGTGGGATGTTGTAAAATTTCTGCTGGTTTATTCGGTTTTGTTGGGTTTTTTATTTTTCCGACTGGTGTTTCAGATGTGGGCCTGCGGCAGATCCTAAGCCAAATAGGCTCATGGACCCACATTTTCTATTGATCGGTTGAGAGGGTTTTGTCATATAACACGAAACTTTATAAAAATAAATAAAAAATTAGAGAGACATGATTATTTATTAAGTTATCTTTGAATTATTAAAATATCACTTAAAGAAAGTTAATAAAAGAATTTATATTTTTTTATAAATAAAAATTAAACTAAATATTTTTTAAAGAACAATTTGTCAATTTTAAACAGTTTTTAAGAAAATAAGTTTGTGAGTTTTTTTTTAATTGTTATTTTAAACTAAACATTAAACATTTTTTAAAAACTGTTTCACATTCAACTAAAATGAAATGGCCACGTGGCACATCTTGCAAATATTAATGGATCATTTCAATATTTCAAGCCCAAATCGAATAACGATGAGCTGATCTTTTGGAACAAGAACAAGAAAAATTAAGGATAAGACATGAAAGAGATTGAGGCACAACGACATTTGGCCTAAGTGGACACTTTGTTACCACGCATAGCATAATTATCAGTAAGTACGTTCATGGATGGATGAATATTCTCGTAAACATAACACATCAGAATGATAGTTAGAAGTGCATACATATGCATATACATGATCATTTTTTTTTATAAATATAACTCGTGAAAAATCTAATTAAAAATCAATACGAAATATTTAATAATGGATTTCATTTTTTAAAAAAAAATTAGATTAAACCACTTGATGCATCCATGTACATTAAACTCAAGTGATTCTTCTTGAATTTTGTTAACTTAATGATAAACTCATGTTAACTTGAATAACTATAAATATATGCATATGTATGTGATCATTTTCATGAAATTAACACGTGACAAATATAATTAAAAACCAATAGTAAATAGAACTCAATTTTTAATCATACAAAACAACTATGATGCACGTGATAACATTAAGTTCAAATAATTCTTCTTGATTCGATTATCTTTCAATTTGATGATAAAATGTTTCAACTTAATTATAAATTCATGCACATATAAGATAATTTTCATAAAAATGACACATGACAAATATAATTTAAAACCAATAATAAATAGGGTATTTTTTTATTTTACCATACTGAAACTTGCACCAGTGATTACTCTTGAACTTGATTGTTTGTCAACTTGATGATAAATTTGTCTCAATTTAAATAGAATGATGGTTATGCAAATTGCATATTGATGTTTCATGTGATGTTTTCTTGGTATTTATAAAGGCACAGACAAGGAGAAAATGGCAAGTATGAGATTCAAAGTATATAGTTTTATCCTTAATTTATTCATTTGGAAAAAATCATTATACATGATATATAATTTTATTTCAACAGTCCCAGATATGGTTATTAACTGCTGAGATTTTTTGCATCTATAGGTTTTTGGTAAGTATTATTTTCTTATTCTTCTAGAGATTTGGTTTATTAAAACAATAAAAAAAAAACATTGTTTAAGGACCTTCAATTGGAAAGAAAAATACAAAATAAGGAAACAAACTTGGTCACTGATAAAGAATCCTTTAAAAAAAGCTCAATTCATAATGAGAAAATTTAGTGGCACAAGCATTAATTTGTAAAAACTGTCAGATGGTCTATCAATTGCAATTTAGAAGGAACAAAAATACTCACCTACTACGATGGTGTTATTTTATTTCTTAATTTGAAGTGATGATGTATATTACAATAATTAATTTTATTATGATATAAACCCACAATGTTATCTCTAACTCATATATAAATTCTAATTTTAGTTCCAAAAGTAAGAGATCTAGAGAATATGTCTCAATTTCGACCAATTAATTAATCTTTGTAACGTAATTTATAAAATTATTGCGAAGACATTGACGAATAGGTTGAAAGTGGTATTTATAATTTATGAGTCTGAAAATGTTTTTGTTCCAAAGCGTATGATTACTGATAATAATATCATTGTGGCCTATGAATTAACTCGTGCTCTTCAACATAAAAAGAAGGGGAATGATAGATCCATGGCATATAATGAGCGTAGCTAGGATAATTCACAACATATACCTTTCATAGATCTATATTATGCTCCTGTTGAGGAGAGAGATATGGTATTCTACCTCTTTGTCCGCCAAGAAATAAGAGAAGATCCTAGAAAAACACAATAACCCATAGATATTGGAAAATCAGCCCAATCCGAATCAGAAAAAGCTCGCAAAGATAAATCATTCTGAGAAGGGAAAAACAAACCTTGTCCTGAACAATTTTTTAAATAACGCAACACACGCAAGGTAGCTTCCATGTGTAGTTTGCGTGGTGCATGCATGAATCTGCTTAACACGTGGACCGAATAGGTGATATCCGACCGGGTAATAGTCAAATCAATTAGGTGTCCAAAAGTTGCCTATACTAAGATGGATCTTTAAGCAATTCACCTGAATCTGAAAGCTTTATGTTTTGCTCCATGGGAAAGTTCACAGGTTTAGCACCTAAAAATCCACCATCTTTTAAAATTTCCAAAGTATATTTTTGTTGCGAGATGGAAATACCTTTTTTTGACCAAGAAACTTCAATGCCCAGAAAATACTTCAAATCACCCAAATCTTTAATCCGGAAATGACTATGTAGAAATTGCCTGAAAGCTAATGTGGCATTGACATCATTACCCGTAATAAGAATGTCATCAATATATATCAACAAAGCTGTAAAAGATTTGCCTTTTCGACATGTGAATAATGAGTAATCTGCTTTGGATTGAACAAACCCAGCAGCTTGAATAATTGTAGAGAACTTGGCAAACCATTGTCGAGAAGCTTGCTTTAAGCCATATAATGACTTATGAAGACGACACACTAGATTTTCCCCTTATCGCCGAAGATCAGGAGGTGGAGACATATAAATTTCTTCATGGAGATCCCTATGAAGAAAAACATTGTTGACATCAAGTTGGTGAATAGACCAATTCTGGGTAGCTACTAAAGCCAATAAACAACAAACAATAGTCATTTTAGCAGTGGGAGAAAAAATGTCATGGTAATCTATACCTTCCAGCTGTGTGTAACCTTTTGCAACCAAACAAGCTTTGAAAGACTCAATAGTGCCATCCAAATGCCATTTGATTTTATAAACCCAACGACAAACAATAGGTTGCTTACTAGGAAGAAGAGAAATGAAGGACCAAGTGTGGTTGGCTTCTAAAGTGGCCAATTCAGATTGCATTGCTTCTTGCCAATTGGAATGAGAAGTTGCTTCGGTATAAGATGTAGGCTCAATATGTTAATTGACAGCAGCAGTAAAGGAGCAATGATGTGGTAAGTAACGATGATAAGAGACAAAATTACAAAAGGGATATGCGTACCTTTTTGTGGACCTGATGAAAAAGGCGGCAAATGGTTGGAAGACGTCACTTGGTTACAGACATAATCACATAAAGCCGTGGGAGGGTGATGAGCTCATTGAGAATGGCATAAAATGGGTTAGGGAGAAGGACTAGTAGGTGATGGTTGAGGAGAAACTGGATTCAGTGGTGAGGGTTGTTAGATGGGAGTAGAAACACATTCTGCACAAAAATGTAAAGGAAAGTGGCCTTGAAAACGAAAAGCTCGAGCTGACTCAAGAATATGGCGGTGCTTGCGCTCTACAACCCCATTTTATTAAGGGGTATAGACATAAGAATGTTGGTAAGTGGTCTTTTTTGTTTAAAAAATTCCCGCATAGAGAAGAATTCTCCACCATTATCAACCAGAATGTTGGTTATAGAAACATGGAATTGTGTTTGGACAAATGAGAAAAAATTGACATGTAAATGTTGTGTTTTCATTTTTATGATGCATAAAAAATACTCATGTAAATTTAGAATAATCATCCATAATAGTCAAAAAAATATTTTGCACCAGAAATAGAGGCAATTTTATAGGCCCCCCAAATTTCACAATGAATTAATTCAAAAGGTCTAACAAACGAAATTGAACTAACAGAAAATGGAAGTCGACTTTGTTTTGCAAGTGCACAAACATCACAAGTATTATTAGACTAGAAAGGGAAATTTAACAAATGTTTTGTCCAAAATCTAATCTAGAGGAAGACAAATGCCCTAATCGGCGATGCCACAAAGCAGTGGAGGAGGTGACCTGAGAACTGGGTGAACGGCAAGAAGTGGTTGCTGCGGATGAAGTTTGAGGTTTTGGCTTCTCTGATGCTAACGCAACCAAGTAATAAAGTTCGTCTCATTGTTCACCCAAACCAAT
Organism: Bretschneidera sinensis; assembly: GCA_023935145.1. Lineage (NCBI taxonomy): Eukaryota > Viridiplantae > Streptophyta > Magnoliopsida > Brassicales > Akaniaceae > Bretschneidera > Bretschneidera sinensis. The sequence continues at coordinate 89,429,170 of CM043699.1, forward strand.
CGTCGTCCTCGTCATCAAGTCCTGCAAAATATACCAATGAGGGAAGAAGTTTACTTAACATTTAAGATCTCTGGTAACTCGACTCACAGACATTAAATCCACCTTAAAAGATGGCACACCAGACACATTTTTTAAAGTAACAGCGGAATTCAAAGATAAATTCCCAATGGATCTAATCGGAGTCTGTTCTCCACTTGGCATAGCAACTGTGGCAAAAGGGTGTTCTTACTGTTATTGACAAGAAAAGTTGGAGATGAAGTAATGTGGTATGTTGCACCACTGTCGATAATTAATTGGAGGCGTAACAATGCTTGTAACAAACCTGAAGAAGCACCAGCAACATTAGCTTTAGGATTAGTGGATTGTGTTGTCCCTTTACCCTGCATGATAGATAAAATTTGTTGGATTTATAAATCAGAGAGCCTATTTGTCAGTGATGGTATTTCTTGCATTATTGGACCCTCATTGACATTGTTGACTAAAGACCGATGGCTATTATTGCGCTTAAAATGAGTGCTTCCTTGATTGGACCTGTTTGAAGCATGTTTATGGTGTTCTGGTGGGTACCCATTCAACTTCCAGCATATTTCTCACACATGATGGTCATGATCATAATAAAAACAATGCAAAGATTTTTGATTAGATGAGTTGGATTGAGAAGAAGAACCTTGTCCATGTCGAACAGCCATAGCCATCGGTTCAGCCCTTCGAACAACCATGGCTGAGTTCTCCATCGCCTCACGTACAGCCCCCAGGCTTCGCTGCTTCTCTTTTTGTACAATGGAAGAGTAAGCCTTGGCAACATCAGGTAGTAGATTCATCAATATAATCTGAACTCGAATTACACTGTAGGACTCATTAAGCCCCATGAGAAATTACATCAATCTACGTCTCTTATGGTCCGCCCCCACAAGAGTAAACGGTGTCATTATATGATCCTAGTTTATCCCATAATTTTTTCAGTCTGATGTAATAAGCTGTAACAATTATCCGATCTTGAGCAAGACAAGCAATGTCCCTCTCAATCTAAAAAATACAAGGGGCATTGCTTTGAGAAAAATGATCCTGAAGGTCTTCCCACACCTCCTGGGCGGTGGTCAAAAAATGACGCTGTCTGCAAAATCTTGTGCAAGTGACTTGAGAATCAAATAGAGGATCATATTGATGAGTGCTAAATATTGCATATTTTGACCCCTTAATTTACATTTGTTAGCTTAGAAATTTGTTACTTTGAGTTGTTTTTGTTGTTTTACAGGTTTACAAGTACTCGAAAAGGAGTTTCACTAAAATTGCCAGAATTGCCTATACAAATCAGTCATTTTTGTGGATTTTACTATATTGATTCAAGAAGAACCAAGAGATAAGCTATATGTGCTTAGAAAGATCCGGATGTCTATTTTTTGAGGAATTTTATGGCTCATAAAAATGATTTTTCTAGAGAAATTTATGGCAGTTTTAGTAGACAAAGGTCTGGCTGTGTGTGATTTCAGCGTGACAGATAAGTCATTTTTATGGATTTCACTGTATTGATTCAGAAAGAACTAAGAGATAAGCCATATATGCTTGGAAATATTCAGATGTCTATTTTCAGAGGAATTTTACTACTCATAAAAATGATTTTTCTAGAGAAAGTTATGGCAGTTTTAGTAGACAAAGGTCAGACAATGCACCATGCTGCGCTTGAACGCACAAGACTGTGATCGAGCGCACTCGGACAGTATCCCACATCAAATTTGAAACACATTTCACTATTGAGTTTCCTTATAAAAGCCCCACCTCACTAAAGCAATTGGTGTGCAATCCGGAAGACTTCTGCTAGCATTTTGGTGGATCTCGAAGGCTTTGCTACCACGAGGGGAAGCGCCGCCCAACAGTGAGTGGATTTTCTCCCAATGTATAGTCAGTTTAAATTTTTTTCTTTCTTAGTTTTAAAGTTTAATATTTAGCACTTTTATTGTGAGCTTTAGTTTCATAATTATGAGAGGCTAAAATCTTCATCTAAGGTTGAAGATAAAGCCTCGCAATTGTTTGACATAATATTTTCATATTTGTTCAGACAATTCTGATATTTTTAGTATGAATGTTATGTTCAATTATTTGAGTAAAATCTTATTATTGATTGCTTTTAAATTATTAAATTGGATATTCCTTGTGTCTCATCCACCGGATGCGGCGGATCCTTCAAATTAGATTGGATATCCATTGTGATTTGGGAATTAAACGGATACGTTGGATGGTTTTGGTTTAGTTTGAGTATATGCCGTGATTTGTATAATCGTGGATTCATGGAATGATTTGATAGATTATTTTTATATAGAACATGAAGATATATGCTTTACTTTGGTGGGGTGAATTCAAAAAACCTTAGTGTTTTTATCAGTTGTTTTTAAATCAATTTAGTTTAGTTTATATTTCTTTGCAAGATACAATCCAAAATTCGGAACTAGGTTAAAATAGGGTTAGTTTAGATAAAAATATATTTTCACGATGCAATTCCATGTGGATTCGACCTCGCACTTGCACAACACTATATTGTAAATGACTCGTGCGCTTGCTAGTAATTTAAAACTCACAATAAGTTTTTGGCACCGTTGTCGGGGAACTGTTTTGTTTGTGAAAATTAAATTTTTGTCTGAATTAATTAAATTTTTCTACTAGTTAGTTAGCATTTTTTTTGTTTGATTTTTCTTTTTGCAATTTTATTTTATTTTATTTGTTTCTATTTGCATTGGCCCATAAAAAAAATTAAAAATTAAAATTAAAAAAATTAAAAATTAAAAAATATGGATGAATCCAGCGCCGGTTTCACAGTATTTAGAGGACACCCTCAAAGATTTCTTGAAGATGATTGGCCAGTCCATCAACACAGCCAATACATTCAATGTTGATAGTTGTTCCATCTGTGCTAGTCCTATGCATTTAACATAGAATTGTCCATCTATGCCGGCTTTTGCCGAGTATCCCATGGAACAAATGAATGCTTTTAATAACTGTCTATGGCAATCAAATGGATCTTACTCCGAGACGTACAATCTAGGGTGGAGGAACCACCCTAATTTTTCATGGAAGCAAAACCAACTGATGAATCAGGGAAGAGCCCCTCATCATGCTCACAATAAATACCCTCCCGAATTTTCTCCACCAGTTCCAAGTTATGGTCGCTCAGCCCATCCAGCACCATCACCCGCTTACCAAGCTCCCACTCAAATGCCAGCGTCGGTTTTACAGTCATTGGAGGACACCCTCAAGGATTTCATGAAGATGACTGGCCATTCCATCAGCGAAGTAAGGAGTGCGCAAATAGTAAACACCCAAGTGATTGCCAAGCTAGAGAGTCAAATAGATCAAATCGCAAGTCACATGGGTGATAGAGAGAAGAGAAAGTTCCCCAGTCAACCTGTGCCCAACCTGAAGGAATAGTTTGCGGTGGAAAATTCATCGACTCCTATGCACGGATAGGAACAAGTGCAATCGATTGCCACATTGAGGTCTGGGAGACAAGTGGATAATCAAGAGGAAGAGAACCTTGCTATGCAGCAAGGGCAAGAAAGTGGCAACAAGGAGAAGAGAGATTATAAGCGCCTAAGAAAAGAAGGCAGTCTGAGGATATTGTGGAGGCATACTTTGCTCAGTTTGGAGAGGATTTTGATTTGGATAAGCTACTTGAGCAAGCAAATGCTATCTTGAAGTCTGCTCCTCGGGAGAGCAGTAAGACGGAGGAGACTGTGGGTGAATCAAGCATTGAGGACCCCCTGGAAGCATGCTTTGCTCAGTTTGGAGAGGATTTGGATTTGGATAAGTTTCTTGAGCAAATAAATGCTACTTCTGCTCCTCAGAAGAGTAGTGGATAGAGGAGACCACAACACCTGAACCTTCCAAGAAGGAACTTAAGCCTTTACCGGACAATCTTAAGTATAAGTTCCTAGGTCCAGTAGATTCTTTGCCTGTGATTATAGCTTCAGATTTGGTTGAGGCTCAAGAGGATAAATTAGTGGATATTTTAAGAGAGCATAAGGAAGCTATCGGCTGGACTATTGAGGATATCAGGGGAATCAGCTCCTCGGTAGTGATGCACAATATACATTTGGAGGAGAATGCCAAGCTATCGAGGGAGCCACAAAAAAGGCTCAACCTAGCTATGCAAGAGGTTGTGAGGACTGAAGTGATTAAGTTGTTGGATGTAGGGATCATTTATCCAATATTTGATAGCGAATGGGTGAACCCGATTCATAGCTTACCAAAGTGGGTCGGATTGACGGTAGTGATGAATAAAGACGACGAATTGGTTCCAACTCGTGTGCAGTCAGGATGGAGAGTGAGTATAGACTACCATAAGTTGAATGCTGCCACAAAGAATGGTCATTTTTCACTCCCATTTATTGATCAGATGGTAGAGTGCTTAGCTGGGCACGATTACTAATGCTGGATTTGGTTAAAGACGTTAAACTTAGCACTCATGGGAGGCACCCTATAGTATATCCTTTCTGTTTGTTTATTATTTTACATATTTCTTGTTATTGTTTTTCTCTAGTGTTTTTTGTTTTCCAGTCTTTATTTTTCAGGGACAAAGCGTACTTCAGATCAAGTTTGGGGGTATGCTATGAGCCATACCAGTCCAGATAGTTCTCCATATCCCAGGTCAACTCTTTCTATATTATTCACACATTGGGGTCAATGTGTAATTTAAGTTTGGGGGTATGGGAGACACATTACACACACTTTGTCCTAATTTGTTGTTGTTTTTCTTCATTTAAAAAAAGAGAAAGAAAGAAGGTAAATGCATGCTCATGTTATTTTGAAATTTTAGTTGATCTAAACAAGTACTGTGATGTGATGTCATTGGTGAGCTTAAAATTGTGAACACATGATTTGATGATAGAGTTTTAAAACTTTGTTACTTACTTTAGGCACTTGGGAATTCACATGTTTTTGATCTAATCTGACAGGAGCACATTATCACAAAATTGTGATTTTAATGTGTATGTTTTTTTGTCTTAACTGAAACTGGATAACTTATTGGATAAACACTTAGGCATAGAAAGGTATAAAAGAAAATGAAAAAATAATAATAATACTACTAATATTTATAATGATCATCATCAATAAACTTTTCACTGAGTAACTGGACCTCTTGCCTCAGTAAACAGTGAGTGTTCACGTTAAAAGGTGAGAATTTTATTCATAATGATCATTGCGAAACTTTTCGCTGAGTAACTGGACCTCTTGCCTCAATAAGCAGTGAGTATTCACGTCAAAAAGTGGAAATTTTACTTGGTAGCATTAAGGCCAATTTAGTTTCGTAGCCTTTTTGACTCAAGTTAGTAAGTCCTTAGGGGTGTCTTTACACTTAATGCTCTAAAACCATCTAGTTTGGGAGTCATTGACTCAACACTCGCTACATGGGTCAATTAGAAAGCTTACAGGAACTAAACATAGTAGAGCCTTATAATAAAAGAAGAAGAAAAAAAGTAAAATAAAACTATGCCATCATTGTTCATTCTGATGAGAAATTCTGTGAATCTTGAGACATAGAGACATTGTACATTGAAGTTATTTGGAAACCTCATCTGTATATGCTAATTCACTTTACACTGATTCAAGCTTATGATGTCTTAGTCTGCCTCTTGTAAATAATTAGGTTTTAAAATTCTTATTCATTATGAAGATGGGTTATATCTCTTTAAGCTTGCTTATGATTGAATATCATGGTTTTGAGTGCTCCTTAAATTTTTGGATACCATGAGTGATGAACTTATCTTTATGTTCTTTGTTTTTCATTTAGTTTTTTAATTTTGTTTTGCTAAGGGACTAGCAAATGTAAGTTTGGGTGTCAAATATTGCATATTTTGGCCCATGAATTTACATTTGTTAGCTTAGGAATTTGTTACTTTTTGTTGTTTTCGTTGTTTTACAGGTTTACAAGCACTCGGAAAGGAGTTTCACTAAAATTGTCAAAATTGCTTGTACATATCAGTCATTTTTTGTGGATTTTACTGTATTGATTCAGGAAGAACTAGGAGATGAGCCATATATGCTTGGAAAGATCCGGATGTTTGTTTTCTGAGAAATTTCATGGCTCGTAAAAATGATTTTTCTAGTGAAATTTATGGCAGTTTTAGTAGACAAAGGTTAGACTGTGTGTGTTTCAGCATGGCAGATCAATCCTTTTTATGGATTTTACTGTATTGACTCAGGAAGAACCAGGAGATCTGCCATATATTCTTGGAAAGATCCGGATGTCTATTTTCTGAAGAATTTTACGGCTCGTAAAAATGATTTTTCTAGAGAAAGTTATGGCAGTTTTAGTAGACAAAGGTCAGGTAGTGCACCATGCTGTGCTCGAGCGCGCAAGACTATGATCGAGCGCACTCGGGTAGTATTCCACATTGAATTTGAAACACATTGCACTCTTGAGTTTCCCTATAAAATCCCCACCTCACTGAAGCAATTGGTGTGCAATCCGGAAAAGTTCTACTAGCATTCTGGTGGATCTCGAAGGCTTTTCTACCATGAGGGGAAGCGTCGCCCAATAGTGAGTAGAATTTCTCCCAATGTATAGTCAGTTTTAATTTATTTCTTTTTTATTTTTAAAGTTTAATGTTTATCACTTTTATTGTGAACTTTAGTTTTATAATTATGAGAGGCTAAAATCTTCATCTAAGGTTGAAAATGAAGCCTCGCCATTGTTTGGCATAATATTTTTATATTTGTTCATACAATTATGATATTTTTAGTTTAAATGTTTTGTTCAATTATTTGAGTAAAATCTTATGATTGATTGTTTTTAAATTGTTAAATTGGATATTCCTTGTGTTTCATCCACCGGATACGGCGGATCCTTCAAATTAGATTGGATATCCATTGTGATTTGGGAATTAAACGGATACATTGGATGGTTTTGGTTTAGTTTGAGTATATGTCGTGATTTGTATAATGGTGGATTCATGGAATGATTTGATAGATTATTTTATATAGAACATGAAGATATATGTTTTACTTTGGTGGGGTGGATTCAAAAAACCTTAGTGTTTTTATCAGATTGTTTTTAAATCAATTTAGTTTAGTTTATATTTCTTTGCAAGATACAATCCAAAATTCGGAACTAGGTTAAAATAGGGTTAGTTTAGATAAAAATATATTTTCACGATACAATTCCCTGTGGATTCGACCTCGCACTTGCACAACACTATATTGGAAACGACTCGTGCGCTTGCAAGTAATTTAAAACTCACAACACATATCGTTACATTTTTTCAAAGAAGCATAGTCGTCTGGTTTGGTTGTGGCAGACAGCATTGTGGTGGCCCTGTCTATGAAACCTAACTTTGATTTAGCGTTCAAAGAGATCATCATGGCTTTACACCATGTCGAATAATTATCCCCATCGAGGGGCTTGGAAACAAGCACCATTCCTAGATGATCAAAATGGTGAAGAAAATATGGATTGGCAGCATCAAGCTTACCTCCATTCGAAGGTTGCTCATTTCCCATGATAATGGGAAACAACGATAAAAAGAAATCAAAAAGAAGGAGGGCAGAGAGCTAGGGTATCATCCCCTGCTCTGATATCATGTAAAAGAAGGAAAAGAATATTTGCCTTTTGAATAATTCTATTGAATTAGGAGATGTAGCTTTATACAAGAGATTTCCTACAATAATGCTAATCTATTCTAGGTAGTCTAAGTATAAAAGGAAACTAAACAAATATACAACTAATACAATATATTTGTCAATGAAAGGCCAGATATCATTGACCTTCTCAACACGTGGGATGAATATTGAAGTTGCATGTGATATTTGTAAGGTTGAAACTGTATGTTCAATGCATGCACTGTTAGCGTGCAAGTTTCCAAAGGAGGTTTGGGATGTGGTCTTTCAAGAGAAGGTCCAAAATCATTGCTTGCAGGTGGGTTTGATGGAATGGTTGCATGAATCATTTCAAGAATAGGAGCAGGAAAAACTGATGTTCTTTAGTGTGGCGTTGTCTATTTGGGATAATAGAAATAGAGTGCGGTTGAAGGGTAGTGGAAAATCTCCAGCTAAGACAGTAGTGTTTGGGATGGATTATCAAGTGGAGCGTAGCGTGGCTATGGAGGCAAGAAAGGGGAGGGGGGGATAGCATGGCCAAAATAGTAATTAAGACTCAACTAATCAATTTTCAGGTTGATAATGTCTTACACTTAAAAAAAAGTTTAACGATCAAATATAATTTAAAGGTATATATAAGTTTTGAAATTATAGATCCTCATGTTAGACCATATGAGAAATGTAATTTTTTTCAAAAAAACAACAATTGAATATTATGGGCATGTATCGGTGTAGGTGAATTAACCACATAAGCATATAGTAAAAGAATATTGTTAATCAAACTAAAGGTTTTTGATTTATTGTTTATTAAAGTTTATTTAATAAAAATCATTATTAATGGGTGAGCGAAGATCAAGAGTAGATTAAATTTATCTCTGTAAATCAAGTTGTTTGCACGCAGTAGGTGTCGCTCTCACTCTGCGAATCTCTATCAAATTTTTGACGCAAATTTTTGTGTCTGCCATTAGTGCCACCACCGATCTCCGATCAAGGTTACTCTCCTTTTATGTTATCTTGTTTGGTGATTGGTTATTTCCCTTAATATTATATCATACTTCATTATATTATTTCGATCTTTGGTTTTATCCTCCAATTGGCAATTAGCACAGGTTCATGAAAGAAATATGAGACACGCAGATTTCATCTCACCATTGAATGGTATGAGAAGAGAGAGAAAAATGATATTTTCTTTGAGATAAAACTTTGTACCATGTAACTTTTATGGACCCGGATAGACAAATTTTTTTCCAATTATATAAGGGATAAAAACTACAATGGCTTTGCATTGATAGTCATCAATTCATTTTAATTAGTTATTTTATTATTGCGGTGGTTTTGTTACACCAATGGGCTTTTTTCTAGTGGAAGAATCTGTCATAATTTTTTATTTTCTTCTCTCGAAGTGACAGATTCACTTGTGCTAATAAAATATGGAGTATGAAATTCTCTCTCTATCCTCGAGCTGAATAGAACCCAAATACTATTCGAGTTCGAACTCGAGTTCGAGCCTAAACTTTGGGTTATTTATTCGAGCTCGAGCCCGAATTTGAACTATAATTTTAATAAATAAAAATATTAAATAAATATTGGTTCGAGTTCGAGCTTTTCGAAGTTAGAAGTTGTTTAGACTAGTTCCTTAATCTTTGGATTCTATTAGTTCAGTTGGCCTAGTTTGTTAAGATCATTTCAATTAGTTATTTCGATTATTCTAGCTAACAGCCTTTGTTAGGTTTATCTTCTCTTCTGATGTAATAGGCTCTCTCTTGTATATAAGAGAGTCTTCCCTCTTTGTATTTTCATTCATTCAATATAAAGATAATCCTCTTTCTTCCCTTTTCTCTTTCTCTTCCATCTCAGAAATCTAACTTGGTATCAGAGCCATCGTTCTTGCTCACGTTCTTGATTATGGGCTTTTCTTCTTCATGGCAAAAACCAGCAATCGTAATGCCAACAATGGCAATGGATCGGACTCCTCAGCCCCCAATGGTAGTGTTCTCCCGACCACCAGTGAAGATCCTATGAGGTCCATCACCAACCCTCTCAGCCAACTGATCACAATAAAGCTTGAAGAAGATAACTTTCTTCTCTAGAAATTTCAAGTAGAAAACATGATTCTGGGCTATGATCTTGAAGACTTCATCTATGGAACCTGTGATGTTCCACCCAGACTACTTGCTGGAGAAGTGAATCCAGCCTATATTCGCCATTAAAGACAAGACAAATTGCTGGTTTCTTGGCTTCTTACCTTAATTAGTACCAATTACCTACCTTAGCTCATTGGTTGCTCGTCTTCTCATCAGATTTGGACAACAATAGAATAGCTCTTCAGTTCTCAATCCACTGCCAGAGTCATGTTTTACAAAAGACAAATCCAAATCCTCAAGAAAGACAATCTCTTTATGAAGGAATATCTCTTGAAGATGAAATCCTATTTTGACATGCTTAATGCTGCGAATCAGAGTATGACAGATACATATTAAATTTTTGCCCTTCTTAATGGTCTAGGGGATGAGTATGAGTCAATAATAGCTATAATATGCTCAAGAGATATCCCTTATACCCTCCAATATGTCAACACGCTTCTTTTATCCCATGAAAGTCGTATCTTACAAAAGAACTCTGCAACTAATGATCTATTTGTCAATCTTGCTAATTATAGGAAAGGTTCAAATAGGGCTTCACAGAACAAAAATCAAGGAGGAAGAGGCTATAATGGCTATCATGGTAGAGGTAGAGATGGTAGATCGAACAATAACAGGCCCCAATGTCAACTTTGTGGTAAAATCGGACACTCTATCATAAAGTGCTATTACTAGTTTGATCATAACTACCAAGGAAGTGGAGGCAATAATTCTTCAAGTTCTTTCATTCAAAACTACACTCCAACTTAGAACAATGTCAATCTCACTCACACCCAAGAAGAAGTTCCTATTGAACAGGCTCCTGCTGAAGCCATGCTTGCTACTTCTCGAGGTTCCCTCACTGACAAGAACTGGTGTCCAGATTCTGGTGCTACCAATCACATAACCAATGACATCCAAAATCTCTCTTGTGGGACAGACTATAATGGAACTCAAAAGATACATATGGGAAATGGTAAAGGTCTCTCTATTAAACACATTGGCAAATCTTTTATTCCCTCTTCTTTTCACTCTTATTCCTTTACTATAAATAATGCCCTTCATGTTCCTTCAATAACAAAAAATCTTCTCAGTTTCTCCAAGTTTTGTCTTGACAATAACGTTTTCTTTGAGTTTTATCATTCCTTCTGTTTTGTCAAAAACCAGGTTACTAAGAAGACTATTCTCAAAAGGTCTTTGCACAAAAGACTGTACAAGCTAGTCTGTTTGGTGACAGCTACAAAGACTCATGGAATCTTTTCCCAACCCTCTTTCCAATCACTCATCTCTGAAACAGTTCCTCACTCTTTTCATAAAGATAAATTCTCTTTTGATCTTTGGCATATAAGGCTTGGTCATCCTTCCTCTCAAGTTGTAAATAAGATCCTAAATGATTGTGATGTCAATTTCTCAATAAATTAAATAACACCTTTCTTTTGTACTTCTTGTCAAATGGGACAAAGCCATCAACTTCCTTTTCCTACTTCTAAAACTGTCTACTATGCACCTTTAAAACTTGTTGAGGCTGATAAATGGGGTCCTTCACCCATACTATCACATACTGCCCATAAATTTTACATTACCTTTATTGATGTCTTTTTCAAGATTCACATGGATCTATTTTCTCAAAAGGAAAGCTGAAGTTTTTGAGTGTTTCATTCATTTTAAAACACAAGCAAAAAATCAGCTAAACACTAAAATCAAGGTCTTTCAAAGCGATTGGGGTGGCGAGTTTCGCTCTTTCTTTACTTACCTTGACAAACATAGAATCACTCATAGAATTTCTTGCCCCCACACCTCTCAACAAAATGGTATTGTTGAGAGGAAACATAGACATGTTGTAGAGCTTGGTCTTACTTTACTTGCTTAATCCTCTGTCCCAAAAATATACTGGCCAGATGCCTTTTCCACTACTGTATACCTCATCCACAGGTTACCTTCTACAGTCCTGGAGCAAAAGTCCCCACTTCAAGTCCTTTTTTAGGTAAAACCAAACTATAAACTCCTCGGAGTCTTTGGCTGCCAATGCTTCCCTCATCTAAGACCATACAATTCACATAAATTTGATTTTAGATCCATTTCTTGCACCTTTCTAGGCTATAGCACTAAACACAAAGGGTACAAATGTTTAGACAACAATGGAAAAATCTATATCTCGAGGTATGTCATGTTTAATGAATTTACCTTTCCCTTTCAAGACCATATATCTCATTGTTCAAATGACACTCAGCATTCTAAACTCTCTTTTCCAATTAGTTTTCCTCCACCCATAGTTGTGAGTCATCCATTCACAACCTCACATAACTCAAGTTCTTCTGGTCATATACCAGATGATATATCTGAAACAGGTCATGCACCTGTTAATCAGATTTTTTCCCCTTCTTCTCTCTCACAAAACACTATTTCAAATAGCTCAATTCAGTATACTTCTCATTCTATTCCAGACTTAGCCAATGAAGTCTCTGAAGATGTTCCCAATAATTATCCTATGGTTACTCGGTCAAAAAATAAGATTTCACGAAGAAAAGCTTTTATTGCTAACATTTTAGATCTTGCTTGTATTACAGTTTATGATGCTTTTCTACATGACAAATGGAAGGAAGCCATAGTAGAAGAGTATAATGCCCTCCTGAAAAACAGAACGTGGTCCTTAGTTTAGTTACCTCCTGATAAGAAAACTATTGGCTGCAGATGGGTGTTCAAAGTAAAAAAGAATCCAGATGGCTCCATCTCCAGATATAAGGCAAGACTTGTTGCCAAAGGTTTTCATCAAAGGCCTGGTTTTGATTTTTATGAGACTTTTTCACTAGTTGTCAAACCAACAATGATCAGAGTAGTCCTCACTATAGCCCTCTCTCGTGGTTGGTTTTTGAAATAGTTAGATGTTAACAATGCCTTTCTTAATGGAGATTTAAAGGAAGAAGTCTTCATGGAACAACCTCCTAGTTTTGAAACAAAAGAAGCTACTCATATGGTTTGCAAACTCAACAAATCTCTGTATGGACTAAAACAGGCTCCCAGGGTATGGTTCGAAAAGCTTAAGGTAACTTTATTTCATTTGGGTTTTTCCTCCTTTAAAGCTGACAATTCCCTATTTCTCAGGTTCACTGCATCTTCAACTATTTTTCTTCTTGTCTATGTTGACAACATAATAGTGGTTGGAAGTCACAAATCTGAACTTGACAGCTTTACAACAGTTCTCAGTAAGCTTTTCTCTCTCAAAAATCTTGGAGAATTGAACTACTTCCTTGGCATTGAAGTCAGATCTATAGCTGAAGGTCTTTATTTGTCACAGAAAAAGTATATCATTGATCTCTTTAAAAGATCAAAGATGGACCAAGTCAACCCTCTGCTAACTCTTATGGTAAGCAGCCTCAAACTCACAACTACAGATGGTGACTTAATTCCAAATACTACTGAATATATGAGCATTGTTGGAGCCCTTCAGTATATTACAATCACCAGACCAAAAATCGCTTATAGTGTTAATCGTGTATGTTAATTTATGCAAAAACCACTTGATCATCACTAGAATGTAGTGAAAAGAATCCTGAGGTACTTGAAAGGGATTGCAGATGAAGGCATCTATTTGAAGAGCTCAAAAACTCTTTCCTTGACTGAGTACTGTGATGCTGATTGGGGAAATGATTTGGATAATGGGAGATCTACCACTGGTTACTGTGTTTATCTTGGAAATAGCATTGTTTCTTGGTCTTCAAAGAAGCAAAGTGTAGTTTCGAGGTCCACTACAGAAGCTGAATATCGCAGCTTAGCAAATACTACTTCAGAGATCATTTAGCTCCAGTCTCTCCTTAGTGAACTCAAAGTAGATATGAAGACTGCACCTATTCTTTAGTGTGATAACACTAGCATGATTTCTTTGTCAGCAAATACTGTGTTGCATTCCAGGACTAAGTATGTTGAACTGGATCTCTATTTTGTTAGGTAGAAAGTCATTTCAAAACAACTAGATGTCCAATATGTTCCTTGATGAGAGCCATAAAATGCATCTCAACAGTATTTAATTGTTAGCATTTTAGGATTGATCTCGGTCTTTATTGAACTTTTATATGTTAATAACTCTAAAGTGATATTATTGGATCACTGACTTATTTCTTTGCATTTTCAGGTACTTTCAGTCCAAAGAGAAGAAAAAGTGATCGTTGCTTAAAGCGCTAAGATTCCATGCATAACAGAGTGTCGGAGTGGTTGCGGAGAAGCAAACATAAAGAAAAAAATCAAGTCATCAGTGTGCACCACGTTGCCCCTCAGCCAGCACCGCAGTGCCCAGAAACCTCCACATCTTGAACCATCAGTGTGCACTGTGGTGCTCCTCAGCCAGCACTGCAATGCCCAGAAGTACATCCAACCAAAGCTAAAGCCAACACCGCAGTGCCTATAAAGGAGCACCGTAGCACACACATGATGTTATATCTCCGAGTTAGAACTTAATTAGGGTTTTAAACAATAGATTAAACCTGAAAACAACCTTGGACCTTTGTACTATAAATAGATCACTTAGGGTTTAAGAGAAGGATCTTTTGGAAGCCTGGAAAACTCAAGGAAGCAACCAATTCTTCCCCATCAAAGTGTTCAACCATGAGCCCTATGGCGAACTAATCTCCAAGCAAGGCGAAGGGATGAATCCCTAGGTGTAGTTGTTCCTATCTTCCCTTATTTGATTCAGTTGTAATAGGAATTTATTGTCAAAACGTCGTCATGATTTACTTTTTAATATAATTATAAGATTTTATCTATTTCGGTGATTGTATCTTTCTCCTTGATATAAATTTAGTCATTCTTTTCTTATGTCAAGATTGTTTGAGTATAATTGAGTCCAGTAGATTTAACCTTTAGGTTTGTCCATTACTGCAATATTATCAACAAAGATATATTGTCGTTTCTTGATAAACCTATAGGATAGATCATGTGTGCATTAATCGAAAATAAAAAGTATTTCATAACAATCATATTAGGGTTTATATATGTGCTCATTGAATATTTACCAATTGCCTGTTTGGGATGTAAAACTTGCAATCGAAATAAAAACACCTGAATCAAGTTAGGAATAGGGCAACGAACCTAGGGAGGATTCCCAGATCGTTGTTGTTTCCCTATTATATTTTACAATCTATTTTACACAATTACTTCATTACCAAAAGTTCATATTTTCTCACTTAAATCTTTATCGTTTGGGTTATAGTTCACACCTTCTTTTGTAGTTAACTTGTTCCTTTATGGAATCGACACCCCAAAGTTGTGCTACAACAACCGCGTTATGTTTTGGGTGTAATCAAATTTTGGCGCTGTTGCCGAGGAAACGCACTTAAGTACAAGGAAGATTGTCAACTTTGAGACAAGACAGTAGAAGAATTGTAAATAATTTTTCTTTTCAGTAGTTTGTAAATGCGGTAACTTCGTTCCCTCTTTTAGCTTGCTGCATTAATTTTATTTTATTCTTTCTTTTTATAGTATTTTTTTATTATTATTTTGTGATATTCCATGCCTCGATATAGAGACACTTTGGGTAGATTTGCTTGTAGGCCTGTGTTAGAGTCAGAATTAAATTCTTTTCTAAATTCTTTATTTGATAACCCATCTAATCTCGAAGATCAACCCCCTAGGACCCTTCAGGATTATCTCCACCCTACACGCATAGCCACACCATCATGCATCATGTTTCCAGCCAATACTCACCATTTAGATTTTAAAACAGGGATGATATAATTACATCCTACATTTCATGGCTTGGAAAGTGAAAACACATATGTGCACATTAGAGAGTTTGAGGAAGTAGTTGTGACTTTTCATAGTCAAGATGCAACTATTGACATTGTGAGACTTAAGTTCTTTCCTTTCGCTTTGAAGAATAGAGCTAAGAGTTGACTATACTCACTGAGACCACGATCTATTGGGTCATGGACTAAGATGACTCGGATTTTTTTTTTAATAAATACTTCCCCCAACATAAGACCAATGCTTTAAAAAGGCAAATCTCTACCTTTGCACAAAATGATAGTGAGACTTTATATCAGTCTTGGGAGAGATTTAAGGAGTTGTTGAGTATGTACCCTTACCATGAGTATGAGAATTGGTGCTTAGTGAGCTATTTTTATGAGGGACTTACATATAGGGAGCACCAATTTGTAGAGATGATGTTTAATGGTGAGTTTTTAGAAAAAGATCCTGATGAGGCCATAGAGTACCTCAATGAGCTTGCTAAAAAAGCTCACACTTAGACTAGACCTAGTGCTACTGAAAGCACAAACAGGTCACGACTTGTAGGAAACCAAAATGGTGGTGGAATTTACCATCTTAGGGAAGAGGATAACCTAAAGGCTAAGGTTGAGATGCTCACTAGGGAACTAGATGTGTTAAAGACTAAGGGCTTACAGCAAACACACGTAGCTAATCATGCAAGGTCCTTTGAACCATGTTTTGTTTGTGGCGGGGTAGGTCATCTCGCCCAAGAATGTCCCACATTTACAGAGATGAGAGGGGTGTATGAGGAACAATGTAATGCCTTAGGTATGTACAATAAGCCTTTTTCACTTTTCTCTGATATCTATAATCCAGAGTGGCGCAATCACCCCAATCTTAGCTGGAAATCTAAAAATCAGCCGCCTACACAACCCCTTAGATCATATCCTGCACCATATCATGCACCTACACCTTCTAGGAGTCCTTTAGAAGAAACTTTGCATACGTTTATTGAGGCACAAGATAAGACTAATCAAATGCTTGAATATTTAATTACGCAGGTTGTTGAAGAACATAAGGATTTAAAGAGCCAAGTGTCCAAATTAATGACATCCTTGAGTGTGAATGAGCAAGGTAAGTTCCCTTCCCAAGCTTAGTCCATACCTCATGGTCAAAACCTGGCACAAAAGAATTTGAAGGAGGTGAATACCATTATAACACTAAGTGGTAAGTCATTACACATCCCAACACCGAACAAATCAGAGGATGTGGATGAGAGCCACCAAGTATATATGATTAACTCATCCATAGAAAAGGTCCATCACCTTAATCCATTGGAGTCAATCCACACCCATGGGTTCACAATAGCATATATTGAGCCAAAATCTGGAGATATTACTACTGACATCCTTGAGGCCTCTTCAAAGCATACAAGCACCCAATTTGACAGTGAAGTAGTTGCTGGTGCATTCAGTTCATGTTTGTCTAGAAGGGAATAAGAGTGTCTGGCTAAAGACAAATAACTTAGCGCTCATGGGAGGCACCCCACAGCTTATCCTTTTTACTTTTATTGTTTTCATATTTCATATTTCTTTTTCTTGTTTATTGTTCTTATTTATTTTTATTTTTATTTTTTCTGTTTTCCAGTATTAACTTAGTATTTCTTTTTCAGGGACAAATATATGAAGCAATTCAAATGGTGGAGCACAATTTTCAGCTTCTGTGCACCTTTGGCTACAAATGGAGTTTCTTTTACTCTTTCTTTTACATTGAGGTCAATGTAATTTTTAAGTTGGGGGTGGAGGAAATGCATCTCTTTGTTCCCATATTCTTATTTCCATACATTTTTTTTTCATTGAACTGCTTGGTGTCGTTCTCCATTTTTGTTTGTTTTTAGTATGCTTTGTGTTAGCCTTGGATGTAATTCACATGTCAATGATATGAGCTTAATTGAGATACCATATAGCATTTAGAAGTAGTTAAATCTTGCTTCGGTTTGAGAATAATTTAAGTGTCAATCTTGATTTGGTTTGAGACTCTAGTTTATGGTAAGATTGTATAAATAGTCTAAAGCATTTAGAGAAGTTTTATGTGTGATTGTTTTGTGAATACTTTTGCAGTCTCGGCAAGCTCTAGAACTTATTTGATAATCACTTAAGGCGAATTCCTAGAATGCACATTACTTAGGATATGATATAGGCCATTTTTGGACCTTTTAAGCCTTTCGAACTTACCCTTGCTATATTCATCACTAGTCTCCTATTTGAGCATTTTTCTTGAAAAAAAATTTGAGCTTTGTTTCTTTCAATAGCCCATTTACTCACCTTTATGAGCCTAAAAATATTTTATCCTTATCTTTCTTTTAAAAGAACTTAGTTATACACATTTATTGAGAAACACTTAAAAGGAGTAAGGATGGAAATATGAAAATCATAACCCAAGTACACTAAAGGAGATAAGTTGGGGGTTATGGAAAAGAAAAAAAAAATGAAAAAAGAGATGAATGGTCTTATGCCAAAATACAAAAGAAAAGAAAAGAGAAGTGAATTATGGCAAAGAAGGAAGAAAAGAAAAGAAAAGTGGTGATTTGAAAAAAATGGTTGAAAAAGTTGGGTGTCGAAGAAAGGTTATCTAGTGCTTAAAAGTGGTTGTGTTTAAAGCTAAGAGATTGAGTTCTTTTACTTGTGAATCCTTCCCATTCTTTCTTAACCTTTACCTTAGCCTAACATTACAAGCTTATTAAAAACCTATTGATCCAATGTAATGTGATTTTTCTACAATAGTAGAGAGTGGTTTGAAATGTAAGCCTATAGAGCTTGTTTTTGTGATTAACGTCACGAAATTTATTATATTTTAGAAGCCAAGACTTGTATTCACGAATCTTATGCATAAAATCATCCGAATGTTCGGATTAATGGATTGTGGTAAGATGGATGTTAAGAATCGATAACGATTTTAAGATTGATGTTTGGATTACTTTCGAACTTGGGTGAATTTAAATGATTCTATGTAAAATGTGAATTACTCTTGGTTAACACTAATATTGTTTTACTTTACTTTGATTCCCACCATAGAATTCATCTCTTGTTTTCACTTGACTTACTAGGGACTAGCAATAAGTTAGTTGGTGCTTGTGATGAGAGCCATAAAATGCATTTCAACAGTGTTTAATTGTTAGCATTTTAGGATTGATCTCGGTCTTTATTGCACTTTTATATGTTAATAACTCTAAAGTGATATTATTGGACCACTGACTTATTTCTTTGCATTTTCAGGTACTTTGAGTCCAAAAGAGAAAAAAAAAAGTGATCGTTTCTTAAAGCGCCAAGATTTCATGCATAACGGAGTGTCGGAGTGGTTGCGGAGAAGCAAACATAAAGAAAAAAATCAAGTCATCAATGTGCACCGTGGTGCCCCTCAGCCAGCACTGCGGTGCCCAGAAACCTCCACATCTTGAACCATCAGTGTGCACCGCGGTGGTCCTCAACCAGCACCGCAGTGCCCAGAAGTGCACCCAACCAAAGGTAAAGCCAACACCGGTGCGCACATGATGTTATATCTCCGAGTTAGAACTTAATTAGGGTTTTAAACAATAGATTAAACTCGAAAACACCCTTGGACCTTTGTACTATAAATAGATCACTTAGGGTTTATGAGAAGGATCTTTTGGAAGCCTGGAAAACTCAAGGAAGCAACCAATTCTTCCCCATCAAAGTGTTCAACCATGAGCCCTATGGCGAACTAATCTCCAAGTAAGGCGAAGGGATGAATCCCTAGATGTAGTTGTTCCTATCTTCCCTTATTTGATTCAGTTGTAATAGGAATTTATTGTCAAAACGTCGTCATGATTTACTTTTTAATCTAATTATAAGATTTTATCTATTCCGGTGATTGTATCTTTCTCCTTGATATAAATTTAGTCATGTTTTTCTTATGACAAGATTGTTTGCGTATAATTGAGTCCGGTAGATTTAGCCTTTAGGTTTGTCCATTACTGCAATATTGTCAACAAAGATACATTTTCATTTCTTGATAAACCTATAGGATAGATCATGTGTGCATTAATCGAAAATAAAAAGTATTTCATAACAATCATATTAGGGTTTATATATGTGCTCATTGAATATTTACCAATTGCCTGTTTGGGATGTGAAACTCGTAATCGAGATAAAAACAACTGAATTAAGTTAGGAATAAGGCAACAAACCTAGGGAGGATTCTCGGATCTTTGTTGTTTCCCTATTATATTTTACAATCTATTTTACACAATTACTTCATTACCAAAAGTTCATATTTTCTCACTTAAATCTTTATCGTTTGTGTTATGGTTCACACCTTCTTTTGTAGTTAACTTGTTTCCCTGTGGAATCGACACCCCAAAGCTGTGCTACAACAACCGCATTATGTTTTGGGCATAATCATTCCTTCAATAGATCAAGTCGCTTATATACTAACCAAGCCACTATCTTCTCAGTTTTTCAACAGACTCAAGAAGAAGTTGAATGTGTCTTCATTTCTTCAGCAGGCAGGGGAGGAAAGACTAGAAGAATGCTTGGTTTGAGGGAGAAAGTTATAAGTTGCTTAGACTAGTTCCTTAATCTTTGGATTCTGTTAGTTCAGTTGGCCTAGTTTATTAAGATCAATTCAGTTAGTTAGTTATTTCTGTTATTCTAGTTAACAGCCTTTGTTAGGCTTATCTTCTCTTCTGATGTAATAGGTTTATCTTCTCGAAAGTGGGAAGGCTGATGAACCTGGATGTATTCAAAGCCTATTTCCAGATAAGCAGACATGGCCAGAATGGATGAGTCATGGTCAGCACCCGGGCCAGGAGGAGACTACTGAAGAAGATCCCATCATCGATCAAAAGATGAAAGAAGTCCTTTTTCTTTGTCCAGACCGGTGAAGAATTCGGTGTTCCACTCTCGTGGAGCCTGGACCGAACGGGGAACTGTAAGAAGCTGAGTCTTCTACCTCGGGAGCAGGAGACAGTGGATGCCATGGTGGTCACGCCATTGGACATGGAGGTTCTATATGACAATGAGGAATTGGCGAGGTGCGGTCTCTGCCCCCCATGCCCCAAGTCCTCCATAGAGAGTGGCAACCCCGTGCCCTTATACTTGTTGTTTTTCTTGTTCCTGTTTTGCTTTTCTTATTTCTGTAACTTTATCTTAAGGTTCAGACTAATGTTTTTTCCTTTTGTTTTGAACAAAGATGGAGGCAACAGTGAAAACCAAGGAGTGGACCAAGAGGCTTGCTCTGGAAAGGAGGAAGGCTGCTCAAGCTGAGAAGCAGCCGCCCTCTAGGTCGGGGGCCAGGTAGAGGCCTCGAGCCCCGTCCCCCACCCCTATGGATCTGGAGAGCATTCCTTAGCACTCCTCTGAGACTGAGGCCATCCCAATGTCCTTCATCATCCCCACCTCGTCTCTGAGTGCTGCTGCTGGGGTGGCGATCTTCAGGCCCAACTGGGGCTTGAAGGTAGAAGATTTTGTTTTTGCGCATCCCTGGGTGGTGCAAGAACACTTGGTCATGGGGATCCCTCCCAGTGACATGCTGGAGTTGTCTAAGAGGTCGATCGAGGCCCTCTGTTCTGCGACCGAGGCCCTCGGATCTCAAGTATGATTTTTTCTTTAGTTAGATATTTTCTTCTTTCCTTATGTTTCTAACATGATGGCTAACGACTCCATGTTTGGTTGCAGTCGAGCATCATTTTTCCGTTATGCTTTGCCAATGTTTGGACACAACCGAGATGCTGGGCCGAGCTCAGTGCAGGCTGGACGATAGCACTGAGCTCATCCGCTAGCTGTAAGCGTCGCTAGACGCAGCCAACCAAGCCAAGGCAGAGGCTGTCTAGAAGAGGAATGCTGCCTTCTAGGCCATGGTCAAGGAAGATTGATAGAGGGACGCTGCTGTTCTGATAGGGTAGTGTTTGAGCGAGGAGACCGAGTCTCGTACCCAGGCTCTTTTCGGACGATGTTAGAGAAGGAGAGAGGGCTGCAGTACCTCGAGGGCTTCTTGGAAGCTAAGAGGAGGGTCGAAGCACTGTATCCCAAGATCGATTTCTCGGCCCTCGACCTGGTGGACCCTTAGGAGGATGAGGGTGAGGCTGCAACGGAGGCCAAGGTCAGAGGGTCCGCCAGGTCGAGGGCCAAGAAATTGGTCTCGAGATGTAGCGCCTCGACCCTCCTCTTGGCTTCCGAGAAGCCCTCGAGGTACTACAGTTTTCCTTCATCCTCTATCGTTGTCCGAAAAGAGGCAGAGTCTCGGAAAGCCACCCAGGCCTCCTACAATACAGCCTGGGTACTAGACTCGGCCTCCTCACTCAAACACTGCCCCGCCAAAACAACAGTGTCCCTCTCTCGATCATCCTCGACCTTGGCCTGGAGAGCAGCATCCCTCTTCCGGACAGCCTTCGCTCTGGCCTGGTTGGCCGTGTCTAGTAACGCCTGCAATTGGTAGACGATCTCAATGCTATCTTCCAGCCTGCGTTGAGCTCGGCCCAACATTTCGGCTATGTCCAAACAGCGGCGAAACATAATGCTAGAAGGACACTCGACTACAACCAAACACAGAGTCGTTAGCCATTATGTTAGAAACAGAATGAAAGAAGAAAGTATCAAACTAAAGAAAAAATCATACTTGAGACCCAAGGGCCTCGATCGGCCTCTTGGACAACTCTAGCATGTCACGGGGAGGGATCCCCATGATTAAGTGTTCCCCAAAAACAGAATCTTCTACCTTCAAGCCCTAGTTGGGCCTGAAGACCGCCGCCCCAGCAGCAGCAATCCGAGACTAAGAGGGGGCGACAGAGGACACCGGGATGGCCTCCGGCTGAGTAGAACGCCGAGGAGGGCTCTCCAGATCGATAGGGGTAGGGGACAGGGCTCGAGGTCTCTTCCTGGCCCCCGACCTAGAGGTCGTCTGCTTCTCAGCCTGAGCAGCCTTCCCCCTCTCCAAAACGAGCCTCTTAGCTGGCTCCTTGGCTTTCGTTGTTGCCTCCATCTCTGTTCAAAACAAAAGGAAAAAGCATTAGTCGGAACCCTAAGATAAAGTTACGGAAATAAGAAAAGCAAAACAGGAACAAAAAAAGCAGCAAGTATAAAGAGCAAGATACGGGGTTACCACTCTCTATAGAGAACTTGAGGAATGGGGAGCAGAGACCGCGCCTCGCCAATTCCTCATTGTCATAGAGGACCTCCAAGTCCAATGGTGCGGTCGCCATGGCATCCACCGTCTCCTGCTCGCGAGAAAGAAGACTCGGTTTCTTGTATTTCCCCGCCCGCTCCAGGCTCCACGAGAGTGGAACGCCGAAGTCCTCATCGACCCGAATGAAGAAGAAAGACTTCTTCCATCTTTTGGTTAATAACAGGGTCTTTTTCAGCAGTCTCCTCCTAACCGAGTTGCTGACCACGACCCATCCGGCCTGGCCATGTCTGCTTATCTGGAAGTGGGCTTTGAATACATCCAAGTTCATCAGCCCTCCCACTTCCGAGCAGATGCAGATAAAGGCTATTATCAGTCGTACCGAGTTCGACACCAGCTCACCTAGCACTATATCAAAGTACAGTAGTACATCACAAAAAAAAGTTGGAGAGGGAAGCGCAGCTCGGCTCTCATGTGGTGTTCGTACACACACAATTCATAGGGCGCACGGCTCGGGAGGGCATTGCAAGCCCTTTCACCCATCCTGGCCAGCCTGAGGGTGTACTCGCACTGAATGCGATACGACTTTCGGATCACCTCCAGATCCTCCTCTCTTAGCAGACTTGGGACCGCATTCGCGGCGAACTCCTATTCATCCCTCTCCTCCATGGCCATAACCCCCTTGATGTCGGGTAAGGCCGCATCTACCTCATCCTCAGAGGAGGAGTCCTCTTTATACTCCTCCGCTACACGGATATAGGGCACCATAGCTAATGGTCCCTCCCTGACCTTGGCTCTTTCCGGGGTCTCACTCTTGGAAATTGACATGTTCGACCTCGTTTCCTTGGGACTAC
This sequence comes from Bretschneidera sinensis, assembly GCA_023935145.1. Lineage (NCBI taxonomy): Eukaryota > Viridiplantae > Streptophyta > Magnoliopsida > Brassicales > Akaniaceae > Bretschneidera > Bretschneidera sinensis. The sequence goes on from CM043699.1 coordinate 89,452,571, forward strand.
CGCTACCAATACTACCGCTAACACTACTGGGTCTATCCTGGTAACTATCCAACGAAGATATGATTAAAATAAGAGAAGAGACTCACCTAAGTCCAAGTAGGGCGGACAGTCCCTCCACGACAAGATGCTTCAACACCACCCTTCCGAGCACCAACACCAAAGACCAAGCCGAGACATCCACCAAGCCTCCTCCCACCAGGAAAAGTCAAGGCACCAAGCCCTCACAAACTTCAGTGACAAAGACGAACACTCTCAAATCTCAAAGACGAGGACGAAAGCTTTCAAAATTTTTAGAACGAGGCTGAGCACTCTCAAATTTTCTGTTTAAACAAACTCTTTGAAAGAATTCACTAGAACTGGAGTGAAGAAGAATGAATGAAAGACCCCCTTATATAGGAAAAAAGAGTACGAAGAACGAGGGCATTTAAAGCAAAAACAAATGGAAGAAATGACGTTTCAGGAGCTTGAGGCTGCTTTCACGTTCTCCAAAGGGTCCGTTGCCACAAACAAAGTGGCACATAATTAACCCTAGGTGCCGTTTCATTCCCCAAGAAAGCCAATCATTAACAAGAGCTGTTGTTTTTGCAAAATACGGCTGCACGCATTTAATGAAGTCTGACACAAGCCATGTGTCAAAAAAGACGGCTTGAAAAAGATTGCCTGAGGAAGTTAGGCCCCCAAAAGAACCAAAAGCTCAAAAATATCCAGAGGCCCTTCAAAAGCCCAAAGGCAACTCGAGATATCCTTCATGTACCTAGAGGGAAAGAAGCTCAAAAGTCCACCTAGAACTCAATATCTCCAAGGCTGAGCATATGGATTGCTCCACACATGCTCGGCCCAATGCCTCTTAGGTGGAGCATATGGATTGCTCCACACATACTCAGCCCAATGTCTCCTAGGCCGAGCATATGGATTGCTCCACATATTCTTGGCTTAATGTCTCTTATGCCAAGAATTTGGATTGCTCCACACATGCTCGGTCTAATGCCTCCTAGGCCGAGCATATGGATTGCTCCACACATGCTTGGCCCAATGCCTCTTAGACCGAACATATGGATTGCTCCACACATGCCCTGCCCAATGCTTCCTAGGCCGAGCATATGGATTGCTCCACACATGCTCGACACAATACCTCTTAGGCTAAGCATATAGATTGCTTCACACATGCTCGAGGAGGCCAAGCATATAGATTGCTCCACACATGATCTGCTCAATGTCTCCTAGGCCGAGCATATGGATTGCTCCACACATACTCGGCCCAATGCCTCCTAGGTCGAGCATATGGATTGCTCCACACATGCTCGGCTCAATGCATCCTAGGTCTAGCAAATGGATTGCTCCATACATGCCCGACACAATGCCTCCTAGGCCGAGCATACGGATTTCTCCACACATGCTCGGCACAATGCCCCCAACACGCAGACAGTCTCAAAACGAAACAACGAGGCAACACGCGGACAACGCTGGTCCACACAGCAGGACCCCCAAGACACCACCGCCCTTGGCACAAGAGCCACCTCATCCCCAAAACGCTATAAAAGGACCTAGGTACACACCTCGACAGTGGGATCAGATACTTGACCTAAAAAACGTATACCACCATTCTCGCACTTCTAAAACCCTATACTAACAACGGCATCGAAGCATCTTCGGAGGTATCTCCCTCCAGTGACTCTTACCTTACCTTATTTTCCTGTGCAGGTTCCTCGAGGTTCAACCTCCAACTCAACAGCACATTTTTTACGGTAACATTACTTTTTACAGCATTTGACTGTTCCTTATTTTCACTCATAGGTAAGATGGTGAAAGATTTGTTGCCCGGAGGAATATTGAGGCAAGGTTTATGATACAACATCAGGCATGCCAGCTGAGGTCTAGTCACTGTTTGTAAAGCTAACCTTCGACCGCGATGTTGACATGCCGTACCAAAAGTTTTTTCATGGGTTCAATGCGTAAATATATGCTTTTACCTTGTAATTAGTGATAAATTGACCACTAGCTGGATAACATGTTTGCATGGATTACGTATGCTCCCTCTATTTTATTTCTATTTTTCTAATTGAGGTAAAGGAATGATACTAATAATTAAGAATGGAAGGAAGAGGTGCCACTTACGTGGTCAAAAAAGGTGGGAAAGGTGTTCTGTTTATGTGCTTACTTAAGCCATGAACTGGATTCTCTTGTCTTTCATAATAAAGTATAGCTAAAAACACAAATTATGATGAAAAACCAAAGGCTTAACTTTCACCTTCACTTTAGGCCAAAGGGCATGACGTATTCTCATTTAAAGATTCTCCATTACTTAAAACCAAAACCAAACAAAAGTTGATGTATTCTGATGCAAATTCATTCTTTCGCTCTCTCTGGGCATGGACTAAACATTTGTTTTTTTTTTTTTAAATATTGATTCTGATGCAAATTTGATGCTTGCGCTTTCTCACTCTCTTAGTCGGTGCACATAATTATTTTTAGCTCACTGATAAAGAAGCTTTTATACTAGGAGAGGGCTGAAAAGCATGCTCGTTTAGGACTACCAAAGGTTACTACTAGGCTTCTTTCTTTGCTTTAGGATTCTGGACTACATGCCCTGCGGGATCAATATCTAGATATTTGTGGAAAAGTAGTGTTTGCAGGTCAAGTACCTCTTAACATGCTTAAGTAACTGTGTTAGGCCTCTTTTTTATTTCTTTATAGTCCTCATATATGTTAATTAGCTAGGACTTCCTTGGTTTTGGAGGACTTTCTTGGTATCAGATGGTAGCAGTTCAAGCTATTAAGATAAAAAAAAAAAGATTAGTATTTCTCAAAGTTGTAATATTAATTTTGATGTTTTGCCATTGACTATATATGGGGAAAAAGATCTCAGTTACACCCATGCTATCCTTAGTATGTTTAATTTATTTAATAAATGACTTATCAAAATAAATTTATTTAATAATAAATGTTGTAAAATATTAGCCTTATTCCAAAGTCATTTTGTCGAAGAAAACTGTTGTTTTCAAAGAGTGAAATCTGAAAATTACTTTCAGTGTTGTACTCTACTGAAAGACGTTAGAAGTAGTAAAATTTAACCCGATCCATTCGAATCCGAAAATACATTAAAGTATTATGACCTGAGACCCGAATTATCCAAAATTGAAATGACTTGTGACCCGATTGATCCGAAACCCAATAGACTCGAAATCTGATTGACTCGAGACTCGATAGACCCAAAATCCGAACGACCTATGACCCGAGCGACCACCCAAATGACCCATGACCCGAACGACCTGTGATCCAAGACCCGAACTAACTCTATGTTTCTAAAAGAGAAAAACTAATTGTTTTTCATTTGTATAAAATAATGGTATCAAGTATAAAAATATAGATGAACGAGTACTAAAGTCAAACGACTAAAATTGAACTTAATTAGTATCTAAATCAAAGTTAAAATAGTACACTAGATTTTAGCATGATTTTTTTTCGAAAAAAAAAATATTGAATTGACATAAACAATTGAACATGATGGATCAACTCGAATCCACCCAAAACCCGAGTTGACTCGATCCGAATTGACTCGAGACCCATATGACTCAAAACTCGATTGACCTAAGACCCGAGTGAACTGAAACCCGAACAACCTGTGACCTGAACGACCCTTGATCCAAACAATATGTGACCCAAACGACTCATGACCCAAATGATCGGAAACTCAAACTGACCTAACCCACTCGTTTGCCACCACTTAAAGATGTCATGGAGACATTACTCAAGCCCAACTGGAATTCGAAGTTTCAACCCTGACTATGAATATTTTGGAAGGTTACTGGAGCCCGATTGGATGGATTAGATGTGTTTTAAGGCTAATTATTAGGAATCGTGGAGGGTTCGTTATTTTTTTTTTACCTGGATGTTAAGAGTTATGATACGTAGAAATTCTGCTTGATTTTTTCATATGTTTCATGTCTTAACAATTTGGTTCCCATTTTCTGACCTAGAATATCTTATTGAAAAGAAAGATTCACGTTTTCATTGTATCTTCATCTCTATAGTTACAATAGTATTTATAGAGCTTGATTCTAGAGAAACTAACGCTGGGCAGAATAGTGATTATTCTGCAGGCTAGTCGAACAGATCGTTCACAGGAAGTAACACAAGAAAAACCCTAAAAAACAATACAGAGAAACAGCTCTGATGTTTTATTTAAAATTATGCAAATTCAATAATAATGTTTACGAAACCCTAAGACCATATTTATAAGGTCGAAACAAAATAGGAAAAATTAAATTAAGGCTGAAATTAAAATAACTAAAATAAAAAGTTTCCTAAAAACAACAAACTGCCAATTTGAGGGCCTAAACGTCGTTTTTTTGGCTTAAAAATGAGGATGTTGATTACAAAATAATCAGGTTTTATCCGTTGGCCCATTTCCAATCAGATTAGGGTCTTTCGGGCCTGATCTGAGCCCGTGGCCCGTTCTAGGTAGTCCACCTGCCAGTTCTGCGCTGATCTACCAACTCTGCATCATCTGACTTGGATCCTCCTGCGTCAGTCACCTCGGGTTGGAAAGAACTCGTCCTCGAGTTCACAATAGCTTCATCAGAATCCTCAAAACAAGGACTCAAGTGTTTCACATTAAATACATCAGAAGTCTTCAGATAACTGGGTAGACGTAGTCTGTAGGCGTTATCATTGATCTTCTGCAAGATCTCATAGGGTCCAATCTTTCGCTTCTTAAGCTTATTATACTCTCCCACAGGAAAACGATCACGAGTTAATACTGCCCAAACAAAATCACCAACATCAAAAAGTACTTGACGACGGTGACTGTCACTCTGAGCCTTGTACTTGGCATTATTGTCGTGAATGGCTAGCTTCACCTGCTCATGGATACCCCGAAGATGTTCTACCATCTCATCTGCCTTGGGATTCAAACGACCCACTCGTGGAATAGGGGCTAAGTCAAGCACTCCGGATGGATTCTGTCCATACACAATCTCAAATGGGCTCATTCATATGGTTCTGTTTTTCGACCTGTTATAGGCAAATTCTACTTGAGGTAATGCGAGATCCCACTACTTCAGTTTAGTTCCTGCTAAGCTCCTCAAAAGGTTTCCCAAACTTCGGTTCACCACCTCGGTCTGACCATCTGTTTGAGGATGATAGGCGCTGCTAAAATTTAACTTTGTCCCTAGCTTCTCCCATAAACTCTTCCAGAACTGACTCATGAACTTGGTGTCATGATCTGAAGTGATGGATCGGAGAACACCATGCAAACGCACAATCTCCTTGAAGTAAATATGAGCGATCCTGGTAGCATCCATTGTCTTCCTACAAGGTATGAAATGGGCCATCTTGGAAAATCTGTCAATCGCAACCAAAATAGAATCCAAGCCCCGTTGGGTACGGGGTAAGCCCAACACAAAGTCCATACTAACATCGAACTAAGGGGCTTCAGGTACAAGTAAGGGTGTGTACAGACCCGCACTAGTGAGAACTCCCTTGGACCGCTGGCATACATAACAACTCTCCACATGATGAGCTACGTTACTGGTCAATTTGGGCCAATAATAGTTAGAGAAAATCAGGGCCAATGACTTGTCTTGCCCAAAATAACCTTTATTATGAAGTTCACTAATAATCTGCTGCCTTAGTGAACAATCTGGAATGCAAAACTGCAATCCACGAAATAGATAACCATTAAGCAAAATAAATCATGTCGTTGACCAGTAATTACCTCATTAATTATCTTCCCGAATGAAGGATCTGCAGCATACATATCTGAGAAGACCTCAAATCCCACAATTCTGGTGCTCATGGTGGTGAGAAGTAATGTACGACGGCTCAGTGCATCTGCGACACGGTTCAGACTTCCTGCTTGGTGCCTTAGTGCAAACGTGAATTCCTACAAGTACGCCACCCACTTGGCATGCCGTCTACTCAGCTTGTGTTGGCCATTGATGTACTTCAGGGCCTCATGATCAGTGATAAGAATAAATTCCTTCTGCACTAGGTAGTGACGCCAATGTTTCAGGGACTGAACTATGGCATAGAATTCCAGATCATAGGTGGAGTAATTCTTCTTCGATCCTGATAACTTCTCACTGAAAAAAACTACTGGTCACCCTTCTTGACTTAGAACACCACCAATACGCACTCCAGATGCATCACAATTTACCTCAAACATCTTTTCGAAATCAGGAAGTGCTAAAACTGGTGCCTCTGTCATCTTCTGTTTGACCAGTTGAAAGCTGGTTTCTGCCTCCTCGGACCACTGAAAATCACGCCCCTTAAGACACTCTGTGATAGGAGCAATCAAAGTGCTGAAATTTCTGATGAACCGGCGGTAGAAGGAAGCCAATCCATGGAAACTTCTTACATCGTGCAAGGTCCTCGGTGTGGGCCATTCCAAGACCGTATCTACCTTCGACTGATCTGCTTGAACACCATCAGTAAATACAACAAAACCCAAAAAAGTAACAGAAGTAGTGAAGAAAGAACAATTCTTCTGATTGACGTACAGGCGCTCTGTCCTCAACAAATTAAAAACAGCACAGAGGTGCTCAAAATGTGACTCTCACGTCGGACTATAAATGAGGATGTCATCGAAGTAAACTACAACAAACTTCCCCATGAAAGGCCGTAAAACCTGATGCATGAACCTTATAAATGTGCTGGGCGCATTAGACAGCCCAAAAGGCATGACCATCCACTCATACAACCCATGCTGCATCTTAAACGCTGTCTTCCACTCATCTCCAGGCCTTATTCTGATCTGGTGGTATCCGCTCCTAAGGTCAATTTTGAAGAAGACCCTAGAACCGGACAGCTGGTCTAATATATCATCCAGGCGGGGAATTGGGAACCGGTATTTCACTGTGATCCTGTTGATGGCTCTGCTATCAACACACATACGCCAAGAACCATCCTTCTTCGGCACTAGTAAAGCAGGAACCGCGCATGGGCTCATACTCTCACGGACGTAGCCTCTCTTCAACAACTCTACCATCTGTTGCTGCAACTCTTCAGATTCCTTGGGGCTGTGGCGATACACCGGTTGATTAGGAAAACTGGACCCTGAAACAAGGTCGATCTGATGCTAAATATTCCTCATAGGTGGTAACCCAGGAGGAAGATCCTCTGGCATAAGGTCAGAAAACTCTGCCATCAGCTGTTGCACTTCAACTGGTAATTCTGGATTCAGATCTGCTGCGCTATTTCCACTAGGCAACAGAGCATAAACCACGTCTACATGCTCAACCTCTACTAAAAACCTGGACATCGAAAGCAGATTAGTATTATTGGAAATCGAGGAAGGAGTGATTCCTTCCTGACGAGGTGCCAACACAATATTCTTCCCTTTGATGCTAAAGGAATATGTGTTTTTTCGCCGATCATGAATAACATTACGATCATACTGCCAAGGCCTGCCTAACAATACATGACAAGCATCCATACACACAACATCACACCAAGCATTATCGAAATATCTCTTACCAATCGAAAAAGAAACTAGGCAACGCCTATCCACCGTTACCTCACTACCTTTATTTAACCAAGAGAATTTGTACGGCTTAGGATGACGATCTGTTTTCAACTGCAGTTTCTGGACAGCCTCTTCAGACACCACATTCTCACAACTGCCACTATCTATGATCATCTTGCAGACTTTATCGGCAACTGTACAGGTCATGTGGAAAATATTGGTCTTCAACCAATCGTCCCCTGAATCGCCCTTGGGGGTCAGTAGACTCTTACGAACGACCAAAGTCTCATGGCCATCCCCATACAACACATCCCCATATTCATCATCATCATACACAGGCTCCCCAATCTCCTCAAATTCGTCTACTCCATCGTCCTCAATCAGGAGATTTTTGCCTTTAATACTAGCAGGCTTCCTGCACTCAGGTGATTTATGCCCATGTTCACCACATCTGAAACATCTAATATTCGGGTTAGGGTTAGGGTTACCTTGAGATGGTTGCTGGACAGGACGGGATTCCTGAGGGCGAGCTGGCCGATTGTTTTGATCGCCTCTGTTCAATGGCCTCCTGTTCTGCTGTTTTTCCACCGCAAGTGCACGCTGATAAGCTTCTGAAACTGTCCACAGCGAATGAAGGCTGAGGACATCCTGTAGGGGCTGCCGTAATACCCCTAAATACCGTGCCACCATCTGCTCCTCTGTTTCAGATAAATCGTTCCGGGCAATCAACTGATAGAATTCCTCCGTGTAATCATCCACCGATCTCGTGCCCTGCCTCAACGATTGAAGACGCTGAAACAAGGTCTGAGTGTAACCGAAAGGGAGGAAGTGACCCTTCATCTTCTCCCAATCTGTAATCTTGGTTTTGCCCTGCCGATCACGCGAACGCCTCAACTGCTCCCACCACGCAGATGGTCTACCCTTTAGTTTGATGGCGACCAGTTTCACCTTCACACGATTTGGGACTTCTTTGTACTCGAAAATACGCTCCACTTCATTCAACCAATCAACGGATCCCTCGGCCTGTAACGTACCAAAAAACTCGGGCAGATCCACTCTGAATCCGAGGTCTCCATAACATTCTTCCCGACCACGGTGCTCCAAGAATCGAGCAGGATTGTGATGTGGTTTTTCGGAACTGGAACCGGAATCATGATCTTCAATCTCACGATCTCCAAAATTTTGCACCTCTAGACGCTGGGTTAACTCGGCAACTTGCCTCTGTAAATCCTCAATCATCGCATCCTGAACGTTACGATCACGACGTGGGGCTTCCTCGTTCGGAACCTACCCGCGACGATCACGACCACAACCACCAGCCATGAAACTGGTGAAATCTTGCCCTAGGAAAACGCTGAAGCTCTGATACCAACTGACGCTGGGCAGAATAGCGATTATTCTGCAGGCTAGTCGAACAGATTGTTCACAAGGACTAACACAGGAAAACCCCTAAAAAAACAATACAGAGAAACAACTCTGATGTTTTATTTAAAATTATGCAAATTCAATAATAATGTTTACAAAACCCTAAGACCTTATTTATAAGGCCGAAACAAAATGGGAAAAATTAAATTAAGGCTGAAATTAAAATAACTAAAACAAAAAGTTTTCTAAAAACTATAAACTGCCAATTTGAGGGCATAAACGTCGTTTTTTGGCTTAAAAATGAGGATGTTGATTGCAAAGAATCAGGTTTTATTCGTTGGCCCGTTTCTAATCAGACTATGGTCTTTCGGTCCTGATCTGAGCCCGTGGCCCGTTCTAGGTAGTCCACCTGCCAGTTCTGCGCTGATCTGCCAACTCTGCATCATCTGACTTGGATCCTCCCGCGTCAGAAACCCTAGAATCAAGCTAATACACAATCTAAATTAGGAAGACAATTACATAAAATAGGAAAATTTGATTTATGCCTTATTTAACATATCTATGTGGTGATTAATTCCTCAATCCATATCCGTACTCTGTTTCTCCTCTGATGATAAGTGGATAAGTTGCTATCAATATATGCATGAGAAAATGTCAAGAATCTGAAATGGTCAGTTGTAGCTAGGCTGCAGCTTAATCAAATGCCAGCTTATTTATGTTTATAAATTGTGAGACAACTGTTTCCTTCACATCTGGAGCAGAGCAAGAGACATGTTTTAGAATTTAATTTAGGGTGAGTCCTGCCTACTCGACTTAAGGCCTGCTTGACAAAGGCAATAGTATTTGTTTAAACTCGTAAGAAAATGGAAAGCAGTAAGAAAAATGACAGATTACATAGACGTGTGCTATATATTGCATATATATATACGATTTTGTATATTTCATTTTATTTTCATCAGTGATTGGTTTATGTGGGGAAGTCAATATTATAAAACCACAAGGAAAATCAGCATTGAGACCGTTGTCTAGTAGAAGCTTGGATAAAAATATAAATAAGTCAGGTAAATTAATCATAATTAATATTCTAATATCTTGTTTATTAAGGAGTTAGAATATGGTAGAACTACATGCATAAGTAAACCAGTTTTACCCAAAATTTGTACTCAACACTTTAGTTTCCTTGCATCAGGGCTTACAGTTTTCCTTGAGATTTCTGCTATCCCTCACCAGCCCATGTGCATGTGTAATCACAGAAGGGCAACGTGCAAAAGCTATTGTACAGTACAGCAGAGCACATATTGTGATTTTCACTAATGCCAGTTGCTGTCTTTTCCCTATAAACAGTAGCAATGAACCCTGCTTTTCTTAGCAGGAAATTCACAACTGCAAAGCCCTCAAATGGCAATGAATCGTAAGACCAGATTTTGTAGGCTAATGAAATTTGACATACTTTAAACATTTAGGGTAGGTCATTTGTTGTCTACCCACTCACATGGCTTAGGGTGTAAGTGGTGGGGTAGCTTCAGTGATTGTTCTTAATTTAATCCTTGATTTATTTGTTTTCCTCCTTTTTAAAGAGAGATTAGTGTTCATAGGTAAGCACCTAGCAGACAAACAAAAGGGCGTCTTAGTGGAGGATCACTTTTTAATTCCCTTTTTAAAAAGGGTTTAAACATGTCTGCATGAGCTAATATATCCTTACGATTACTGTCGAGAAGGCTTGAGTCAATGGAAGGTCACACCAAGAGAAGTAGATGTTGCTCCTGCCAAAAAAAGGAACAGATTAAATGATGTTGACGCAAACCAAACCAAAGTAATCTAGATTTTTTTTATTTAAAAATTTAAAACCTATCTTTGATCCTCACTCACCGAGATAATAATATTTTTTATTCATAAAAAAATTGTTGATTCGAGAAAAAACTTAAAAATATTTGACTTGATATAATAATAATAAGAAAAAACCAAAATTAATGTAATAATATTGACTGCACAATAATATGATTTTATTTGAATAGCTTGATGAAGGCATTGCAGAGTTGCAGGTCATATCAAGTGGAACTCACGCTGGTACATCTTCTTTCTTTAAATCTAGGGTAGGGCTATGGCTGTCGGTAAGATTGCTGTGACTCTTATATTTTCCTGAATATAATTATAGTTCCATGAACCATGCAGTTTTCTCTACTAATCAAACCAAGCATAATTTTTCATGCATCCATTTAAATCTGACTAGATTATCCTTCATCTTGTATTGTGGGAGTAGTACCATTGTTCTACTAGATTTGAGTATAGGATAAAAAACACGAGATAAAAACAAAAACACATTTCGAAGGCTGTGGGCTGTGGGCTGGTGTCCATAATGGTAACTTCACTTCCATGAAATTCCACTGGAAATTTCAAAGGCTGTGGGCTGGTCTTATCGTATTATTATTCCTTTGGGATTCAATAAATACAGGCTTTGACTCTAAGACACATGAACATACATGAAAAAATAACAATGGATTGTGTGTTTTTTTTTTGTTTTTTAAAAAAGGAAAAGAAATGAAAGGAGAAGCAATCACTATCAAAGTATCAAGAATTATAAGAAAGAATCATTTATTTCTGGGACATTTGTTGCCTTTCTTTTGGAAGGGAATAGCAAAGCTGGTAATTTTGTTGCATGTTACACCCCATCTATCTCTGTCTCTTAACTACATTCAAACCCAATCTCTGCCCACATGAGATTTTGAGAAGAACTTGATGCCGAAATTCAAATTCTTCTAATTAAGTTAAAATGATAAAAAAAATAAATTAAGTAGGGTATTTTCTTTCCCCCACTTTTTTTGTTTCTTTATTCTCCTTTGCTGTGTGTGGCAGATTAAGAATTGTATAATTCAAGTACTGTTAAAAGGCCCCTCCCCACCTCTCTCTACACTACACCCCCTGGCACTTTTGGGGACTACAAATTCACACCCTCACCCCTCCCTTATCCCTCATGTTCAACACCTTTCTTCACTCCTCTTCTTCCTCTCCTCTCTTTCTCTCCACAGAACAAACACAAATCTATTCACTGAAATTCAGAGCCTAACTCCTCTGTTTTCCTCTGCCTTAACTCTTGTACTTCTCTGCCTTTCATTACTAAACATTTTAATCGTAGGCTACAGTTATGGCAACCATAGTGCATCGAGGGTTACAATCACGTTTAGAGTCCCAACTAGTTGAGCCAAGGACTCTAAGGCTCAAGTTATCTTCATCCAAGCCTCACTTCTCTCAACCTCTTGAATTAGCCGTAAAATCTTGTTTCTTCGATTCCAGTTACACCAAAAAGGCTGGGGATAAATGCCATAATGAGGAAATTAGTAAGAAAACTAATTTTCTTCAAGATAAGCATTTATCCTCAAATCCTGACCTGGGTAGTTGGAGCTTCCACCAATCTATTGTTAATAGCTCCCAGGGCTCCAAAGAAACAATAGAGAAAGAAAACACTTATGTCCATCCATTGACCAAGCGCTCTTCATCCACTCTTGGTCAAAAGAGTCTGGAATTATGCACTGAAAATTTAGGTAATGAGACGGGCACCGACATCATTGAAGACAGCATATTCTCATTGTCAACATCGGACATGAAGAATGAAAATTCTCCAACAAGGAGGCAATCAAAGTCGCGTCAAATTTCGGGTGCTAGGATAGTGAAAGCTAATACTCCTAGTTTTCCACCTCCCTTGACAACGATAAGAGGATCAGATTCCCTTCAAGTTAGGTCTCACCGTGAAGATGGGAGGCTAGTAATAAAAGCTGTCAAGGCCTCATCAATGCGCACTTGCTTTCAAGCTGAACGAAGCAATGGCCGCCTTAGGCTATGCTTTTGGAAAGATTCCGCCTCTAGTTTTGACTCTGAAGAAGTGGCCACTGAAGAAAATGAAGTAACTGATGAAGACAACAAAAGGGAAGAGTTTGAAAATGACATGAATTGTGAAGACGAAGAAGAAGAAGAATTGGAAGAGGAAGAAAAAGTGGAAGATGAACAAAAAAATGATGCATACCTGGGTGAGGAGATGGATGGTAATAGTTTGGATGTTGTTGCTGAAATGGGAATGGAAAAGTTTCAAAGGCCTGGAAGGTGCAATGAAGGTGAGCATGAGAACAAAGGATTGTTAAATTGGGAGCCTTTTTGGGTGGCTACATCCTAAAGTTTTATTTTGGATCGCTCTATAATCAGAATTTCAGAATTTTTACTTGTCTTTTTCCCTTTTTGTCTCTTTTTATTTTATTTTATTGAATTCCCCTCCTTCAGAGAAATATGCTTATGGTTGGTAGTTATTATCGTTAGTTTCTCTCTCTCTCACAGACACACATATGCACAAGACATATCTTTCCATGTCCATTAGGTTAGGTAAAGACTGAGACATCTATACTCAATTTAGCTCAAGAGCTTAAAACATTGGAAGAATATTATGAAAATCATATCATATAATGTCTATTATAGAAAAATTGATTTCTAAGTAAAGCTCCAACGCAAATATGTTGAAGGATAGAAGCTCCTCACAGTTAAGTTATTTCAACAGATTCGTAAGGCAACTGTTCTTCATTAAAACCATCAACATCTGAGCAATTGCTACCTCAAATAAGAAAAGCTGACAGTAAAAGTGACCTTTAACCCTTTTGCTCCCCCCTTCTCTTACTTTCTTTAGAAATACTATTAAGAATATTAACTACATGGAAAATGATCACTATTTTTCTCGAACAATAATTGGCATGTTGAAGGATCATAACACATTTTGACAATCAAGAAGATTGTTCGACTGCAGTTCTTCGTCTAACGGTTATATTTTAGTTTTTCATTTAAGATACTCATATTCGATTCATCAATCAGCGATGACAATAGATGTAGGTGGCTGTGTGTGTCTTGTATCTGCATCCACGTCCATGGTAGAAATGATCATCCACATCCATTCATCAATCAGATTGAGTGATAGTTGTTGGTGTAAACCGTTTACCATTAAAGGTGAAGCAACCATCCGCATCCATCCACATATATTTTTTTTCTACTCTATAACTTATTTTCAAACATAAACTTGTACATATATATAATCATATCATAAAAAAAGTTTTGTATTGTCTTTTAACAATATAATTTTTTTCATCTAAGTTGTGCATATTATCGAATATTATAAATAAAACCAACAAACTACAAATCATCCTGATTATGTCTAACATAAATCAACTAACATAAAAGTATTCACAAATTACCCTCTGACAAATATTCATATTACATTTCAAACATAAAATTTTAAAAACCTCTTTTATGAAGAATTGATAGGGTAGTAAATATGCAAACTAATTATGAGTATAATATTATTTCGTAAGCGCGATTGGATGTAAGTGGATGTATAGGTGTATAGATGAGTGGGTGGATCCACAAACCACCCATTATCGCTTCGGTTGATGATTTTACATCCGCATTCCATTATTACCCGCGACTAAAAAGTTGGTTCACCCAAATCGGGTGGATTGAATTTCCAAATGATCTATCAGTTATTGCCACACCTATTGCCAAGATAAAAAAAAAAATGTTCAAATATTAATTTTTGTGTACCAATGAAAGAAGCCTTATCCCTATTTTGTGAGATCCATAGAAGAAGTTGTATATAGAGAGGAGTTACACAGCCGCAGCGATGCGTAGTACGTGTGATACACTATTACTAGTGGTATATAACAACAAAGATTCTTCTTCGTACATATTTACATAAAGTATTCATTTTTCAAAGTTGCCCACATATTCCTCTCAGCTTGAAACACACAATACAGAGAGTATAGTGCCAAAACTAAGAAGATAAAGGGTGCAAGTTGGTGTACGGTTTCGCTGCAAAAACCACATGCGACTGTCTGGTGATGCCACTGACCTAAAATGCACTTTTGCAGGTATAGAATTTTACTCACTGTCATTGTATCCTCTAGAATCCAGATTCTTGTGTTCATGTGGCCATTGTTGCAGACTGCGTTAGATTTGGATGATCTTTCTTTCCAGTCCTTAGATTTCACAGAGGTACGACCTCCATTGTAACACACAATCAACATAAATTATACTCCTACTAGTATAAATCCTAGAGCATGGCATATAGGAGTTAGTTATACAAAAAAAAACACATGTAGGAATACAATTAGATATTTCTTTCTCCGAAAGATTTTTATCAACACCGAGTGCAAAACGTATTTTTGCATCAAAGTAAAAATTTGGTTGATGATTTTTGAAAACTTCATTAATAATGTTAATTGAGTGTGTACAAAAATTATTAATGAAATTTTTTAAAATTATCAATCAAATTTTTAACTCTGATGCAAGTAAAAATTTTTCCTCAAGTTCCCAAATTCCTTAATTTTACTGGTAATTGAGATAAACTCTTCATCTCTTTGATCTTTGTTTAGTTTTGTCCCACTTCCATATTCCTAGTCTAAATCCTAGAGCATGGTATATACAATTAGATATTTAGCACTATCCCATCATTCTGTTCACTAAACAACTTTGTGATAAAAATCATACTATCCGCCAAACACGTCTGTCATGGTGTCTTCAAAATAGCATAGAATTTAAACTGAAAAATAAAGGAAAAAGGTTATATAGATGCAATTATAACAAAATTAATTTAAGCTTGTTATTTTAATGTCTCTTTACATTTTAAATTTACATCATACATGATAAAAGAATATCCAATAGATCTTTTTTATCAAAATTTCAGTTAAATTAGAACGGTTACACACATGCAACTCGCTATATATCTCATTTTAATGCGAAAAGACAACTTTACCTCTCTTATTTTCTCCACCAAATTCCATCTCTTTTATTTTCTTCAACCTCAAAATGAACTCCTTAATCTGCAAATTGCGAAAAGAACTATGAGAAAATGCAGCCATAATTATTTTTGCATACAAATAAGACGCACGTGTACACTTATTTTAATTTGATCGAGATTTTGATATATATATATATATATATACGGTGTAAATTTATTAAATTCAAAATAAAAATAAAATATAAGACAAAACGTAAAGATGTTTCATGATAATAACTTATTAATTTATTTATATATAACATGTCATTTTAAAGCTAATGTGATATTCTTTTCTTTGTGGGCAAAGCCATTTTTTTTTTGTTTTTCTTTTCATATTTTTTTGAGCAATTAAGAGTGACTAATTAGATCGATTGATAATAAATGACCACCACCTTGAAATAGAGAATATTCGCAAGTAATTTTTTGTCCCGTGGTCGTAGATCGGATCATGTTAACGAAAAACATCACATATATATTTAATTGGTTAATTAAACTTGATAAATTAATATTAGAGTTGTTTTGTGTATGTCTTTTTTTTTATTGACCAGCTCTATGACGTCGAAGCGATAGACTAACATTCTGTTGGGTATGAACTCAAGCATAGAATTCAGTTATTTTCAAATGAATTGAAACTAGAATTCATTAGTAAATAAATTCACAATTCATTTGCAAAATAATTTTAGTTTGAATTCATTTGTAAATGAACTTACTACAACTAAATGTTGGGTATGGTCTCTTCTGAACAAGGTGCTTTTGTGCCAGGACGAAGCATTTTTGAGAATATTTCTCTTGCTCAGGAAATGGTTCATTCTTTGAATAAGAAAACATTAGGTGGCAATGTGATGGTGAAAATTGATATGGTGAAGGCCTATGATCGAGTTGATTGGAATTTCTTATTGGAGGTTTTGAAGGCTTTTGGGTTCTCCAATAATTTTTGCCGCCTTGTGGGAGAGTGTATTAAGTCCCCGTGGTTTTCTGTGATGACGAATGAGACTTTCAAAGGGTATTTTCACCCTTTGCGGGGTTTACGGCAAGGGGACCCTCTATCCCCTTATATTTTTATTGTAATGGAGGAAGTGTTGACGCAGTTACTCAAGAAAAATTTTGAGGTAGGGCGAATTGGAAGTTTCTCTCATCCGGCTGGGGCTCTCTTGATCTCCCATTTACTATATGCAGATGATCTTCTAATATTTGCGAATGGTGGGAAAAGATCAATAAAAAGACTTGTTGAGACTCTTACTTTGTATGAAAGGTGGTCGGGACAATTGATTAGTAAGGAGAAGTCGGCAATATTCCCTTCAAAACTCATTATGTCTTCTCGAAAACGTGCTTCGTTGAGGTTAACGGGTTTCAAGGAAGGAAATTTCCCGGTTACTTACTTGGGTGCGCCCCTTGTTTCGGGTAGATTGACGACTCGTATAATTGAGCCATTAGTAGAAAGAGTAAGAAAGAAGGTGGCAGGGTGGAAATTTAAATCGCTTTCTCAAGGGGGGCGGTTGATTTTATTGCGCCATGTTTTGTCGAGTATGCCAATACATCTTATGTCGGTGATTAGTCTCCCGGGGGTTACTATCTCTCGCATAAATTCTATGTTGGCTAATTTTTTTCTGGGGGGAGGTAGATGGAAAAAGGAAGGTTCATTGGCGATCCTGGTCGAAACTGAATAAGCCAACGATGAAGGGTGGTATGGGTTTGCGAGATTTTAAAGAGGCGCAACAATCTTTGCACATGAAGTTTGCATATCGCCTACTGTCGACTAAGAATTTGTGGTCTGATTTTTTTCCGAGCGAAATATTTCAAAGAGAGTCATATAGCTGCTAGGAGATCTACAGGCTCTCGTTTTTGGAGGTCTATCGTTTCAATCTTACCTAAGGTCATTGAGAACACTAAAGTGTTGGTGCGATGAGGCAATGCTTCTTTCTGGTATGATAGGTGGCTTGCTTCGGGTCCTCTTTCTGTGAAGGTGGAGGATATTGCCAACACTCAGCTTCAAATTAAAGACTGTTGGGCAGACCAGTCTTGGGATGTTGGCCTTTTGACGGATCTGGTTGGTGCAGAGGCTACTTTGGAAATCTTACAGAATGTGCGTACTGGTAAAGTTGGCCCGGATGTCTTTGTCTGGACCCCTTCACGTGATGGCAAGTTCTTGACAGTAAGTGCATGGGAGGTGGGTAGATCCAGAGGTGACCTTCTGCAGTGGAAGGACTGGTTTTGGCACCGTTTGATACCTAAACGAGTGTCCATCTGCCTTGGAAAGCATGGTTTAACTCTCTTGCAGTAGATGAAAGGGTGCAAACGATGGGTGTTTCTTTAGCTTCTGGGTGCAATTGCTGTACTCAGAGAGTTACGGAAACGTTGGATCATGTTCTATGCTTGGGTGATTTGGCTACTAAGGTTTGGGATCGAGCTAGTGTTGCTTTGGGAGCCCTGTGTACCCGTCATACTGCATGGAAGGCGAGGGTATCGACATGGTTTCAATGTGCAAAAAAGTCGTCCATAACAGGAATTTTAACGAGTTTCTTACCGTGTCTAATTTCTTGGTGCCTTTGGAAGAGAAGATGCAAGGTACGAATGGAGGGGGTGCAAGATAGTGTCGACCAAGTGTGGTGGTCTGTGAAATACTGGACTCGTTTGTTAGCTGGAGAGATTAATTCATCTCGCCCACTATCTTCGAATGATTTGCAAATCTTGTCTAAGCTCCAAGTTGAATGTTCGAGAAATAGGGTGAGACGGTAGAAATTCGTAGCCTGAACGAAACCTCTTATGGGTTGGGTTAAGCTGAACTGCGATGGGAGCTGTCGTGGTAATCTGGGAACTTCGGGGGGTGGGGGGTGGTAAGAGATGCGGCTGGCAATGTGAAGGGGGCTTTTTCTACCCATTTTGGTGTCGGCACTAACAATGGAGCTGAACTAAGAGCTATCTTAGACGGGATTATTTTGTGTAGAAGGTTAAATTGTTTTAATGTGATTATTGAAAGTGATTCTAGTCTTGTAGTGGATTGGCTTACGAAAGGGAGATGCTCTTTGTGGTACCTATGGGATTTTTGGGAAGATTTAATGGTGGCTCTTGAGGGGATAACGTTTAGAGGGGTCCACCAATATCGCGAAGGAAATCAAGCGGCGGATTTTCTAGCACGGCAAGGTGAGATGGGAAGAAATGTTAGTTATGAAGGCTCTCATGATCTACCACGGCTATTGAAATGCATTACCAGACTTGATAAAGTTGAGCTCCTAACTCTCAGGAGTTAATTTTCCGGAGTGAGATCAATTTGTTTTATTTAGAAAAATGTCTTTAAGCAGATCAATTGTCAACGCATGTTATATTATAACGCATGTTTTATTTGGTTTTCGGGTTTTTTTGTTTGGGTTTTTGTCTGGTTATATTGTTGCTTTGATTTTCGAGTGTATAAGGTTTTATTCCGCCATAAGTGAAGTCACTATTTAATAAAGTGCTAGAGGTATCGTCCTCTTTATTTTTTTTAAAAAATAGGTCTAACATATCACACGTGTGGTCTACTTAGATTTGTCACTGTCAGTCATGCCACACTGCATGAATTGTGATACTTAAAAGATGATATTGGTGTAATTATTTTCTTTAGTAAGGATATAGGAAAGGGGTTTCGAACTTTACTTTTTATAAAAAATTTGATATCTTTTACTATTGCATCAAAAACATTTATATTGGTGTAGTACAAACGTAAGAGATCAAATTAACACAAACTAATATTATAATTTGCCGCGCACTAGCGCAATAGTGTACTGGTAGAGGCAATAAAACCCTTTGTCCATGGGCAAGGGTCCCCCAAACTTGCTAAAAAAACATTATAATTGGCTTTTATTCTTTATTCATTTCATCTTTCTTTCCATTTCAAACGGGAAACTCGTGTTTAAAATTGATCGGTGAATAAACAATGATAGTAGAAATGCTATATGGGTAATGTTTGAATATTTAATTAAATTAAATTTTAATTATTAAAATTTAAAGTTTTTAAAATTAAAATTTTAATGATTTAAATTCGATTTTACCCAAACAAAACTATGAAAGGGAGCAAATAACTTCAATATATATATATATATCCCACTACAATAAAATAATAAAAATTGAGTTATTTATGGTAATTATGTAATCATACTAAAGTTTAAGGTGGTTGATGGATTTGAAAAGTAATGCACAAAAGTTATAGAGAGCTTTAAAATCTTCATAAAATGGGTACTATTTTTCTCTTCATTTCTTTCTCTTTAAGGTATTTGCTGAATGCAATCCACGAAACCATTTGGTTTGATCCGATCCATAGTGCTATTAAAAAAACAGTAGTAACCATGGCATTAGTTAGAAATTAGATTAAAATTAACACGTAGTGAGGGCAATACCGCATTAGCAAAAAGTTGTATTCTTTTTGGCTTTATGGATTCTTTAAGAAAGGGGCTGCATTATTGGTTGTTAAGGATTTTCATTTGTGCACATCCACAACACAGAATCTCCACAATCTTCTTTAATTTTACCCAAAAAAATTAGAAACCCCACTGGTCATAAAACACCTACTGAAACAACTTTAAAGATTATTTTATTTTTTTTAATATGATTGATAAAAAAAACAAAGCAAAAAGATGATCGGAAAAAAATAAAATAACGAGTAGAGAACATATCATTTTGTAAGAAAAAACGAGTCATGTTTTCATATCATATATATATTATAATCCTTCTAATTTGAATAAATTTTTTTGGTAGAGCTGATCTACCTAGATTAGCCCAATGAAAATGCGCTACATACATAAATACATACATGGCACATTTTTGTTGGGTTGATCTATGTTAGAGTCTATTTAAGAAATTTTTTTTTTCTAATTTAAGAAGATTGAGAAGTAAAAGCTTTTTTTGGTTATTTCTTCATTTTTTTTTAATTTTTTCATTGTCTCTACTTAATGAAAAAATCAATATTTTCTTTTCTTTTTTTTTCTTCAATTTTTTCCAATCATTTTTCTTTTTTATCGATCATAAACAAGTGGGGGGGTGGCGGGTTGGAAGGGATTGTTTCAGTTCCTAATTAGGTAGGTTAGTTTGCATGATTATGCATTGGTTTCCACAGATTGACAACCCAATTAATATATTAATGCACTTTTTTATATGGAAAAGGTATGCTCATATGAATTGTTTTGGCCATTAGGCCCATTACTCATTAGCTTGACTTCAAAAACACAATTTTTTTTTCAGTTTTCTATCTAATTTAACAATCGACTTAAGCGTAACAAAAAAAAGGCAAATATTCAAAATAAAAGGTTTTCACTACTTGATGAAAATTTAGAAGAACTATGGTGAGTGTTGTGCAAAAACACTTGAAAATTTTGGATTTGAGGGAGATAATTGGAAAGAAAAGAAGGTTTTCATTTTTGTGGGTCTACTTAGCCATGGCGTCACAAACAAAAGGGATCCAGCGTTGCCCTGTAAAGCTAGACCCCACCACCAACCTTAGACCCCACCTTAGACCTCATCCACCAATATCCTTGGACACAAAATGAGACCAATTCAAGAGACAATATGGCCCCTACCAGTGAGAAAACATCCTGAAAACAAAATGAGACCAATTCCAAGAGATGGCCCCTACCAGTGAGAAAACATCCTGAAAACGTAATATATCAATTATTAGAGTATGTCGTATATCATTGCTCCCAAAATAAATAAATAAATAAAAGCCAATCACGCTTCAGTAAAACAATGAGTGATGATCCTATAAATTTGGTTTTGTGAAAATTATCACGCAATTAGAGAAATTTACTTGTAATCACGAGGGGACTTCATTGAGAATATAACTCATCTTACATAAAAAAGTAACGGACAATACTGACAACTTAGGAGCTAACTATTGTCATTATTAACACAATCACTTATTAGTAACTCGTTTTTACCCATTAAATTTGATGACTAATGTAGTGCTAGAAATAAAGTCGGGTTACCGTTACTAGTGATTTTTTAAAAAAGGTTTCAGCCACATTTCCAAAATTGTTATTTTCACCAACTCCGTAGAGAGAGCTTTAGTGAAAAGATCAGTCAAGTTTTTACTTGATTTCACATAGACAATTGTGATACTACTATTTCTTATCAATTGTCTTACAAATTCATATCTCACAGTAATGTGTTTGGACCTACCATTATAGGTACTGTCATAAGCTCTTAGCTTCACTGTCACAGTGAATGGAATTTGGAGGCATAGGATGTGGCTACAGACTTATATCCAAAAATAAGTTATGTATCCATTCTGCCTCTTTACCGGTTGTTGCTGAAGTTATAAATTCATATTCCATTGTTGAGTGAGAAATATACGTTTGTTTCTTGCTTTCCCAAGAAACAACCCCTCCACCAAAGGTAAAAGACTCATCCGGTAGTAGAGTTATTATCACCAACATTGGTAATCCAACTCGCATCGGTGTGTCCTTCCAATACAACTAGATAATCGCTATAGAACAGCCACAAATCTATGGTTCTCTTAAGATAACCAAAGATTCTACCAATGACTTTCTAATGTTCTACACTAGATTACTAGTATATTTACTCAATTTACATAGAACAAATGCAATGTCAAGTCTAGTGCAATGCATGACATACATTAAGGAACCAATAACACTAGCATACTCAAGTTGTGCTATTGATCTACAAGTATTATTTACTAATTTAACACTTCTATCGAAAGAATTATTTGACTCTTTGATATTAAGGTGTTAAAACTTATTAAGGACCTTCTCAATGTAATAAGATTGACTCAAAGCATAACCCCCACTATGCTTTTCAAACTTAAGACCTAGTATGGTATCTACTTCACCCAAATCTTTCATTTTAAGACTAGAAGTTAAACAATTCTTAGTTTCATTCACACCAAGCATGTTTGTTCCAATGATTAACATGTCATCTACATATAAGCAAATTAAGAATCTATATTCTTTTAGTAAACTTTGAATAAATACACTTATCAGCATTATTATGTATAAAATCAAGAGATAAAATTACAGAATCAAACTTTTCATGCAATTGTTTAGGTGCTTGTTTTAAACCGTATAACGATTTAATTAACTTACATATTTTTCTTCTCATTTCTAGAAAGAACAAACCCTTCTAGTTGTTCCATATAGACTTTTTCATTTAAGTTCTCATTTAAGAAAACAATTTTAACATCCATTTGGTGAATATACAAATGATGTGTGGATGCCAATGCAATAAGAATTCTAATAGATGTGATGCATTCAACAGGTGCATATGTATCAAAACAATCAATTCCTTCATTTTTTCTAAAACCTTTAGCTACTAATCTAGCCTTGAAAGCTAGAATGGAGCCATCAGTATTATATTTTCTTCTAAAGACCCACTTACATCCAATAGGTTTTGATCCTTTTGGTAAATCCACCAATACTCAAGTGTTGTTACCAATTATTGAGTTTATTTCATCATTAACAGCTTTTCTCCAAAAATAAGCATCTCTTGATGACATAGCCTCACTAAAAGTTTTAGGATCATCTTCTAGATTTAACACCATAGGAATTTGATTAAGAATAAAATTATTTCTATCTCCTTCAACCAAAAATATTATGGCTTGAGAAAAGGTAAAATTTGGACTTAAATCCTTCTATTTCCTTGCTCTAGTGCTTCTTCTAGGTTCAGATTGATCTTTAGGTAAATCAGTATCTCTCTTTTGAGATTCTATATTCAAATTGTTATTAGACAAAGGAACTTGACTATTTTCATCCACATTCACAAAATCAGTAGAAAATTTATTTTCAAAGAATTTTACATCACGAGATTCTATAAAAGAATTAGAATCTAAGTCAATGAGCCTATAAGCTTTACTATTTTCAGCATATCCCACAAATACACTTCTAATAGCTCTAAGTCCTAACTTAGTTCTTTTAGGATCAGGAACTCTATAGTATGCTAGGCACCCACACACTTTTAGTTAATATAAATTTGGTTTTCTTCCTTTTCATAACTCATATGGACTAACATTATTTTTCTTAGAAATTACTCTATTATGTATGTAGCAAGCAGTGAACACCCCACAAACTAATAGGCAACTTAGCATTCATTAGTATATAAATTACCATTTAAATGAGCCAAACGTCTATGCCAAATAGATAACTCAACAGTATAAGCAAGAGACATAATATTATTATTAATAATACTCAACTTCTACATTCTATCCTTTTCCCACAAATATTCTATTCTTCGATAAGGTAACCTTGTCGAATTCAAATGTTACCTGAAACCCCAACAGACATAACGTTCTTCCTAAGGTCGAGTACAAAAAAAACATTAATAAGGGTTAACACTTTTCCGGATATGAAATCGATTTCAACAGTTCATTTTCCAGTAACTTGGACACGCTCACAGTTTCCCATTTGCACTTCACCAGTCGTTTCTTCAAATTTCTTGAATGAGGACTTGTCTTTGCAGACATGAACTGTTTCTTCCGAATTAAGCCACCGACCAAAATTTTTAGTTGCCATTTTGATCTAAAAAATCATGGCTACTAGACCCTTTTCAACCATGTTTGCTTTACTCTTTAGGTTGGCCTTACGATGCCTACACTGTTTGGTAAATTGACCTTCTTTTCCGCAAACAAAGCAGGTTCTCTTCTTATTATTGTTTTGGGATTTTCTCTTCTTAAACTATTGGTCATTCTTCTTGGTTTGAAAATACTGGTTCTTAGATTGGTTCCCATCTGCATAATGTGCTTTAGACTCAAAAGGAATAAAATTATTGTTATCACGTAAACGTGTCTCCTCTTCTATACATAGATTCTTTTGAATTTGTTCCAATGTAAAGTTGTCAATTTTATGCAATAATTTCTTGCCATAATCTTTCCAAAAGGGAGGAAATTTAACAATAATTGCGTCCACTTGAAAAAATTCTAGAAGAACTATCGTTAGGGAACAAAGTTTATTAACGAGTACTTGTAATGCACAGACTTGCTCAAGCACAATTTTCTTGTCAACCATAAGGAATTCAAAGTACTTAAAATTAAGTATTTATTTGTACCCTCTTCCTTAGCCTTATACTTGAATTCCAGTTGACTCTATATGTCTTTTGCAG
This sequence comes from Bretschneidera sinensis, assembly GCA_023935145.1. Classification (NCBI taxonomy): domain Eukaryota; kingdom Viridiplantae; phylum Streptophyta; class Magnoliopsida; order Brassicales; family Akaniaceae; genus Bretschneidera; species Bretschneidera sinensis. The sequence continues at coordinate 89,477,281 of CM043699.1, forward strand.
ACTTAACTTCAGTGAATAAATCATAAAGGTGCTCCGACAAAGTGTTCAATATATGCCCCCGACATAGCAACTCATCTTCCTCGCATTTCTTCCTCTCCAAATGAACCTTTTCAACATTCTCTTTATTAGGCGAAGTTCTGTCAGCACTTGGTTTTGGATCATCTAGTATAGGAGGCAAGTCTGGATCTAGCATGTAATAGATCTTCAAAGCAGTAAGTAGAAAAATCATTTTGTCTTGCCAACGAGCAAAGTTGTTGCCGTCGAATCAATCAAGTTTCACCATATTTTGATTCATAACTCTAATAGACTCTGAATCCATTTTTCAGTAAGAAATAAAGCCTTAAAATTGTTGGGAAATTTGTGGATACTGAGTGTTTAGAAATAAAGAATTATAATGACTTTGAGACGCGTATGAACGCTTTATTAAAGGCTTTATTTGTCCCCACTAGATTGATCTGGGTTCTGACAAATATTCTTCCAGTATACTTAAAGTCTCTAAGAATCTCCAAGAGTAAAATTAGAGATTCTTCTTTGAGTTTTCTTTTGAAACAATGAAGAATAATAGTTGTATTTTTTTAGAGAGAATAATATAAGAAGAAGAAGAATTAATTCTGAAAATCAGAGGTAGTTTATTTTAGAAGTTATTAGAAGTATTTATAGGTTTAATTTGAACTTTCAATAGTTTAAAAATGAAGAGTTTTAAAAAAACGTAGCTCTTCAAAAAAAATAAGTCATGACTTTCTGAAATGTTATAACCGTTGAAATTCAAAATTCAAAATTCAAAATACCGAACATTCAGTCGATTGAATCAACATTTAAAACTGAAAAGTATTAGGTCTCGGGTATTCAGTCGACTGGAAAAACAGATAGTAACTCTCTATCCTTCATTCAGTCAACTGAATCTTGTTTTTCTAACAAAACTTTCAACATTTTTTCGGCTCCGTGGTAACTCCCATTGAATCGGATTTGCGGTATCACTAGTCTAAAATAATAAAGATTGAAGCTATGAGACTACAAAATTTTAGACTCAATTTTTTTTACAGTGTAAATTATATGTTCAATTTATATATTGATTATTTCTCTCATTATAAGTGGATTGTGTTAGTATTGCGGATTTTTATATGAGTTAATAATATTAAAATAGGCTTATATTGTGATCAGATCAATAATTGTATTTATAGATAACACCACTTCAATAAAAAAAAAAAAAAAAATATTAAAGGAATTGTAAGGGTAAAACTTAGGTATAGTTTCTCATATTAGGTCTTTTATGGTTCATTCTAAATTTTCACATTTTCAGCATTAAAATAATGATCGTGAGCTATTATCTAGTAGACATCAAGACCTGAGTTTTTTCAACTCAGTGGTCACTTTTCGATTTTCCATATAAAAAACCTGATCCCATCACCATCAATGTGTGTATATATATATATATATATATATATATATATATATATATATATATATATATATATATATATATAAACTATCAACAACATATTTGGTAAATTTTGAAATTAAATATAATTCTAATTTTTTCGTACAAAATTTTAATAAATTTTAAACCATTCAGGAAATTTCATGTTAAATTTTGGTTCATAGAACATTTACTCCGTTTTGTTCTAAGTTTACGCTATTGGGCTAGGCAATCAAATCATCATTAAAACTATCATTTGTTGTTAGATTTTAAGCATTTGACCTTTTACATAATTTTTATTTTGTACCATATTTCAATCTTAAATTTTATTTTCAAAATTATTAATTTTTTTAAATGAAAATGAAAAACCTGATATAAAAAATTGTAATGGATGTTTTACCCTGATTGTAAGCCAAGAAATGAAACTTAGCTCTCTAGAAAAACATTTCACATGACACAGACATCACTCATTTATTATGTAGAATATAAATAATCATAAGGAGTAGTTTCTCATTCTTTTTTCTTTTTTTCTCTCTTCTATTGTCTGGACCGCAAAAACGGATAAGAATGCATCCATTTAAAGTGTGGTCATGTTGGCACAAAACCGTTCATGAATCTTTTAACCCGATCGAAACTCCATTGAGAATTTTGGAAGGTTTTACGGGTAACGTTAATATAGATATAAGATTTAAAAAATAATATTACGAATGAAGGTTTTTAAAATTATCAATAAAATTTTGAATGAGTTTAAAACTAATAACTTCAAACATATTTAAAATATTGATTTTAAACCCAATCAAACTAAGAATTGCTTAATAAATAATATATTATATGGTGCGTCAAAGAAAAAGACATAAATATGAATTGTGTAGTATTATACGAAATAAAACATGTTGGTGGTCCATCTTTATTTATTTTTTTCAAAACATGACAAATGGAAATTGTCATCACTTTTGTGGTTACAAATCATATGGTCACATAGATTTTGGGTGTGTTGCACTCCACATATAAACAAACAACAAAATTGAATCTTCTTCAACATTTTGATCCTTTCATTGCTATGTCACCTACCGGTTCTCAATTGTCTGTTTCCTTAAGTGAAAAGATAATATTATTTGTTTGATGGTATTTGTAATGATCTATCTCGGGTTGATCATTTTCGAGACGATGTTGTTACGTTTTGAAATTCCTGCATGACACATATATGTAACAATATAAAAACATACATCAATTGAAAAAATATATATACATCAATCCTCAACAGAGAAATTACATTATTAATATCTTATCTGAAACAATATATACAACATACTAAAGATGCATGAATATCTACAATTTTTTTTCTTCCATTAGTCTGAGGATGTGGACCACGAGACTTATAGATAATAACTCAATCAGAATCTCAGCTCACAAGTTTATTTGTCATGCTTGCTAGCTGAAATTATTTAACAATGAGGAGTGAGCTTCAAAAGCTCAGTAAATTAAATTGACTAAAAATACTCGATTTGTATACTTCTAGTTATATTCATTCATTGTGAAATCAACAAAATTAATCATCTATCTCTTCTCACATTCTAATTCAATCATTTATCAATTTCTCTTAATAAATAAATTATCTTGCTATCCTCGTTCAATACATATATCTCATATTTTTATCAATTTAATATTATCATAAAGTTCACATCATACAAACAATCAATAATATTATTCTTATTATATCATTCTTTCTATTTATTTATCATCAAAATTACCTTATTATAAGACTCATCTATCCATCAATAAAGTTTTGAATGGGTTTAAAACCAATAGTTTCAAACAGATCTAAAACATTGATTTTAAACCCGATCTAACTAAGAATTGCTCAATAAATAATATATTATGTTGCGTATTAAAGAGAACTACATAAATATGAATTGTGTAGTATTATACGAAATAAAACATTTTGGTGGTCAATCTTTATTTATTTTTTTCCAAAACATGACAAATGGAAATTGTCATCACTTTTGTGGTTACAAATCATATGGTCACATAGATTTTGGGTGTGTTGCACTCCACATATAAACAAACAAATCTTCTTCAACATTTTAGTCCTTTCATTGCTGTGTCACCTACTGGATCTGTTCTTAATTGTTTATTTCCTTAAGTGCAAAGATAATATTATTTGTTTGATGGTATGAGTAACGACCCATCCCCGGGTTGGCCACCCTCGAAACGGTGTCGTCATGTTTTGAAATCCCAACATGACACATATACGCAACAATATAAAAACATACATCAACTGAAAATATATATACATCAACCCTCAACAGAGGAGTTACATTATTAATATCGTATCTGAAACAATATATACAACATACTAAAGATGCATGAATATCTACAATTTTTTTCTTCTTCCATTAGTCTGAGGATGTGGACCACGAGACTTACAGATAATAACTCAATTTGAATCTCAGTTCACAAATTTATTTGTCCTGCCTGCTACCTGAAATTATTTAACAATGAAGAGTGGGCTTCACAAGCTCAGTGAATTAAATTTACTAGAAGTACTCGATTAGTATACTTCTAGTTATATCCATTCATTGTTAAATCAGCATAATTAATCATCTATCTCTTCTCACATTCTAATTCAATCATATTATCAATTTCTCTTAATAAATAAATTTTCAGGCTATCCTCTTTCAATACATATATCTCATATATTTTATCAATTTAATATTATCATAAAGTTTACATCATACAAACAATCAATAATATTATTCTTTATTACATCAACATTTCTATTTATTTATCATCAAAATTGTCTCACTATGAGACTCATCTACTATCAATCATTTAATAATCAAAACTAATTTTTTAGCATATTAGCCATTAATAACAAATATTAAAAACAAATATAATGCATGAATATAAATTATTTTTCTTTCTGTCTCATCGGATCATTTCATATTATATAGGAACGTCTTCCCAAATGTCGACATGTTTCAGCCAGATCAACCGCCTTCTTGGTCTTCCTTTTTATGCATATGAGTAATAACATGCATGCAAGCAAGCATACATCAAAGCATTCAATTCAACTATTTAGCTCTTTCTCAAAATTGTTATTTTTATCATATTTATTAAATTGTCTCCTCATATATCATATCAATTTTTCAATCATATTTTTTCAGGAATTTCATATAACTTCTAAGCATATTTTTCATTAATCCATCATTTTTAAAATATAAATTCTTATTTAATTAATTTTCAACATACTATTTAATCCCTAATCAATCAATTATCAAACATCACCCAATCATTATAATTTAACAAATTATTAAAATATTATAAATTCATATTTTTATTGGTCTCGATTACTAAAAGTAAATTTAACTCACCATGTAGCTCTTAAAGTTACTCGTGGATCACCTTCTTGCATTTCCTGCTCATTTCAGCAATTTCTTGAGATTATTGATCACCAACACCTAATCATAAACTTTCATAAATCTTACTATTTCATAACTTAATTCAAACAATATAATTATTTGATTATGAATCGTATTGAAAATTTACCTCAAATGTGATGAAATCTTGATATTGTAATTGGATGATTGTAATGATCTCTAATATTTGAGAAATTTTCTTTATAAATTTTGCTAAGAATTTGAATTGAAGAAAGAAGGAAAACCAACAGAATTTGAAAGAAACAAATGTCTTCGAGCTTCATAGACTAATATAAAGCTTTGCAAATTTTTTAATATTATTTTATACTAATATCAATATTGATATTAGTGTTTCACATGGGTTCAGAGAACCCATGTTCTTCACCGTTTTTTTTCCTCACCGCTTTCACGTGCCATTGATTATTTACAATTCTGTCATCATTTAAAATTTACCATTTTACTATTATATAATTACAGTTTTGCCATTTTTCCTTTTAAAAATCGATTTTTCATTTTTTCTTCCTTCCAAAATTTTTATAAAAATGATAGAGAAATATAGAAATTTATGTTTTCTTCAAAAAAAATTAATTATTTTTCTTAACTTAATTCAATATTTTTCTTCAAAATTCTTCCATTTCAACTTCAATTTTTTTTTTAAAAAAGCATTACTTTCATCGTAAAAAATTTCTAACTTTTTCCAACAAAATTTTCAATATTATCTTTCAAATATTATTTAAAATCACAACTAAATCTTTCATTAATAGATTATTTAATTCAATATAATATATATAAAATTACTTTTTTACCCTTATTTTATGAACACGCGTATTACAATTCTACCCACCTTATAAAAATTTCGTCCACGAAATTTCCTTACCTAACTCATGAAAAAGCTTAGGGTATTCTTTCCTCATTCTTGCCTTATGCTCCCAAGTAATTTCTTCAACATCTTTGTTCTGCAATAACACTTGAACTAAACGAATAACTTTATTACGCAAGACTTGTTCATTTCTGTCTAGAATTCTAACTAGTATTTGCATAAAATGTCAAATCTTCCTAAAGTTCTACAGCCTGACTCGGAATACTATGGGTAAACACTTTTTCAAAAGTAAAACATGAAACACATTGTGCAATTGCTTTAAATCTAAAGGCAAATCCAATCTATATGCTACTGGTCCAACTATTTCAATCACCTCATATAGCCCTACAAATCTCGAAAACTTTCCTTTCCTTTTAAATCTCAATACACCCTTCCACGGAGATATCTTCAAATACACCCAGTTGCTAACCTGAAACTTAAGAGGTCGTCTTCTATTATCAGCATATCCCTTCTGTCTGTTCTGTGCTACTTTAAGGTTCTTTCTAACCAGTTTGATCATCTTAGTAGTCAAATCTATCATTTCTAGACCAAATATCTTTCTTCCTCTAACCTTTTCCCAACATACTGGAGTTCTGGACCTTCTACCATATAAAACCTTAAATGGTGTCATCCCAATACTAGCTTGATACTGATTATTGTATGCAAACTCGATCAAAGGTAATTAAGCATCTTAGCTCACTAAAAAAATTCAATACACTTACCTTTAGCATATCTTCTAGCATTCTGATGATTCTCTCTGTCTGCCCATCAGTTTGAGGATGAAAAATTGTACTAAACTACAACTGTGTACCCATAGCTTTCTGAGAACCCCTCCAAAATCTAGATGTAAATCTAGAATCTCTATATGATACAATGCTCAACGGTATTCCATGTAATCTCACAATCTCTGCTACATACCATTCAACCAACTTTTCAGGACTCTAAGTAGTTATAATAGGAAGGAAATGCGAAGACTTAGAAAGTTTATCCGCTATAACCCATACAGTATTATGACATCTTTAGGTACAGGGAAAACCAAAAACAAAATCCATACTAACATTCTCTCATGGCCATTTAGGTACTGGAAGAGGATGTAATAAACTTGTGGGATGTCTATTCTCATATTTCACCTATTGACAAATCAAACATTTAGAAATATACTCAGCTACATCCTTTTTCATCTCTGACCACTAATAATTCTATCTCAACCCCCTATACTTCTTATTATTACCCGTGTGTATAGAATACACAAAATCATGAGCCTCTCTTAGTATCTCCTTTCTCATCTCAACATAATTGGGAACAAAAACTCTATGTCCCAATACCACCATATCCCTTCATCTCTATTTTGAATCTATAACAAGTGATCAATAATAGAAGATTGTACCACTATATTTGCCATCAATACTCCTCTATCATTGGTATTCCACTACATTCTCATTTCTCTCAATTCTACCATCAAGCTAATATCTTGACACCTAATAGTAGCTAATCTACTTGCAGACTTTCTACTCAATGCGTCGGCTACTACATTAGCCTTTCCTGAATGATAGTGAATTGTACAGTCATAGTCACTAATAAACTCCATCCACATTCTCTGCCTCAAATTCAACTATCTCTGGGTAGGTAAATACATCAAACTTTTATGATCAATAAAAATTTCACAAGTGGCTCCATACATTAGATGTCTTCAAATCTTCAAAGTAAAAATTATGGCAACCAATTCTAAATTATGGGTCGGGTAATTTCTCTCATGGTTTTTCAATTGTCTAGAAGCATAGGCTATAACTCTCTCATGTTGTATCAACACACATCCCAACCCCTTATGCGATGCATCACTATATACCATAAATTCTTCATTACCAGAAGGAAGCACTAATACAGGAGCAGTAGTCAACTTCTCTTTCAACACCTGGAAACTTCTCACTTTCTTCTTACCACATAAACTTCACTTCCATCCTAGTCAATCTAGTCAATAGTATAACAATAATAGAAAATTTTTGGATAAACCTCCTATAATAACCAGCCAACCCCAGAAAGCTTTTAATTTCAGTAACACTAGTTGGTCTTTCCCAATTCAATACTGCTTCCGCTTTCTGTGGGTTAACTGCTATACTATCTTCTGGCACAACATGCCCCACGAAAGATATTTTATTCGACCAAAACTCACACTTAGATAAATTTGCATACAATTTCTCTCTCCTCAAAATTTTCAACACTGTCTCTAAGTGTTGCACATGCTCCTCTTCATTATTGGAATACACTAGGATATCATCAATAAATACAATCACAAATCTATCCAAGAATGGTTTAAACACCTGATTCATTAGATCCATAAATACTGCATGAGCATTAGTCAACCCAAATGGCATCACAAAGAACTCATGATGGTAATAACATGCCCTAAAAGAAGTCTTAGGCACGTCCCCCTCCTTTATCCTGAACTGATAATAAGCTGATCTCAGGTTTATCTTAGAAAACACCCTAGCCCCATATAACTGCTCAAATAAATCATCTATCTTGGGAAAATGATATTTATTCTTGATGGTGATCTTATTCAACTGTCTATAATCAATACACAACATCATCGTTCCATCATTCTTCTTCACAAACAACATAGGAGCTCCCCAAGGCGCCATACTAGATCGAATAAATTGTTTATCTAGCAACTCCTGAAGCTAAACTTTCGATTCTCTCAAATTAGCTGGTGCTATTCTCTAAGATGCTATAGATATGGGTGTTAATCACGAAATCACCTCAATAGAAAACTCAATCTTCCTGTTGGGAGGCAAACCACACAACTCCTCAGGGAATACATCAGAAAAATATTTCACTATTAAGATTTCTTCTGACTTCCTAATCTCCTTTCTAGAATCCACTACATATGCCAAATACCCCTCACAACCATTATTCAACCATGTACTAGCAGTCAAAGTAGAAATAAGACAGTTGGCAAGTATTTTATGTTCTCCCTAAAAATTAAACTCATTTTGTCCTGCTATCCTAAACGCCACATTCTTCCTAAAACAATCTACCCAAGCATGATATATGCAGATAACCAATCCATCCCCAGAATTAAATCAAAATATGTCATATCTAAAGGCAATAAATCAACTTCAAATTTTAGTCATACTAATCATACAATCCCGATAAATTGTCCTGATAATAATCATATCCCTGGTAGGAACCTCAACAATAATAGCATACATCAAAGGATTAACACAAGCATCAATAGATTTCATATAAACACTGGATACAAAAGAATGGATTGCACCAGGATCAATCAATAATCTAGCATGTCTATCAAGAATAGATACCATACCCATAACAATATAAAGAGTGGCTTGTGCATCCTGTTGGGTCAATGCATAAATTCTACTGTAACTGACCATTGCGTCCTCTCTCAGCTACTGGTCTTCTGCCTCTGCCTTGCATACTCCTTGATCCACCACCTCTTTCCACATGTTTTCTCCAAACAACTCAGCAAATAGATTTCCCCACTGGACAATCTACACTAATATATCCCCCCTCACCACATACAAAGCACATCAGAGTAGGAAAATTCTCAAATAGATGCCCAATTTGATTACATCTATAGCAAACTCTTGTCTCTCGATCATACATCAGATTACCACTTCCCCTTAGTGGCATACTTACTCCTCTACTATAGCCTCTAGTTCTCATAACCTGTCTACCAAATCTAGGGGTCCCACCAATATTACTCTAAGCTAGAAAGCGACAGATCCTGCTTGCCTCTGACTCTGCAACATAATTCCCTGTGACAAGGAACACCCTGTTTTGGGTGGTCTCCTACCCTACACACTCACAATACTACCACCTCTAGGTCTCTCAAATCTAGACCTCTTCAGTCAGTCCCTCCTGCCTCTAAACTTCATCACATCTTTTTCAATTTGTAATGCTTTATCCACTATTATAGCATAATTCACAATACCCATATAAGAGAGTTTAGTTCGAATCTCATAGTGAAGCCCGTCTAAAATTTTCTTACATTTTCTCTCTTCTGTATTGACTAACTCGGGTACAAACCTCGATGTAATACTCGTGTTCTTAAAGTAAGGGTAAAGAATTAATTTGATAGATATTATATAGAATTAAATAATATATACGTGAAAGATTTACTATTGAATGAAATAATTTTTTTGAAAGAAAAAAAACACGTCCAGGTGTAGTGTTTTGGTTACAAAGAAGAAAGAGAGTAGGGGGGACAAACTCCTGGGCATCCCGATGTTGTCCACACAATGCAAGCATCTTGCATGCAAGACACATGAGATGAAAATTATGAAGAACGGTGGCAAGTCAAGCAACGGGTTTTAATATAAAAAATAATAATTTTTGTGTTGTTATGTTATTTCTTACCAAATCCCATTTGGTTTCTTCTTTCTTCAATTCAAATTTCTTAACAAAAAGTTATAAAGAAAATTTCTTCAATATTAGAGATAGTACATTCATTCAATTACAATAGCAAGACTTCATCATATTTGAGGTAAATTTTCAATAAGACTCATAATTAAATACTTATATTGTTTGAATTAAGTTATGAAATAGTAAGATTTATGAAAGTTTATGATTAGGTGTTGGTGATCAACAATCTCAAGAAATTGCTGAAAGGAGCAAGAAAGGCAAGGAGGTGATCCACGGGTAGTTTTAAGTGCTATGTGGTGAGTTAGATTTACTTTTAGCAAACAAGACTAATAAAAATATGAATTTATGATGTTTGAATAAATTATTGAATTATAATTATTTAATGATGTATTTTCTGTTATATATGATAATTGATTGATTTATTGATTAGGGATTAAATAGTATGTTGAATATTAGTTATATTTTAAAAAGGATGGATTAATAAAAAATATACTGAGAAGTTATATGAAATTTCTGAAAATATGATTGAAAAATTTATATGATATACAATGAGACAATTTAATAGTTATGATAAAAATAATAATTTTGAGAAAGATCTAGGTAGTTGAATTGAATACTTGGATGTATGCTTGCTTGCGTATTATTGCTCATATGCATAAAAGAAAAGATCAGGAAGGCAGCTAGTCTAGCTGAAAAGATCAGGAAGGCAGCTGGTTTGGCTGAAAAAACCAGGAAGGCAGCTAGTCTGGTTGAGAAGACCGGGAAGGCAGCTGGTCTGGCTGAGAAAACCAAGAAAATAGTTGGTCTGGTTAAGGAGACTAGGAAGATAGTTGGTCTGGCTGAAAAGACTAAGAAGGCAGATAGTCTGGTTTGAGAAGACCGGGAAAGCAGCTGGTCTAGCTAAGAAGACCAGAAAAACAGCTGGTCTGGTTAAGGAGACTAGGAAGACAGTTGGTCTGGTTGAAAAGACCAGGAAGACAACTGGTCTGGCTGAAACATGTCGACATATGGGAAGACGTTCCCATATGATAATATGAAATGATCTGATGAGAAAGAAAGAAAAATAATTTAAATTCATGCATTATATTTGTTTTAAATATTGATTATTATTAATTGAGATGCTAAAATATTAGTCTTGATTGTGAAATTATTGATAGACAAACAGTCTCATAGAGAGACAGATATGATGAGAAAGAAATATAAAAGTATGATATGATAAAAATTATTTGATTGATTGATTGATTGAAAGATTAAATTATTATAAGAGAAGAAATAGATTATTAATATAGGCGAATTAGAAACGATTGAATTATAAGATGTGAGTGGAAGTATATAATTGAGTACTTCTAGTAAATTTAATTCACTGAGATTGTGAAGCTCATTCCTCATTGTTGAAAATTTTTAGGCAGCGGGCAGGGCAGATAGAGATTTGAGCTAATATCAGAGTAATTACCTTAAATAAGTCATGTGGTCAAGTCCTCAAACATTGTAAGAAAAAAAATTTGTAATAAAATCTTTTCATGCATTTTATTATATTTATATATTGTTTTCTGATAGGGGAATGATGATGTATCTACTCTGAAAAGAGGTGAGGATTGGAAGAAATTTTTAATTTCAGTTGATGTATTTTTATATTGCTACATATATGTGTCGTACTGAGATTTCAAAACATGACGACACCGTCTCGATGATGGCCAACCCGGGATAGGTCGTTACAATTTTGCTATCAAAGCATTAGGTTTTATGATTCTGTAGACTGCATAAAAATTTAAAGAAGTGGAAGATTTAAACAAACCACATTTTAATGCAAAGTCTAAGGATGACACATGAAAGTGCTAGAGCTAAAGGTAGAATTCTGAATCAGAGAGGATGTGGTAGACCCCCAATATTTAGAAGAGTTGAAGCGGAAGGGGAGGTCGAGTCTGTGGTTCATGCAAGGGAACAGGTTGCTAGTGCAACTGGTATTAGTAGAGGTGGGAGAGAATATTCTACCTAGATTGAGTACATAGGTAGATCAACATTTAACTTGGTGTAAGTTTAAGGATGTGTCCTTTGCGAAGTATTTTCCAGATATATTTCGAGCATAGCACGAAAGAGATTTTATTCATTTAAGGTAGAATACGTTATCTGTGGCTGAGTATGATAGTAGATTTATAGCCCTGTTGAGGTTTTTACCTGAATATGATAGTAGATTTATAACCCAGTCTTTTAGAGGATCTGTAAATCCTTTTGAAGCCGAGCAGTGGATTAAACATGTTGAGAAATATTTTGAAGTCTTACTAGCGACAGATAGACAGAAGGTTGCTTTTGCTTCATTTAAGCTGGAATGTGAGGCTTCTCAATGGTGGGAGGATATTCTGCCTAGATTGAGTACACAGGTAGATCAACATTTAACTTGGTGTAAGTTTAAGGATGTGTTCTTTGCGAAGTATTTTCTAGATACATTTCGAGCATAGCAGGAGAGAAATTTTATTCATTTAAGGTAGAATACTTTATCTGTGGCTGAGTATGATAGTAGATTTATAGCCCTGTCGAGGTTTTTACCTAAGTTGGTAAATACGGAGGACATGTAAGAGATTTTTAGACGAGTTATACTATGAAATTCAGACTAAACTCTCTTATATGGGTAATGGTAATTATGCGATAATGGTGGATAAAGCATTACAAATTGAGAAGGATTTGATGGAGTTTAGAGGTATGAGGGATTGGCTAAATAGGTCTAGATTTGAGGGACTTAGAGGTGGTAATAGTATGAGTGTGCATGGTGGGAGAACACCCCAGAAGGGGCATTCCTTGTCCCAGGGAACTGTAATATAGAGTCAGAGGCAAGCAAGATTCGTTGCTTATGTAGCCCATAGTAATATTGCTGGGATCCCAAGATTTAGGAGACATGATATGGGAACTGGAAGTTATGGTAGAGAAGTAAGTATTCCACCAAGGGGAAGTAGTAATATGATGTATGATCGAGAGACAAGAGTTTTCGTTAGATGTAAATTATCAGCCCTTTCTTCTACTGCATTCATTCTCTCTATAGCACGATCAAGAACTTTTCTCAACTCCTCTCTCCTAATATCAGATTCTCTCCCACCTCTACTAGCACCAGCTGTACTAGTAACCTATCCCTTACATGAACCACAGACTCGACCTCTATCTTAGCTTCAGATTTTCTAAATATTAGGGGTCTACCATGTCCTCTCTGGTTCAATACTCTACTTCTAGCTCTAGCACGTCCACATGTCATCCTAAGACTCTACATGAAAATATAGTTTATTTAAATCTTTCACTTTTTAAAATTTTTATGCAGTCTTCATAATCATAAAAACCTAATGCTCTTATACCAAAATTGTAACGACCCATCCCAGCTTGGCCACTCCCGAGACGATGTCGTCACGTTTTGAAATCCCAGCACCACATATATATGCAACAATATAAAAACATACATCAACTGAAAATATATATACATCAACCCTTAACATGGAAGTTATATTATTAATATCCTATCTGAAATAATATATACAACATACTAAAGATGCATGAATATCTATAATTTCTTTTTCTTTTTCCATTAGTTTGAGGATGTGGACCACGAGACTTTCACATAATAACTCAATCTGAATCTCAGCTCACAAATTTATCTGTCTTGCCCCCTACCTGAAATTATTTAACAATGAGGAATGAGCTTTCACATGATCAATGAATTAAATTTACTAGAAGTACTCGATTTGTATACTTCTAATCATATTCATTCATTGTTAAATCAGCATAATTAATCATCTATCACTTCTCACATTCTAATTCAATCATTTATCAATTTCTCTTAATAAATAAATTATTAAGCTATTCTCTTTCAATACATATATATCATATATTTTATCAATTTAATATTATCATAAAGTTCACATCATACAAACAATCAATAATATTATTCTTTATTATATCATCATTTCTATTTATTTATCATCAAAATTGTCTCATTATGAGACTCGTCTATTTATCAATCATTTAATAATCAAAACTGATTTTTTAGCATCTCAACCATTAATAATAAATATTAAAAACAAATATAATGCATGAATTTAAATTATGTTTCTTTCTCTCTCTTCAGATCATTTCATATTATGTGAAAACGTCTTCCCACATGTCGACATGTTCCAGCTAGACCAGTTGTAACGACCCATCTCGGGTTGGCCACCCCCGAGACGGTGTTGTCACATTTTGAAATCCTAACACGACACCTATTTGCAACCATATAAAACCATATATCAACTGAATATATATATCCACAACCCTCAATAAGAGAGTTACATTATTAAAATCTCAACTGAAACAATATATACAACATATTATGTATGAATATTTACAACAAAAAAAAAATTATTCTTCCATTAGTTTGAGGATGTGGACTACGAGACGTACAGATAATAATTCAATCTGAATCTCAGCTCACAAATTTATCTATCCTGCCTGTTACCTGAAATTATTTAACAATGAGGAGTGAGCTTCACAAGCTCAGTGAATTAAATTTACTAGAAGTACTCGATTTGTATACTTCTAGTTATATTAATTCATTGTTAAATCAACATAATTAATCATCTATTTTTCTCACATTCTAATTCAACCATTTATCAATTTCTCTTAATAAATAAATTATCAGGCTATCCTCTTTTTAATACATATATCTCGTATAATTTATCAATTTAATATTTCCAATCTAATATCATCATAAAGTTCATATCATACAAACAATTAATAATACAATTTTTAATTATATCATCATTTATATTTATCTATCAACCATTTAATAATCAAAACTGATTATTTATCATCTTAGGAATTAATAATAAATATTTAAAACAAATATAATACATGAATTGAAATTATCTTTCTTTCTTCCTCATCAGATCATTCATATTATTATCTGTGAATGTCTTCCCACATATCGACATGTTTCAACCAGACCAATTGCCTTCTTGGTCTTCCCTTTTATGTATATAAACAATAACATGCAAGCATGCATACATCAAAGCATTTGATTCAACTATCTAGCTCTTTCTCAAAATTATTATTGTTATTATAACTATTAAATTATCTCTTCACATTTTATATTAATTTTTTAATCATATTTTCAGAAATTTCATATAACTTCTCAGCATATTTTTCATTAATCTATCCCTTTTTAAAATATAATTTCTTATATAATTAATATTCAACATACTATTAAATCATTATAATTCAGCAATTTATTCAAATGTCATAAATTCACATTTTTATTTGTCTCGACTACTACAAGTAAATCTAACTCACTATATAGCACTTAAAGCTATATATAGATCACCTCATTGTTTTTCCTACTCTTTTCAGCAATTTCACCTGATTGCTGATCGCCAACACCTGACATTATATTTATATTAAAATTTCTAATTTATTCTTCAAATCTTTCATAATTCATACCTTTAAATTTCTACATCAAATTCCAGGTATTTTCATGTATACATACTTTTAAAAAAAATAAAATTCACATTATTACCTTTTTTTTTCTTAAAGCTTCCTTCGAATTTCTTTAAAATTCTTCCATAAACTTCTTCAAAATTTCAATCTTTCAACCTTTCTTTCAGTCCCTAGGTGTTTAATTTTAATTCCATGTAATATATATCAAATTATTTTTTTACCCTTACTTTAAGAACACGGGTATTACAATTTTTTTGTGATAGGAAAAGACTACACCTAGCGTCTAAGTGTCTGTTTTTGTTGTTGTTGCTGTTATTATTATTATTATTATTATTATTATTATTATTATTATTAGTAAATCTTTCATGTATATGTTATTTTAATTCCATGTAATATCTATCAAATTACTTCTTTACCCTTACTTTAAGAACATGGGTATTACACCAACTACCTTCCTGGTATTCTCAACCAGACCAGCTGCCTTCCTGGTCTTCCCTTTTATGCATATGAGCAATAACATGCAAGCAAGCATACATCAAAGCATTCAATTCAACTATCTAACTATTTCTCAAAATTATTATTTTTCTTCTCATATATCATATCAATTTTTCAATCATATTTTTTTAGAAATTTCATATAACTTCTCAGCATATTTTTCATTAATCCATCATTTTTAAAATATAAATTCTTATATAATTAATTTTCAACATATTATTTAATCTCTAATCAATAAATCAGTCAATTATTATATATAACAGAAAATACATCATCCAATCATTATCCTTGCCTTTCTTGCTCATTTTAGTAATTTCTTGAGATTGTTGATCACGAACATCTAATCATAAACCTTCATAAATCTTACTATTTTATAACTTAATTCAAACAATATAATTATTTAGTTATGAATCTTATTGAAAATTTACCTCAAATGTGATGAAATATTGCTATTGTAATTATCTCTAATATTTGAGAAATTTTCTTTATAACTTTTTGAAGAAAGAAGGAAATCTAATGGAATTTGAAAGAAACAAATATCTCTGAGCTTTAGAAACTAATATCGAGCTTTGCAAATTTTTTATTTTTATTTTTTTAATATTATAATATTATTTTATATTAATATCAATATATTGATATTAGTGTAGAACTCATGATCTTCATCCTTTTTTTTCCTTGCCCCTCACGTGAAGGTTGTGGTTTTTATTTTTGTAATACAATTTATATATTTATTATCGGTTATTTAAAATTTTGTCATCAATTAGAATTTACCGTTTTATCATTACATAATTATAATTTTACTATTTTCACTTTAAAAATCAATTTTTCATATTTTCTTCTTTCCAAAAATTTTATAAAAATTATAGAGAAATATAAAAATTTATATTTTCTTTTAAATTTTTTTTTAATTTTTTCTTTAGCTTCAATCAATATTTTTCTTCAAAATTCTTTCATTTCAATGTCAAATTTCATAAAATTTCAATACTTTATTCTTCAAAATTTTTTAACTCTTTTCAATAAAATTGTCATTATTATTTCAAATTACTACTAAATCTTTTATTAATAAATTATTTAATTTAATATAACATATGTAAAATTATTTTTTTATTTTTATTTTATGAACACAAATATTACAGTATTAGAATTTGAAAAAAGTCATGTTGATTAATCTAAGCTATATACAGTGATTGAAAGAACGAAAAGCTTCCCTCAGCTTGCACTCAAAATTTACCATTGACAATGACAATATAGACTTTCTTTGTGCTTATCCCTTTTGTTTGGTAATTTGCTGGTAAAGGGTTTGAAAGATATCAAACACTTGTTTTTTAAAATATCTTATCATAAGCGGTGTATTGTGAGTGATACGAAAATTTATTGTGAGTGATACAACTGTCGATTAAAATTAATTTGTTCATGATGTGTGTACGAGTGGATGCATATATTCTCACACGTGGTAAACATAAAAAATACTTGTCTAAACCAAATCTTGTAAACTGTAAACAACATCAACAGTTTAATGGAGTAGGACCCACTATATCGAACGGTTGATATTGCTTGCAGTCCATAAAACCCGACGCAACCAATTTTTTTTTGTAATACACGCGTCTATTGCTAGCAGTCAGTGGCATTAATGTAGCAGTCTTCATCTTATAATAGCTGCTTGGATTAAGTTTTTGAGTAGTCGATCTTCATGATGATGATTATTATGTTAAGCAGCTGTTTGGATTAAGTTTAAATATTACTAATATATTAGTAGGTTTCGCCGAGGATGAGAAAAATTAAATAACATTACCCTATTTAAATATTTTTTTACACGAAAAAGGAAAAAGATTTGAGTCGAAATTGATGAAAATGAAATAAAAGATTTAATCTTGTGCTCGTATTCGTTAAATCTTTTTTTTTGTAAAAATATTTGTTAAATCTGATTTAATCTATTTATTATAACATGTATTCTATTTCATTTGTTTTAGATTATTTAATGCTTTAACTCGGTGTTTATTTTTTAAAATTAAAAATAACCAAATCAAACCAAATTCTATTAAGAAATAATTAAAATATCAATTAATAAGTTATTTAATTTAATTTAATTTTTATATATTTTAAAAAATAAACACCGATTTATATATATATATATATATATAATTTTTTGAGAAGCTTTATCTTAAATTTTATTGATAAATATTTATGAGCGCTCAGTACATGCGTATGATTTAACTCATCTCTATTTGGATCTAATTCAAAGTGAGATGAATGTTCAACTTATTTACAATTTAAATCAATGATTATGATTGAAACAATTTTATGGACCAAAATGCCTCTTTGGCATGTCAACAAAATGTTATTCTTTAAAAATAAAAAATAAAAAATTGGGCATTATTCACATAGGTGTCCCTCATACGCAGACCAGTGGCACGAGAGAGTACGTGCAGCTTTTAGTGATGTCAGACGGCAAACTTCCTCTAGTCAAATCTCGTTCGATGATATGATCATTTTCTAAAAGTTATCACCAGAAAAGAGTAGATCTAAAACCATGTCTCCCTCAATTCGTGGGGGTAGTTGGCGATGGGTAAGGCCAATCGATTCGGAGGAGAGCGACGGTGTTGGGTCAGATGTTAACAGCAATTGTTCCGTGGTGGAGGCTCAGGTTGGGATAAAGTCATAGTCGAAACGTAATACTTGTGTGGCTGTGCGATTTAAGTAATTTGAATTGCACTCTGCCTATCAGCTATCAGCTATAATTATTAACGCAATGATAGACGTTTGATATTGATAGACAGCAATGAGTCTCATCAATAAATTTCATCGAAAGCTTTTACGTTTTTTCGACGTTAATGTGGTTTGATAAAAAAAAAATTGAAAAACATAAAGTATTAGATTCATACTCTTATTGAGTTATCAAAATATCTTTGTTTTTTTTTGTTCAAGACATTCCTAAAATTATTTTATTTCACTTTTAACTCGACCAAATAAAAAGAACTCGGATCCGGATCGGTATGTGCAAAAAGCGTTGCTCCCACTGAGTTAAAAGTTTGGCTTCACTTTACAGGATTCGCCATTCGGTCCTAAGTTGAGGGACCAACGGCCATTGCCTTTAACCTAAAATCTTGTGTACCCACTGAGTTACAAGTGTGGCTCCGCTGAGTCCGCGACTGCATGTTTGGATCATGGACGTGAGTAGGAGAGAGAAACATAAAAAGACATGAAACTCTTTATCTGCTTTTGGAATTTGAAAGTAGGTGCGAAAAATGGATTTGATGGTAATTTGTAATACTACTGTACGGAGTACTATTTTATATGGACATAATAAAAGTAAAACTAAAAGAGATATCTACCTAATTATTAATAATTTAAATTTTTTTATTAATAATATTAATTTTATTAATATAAAAAAATTAGGTATGTGAACTCTTTGTTAGCACTACCTATGGCAGTTGATTAACCTGAGAACCATAGGAGAACTTTTTCAGTACTTTAAGAATATTGTTTTTTCTTTTCATGTTTATGTGAAGTCTACTCAATGATTTTAATACGAAATGTATGAATATAAAAAGAAATAACAACATTCCTAAAGTATTGAATAATTTTCTAAACAGGTAATCAATTTTTGAGATGTCAGTGATTCAGTTTGACTAATTATTATCAGAAAATAACAAAACTACTCAATAAAGTGAAGTTAAAAAAAATGGTGTCCAAATAATTTTATTAGTTCGAGACATATCATTCTGACTATAACAAATGTTATACTCTGACAATATCGTCAATCTTTTTCGAAATTGTGCAAACATCAGATATACTTCATTAAATTTTTTAACAACCAGTTCCTTTTTATACAAGGAATAAATTACCTTCATCTTAGGAATTCGCCCAAAATTTGTCAATGTTCTATACTGATATTCCAATGGAATTCCCTCGCCATAATTTTCTCTTCTATTTTTTTTTTGGTCAGATACCAATTGATTGAATGATGCATTTGTTGTCTGTTGACAAATCAATTTTGCAGCCTCATCTTTTTCTCAGCTGATACTCTGATTCCATCCTTTTCATCATCAAATTAATTAATAATTTTTATAAACTTCATTAATAATATATGACATACACAGATATTATTACTAATAAAATTCTAAAAAATTACTAGTTAAATTTTCATTGGTTTTGCACCCAATACACCTAAAAATTTTTCCATTTCAAAACCCAGTCAAAAAAGTTTTTGCCTCATGCTCTCTCTAATTCTCCAGAAAACATTCATGCATGCAGAATTACTTTTTTTTTTAAAAAGAGTAAAAAGAAAATAAAAAAGCTTAGCTTTTTCAATATTTTCCCTGACTAATCAACGTGATAAAAATTTCCAGTAGATTTGAATCGAATTATGGGGAACAAGAAGAATTTTCAAAGATTTTTTATGATCTTAACAGGAAAAACAGGTTTCATTCTGTACAAGATAAAGGAAACATGAAGAAAATTCAAAGGCGGCCCCGCCCTGAACAACACTTACCTGACTCAACAGCTCCTTGTTCCTCCACCGCCCACATTAATCATTCCTTTTAGATTCCTTAATCCTTACTAAAATCATGCTTGCTTGACTTCAACAAATAAATAAAGGAAAATACTGTTCTTACTCCAATAGTTTACTCCATTTTAATACTTCATAAACAATTAAATGATTTTTTTTAACAATTCTATGTTTATATATCTATAAAATAAGTGAACGTCAATAATATAATGTTATAAAATATTATTTTTTTGGGTTCAACATGTCATAAAATATAACATTCTGTAAAAGAAATTTGCTTGTTTTAACATTACTCTTTGATGATTTCTGTTTGAGTGGTGCTACCAAACAACGAAATGAAACACATGCAAGATGAACACTTGAAACGTTTTTAAAAATCCATTGGTAATTTAGTGGAAACTTTATTAATAATATTTAGTGCAGAAAAATCTTTTAAACATTTTTCTGTCACTTATTAATTGTCGGAGATGGGTTTTCAATTTGGGTGGATAATTTTCAGGTAAGTATTATCATCGTTTCTCTTTGAATAAGCATAAAACAATCAATGGATGGAAAACACCAAAGCAGTCACTGGTACTACAATTGACATCAAAGAAAAGAAATGTCTTACTTCCTGACTTGTGAAAGAGAATTACCAAATGGACCCGAAACGATTCTCCTTTTGGACTCATGCCAGGCTTCACAGCCCAAGTATATTCCAATACAACATCAGGTAAAGCTCTTGCCTAAAAGTTTGATGATGCATTATATTTCGAGGAAGTAAATCAAACCAGGATAAGGGGATTCACAGAAAATTGAGATGAATCTATGCACAAATTCATTATAGTTGATTGAATTTTGGATAACAAGCTATCTAAGCTTTTGGTCTGACTAATCCCCTGAGTACATACAAACAATCTTATATATATGTACCAAAAAAAGCTCAGAAAAAATTTCGTAGATATGGCCCAAGGAAGTTTATTCGTAGAAAATCAAGTCCAAAATTTGCATTAAGGAAACGCTCATCGTGATTCATTCTACCACAGAGCTAACCTCTTACTATTCATTATAGTTAATTGCATTACAACAACTTTTTACTCTCAAAGAACAAGGTATAATGCTATTGAGGAGAATTTTGGTGACTTTCGATGCAATCAAGGTGCATTAAGTCATTGACGTCGTGGTCATGCAGTGGAAACTAAAAACATGTGGTTTGATATAAACCACAAGAAGAAAGTGATGGGCCACTCTAGGCTACATTCTTCAATGTAGTAGTCGTAGTTTGTTGAATTAAACTAGCCTTTTTACTCTCAAAGAACTAGAGATTATGCTAGGAGAATTTTGGGGATGTTGGTACTATCAATCTACACAAAGTCAAAGAACCTTGTTACTATTCTATGGAAACTAAAAACTTGTGGTTTGATCAACATCGACAACAAGAAAGTGATGGGGAACTCTAGGCTTTCTTTATTCAATTTATTTTTTGTCGGCAGTCTTACCTGAATGCAATACTCATATTCTTACTTGTTTAGCGAGATGAATTCTTGAATTAAGCACATAGCATATGCTAATCCAGGAAAGTTAGGAACTTCAATACTAAGGACAGTTCCCTCCAATACCGGCCAGCGAGATGAATTCTTAAATTAAGCACATAGCATATGCTAATCCAGGAAAGTTAGGAACTTCAATACTAAGGACAGTTTCCCTCCAATACCGGCCAAAAAACAAGAGTTAATCACCTAATTGAACATTAACACTAGTATTTGTCAGAAAAAGAAGAATGCTAACTTCTTTTAACAAGCAAATAATATCAATAACTTAGTTAAATGAATGAGAATTCTTCTAATTGAACATGAAGTAATAGCCTTAAAATGAAACTGTTAACAAGATTGGCAGGTAATAATGTTACCGAAAAAGAATGTGAATTGTCAGGAGGAAAAAAATAAAAAAGATGAAAAGAGTCCTACACTACTGGTGACAAACAACATAACAGGGTTATTTTCTTTCTTTTAATCAGAGTAAGGTACTCAAACAACATAACAGGGTTATTTTCTTTCTTTTAATCGGAGTAAGGTACTCAAAGACCCCTCCCCCCCTCCCTCCTTTCTCTTGTGATCAACAGTTCAACACCCCCCTCTCCCTTGCTATTTGTAAAGAGTAATGTTTGGATTGCAATTTGGACCACAAATAATACAAAGAAACTTAGCAAATGCCTTGAAGCAAAAAGGACAACATAAACAATGTAGTCAAATTTGCTTCCAAGCAATACTTGAGCTGAAACCACAGGATGGTACATCATTTTTGCTTTGTATTAGGACTTTAAAATTCAAACTTTGAAGACACTATGAAAAAATAAGTATAATTCTGTGTTTCAAATTCCTCTACAACTTAACTCAATGGAATGGAAATTTAAATTAAAAGAAAAAAGAAAAATAAAGAAAGAGAGAGACCTTACAAAGATACTGCTTATATGAATTTTCTTGGGTGGACCATGATGACATAATACAGCAGGGTGGGAGGTTGCACTGCTTGCTATTCCTGCAGATGCGGCAGGGTGACCACTATAGACTTATTATTTTCACCAAAATTATAACTACATACATAACACTCCTTACACTCCCAATGGAAAAGCATACCTTTTACCCGTTAAGCACTAATACAAATACAGGTGGGGAACATACATCTTACTTTCCAGGAAATGCCAGCCTTAACCGCTCTCTCTGTCGAATTAGAATCTGATCCTTTGGAGATAGTGTCTTCCCCCCAACACCAGTCTGGCGCAACATCTCTGCAATAGACATTTTCCATGTCATATCCCAAAAGGACACACTTGTGAGTTTCACTCAAACTAACTGAAAGAAAACCATATTTGTCTTAAGAAACTAAACAACAAGGATCATTCTCCAATTTAAGAAAACAGGATAAACCAAAGAGCAAACAAATTTTCAATTAGGGTCATGATGCTACACACACAAAAATCTACAAATATCTAACCCCATAAAACTTAACTAAGCACACATGTGATAGTGTAAACAGACGTTTCGAGATTCCAGTTGCTCAGTCAGCAACTTGTAAGGAGTTTCTCCAAGTATAGACGAAGAGTTAAAACATCCTTTAAATATAGTAGTCTTTATTCAAAAACCTAATTTAAAACTGATGTGCACTCTTTAGTATACCAAAATTCCAGAATCCTGAACTGGGACCAGCAACTCCAACAGAAAGTCAGAAACGCAAAAGAGATGATTCCATAATATGAAATCATGTACTGAAAAGTAGAACTTGCCTCGTTTCCTTTCGAGCTCTTCAACAAGCTCTTCTTTCCATTTCCTTTGTCTCTCAAAGAAGCTCATGCTGGAAGGGAAACCAACGTCATTATCAGGTTACGGAATGGTAGCTTAAGAAAAGATAGCAAAAGCAAGCATCAAACACTGGTTAACAGACCTAGGATTCATTGTTTCCTGCTGCTCATCAATGAGAAGGCCTTTCCATTTACTAAGCTGAGAAGGCTGAATTTCCTGTAGAGCTCGATCATTCATGCCACTAGCATTTGATGCACGCTTCGCACGACTCCCAGGGCTAGCAGTGTCAACAGCATCAACCACTGCAGAGAGTCTTCTGCTCGGTAGTCGTTTCGGCGACCTGCTTTTAGGAGGTAAGCTCAACAAATTTTCACCATTTGCAATTCCAACTGCACTTGGAGGACAACTAGAATTCACCGTGTTGTAGAACTCTTCATATAGAGGCGTTTGCATCTTTTTCAGATCTACAGCCTAATGTACATGTACAGCACAAGTGTGAAACATTCAAATTCTGTCATACAGAATCTTACAAGTCTAGTGTTAGAGAAAATAAAAACAAATCACATGATAGTCCCATTACGCGTTCATTAAAGATCCATATGAACAGAAACCATACTTTTTCATCCAAAAAGGCTCTAATTTTTGACTCTGTAACTTCATCATCATCCTCAGCTGCTGATGTACCACTAGGGAATGTAAAATCATTCTCCTCCTTACAAGATACTCCAGGGCTGCCAGCATCATCTCGTAGTGTTTGACAAGAAGATAAGTTCAATACACTTCTTTTCACCTCTAAACCTACATCAAACTTGCTTGGCCAGTCATCTATGGGTTCGCACATAGGATTGAAACTCTGGTCGAAATAATAAACAATTCAGCGAATTATAAATTAAGCTAATAATAAATATCTAAAATACCTAAGAGGTTATAGACAGTTCATCACCTTATTTAACTCAGCAGATGCCAACATGGAGTTGAACCTTACTGATACACCATTACAAAGATCATCTTTATCATCTATCTGACACATGTCATCATCATAACTGCCTGCTTGCCAGTAGGATCCTGTTCCAGAAAAATTCTCAGGATATACAGTGTAGCACCTCACACTATCCATTTCACATATATCCTTCAAGCCTGTGCAGGTTGACCTTCTGAGAACAGGGCTCATTCTGTAATATGAATATAGTTCCTAAGGTCAAGATTCAAAGAAAAAAAAATCGTGTAAGATTCAAAATCCATTAAAGTGGAAACACTTACGAGTTCCTAAGATTCACCCCAGGTGTTGCAATCAAATCTCCAGGTTCCTGATAGATTGGAAGAACGGTCAAAAGAAAGGAGCACTCAAATGAATAAATCTCACTTCAAATTATACTAACCGTAACTGAATAACGGATTACTGGATGAGGTTCCCGATATTGTCCAGTGACAAATGGATGCTGCACATATTTAGCAGAAGATAGTATTATGAGTGAGGCTAAAGTTTATTTGTGTTTGCATGTCGATATAAGGACTGGTGCAACTTATTATTTGAAGAATTAATGAGGGAACCAATCAAGGATTCAGAATTACCTGCAACAAGTCTGATGCAGTAGGCCTTAAGTTTGGTTCCCTGCCACCACAAATTGATGCATATAAGAGTCGAGATGGGGGAAAAATGACCATCAAAATTTATATCAGAAAATTCCAACTGAAGGTCAAAATATGTCACTGGCTCTTTCAAACAGAAAAAGTTAGATAATAAGGAAAATAAGTGAGACAAGATGAACACAAGAAAAATATAAGCCAAAACTATACTTCTGTAAACATTTTAACAGAAAATCCTTTGCCTCCATTGAGAGATGTTCAGGGATGGGTGGGTGAGATTTGGTCGACCCAATATGGAAAAGAGCAGCAACCTGAAAGAAAGACTTTTTCTTAGACTTCCAACTAGTGAAAGAACGCATTGAATTCAACAAATTCTGTTCAGATCATACTCATCAATCATAATAATAATGAAGTTTTTTTTCTAACAAGGTACAAATGTGTACCTCCTGATATTGTTGGCTCCATGGAGGCTTTCCCGTAGCCATTTCAATCACAGTACATCCAACGCTCCATATATCAGCAGAGCTAAGAAATTGAATATTAAAACAGATGAGCTCCCAAGATCAGAAGTTGAATATTAAAACAGATGAGCTCCCAAGATCAGAAATTAAAGATTAAAGGCGTGGCATTCTATTTTACTTTCTTGTAGGATAAACGGTACAGGTATAAAATTCAAATTTCAAATTGGATAAGAACTACACCGTTCAGGTTATTTTTGCTTTCATCCGAAGAATCCCAACAACAAAATTTGCAATAGCTATTCACTTTTCATAATTATTTTAATATTTCAACTTTATTTTCCAAACTGGCCTGGAAAATTCATGCAAGTTTCACCTAAGTTAATATATGAATTTCAAACTAATCAAAAAGAATTCTCTACTACTACCTATAAGTTCTACAAACAGACATTGGTAGATAGTAGTCATTAAGAAACAGTTGCACCTCCACAGAACAGAATCACCAGCTCAAGAATGTATCCCCAAAGATGCAACAAAAAAGGCAAAAGGTTTTCAAACAAAATTAAGATAAATAAAGAAACATGCACATTGTTTCAATGCAATGTTGAAGATAGGCATTCTTTCTCTCTGCATCTCCGATTTATTAAACCATAAGTTGCACTATGGATCAGCTGGTACATAGTACTTGGTCTAAATTAGTTTGTCCTAAATAAGCGCAGACTACAAAATGTTCATATTTATTTATTTCGCTTACCTTGGTGCAGAATTACCCCAACAGAATGAAAAATATATCGTGATATATGAACTGCCAAAAAGGTACAGATTAAAAAGCCAAAATAATATTTTAAGGCTGGTTGATGTTTTCTTTTATATTTTTTTCGTCTTTATTTTTCTCCTCCTAATGCACTGGCTATTGTCAAACTCCCTCAAAACTAAACATTTTCTTTTTGAGGACCATATATACATGAAAGAAACAACACAAATACCATTGCTAACAAAATCTAGTCGATCTTCCACCAATATCCACTAGATCTCTGTTTTCTTTAAAGTATATTTGATGCTTACCAATAAAGCCATCACTAGGACATTGCTGCCCAAAACAAATCATGAAAGATTAATCTTCATCTTATCAAGGAGATTTGCTCAAGCATATACTTGGAAAGTTCATAATTCTAAAACATGAAAACAGAATTTCAAAAGGACAGAAATGTGAGACTTTCATATATGAACATCATGTAACAAGGGCATAATATCTAGCAAATAACAGAGTATGAGATATCCAAAAAGGCCACACCAACAATGGTTTCTTGCTGGTAGAAGAAAATGATTTTTGAGTGCTATAGGCATCCAATTGCACCTAGTGTCCTCACCAGAAAAACAAAAGCTCCGTTTGGTCTATTTATCTATCGATCTATCTACAAACACATATTTTGACGATAAACAAAGGAGGAAAAATGTACAACTCGACTAGAATACCACTTCTTGATCATCCCAATGGCCAAAAGCTTTCTATATTTACCATCATATTTAACGCATCAATGCCCATGCTTAGAGCAAAGGACAGTAAAATATGATCACGTAGGGCTCTGATTTGTGGAAAATCCTTGCATGGACCATTCTATATGTCAAATAGAAATAGATTTCCTACTAAAATGCTAATCTCCTGGACCTATCAATGAAAGAAGATTTCCTAGAGTCTTAGTAGAAAAACCATTATGTCATACGTTTCAACAAAAAAGTTTACAACACTGTCAACATGTAATTAAACCTCTAAAGTTCAGATATTGGACCGAGATGCCATACTTCACCAAATTTGAACCCCAAACCGTAATTAAAAACAAAACACGCGATGATTTCAGCACTGTTCTATATCCATTTCCATTTACATCAGAAAGGCAATATTGATGATCATCAGTATCAAAACGCATTAAAGATAGATGTGATAATTTACAAGCATGAAGCTAAAATTGTCCTTACAAGCTATGCCCAGTTTGGAGAATAACTTCAGGAGCCATCCAATATGGAGTACCCTTCATTGACTTGGCACCATTTATAGTAGCCTATAGAAACATAAAAACCTCAACACTGATGTGCTCATAAAATTAACTGAAAAAAATGACTTACGTGGGGAAAAAAGGAAAGAGAGAGAGGGGGGAGCAATATCCATACCAGCTCCACAACTTTCTTAGATGCACCAAAGTCTGCAAGTTTAATGCATCCCTTGTTATCAACCAGAATGTTTGCCCCCTGGATGAAGCTTGCCCATTATATCAGAGAGAGAGAGGTCTATTCTCTGTTAAAAAAGAAAAGAAAAGAAAAGAGAAGGAGAAATACCTTGATGTCCCTATGCATAATCCCATTCTTGTGAAGGTATTCCAGTCCCAATAACAGCTGTTTTGTATACATTCTTATGACCTATTTAAAAAATTAAACTTGAAAAGCAGCATCAGCATTGTAATACTTATATATTCTAAAACTTCGAAAATAACAATCACTTACAGACTCTGGGAAGGATCCAAATTTTCCTAATAGCGATGAGATAGATCCACCCGGAACAAATTCCAGCAAGATATTCAATGAATCATCCTCTCTAGCAGTTCCCAAATATCTCTAACAAACCAAAAAAGAAGGGAAAATATAATTAGACCATAAGAAACTGACTTCAATTTTAAACCTGAATACAATACTCACAACTATGTTCGGATGCGAAAGATTCTTCAGGAGCTTCACTTCTTCCTCAAGCTCTCGAATGTGAGCCTATTGTAATTATTTTTACCAAAAAAAAATTAGTTAAATTCAAAAAGTGACTGCTTTAAATTAACTATATTTAGGAGCACATTTCTTGAACATATGAAGAATTGTACTCAACGAAAAATACTACTTACGACGTTTCAAGATATATAAATCAATAAAAGAAATTAAAAGTATGCATATAACTAATACCCAATCCTCACCTGAGTTTTCTCCTTGGAAGCATTACTCGTCGCAATCAAAACCTATCACCACAATCCAAAATTGAACTTAAAATCAACACACACCAGTAAAATAACAGCTCTAACAACAAAATTTGTGATACTAAAGTCAATTAACCTGTTTAACAGCGAGAAGCTCTCCAGAATCGAGGTTCATCCCCATATATACTCTACCAAACGCGCCGCAACCGATCAACTCGCCCTTCCTCCACCGGATCGGCAGCGCGTCGTCCTTCTTGGCTGGGGTCAAAGCCGGTACCGGTGGCTTGGAGAAAAGGCCGATGCGCGATTTGCGGATGCTTGAGCCAATCTTCTCGACGAAGCCGCCGAATCCTCCTCCATCGTCGCCCGATACGGACCGGAAAACTATGGATCGGCGAACTGATCCGATAATGTCCTGCATCTTTTGAGATTACTGGTCTTTCTGGGTTTTACGGTTCAGTGAGGTGCATTTCATTGCTGTATCAGAGTGAAAGAGAGAGAGCGAGTAGAAATTTGAAGGAGGGAGAAAGGAGGGGATCTGATTTTCAAAAATAAAGAAATAGACAAAATAATGTAGAGATGCTTTAAGTTTGCAATTGTGTCCCTGTGATTCTTTTACTGATTTATTTACTAATAAAGTTTCCACATTTATGAGGGATTAAATTAAGAGTGATGAAGCTAAATATAATACAATTCTATAATAACTAAAATTATTTTAATTTAAGATGTATTTTAGTTTTAAGAAATAGGTCCCTTTTTTGTTATTAATTTCACATAAAATAGAACTTGAAATATTTGTTTTATAAGAAATAAAAAAAATTAAAACGTTTCAAATTTGATAAACAAATCAAAATTCTAGAGCTTTTCTTAAAATTGAAAATCATCGGTGAAAAACCATTTTTATAAAATTTTAAAAATAAAAAACATTTTTTTTCATTGTACGAGAATATAGAAAACAATATTTTCTACAATTAAATCATAATTTTTTTAAATATATTTTGGAAGCTACTGGAATTTTTAAACAATTTCCTTATCTAGAGGATGAAATTTAAAAAAAATATGGTTTAATATAATAATGTACCAATGAAGATCTCAACAAAAATACCTTATGAAAGAAAGTTCATTGAAAATTTACCTTAATCATTTATAATAATAAAGGAAATTGTAGTTTACAATTGCTACATACATCATGCCTATTTTTGATAACTTTATTTGATAACACATTCATAAAAACCCATAATCTTCAAATTAATTGTTTTTATATGAGTAAAAAATATATAAATTGATTTATTTTAACCATACAAATTAGATTATATAGAATTATATTTCATATGAACAAATAAACTTCAGTTTTGGTTCAAAATAAGCTATAGACTTAAAAAGGAAAGTGAATTAGTTTTTTTAATAATGGGTAAATGAATAAGAGTGATTACAAATAAGAGCAAATTATACTCCACAATCTTTTAGGTTTCATAAAGATTAATTTTTAAAAAACAGAAGTATTAAGGATAAAAAGTATTTAACAATGAATTTTTCAGAGGTTTTTTTAAAAAAATATCATCATTCTTTTTTGAAAATTGTTAAAAGTATATTTTAAATAGTTTTATATTCTATTATATGATATAAAATAAATTATACTTCAAATATTTTATATTTTAAAAAATATTATGATATCATTACATATTGCATCCTCAAATAAATAAACAAAAACTATCATAAAAGAAAATTAAATATTTTAAATAAAAATTTTGTTGATATATTTTTTATAAAATTAAATAGCCTAAAATCTTAAATAAATAAATATCAAATATCATCGTAAAATAAAAATCAAAAACAAATTTATTTATTTTAAAAATTAAAATAATACTATCTATTTTTATTTTATTTTTATAAATTATCTTATAAACAACACTTGATTATTGATAGTGATTTATAAATCCTTGCGAGATGATTATGTATTTAAGCTCCAAAAAGAGTGAAACGATAACTGATGATTATTCTTTCTTATTTAAAAGGTCCTTTAGATCTATTTATAATTCTTTTGAAATCCTCTAACCCTTAGAACTTGAAACTAACCTTTGGGACACTTTTGGGTCAATTTTATAACGTTCAAAAATAGTCAACTCCATGGCATTGGGAGTCGAATCTCAGGCATAAGAGTCGATTCTTCGGCTTTTGGGAAACTTTTTGCTATATCAAGTTGGTGCGATCTTGCATTCTGCTCGACAAATGCTTCGTTTTCTTCACATTTTTTTTTGAACTTTTGATGTTCAAAACATTTGTCAATTGATTCATTTTTTTTTATACTAAACGCACATTCTAATACTTTAAAAGTGTTTTATCATTTTTAAAATTAAAAAGACTCAAAGCGTATAAAATTTGTGATAAAAAACCAAAGTCTATAAAAAAAAAAAAACAAAATATTTACTAATATTTACTTAAAAAGGAAATGAAAAATAAAAATTATTAAAAATATATTATTTAGGTGTGCAGATAAAAATGATTTAAATTTAAGTATGAGGATAAAAATGATTTAATTTTTGACAAAAAAATAGTTTTAATATGATGACTAAGCCAAGCTATAACTAATACTTAAAAATATGTAAGTTGATTGGAGAGGGAAAAAAATTCGTTTCACTTTGGTAGGTTTTTAAAAATAAGCCTTAAAATAAAGCATTCATATGAATACCTAAAATTAGGTTTTCCAAAATTTATAAATAGTAAAATTTGTTACAATATCTTACCCCACACCATCATTCAAAACAAATTTATATGAATTGCCTAACAAATTTGTATAACTATATTTGTTGATGTTTGATTCAAAACTAAATTAATATT
Organism: Bretschneidera sinensis; assembly: GCA_023935145.1. Taxonomy (NCBI): domain Eukaryota; kingdom Viridiplantae; phylum Streptophyta; class Magnoliopsida; order Brassicales; family Akaniaceae; genus Bretschneidera; species Bretschneidera sinensis. The sequence goes on from CM043699.1 coordinate 89,508,927, forward strand.
AATAAGTATCATATTTACATTAGATATTTTATAGTTACAAACTTATACTTCTAAACTAGTATAATTTTAATAATATGTAAATATATATATTTTATCTCATGGTATGGGTTCTATAATAATTTAGTTTATATATAAAGAATTAAATATAAAAACTTATTTGATTGAGTTTATGAAATTATTTATATTTCTTATAAATAAAAATTAAGGCAAACTCAAATTATTTATATAAAATAATTTAATCTGTTAAAAGAGGCCAACAACCAAACGCAAACGCAAACGCAAACGCAAACGCAAACGCAGTTGCCGTTAGTATATACTTCACACCGTCGTTTAAAGACAACAAGAAAGTGAGACAGAAGCCCAGTCACGTTTCCGATTCCCGAAAAGAATACATAAATGCCAAACTAATCCATTTCTTTCCTTCGTATCTCTCTGCGTCACTTTCAGTTCTTCCCTTTTCTTCTACACTTCTACTAGCACTACCTTTTCAAGCTCACCAGCTCCTAAATTCATGGATATTTTAGCCTCTTTTATCCCATAATATCTAGTATATCTTTACAGTTTACACATTTTGTTTCAAATCTTGTAAACCCTTTTGTTTTTGGTAATTACAAGACAATAATTCATGCAAGATGGGATTTGATCTGGAGTCTTTGTCAGAGGCAACATCAGGGGCCATTGGGGCTGTGGTTAGCACCACTATATTGTACCCTCTTGACACCTGCAAGACCAAATACCAAGCTGAGGTTAGCGCCCAACACCAAAAGAAGTACAAGTAAACTCCTTTTCTTCCTGTATGCCTACACGCCTTTTATTTTATTCTTCATATTCATTTGGTATCTTAACTGTTATTGATCTGTCATGGGTTAATGGCCATATGGTTAAAATTTATTGTTGAACATCGATTTTTTTTATTATTTTTTTTATTATGGGTTGATGTATTTGTTGATTGATACTTGATAGTATTATTGCTATATATAAGAGCCGGAAGTTTAACTAGAATTGATGAATTTGTGAAACACTATTCTCTCTTGATGTGCCCATTTGTCTAATATGATTGTTTAGTTTAACTATGAGTAATTGTTGGCTGATCTGTTAAACAACCCCAAAAATTAGGAACTTTATTTGTTGTGTTTTATGAGCGGCCTGACTCATGCTTGCCTGAAAGAAAGTGCAATTCTAATCTTTGCATTTTGAGAGACCATCTGGCTATCAAAACTCAAAAGAGTTTGTTAACCTTGCAAAGTAATTCTATATAATCCATTGCCTAAAATAATAAGCTACCAAAATATTTTTGCAAATGGTCAATGCTTAGGAAGTAAGATCCTAAAAGATTGTTGACGACATGGCTATTTTTCGTTTTGTTTGAAATCAAATTAACTATTTTAGTACTTTGGACATGTTTGGGGGCATGCCTAATACTTGTTGGAAGAGTCTCACCTCTGATACAAGTGCATCTCCCCTTATTTTGAGTCTTTGGTTCTTAGATTTCCAGTATAATCTACCCCATGGGCAATGATAGGTCCACAAACATACATTATACTCGACTTTAGGAAGAAAAGAACCATACCATTGGTTTGAATGTGCTGGCATTTCTGCAGACATTCTTCTATTCTTCTCACTTTTGCCATTTTTAGCTACTTTGAAGAGAATACCTCTGCCTTCGATGGAGTATATTCTTGTTATTGAAATTATCTACATGGCTAAGGAGTGGCTTGACTTTCTTGTCTTTGGTCAAGTGTTTTTGAATGTGAGATTCTGTTTTATTTTAAAGAAAATAATATATATATATATAATTTTTTATTTATTTTTAATTGGGTTAAGTAAATTGAGTTCCTGGGATAATACAACCTACATAGAAATGATTTTTCAAGCTGTAGTTTGTAGTCTCTACTTGTTTTTTCTATAGTCCTTTGGAGGTTGGCGGTGGGGTATGGGGAACTCGTCTATGTCTATGATATTTTGAGTATTGGATACTGCCTTAAAATCAGACTCTGCTCATTGTTTCGGCAAGTGCCACTTACTCAATTTTATCTGCTTTGGATTATGCAGGAACATTACTGATGTTCTGTGGGAAGCAATATCTACCTATCGGGTTCTTTCGTTGTACCAGGGTCTTGGGACTAAGAATCTGCAGTCCTTTATTTCTCAGTTTGTCTACTTCTATGGATACAGCTTCTTTAAGAGGCTGTACTTGGAAAAAAGTGGAAGCAAAAGCATTGGAACAAAGGCAAACTTGATTATTGCTGCTGCTGCCGGGGCTTGTTCTGTCATAGTGACACAGGTCAGTGATATTTGATGTTTTACCACAAGTAAATTATTGTATTTATTCTTTCCTTTTGTCAAATTAGAGGGAACAATCTGTTCTTAAGAGCGTAGACATCAGAACTCAGAAGAAAAATAAAAACACTGAATTGATATAAAGGTTTTGAATGGATACTCATTCCTGAAATCCTTGAACCATGGCAGAATATGCATTCTAATGATGTTAAGAATAATCAAACAAGTTTGTATTAGGTGTGTTTCATATATTGTATTTTGTTGTAGTATCCACATTTTCATTATATCTTAAAGTTCTTTCATTCTTTCTGTTTCGTTTTCTTTTAATTCTATTCGGTTCCAAATGTTTGATATTTAAACCTCGAACTATATCGAATAGCCCTTGGATACAGCATCCTCAAGGATGCAAACAAGTGAATATGGGAAATCCAAAGGACTTTGGAAAATACTTTCAGAGGGCACTTGGAGTGAGGCATTTGATGGTCTTGGTATCTCTCTTCTCCTGACATCAAACCCATCTATACAGGTATTTGACTCTGCCTTCTAGTATATGGGTTGTATGTGTGGCTCATTGATAGAGCATAATTGGTTTCATGTGAGCTCTTGGAGGCCCTATTGAAGTATTGATAGGCTGTTGCCGTGTGACTTTTTGATGGAGCATGTTGCATCTAAGATTTCTCATAAAGTGGAGCATCTATATTCAGTTTTTTATTTTAATTGGTTTGAGAAAAGTGGTTTCCTATTTTATAGTTACTTATTCTAGTAGGAGTATAGTAGTTTCCTATTGGATGGTTGCTTGTTCTAATAGTAGTAGTCGTCGTCTCCTATGCTGTTCTTCTTTTCCTATTAGTTCCTATTAATATTAGGAAAATATCCTCTGTATAAAGGGGTACTAGAGAAGGTAGAGAGCACACTCATAATTCTAATATACATTGTACATCAGAAGGGTTTACTACTAGAGTTGAGATGAGAGTATTGGGTGTATTGAAGTTTTGGGATGTCAAGTAAAGAGAGTACTTACAACTAGAGTTAGGTTAAGCTTTGGTTGTATTGAAGTTTTTGGGTGGTGAAGTAGTGAGAGTTTAACAACTTTGCTCTTCCTAAAGTTGTAATTAAAAATTAAAAAAGCAGTGAATTTGTTGATGGACATAGGCAAAGAGGTTGCCGTATCATATTATTTCTTGATGTTCTAACTTTTTGTTTATTTTGTCTATTTAATTGTTGTGGTTGTATTTTTTGCCTAAAATTTGAATTGGTGAATTTTAGAGATAAAATCCCAACAAAACTAACTTTTATGTTGTACAGTACACCGTCTTTGATCAGTTGAAACAAAGATTACTGAAGGGTGGGCTGAACAGAACAGCAGGTGCAGATTTCTCCCCAGAATCTCTTTCTGCTTTCTCAGCTTTTGTGCTGGGTGCAGTCTCAAAATGCATTGCCACTTTTGCGACTTACCCAGCTATCAGGTAGATAGTCAATTAAGACATACTTTATCTCATCCAGTTTAGAGCTTCATTCATGAAGTTATGGATTGCAAACAGGTGTAAGGTCACCATTCAGGCTGCAGAATCAGTTGAAGACAGCACCAGGGAAGCTCGATCAAAAACCCAGAAGACAGTTTCAGGTGCACTCTATGCCATTTGGAAGAAGGAAGGCCTGCTGGGTTTTTTCAAAGGATTAGAGGCTCAGATCCTGAAGACTGTGCTTAGCTCAGCATTGCTTTTGATGATAAAAGAGAAGATCTCAAAGGCTGCATGGGTATTAATGCTTGCACTTAGAAGGCTTCTTTTTGTTGCCCGTTCCAGATTAAAAGGCGCTTGATGACAAGTGAGAATTATAGGTTTGGAACTGTTGTAAATAAAGAGGCTCCATTGGATTTGGCTACCCAGTTGAAGGAATTTGTAGAAAACAGAATAATCATTGGTGGCACTGGAGGCCAGGTTTGTTCCCAAGGGAAACTGATCTTAGGCACATAATATTTTCTCTGCTCAATAATTTATCATGGTTTAGGCCTTACCGTTGAAGCAACTTTTTTTCACATAGCTCTGACTGTTAATAATGGATTTTATTCCATTTTGCAATTAGTAATAATGTTGGACTAGCAGCTAGTTTTTGGTTTCAACTACGCAAGCGGGTCAAAATCAAGCAGATCATCAGCCATTGGCATTTCTGTTTGTGGGAAAAATCTTTGAACCAGATCCAGAACGCGTGTAAAAATGGTTGCGTCTTTTTTTAACAACAAAATAATAATCTCAGTCTTGACGTTCTCACTTTTCAAAATACTGATGGACAACTTTTATATGCTGATCTGCATCTTCGCAGTAAGTCTTGAATTTTAGCCTCCATCCATACCATTTATCACTACCATACATTCATTACCACCGCTGTCCTACTTACGAAGTACAATTTCTTGTTCTCATATGTTAGAAAGCAGGAAATACTAGACAAGTAGTCAAATCTCATCACCATTACACAAGAAAAATTAATAGAAAAGAACTCACATCACATTGAAAGTATTGGATGAACGATTCGAGACCTTATAATCACACGAATTATAAACAGAAAGAAAAGAAGATACGATTTACCCAGGTTCACCCTAGAATAAGGCTACATCGAAGTTTCTTATTATCAACTTCACAAATCTCTCATTACAATGTATACTCAGTACATAAAGAGTATTTATAGGGTCTAATTAGGATTTTCGCCTTGCTGCAGAACTACGGCTATTCATGGACCTAAGCCCAATCGGAAAGTAAAAAACCAAACTCAACTCACTGGGGAGTGGGACCCCGATGTTCATACAGGGTTCTACAGATCTGGTCCCGTGAAGTATACACCAACTCTAACAATCTCCCACTTGGTAAATACTTCACACACATGGAAAACTTCCCAAGACTCTATTTCTTCAATCCCATCTCAGTAACACACCACTCAAATTTTGCTAAACTAACTGCCTTAGTCAAAAAATCTGCGTTGTTCACTGCTGTATCGACTTTCTCCAGGATTATCACATTTTCTTCAATCTTTTCCCGGATGAAGTGATATTGGATATCAATGTGCTTCGTTCGTGAATGAAATGCAGGATTCTTTACTAAGAAGATAGCACATTGATTGTCACATTTCACCTTTACTGCTTCTTGTTTAAACCCAAGCTCAGCACACAACCTTTGAAGCCAAACCACTTCCTTTCCAGCATGAGTTATTGCCATATACTATGCTTCTATAAATGAAAAGAGCTGCACTTTGCCTTTTGCTCATCCAACTCACTGCCCCCATTAAACAAATTGAACACATATCCGCTTGTAGACCTCCTGCTATCAATGTCTCCTCCCCAGTCAGCATCACTGATCCTACAATATCAAGATTCTTCTTACCTCCCATATTTTCATAACACAATGCAAACTCTGACGTGCCATGAAGATATCTAAGAACTCTTTTGATTGCAGTCCAATGCTCTTTCCCAATATTAGACATATATCTACTCAATACTCTCATTGCTTGGGCAATATCTGGTCTCGCACACACTATGGCATACATCAAGCTTCCAACCGCACTAGCATAAGGTACGTGCGCCATCTCTTCAGCTTCTTCCTCCGTCTTCGGACATTGTTCCGTAGATAACTTGGTTCCCAAAGGCATGGGAGTCCTTACTGGCTTGCTGTCAGACATGTTGAATTTCTTTAATATACTTTTTTCTAACTTAGCCACAGTTTTTGATTTTCACGATCTCTTTTTACCTGCATGCCCAAGATAAAGTTTGTTGGCCTTAGGTCTTTCATGTCAAACTACCTTGCCAACAATGCCTTCACAGTGCTAATCATCTTCTTGTTATTTCCAATCAACAACATATCATCAACATACAAAGTTAAAATGATAAAATCAATCCCTAACCTTTTCATATAGATGCAGTGATCAGCATAGCTGCGAGTGAACTCAAGCTGAATGACATGTATCAAATTTCTGGTACCACATCCATGGTGACTACTTTAATCCGTACAAAGACTTCTTCAATTTACAAACCAGCTCTTCCTTGCTTTTGCTCACAAAGCCTTTAGGTTGTTTCATGTAAATTTCCTCCTCTAAATCCCCATGAAGGAAAGTTGTCTTCACATCTAGTTGCTCAACCTCTAGATCATAAGCGGCTGCCAAGGATAAGACACATCTGATAGATGTCAACTTTGCTACCAGGAAAAATATCTCACCATAGTCAATTCTTTCTATTTGCGAGTACACCTTTGCAACCAGACGTGCCTTGTATTTTTCTACCATTCCATCTGCATTTGTTTTCTTCTTGAAAACTTATTTGCACCTAATTGCTTTCCTATCTCTGGGCAATTTCACAAGGCTCCATGTTTCATTCCTGTCCAGTGCCTGCATCTCCTCTTTTATAGCATCCTTCCACAGATTTGCATCCTCTAAGGTCCTTGCCTCTTTCACTATGCTAGGATAATCACCAGTAATATTAAAGCATATAATGCATTACAAGCACTAGAGGAATACCTGATGGGTGGCCTCCTAACCTGTGCGGATCTCTTTATGACAAGCGTGGTCTCTACCTCCGAGCTAGCATCTTAATCCTCATCCTCTACATCAAAAACATGAATATCGTGCTCAGACTCAACTGACTCAAAATCTGAAGTATCTGATACAGTATGTGGGGTAGTCTCCCACTCTTTATCTCCCGAGCTAAGATCAATCTGAACCTGCTTTGGCTGTTCCGGTACATCTTGGAGAGCCGCCACATCCCTTTGTGTTTCCCTAAACACAACATCTCTGCTGTAAACTGTACTCTTGTTTTTGGATTCCATAACTTATACCCCTTGACCCCATCCTTATAACCAATGAAAATTCACTTCACTGATTTGCTGTCAAGTTTGTTACTCTTTTCTTTTGGCACATGCATATAAGCATCACACCCAAACACCCTAACATGAGCCAAACTCGGCTTCTTCCCGAATAGTGCCTCAAACGGTGTCTGATCCTACAAAGCTAATGTACGTGACCTGTTCTTTAGATAACATGATGTAGCAGCCGCCTCTGCCCAGAACTTCAGCTCTAAGCCTGCACAACTCAACATACTCATCGATTTCTCCATAAGTGACCGATTGAGTCTCTCGGTTACCCCATTATGTTGAGATGTATATGGATTTATTTTCTGTTTTACAATGTCGCTTGCCACACAGAATTGCTCAAACTTGTCTGAGCAAAATTCCCCTTCATTATCTGTTCTCGGTACCTTTATATTTCTTTCCATCTGATTTTCTACCAATGTTTTAAACTCACAGAACTTATCAAATGCTTAAGCTTTACTCTTCATGAAGTAAATCCATGCATACCATGAAAAATCATCAATGAAAGAGACATAATACCTTGATTTTCCAAGAGATTGGATCAGAACTGGCCCAAAAACATCACTATGTATTAAATCCAGAATATTTTTTGCTCTCGTGCCAGCAGACTTAAAACTCACACGGTTTTGCTTTCCGTGTAGACAAATGCTCACAAAAACCGAATCCCATGGACAATATGGGACTCCCTTCACCATCTGCTTTGACGATAAATTAGATAGTCCATTTTCACCGATATGTCCAAGCCTCTGATGCCACAACATAGAGAATATAGCCTCATCATCAGCCACATTCTCAAAGATAAAACCTTCATTGCACTGACTTTGTATTGTACTTCTCAGCAGCTTGTACAACATACCATACCAAACACCTCGTGCAATTACTAACAATCCACTAGTCATCTTGCACGAATTTTTGTCACAGCTGAAATTCACTCCCTCATATACCATATTGCTGATTGACATCAGGTTCTTGCTGAGACCCGGAATATGCATCACGCCTGGAAATGTTTTGACCATCCCATCATTCATCATCAATTTTACCTTCACACGACCAATAATTTTCACCAGAGAGTTATCTCCCAATAAAACGTTTCCCCCATCAAAGGTTTCATATTCACAAAACCAGTCCCTGTGAGGTTTCATGTGAAAGGATGCTCATGTGTCAATTATCCAAACACTCTGATATGATTGAGCCAAACAGGATGCCATATTTAAGTCACCAACATCATCATCATACTGGTCCTTGTTCCCTGAAACTGATCTCCTGCCTATCAGCTTTTCAGGGTTCACACTCTTACTTCTGGAATCATTCTTTAGATGCCCAAGCTTCCTACACTTCTAACACTTCAACCCAGATTTATCCCTACTTTTTGATCTTCCCCGTGAACTTAGGTTTATCACCAAACCACTTGTAGTCTTTATCATAGGTTCACCTTCTCACAGAAAGGCCTCATTTGACGAGTTCTCTGCACCTTGCGGCCTCATCTCTTCAAACAATAAGGCTGCTAGGACATTCTCAAAAAACATATCAGTTATACCACTATCAATCGCAACTATCAAGTTATCCTACAAATCAAGTAGTGAACAAAGCAGCGTAATAGCCTTATTGTCATCTGTCACATCAATACTAATAGATAATAACTAACCTATCAAAGTGTTGAACTCATGTAGATGAACAGAGAAAGAATCGCCCTAAGCCATCCGAAGGTTGTACAGCTTCTTCCGTAGAAACAGTTTGTTTACTAGAGATTTACTTGATAAAGGTTTTCTAACTTCTTCCAGAGATCTTTCGCAGTCTTTTACCCATAAATGTTTATCAGGACATAATCGACTAGGTACAGTCGAATCAAACTTCATGCCTTCCGATTGAGCTTCTCCCACTCCGTGATGGTCGCTGAAGATGATATCGAAACCACCACCGGCGATACCTCTGCCGTGGACACTATACTCTTCAGTATCTCATCGACTATCACCGTCCACAGATCCCTATCCACGAATAGATCCTCCATCTTCAGTTTTCATAACTCGAAGCTCTTTCCTCTGAACTTCTCGATTTCAATCCGTGTTCCAATCGACATCTCTTATCGTTAATCCTCGAACACAAGGCTCTAATACCAATTGAACGATTCAAGACCTGTCAATCACATGAATTGTAAACAGAAAAAAAAAAAAAGACAAGATTTACCTAGGTTCACCCCAGAATAGGGTTACATCCTGCCAGCTTAGTACATAAAGAGTATTTATAGACAACTTAAAACATCCTAATTAAGGTCTAATTAGGATTTCTGCTTTGTTGCAGAACTACGGCTATTCATAGGCCCAAGTCCAAACCGCCAAGTAAAAAAATCAAACCCAACTCATGTACAGGGCCTGAAAGTTTCGGGGGTGCTGCCCCCTAACCCCCGTTCGCTCACCAGGGAACGAGACCCTTGTTCGTCCGGTGTTCTACAGATCCAGTCTTATGAAATATGCATCAACTCTAACAATGGGTTGTTGATGAAAATATAGTTAATGAAACAACTTCAGATTCTCAGTTCATTTCATCTTCCAAAAATAATAAAGAAGAAAAGAATGGAGTTCCAAACACAGTACCAACGACAAAAGCCAAAAAGAAAAAAAAAAAAAAGGGTGACACTTGTACATAATCTGCTCCCAAGTAGCCTTCTCTGAATTCTGAAATATTATTAGGAGTGCAACGAAGTTATAAAAAGTCTATTCATTTATCCAAAAAGGTGTATTTGATGATCTCATCGTTTCCCATGCCTGTTGGAATACGCTTCAGGTTACCCTCCAAACAAGTGTGCATCAGTCAGGCAAACAAAGGATAGTTCACTTAGTTTACAACAAGAAGAAACAACCAATCAGCAGAAAGAACAAGTGATGGATCAGACTAATCTTGCAAACCAAACTGGCTGCATTGTATCCCACAAAGCTTCCTTCAGGCGTGCTTGTAGTCAGAACAACGACAATCCAGTCACCTTTAGAGCCAACCCCAGCTCCTGAATACTTAGTATCATTGAGATTATCTGAGTACTGAGATTGTGTGAAGTTGGTGAGGATAAGACTTGGAACAAGTTTGGGAACACAAGCAGGCATTACAGCCCCATCTCGTGTTAGAGACATTCAAATGACATTTGGCTAAAAGGTCTGGGTAGTTGGGGAATTGAGGTTCAGTGCCTGGCACTGTGTTGGCGCCTGTGGTGTTTGTGCAGGGTTGATTCTTAAATTGGTCAGTTATTTCATCAGCAAGGCACTCTGCATTCTCATTTTTCGTAAGGGCTGTCAAGTTTAAGGAAACTCGATAAGCATTAATGCCTTGAAGAAGATTATCCTCCTCGTCTGCAGGTAAATAGAGGAGATTAGAAATTCAATGTTCAGATAGCAATCAAGAGAAATAGAGGATTAGCAATTTTAAAATGACTATTTTACTATTGCATTTTTCACATAGCAGTGATCCATACTATCAACCATGCGTTAACAGACTCACTATGCAGAAAATTTTGACAAAATTAAATATCTAACAAATATCCTGTACAGATGAGCAATCAATTAAAGCTGGATTTAAAGAAAGAGCAAGCATATTAAACAAGAATATTTGTCTGATAGAAACAAAATTGCTATAGGTTCTTTTGACTAACCAAAGCTCATGCAGTCATGCTTGTCAGGCATCTTAGTAATGTCGAAGAAAACTTTGTCTCATCACAAAAGCTCATGAACCAACCCTAATACATTTTTCTACCCCTTAAAAAATTGGGGAGCAAATACATTCTACAATCCAAGCATGAAAAATGTAAAAGAGGTTCAGGACTAGAGTCATCCCTAAAAATTCTAGGAAAATGGGTGAGGGAAATACTAATGAGGGCATACTGTCAGGAAACTAAAATCCTTAATTTCCTGAAGGAGTTTCATCCTTTAAAACTTAAAAGCATGCATATAGAAAATGCGCATCACTTGGACAGATTCTTACATGTTCCAGACATATATTGAATTCATGTGCCATGGAACATCTAAACCGTTATGGGGAGAGAGAAAACAATAAATTCTCTCTCTCCTCCCATTAATGGTTGTAAATGCTCATGGCACATGGATTCATTATATGCTGGGAACATGTAAGAATCATCATTTGGTATCAAACAAATCCAACTCTGATTTCCATCATTTGATGGAACTCTCCAGTCTGTTACATTTATCCCAAAAAAAAAATTAACTTCCAGTCTGTCCCATACAAACAATTTTGTATCTACTTAAAGAACATGTTGTAGAGATGATGGTATCACAAAATGAAGGTACAAATTCAGAAGGAAAACAATCTACATGATCTCCAAGTATAACAAATCATAAATATATTCTTGAAAGGTAAGACTAGAACCTAAGACCTAACCTGACTCCCTTTATCCCATGAGCTAATGTCCACAGGTAGAAAAAACTTTTTTTTGATAAGCACAGGTAGAAAAAACTATATTGATGAATGCAACCACGGCTTGGTAAGAGTATCAGCACTGGGAGCAAATTTTTGAAGTACTTCACTTCTTTTGCAGCATGGGAAACCAATTTGTACTAAAACATGGTGCAAGAAAACCGCCTTTTTTGTCCTTAAGAGGGGTTCTTAAAAATTCCATGAATAGGGTAGTTCTAATCTTATTTATTAAAATAGGTTTTTACGCGATGTAGGCACCACATCTATCTTAAAAGCAGCGACACAATGATGGAAAGAAAGCCTAAGCATTTCACCATACATTAACAGTGCATCTAGTGACCGCCATGGGCACCACGACCATTACGGCATGACCAACCAGAATGCAAGATAGAGCTTGGTAATTACTAAAGTATTATTAATAGAAAAAGCAATTACAAAGATTGTTCTTGCAAAGAAAGGCATTTCTATCAGTGAGCAACCCAGCCTCTAACGCAATACTGATAATGACAACAGCCTTGGACATACTATCACCCAAGAAAGAGACCCAAAATTAACTAAAGACCATATGATTTGATGACTTAAACCTGCCCTCTGCATCATCGGAATATCCCTTTCTTGTAGCTATTGTAGCCACTATACTCCTAAACAATCAAGTCTGACACTGTTTATTGATGCCAAATAACGAACAGTATGTATAGTCATGACTTCACCATGTCTGTGCTTCCCAAAAACTGAACCCAACAATAGAAAATACAACAGTTCCTAATTGCAGTAATTAACTAAATTATAGAGAGCCATCATCTTGAAATCTAATCTCATCACACTTATTAACATACACCCACCATTGTAATCAAAACCAACTTGAAAATCATATCTCCATGGTTTCACATCTTTATTTGTAAGTAGTTCAGAACCAGTGAAGATGAAAATAGGAAAAAAAATCTTTAAATCCCAATTAGAAATCACGTTCCAGCATAGAATGACATTAATTTTGTATTATTTTTTCATATTGCTAAGTAGGCCAAAAGGAAAGTTTTCGTATGACATGGTATTTATGTGTTAGAAAACTTATTTAAGTATAAAAAATTAGAAGAACCTTATCAAGGAAATAAAGATTTATAATGACCCTGCTAAGGAAAAAACTCCAAGAAAACTGGTCACTGGCAGTTCCTATAATATGCAAATGAGGGCCCAACCATGTTCGAATCAATGACCTTTTGATCTACACTCAAATGCTCTATCATTAAGCCATGGACCCCTATTTTGTATTATTACTGGCATACACATCAATAAAAAGGATTACATCCTCCCAGTTTCCGGTTGTTTTTTTATTTTACATCTAATAGAACATAAGAGGAAGAAGTGAATCATGAGAGATATTTCTTGGTTATCAAAACCAGAAAACCAGACGGATCAAGTTCATGGGCAAGCATAATAGACCCGAATACAAATTGTTTCCAATGATCTCCTAGATATGTTATAGAATGGGAAACCAATTTGTTATAAAACATGGTGCTTCCTGGTCACTGTCAGTTCCTAAAATTTGAACCTAAATCTATTTCTTAAGGGCATCTAAAGCTTTTGTACACCGAGTGACTTTTATATAAATTAAAAAAAAACAATGCAAATGAGGGCCCAACCGGGTTCGAAACCACTGAACTATGGGCCCTGTTTTGTAAACCAAATGATAAAATCTTGTACTACTACTGACATACACAAACAGAAAGGATTATAGCCTCTCAATTTCCGGTTGTTTCTCATTTTATATTTAATAGAACATAAGTGGAAGAAACAAATCATGGGAGATATTTCCGAGCAAACATAATATAATTGAATACAAATTGGCTTCCAATGATCTCCTAAAAAAGTTGTAAGAATGGGAAACCAATTTGTACTAAAACATGGTGCAAGAAAACTTTGTCTTTATAAGTGAATTGTATAAAAAGAAAGCGCACCAAGGGAGTGCAACCCATGTACAACAACTATCTATAGGAGATAAAACTCTTCAAAGAGACTGTCTATATCATTTACAAAAGGATTCCCTAGTCAATTGGAGTAAGAGAAAACATGGTGCAAAAACTCTTCAAAATCTAGAATGTCTATATCATTTACAAAAGAATTCTCTAATCAATTGGAGTGAGAGAAAACATGGTGCAAAAACTCTTCAAAATCTAGAATGTCTATATCATTTACAAAAGAATTCCCTAGTCAATTGAAGTGAGAGAAAACATGGTGCAAAAACACTGGTCACTTGCAATTCCTATGATTGCAGACTTGAACCCAAATCTATTTCTTAAGGACAGCTAAAGCTTTTGTGCACCGAATGAATTTTTTGAAAATTGAAAAAACAATGCAAATGAGGGCCCAACCAGGTTCCAACCAGTGACCTCTTGATCTGCAGTCAAATGCTCTACCACTGAGCTATGGACCCCTATTTTGTAAATCAAATGATAACATCTAGTATTACTACTGGCATACACAAACACAAAGGATTACAGCCTCTCAGTTTCTGGTTACAACTAAAAGAACATATGAGGAAGAAGTGAACAAGTGAATCACGGGAGAGATTTCCTGGCTATCAAAACCCGAAGACCAGTTGGATCAAGTTCAAGAGCAAAAAATAATAGACCCGAATACAATTTGGCTGCCAATGATTTCCTAGTGAAGTTTAAGAATGGGAAACCAATTTGTACTAACATATGGTGCTATAAAACTGGTCATTGGAAGTTCCTATAGTTGGAGACATGAACCTAAATCTATTTCTTAGTGAAAAAACAATGCAAATGAGGGCCCAACCAGGTTCAAACTGGTGACCTCTTGATCTGCAATCAAATGCTCTACCACTAAGCTATGGACCCCTATTTTGTAAATCAAATGGTAACATCTTGTATTACTACTGTCATACACATAAACACAAAGGATTACAGCCTCTCAGTTTCTGGTTACAACTAAAAGAACAGATGAGGAAGAGGCGAATAAGTGAATCATGGGAGAGATTTCCTGGCTATCAAAACCCGAAGACCAGTTGGATCAAGTTCAAGAGCAAAAAATAATAGACCCGAACACAATTTGGCTGCCAATGATTTCCTAGTGAAGTTTAAGAATGGGAAACCAATTTGTACTAACATATGGTGCTATAAAACTGGTCATTGGAAGTTCCTATAGTTGGAGACATGAACCTAAATCTATTTCTTAAGGAAATCTATTTCTTAGTGCAAAAACAATGCAAATGAGGGTCCAACCAAGTTTGAACTGGTGACCTCTTGATCTGCAGTCAAATGCTCTACCACTGAGCTATGACCCCTATTTTGTAAATCAAATGGTAACATCTTGTATTACTACTGGCATACACATAAACACAAAGGATTACAGCCTCTCAGTTTCTGGTTACAACTAAAAGAATATATGAGGAAGAGGCGAATAAGTGAATCATGGGAGAGATTTCCTGGCTATCAAAACCCGAAGACCAGTTGGATCAAGTTCATGAGCAAAAAATAATAGACCCGAATACAATTTGGCTGCCAATGATTTCCTAGTGAAGTTTAAGAATGGGAAACCAATTTGTACTAACACATGGTGCTATAAAACTGGTCATTGGAAGTTCCTATAGTTGGAGACATGAACCTAAATCTATTTCTTAAGGAAATCTAAAGTTTTTGTACACCAAATAGCTTTTTTTTAAATTTGAAAAAAAACAATGCAAATGAGGGCCCAACCAGGTTCGAACCAGTGACCTCTTGATCTGCAGTTAAATGCTCTACCACTGAGCTATGGACCCCTGTTTTGTAAACCTATTAATAGAATCTTGTATTACTACTGGCATACATAAACAGAAAGGATCACAACCTCTCAGTTTATGGTTGTTTCTCATTTAACATCTAATAGAACATAAGAGGAAAAGGAGAATCATGAGATGTATTTCCTGGTTATCAAAACTCAAAGACCAGACGGATCAAGTTCACGAGCAAACATAATAGACCCGAATACAAATTGGCTGCCAGTGATCTCTTAGCAAAGTTATAAGAAATCAATTTGTACTAAAACATGGTGCCAGAAAACTGGTCACTGCCAGTTCCTACAATTGGAGACCCAAACCTAAATCTATTTCTTAATGATATCTAAAGCTTTTGTATACTGAATGACTTTTTTATAATTTTTTTTAAAAAGCCAATGTAACGAGGGCCCAGCCGGGTTCTAACTGGTGACCTCTTGATCTGCAATCAAATGCTATACCACTGAGCTATGGACCCTGTTTTGGAAACCATATGATAAAATCTTGTATTACTATAATACTATTGGCATACACATAAACATAAAGGATTACAACCTCTTAGTTTATGGTTGTTTCTTATGTCACATCTAATAGAGCATAAAAGGAAGAAGTGAATTATGGGAGATATTTCCTGGTCATCAAAACCCGAAGACCAGATGGATCAAGTCCACGAACAAACATAATAAACCCGAATACAATTTTGCTACGAATGATCGCCTAGCAAAGTTATAAGAATGGACTAAAACACTGGATGATGATAGTCTTGGATTAAAGTTTTGTAGTGCAACAGAACAAAATGCAATTTTTTTTTATAAGAAAAGGCTAAAATTTGTACGACTTATCCACTATCATATGTTGGGGGTACATATTGATATCAGAAAGTATCATACATAAAACTTTGGCAATTATGTTTAGCTCCAGTTCATAATATGAAGAATATTTAGTGAATCTCACAATGAATAATACTCTTCGAAACCACAAGATATGCAATTACAGAAATACAACTAAGTTTTTGACCTTATTGGCAACATGACTCCCCATCCAATAACTTAAATATGGTTCAATCCACTAGAGATAATGTGGCAGAGCAGTAACTGTTACCAGTCCGTGAGGTACTTAAGATGCTTATTCAGACTTGGAGATTGAGATTCACCAATCGTTTGGAGGATTAACTATCATAACCCTTAAGCATGTATTGGTACAAGTATAAGAAAGGCAGATAGGGAAGTAAATTTATTTGTCAAGCACTCAATTGATGCATATTGGGTAACGTGTTCAAGATTGGAGAAAATTACTTTCTATGTATCATCTTGATGAAAATGAGGATCTTATCAGGTTTTTTTTTTTTTTTTTCCCAAAAGAAGGGTGGCTCTATGGAATGTAGAAGGTACAATTATTATTAACATAATTTTATTTATTCTAGATTCAGCACCTACAAATCACAAAACAGAAAAGGAAGGCAATAAAAGGAATGGGTTTTGAGTATCAAGAAAAGGCCTGATGAATGAAGGCAAACTATGATTCACAAAATTAAAGCATCTGATGGTGCAGTATGACAAGGAAAGAAAAATAGGTAACTAGCCTAAAGTAGTTAAGTTACAGTTTTCTTGTGCTGAATTTGATTGGTTAACAACTGGTAATGTCATCAATTAAGATGAATTCATTTTACGTCTAGTCCTTCTGCTTCATTAGCCTTAGAAAGTATAATTAGTCAGTAGTAACTATATGTGTTAAATATAATCCAAGAAACGCTTGTGGCATAATTCTGTAGATCTCTTGCTCAAGTGAGTACTTAGTGTTTAATAAATACTACTGTAATAAATTAACTCGTATAATGTGCTCATTAACGGAAGCATGTGAATCGACATCCACAGATAACAGACAAACACCCAATAAAATCATTAGCTAAATAACATTGTTCTAATTACAACAAAGCAAACACCCAGATCAACCACTTAAAAATCAGATCTTGCAAAGCACAGTGATCTCAAAAGATCTTCTATCCAAAAAGTAATACTCTGTATCAAAGATCAGATTCAACCCAGTAAACATAGCATAGCTAACACATACGCAAACAGATGCAAATGCATAGCTCAAACATGATAGTCAACAGCCTCAAGAGAAAGTTGCAACCCAAAATCATAAATGCATAATACAATGAGACCAATAAATTGAACAAAGTAAATAGATATTAAAGAAAGAGAAATAAAAAAATCGGAGAGGAGAGGAGAGGCTGATTAAAAAAAAAAAAAGAAAGAAGAAGGAAGGTTACCACTATCACACATCACTGGGCGATTCATCAACAGAATGGAAAAAGGAAGCAATAGGAGGAGAAGAGAAAGCCTTGAAGTTGCCATTGTTGTTGCTGCTGTTCAATGAAGATGAGATTTTGGTGATGAGTCCTTAAAAAGGATTGCAAGGAAGTAGGAAGATTGTAGCTTTCTCTTGTTGTGTGACCATGTTTTTAGTTGCTTGAAATGAAAGTTGTCTTTACCAGCAGGCAGCAGCAATTCGGTCAAACGAAAGCGTTTACCTTCGGACTGTTGTTTGCAGTTACACATACTTATCTCTAAACGACTCCGATTTTATGGGAGCATCAACCCACACACCGACACAGGCGATATGTTAGGGTAATGGGATTATGGGATCTTTGTACTTACTGTGAGATAAAGGGATAAAACTACTATTAAGATGAAGAATTCATTTTCATACATGAAAGTTTGCTATAATAAATAAAACAAGATTAATATATCATTTCAAAGGCAAGATCCACTATTACCATTTTTGGTGAGATAGAAATCTTGATGCACCAACAATCTTATTTATTCCTCAACTGATATAATCTTTGATATGTTATAAATGATGTTATAAATATTTAGTCACTATAAGAAATTGATATAATAAATAGAAACATTTTTAAAAAAACAGTTTATGAAAAGAATTAAAAGTTAAAAAATTATTTTTATGTAAGAAAAATTATTTTCACTCTTATTTTACTAAACGGTAAACAGTTTTTAATTTCGATGTTATTTTATCAAAAATTATTTCAAAAATCGTTGTATAAATCATAAACCAAAACTAAATGGTACCCAAGTATCTAGTCATATGAAAATTGACTGTTATATTTTTTCCTAGTGATCTTTTCCCCTCTAATGCTTCACAATTTTTTCATAGTTTAATTTTCTTTAATAAATAATTATTTTATCCAAAAAAAAATTATCTCTATGTATACTACAATAAAATAAGAGGCAAAAGCATATACTCTGGGAAACAATTCAAATAGAATATTTGACAATGAATGGAAAAGCAGCAAAATTTCATATTGTGTTTGGTATGCATGAGAAGATTTGTACTACAAAATAATTGTTTTTGGAAGTATCTAATATAATTCAAGTATAGTAGGAAAATCTGCATGATTCTAGTTCACCAAAGAAAAAAAATAAAAGAATATCAAATCATACCACTCCAATATGTTGCTTGGTTTGGATTGCATGATCAATGTATTGGATCAAAGTAGCAACACACAGAATATTCCTTGAACTGTAATTACATAACAAATATGAGGAACATTTAGAAATTGAAGAGACTAAATTGATAAATTAGGGTTTTGTGTACTTAATATAGCTGTAATATGAACTTATATTTATAATGTATGGACATATGAGTTTTTTATTTACATTAGAATTAGGATTTCTTAATATTATTTACATTAAAATATATATATATATATATATATATATATATATATATACATGCTCTTTCAATCCGAATGGAGTGGAACTACAAAGAGATTGTTTTTATGTTGAAGAAACCGAAGAGAACATTATAATATTTTTTTTAAATCAAACAAAAAAAACCTTTATTTTTTTATTCTTCATGTTCAGGATTACATCCCGAATCATTAGATAGGAATTCGAAGATGAAGAGGGAAACAAAAAATATCACTACTGTGTAAACAAAGAGTTTGAGAGTAAGCATTACACAATCTCCAAGATCTTACTTTATTTTGGGAAAAAAAAGATAATAGATTCTCTATTTTTATACCACTTATCCTATTTTAACACCAAGAAATAAAGCAATTTCCAAAATTTCAAGACAACCCTTTTTGTGAACATATCTGCTAGCTGATCAATGGAATACAGTGAATCTGAATATCTCTTTGAACGACTTTTTCACGAACAAAATGAAAATCTATCTCCATATGTTTGGTGCGAGCATAAAAAACTAGATTAGTAGCAAGATAAATAGTATCAATATTATCACCGTACACTTGAACTGGACAATGCAAAACACGTGTAAATTATAAAAAAGCTAACGAATCCAGTAGGTCTCAACTACAACATAAGCAAAAGCAAGGGATCTATATTATGATTCAGTGCTGGAATGAGACAATGCGTTGTTTCTTTGCTTTCCAAAAAATAAAATTCGATTAAAAAAAACGACATAACCTATGGTGGATCAACGATGCATGCTTAGTTTGCATCTGCATAGCAATACATAGAAAAATCTTTTGCAGAAGCAAGAAACAATCTATGATTAGTAGTACCACATAAATATCGAAAAATGTTTTTTATTTGCATTAGAACTAAGATTTTCTAATATTATTTCCATTAGGAAATACACACTTTACAGAATTATATTTCTGGCTCTAAAGCCCAGAAAAAAATTTAACACAAACAAAAATTGGTGGATGCAATTGATTCAGGATAGCGTGGCCAGATCATCCAATAACATGCATTCCATGTAAGCAACTCTCACTCTCTGAACATAGCTCTGTTCTTCTCTGTCTCCACATATATAGGCCTCAATATATATTATCACTCTTCAATTCATTAATTTGAATTCAAATTCTCTCCTTGAATTTTCAAGAAAAATGGAATTTTCAGCTAACGGTCGGATATCTCTCTCGGTGGCCAGCCACCTACGTGGCACAACGGCGTTGGCTGGGAGGAACCGGAGGCTTGTCAAGTTTTGTAATGGAGAGCTAATGGGAAAGAAGCTGAATATGACCCAACTACAAAAAGGGGCTACTAGTAAGATTATTAGGCGACATGTTTGCATGACCCTCACTACTAATATAGCAGGCGAGTCCAAGGTGAACTTAGCTCTCTTGCTTTTTCTCTTACATGTGCAGACAGATACACTCATTTACTCGAAAATGTTGCCAAAATGGCTGAGAATTAGAGGATAACGAAGAGTTGAGATCGCTGTAGTTAAATTGATGTAGTTGTGGAAGATTAGATTTAAAGGTTATTATTTCAATGCGTATGATGTGTTACTAGATATAACTTTGTTCTGTTTTTTTGGTGCAACAACTGTGAGAGGAATCGAACTGGACCCAGAAATCCTCCAAAGTGACCGTTAGATCAAAAGGGCTGCAGTCCTAAAACTTTTGATTTTGACATAGGAGTATATATTTCTTTTTCATTTGCTTGGCTATATGCACTTATTTTCGTAATGTTCCTTTGTAATAAGAATGTAGGGGTGTTTTGATTGTTATTTGTGACCAAAAGAATTCACATAAATGGAATTTTCAATAGCATTAATGAAAATTAATAAGTACCATTGGGTTGGTTATTAATTTAGATTTTTTTTAATTATCATGTTGGTGTATGCAGTTGAGGGATCTAGAGATGGAAAAGCGGGACCCAAGGACTGTTGTGGCAATAATTTTGGGAGGAGGAGCCGGAACTCGCCTTTTCCCTCTCACTAAACGCCGTGCAAAGCCTGCTGTAAGTTTCACCAGCTTCTCTCATTTGTAATTTTACTAATCAGTGTAAACTCATGAAATGCAATCCAAGTAACATGTTTAGTTGATTACTTTCTCTTTTTTTTTTTTTTTTTTTGGAAGCTTTTTGAGTTTCATTAATTGGTCAGTTATGAGAAATCATCAAGTTTTCCATCCATGCCCATGCGTTTGATTTAATGTTTGTGTTAATTAGTCGCAGGCTTAACTTATTGTGAGTTTTCTGCAGAAATGTATTGGAAATAAATCCTTTTTCATTCGAAAATATCTCTCTTGTTTGTTCTACCCATTTCAGGTGTCCATTGGAGGTTCATACAGGCTGATTGATGTGCCAATGAGCAATTGCATTAACAGTGGAATCAACAAAGTTTACATTCTCACTCAATTTAACTCAGCATCACTCAACAGGCATCTTGCACGCGCTTACAACTTTGGCAATGGATTCAACTTTGGAGATGGCTATGTCGAGGTTTGTTACCCATATGGATGTGTTACTCTGTACCTAGCAGAGCAAATATTACCACAGATGGTACGTGGTATCTGTTTCTAAGGTTTTTGTTCTCTACCAGGTTCTAGCAGCCACTCAAACTCCAGGAGAGGCCGGTAAAAGGTGGTTCCAGGGCACTGCAGATGCTGTCCGACAATTCCATTGGCTTTTCGAGGTATTCAAGATCACTTCCAATCATGGCAATAAAGTTTCTGAATTTTTCATTTACATTGGATCTTCAAATGAATGTTAGTCATTTAGCCCTCTGTTTAAAACTTTGGAAAGAACAAGAATCAAAACTGAAACACTAGTGCTTCATAAAGAAGATAGCCCTATCCATATTATATCAGTTACAACTAGCTATTCTGGAATTTGAGAATTAATTTGTCAACAATCTGAGGTACTCTTTTCATACCATTCACCCAGACCAGAACAGTCTTCACTACTACGTATTTGAATTGCTTTGTGTGCTTGATTCTGTAGATGAGTACCGAATCTCAGATTTACTTAATATTGAATCACCAACATCTGCTCGAGGGATGATTGTGCATGTTCCAACATTCTTCCTGACTTCTTATTGTATACCACTGTTGCTGATTGCTTAACTTAATTGTTCTTGCTAGTTCTCACCATCAACCACATAGTTAATACGGTTACAATGTTGATGAAATCATACAGTATTCCTTTCACAAGCACAATTTTGCCAATAGTAATATGCTCATTATATGGACTTCAAGATAGGATCTTCCCATTGTTGTAGTCCCCTAGGTTCCTGTTGGTCTGTTGAGTTGGGCTAAGATACAGCGGAGCTGCCTTACTTATTTACAGCAGTGGATTTTTTAGTTTAAGATTGTTTTTCATGCTGTAGGATGCAAGAAGTAAGGAGATCGAGGATGTGCTGATTCTATCTGGGGATCACTTATACCGAATGGACTACATGGACTTTGTTCTGGTATGGCATAGTTCACTAGCAGTAATTCATTTAATACTTTCATAATTCTCAGACTATCAGATGTTAAGATTGATAATTTAACTTCCAGAATCATCGGCAAAGTGGTGCAGACATCACCATTTCTAGTCTGCCAATGGATAACAGGTAGATTATATCGTAACAGTAATTGGGTTTGTACAATTTCAATTCCCCAAGTAGCTTACAAGCTAAATTTACAGCTAAGTGCGTTTCAGATTATATTCGGTCGTTTCCTTTTTCAATACTCAACAAGCGTAGGAGAGCTTACATATGGGTGGTTATGATTTTTGCATATATATATATATACACACACACACACTTGATGAATATCTGTGTTTCAATTGGTTTCTGAAAGGTTGTATTATTATTGTTTTTATCTCAAAGTTATTTCTTAATTATTACACGACTTTTAGAATTTCCTCTGTTTCATGATAGTCGTGCCTCAGATTTTGGTCTGATGAAGATAGACAACAAAGGAAGGATCCTCTTCTTCAGTGAAAAGCCTAAAGGAGATAACCTAAAAGCAATGGTAACACTAAAGTTTCTTATTCATTTCAACCTTAGATGGTTTTAGAAATTTCGGTGATTATGCTAATGTGAGGCATGCTTTAGGAAGTAGATACAACTGTTTTAGGACTTTCAAGAGAAGAGGCTGAAAAGAAACCATACATTGCATCGATGGGAGTGTATGTCTTCAAGAAGGAGATACTGTTGAACCTTTTGAGGTACCCTCTTGACCACTTGACCACTTGAAGATTTGAAGTTCTGTTATGGTATAAGACAATAACTGGGGTAAAATAATTCCAGAGGTTAATTAAGATAATTAACAATGTACAAATTTACATCAATGCGAATTCCAAACGTGAATACTGGAGCTAAGTGCTATGATTGTTGTTGACTCAGATGGCGTTTCCCAACAGCAAATGACTTCGGATCAGAAATTATCCCTGCCTCAGCCAGAGAATTCTTCATAAAGGTCAGTATGTAACCTTTTCATTTGGCATAGAGATAGAATATGAAAGTATTCAACTACCTTTTAAAGGTTGTTAAAAGTAAAAACTCCATTTAGATATAAATTCACATAAAAAAGCTAAATCCACCAAAGAGCACATGCATTATTATTAACTTTTTATGCAGTCCATGTTATGGTCTTACCAAAGAGATTCTTTCAGCACCTTTACAGTTTTTTTTTTCTTTTCTAATGAAATTTCTAATCAGGCTTATCTTTTCAATGATTACTGGGAAGACATAGGGACCATAAGATCCTTCTTCGAGGCAAACCTTGCCCTAACTGAGCATGTAAGTAACATACTATTTTCTCAGTTTTTATTGCTGATGGTTCCATAGGCTGCACTTGGATTTAACACCAAGAGATTGCAGTCTATATGAAGCTTCTAATTATTTTTATGCTAGGTAATTAATTGTGATTGACATTTTGGAGCTAAAAAAGCCTTTGCTGTTCCTGATGCTCTTAATCTTTATACCTTCCAGCCATCAAAGTTTAGTTTCTACAATGCAACACAGCCAATGTATACATCAAGAAGAAACCTACCACCAACAAAGATAGACAATAGCAAGGTAAGCAAATCCGTCTTCAGGTTTGCTATTGCATGGCTGAAAGAACAATGAAATAAAGAAATTTGCTCTCAGAGCTTTCAAACAGAGAAAGCAATGGTTCAAACATTGTCCAGAGTGTCAATGTATGTATGGGGCAACCACATACTTAACAAACACGTAAATCATGACAAATGGTATATTAAATACCTTTATGTAATAAAAAGAAGATATCATTTGAGACTACTGATATTGGGAAGTCAACCATAAACATGCATGCAAACATTCATGAAACGTAAGCGCATAGAATATGCTTTCAAGTCCACTTGATATGAAATGCAAGGGAAAGTAAACTACCTAGCAAAACAGTTTAAATGCTTTGAAAACTAAACGAAGTCAAATTTGACATAAGATCACTAATAAGATGTCTCAGAGCAGCAACTGTAAACGAGCTTATGCTTTGTTTCAGTTTTTTTAATTGTTAAGACCCGCACATATGCCTCAAACCCCTGTCCATTTTGTGAGCAGAGAAACACCCTTATCAATGCTCCAAAGCGAGCAAAATAAAAAAAATAACTCCACATTTCCTCTGCTGTTTGTTTTAAAACCTTATTCCTTGTGCAGATTGTTGATTCAGTCGTTTCTCATGGAAGTTTCTTAACTAACTGCTTCATAGAGCACAGTGTTGTTGGTATCAGATCCAGAATAAACTCCAATGTTCACTTGAAGGTTGGTTTGATAGATTCTTTTGTACATTAAAGTGTTAATTGTAAAATTTAGAATCAATTTTTATTTCAGATTATTTAATTCCCTTATGGTGGCACTGGCAGGATACAGTAATGCTGGGTGCCGACTTCTATGAAACTGATACTGAAGTGGCATCACTGCTAGCTGAGGGAAGAGTTCCTATTGGGATTGGAGAAAACACAAGAATCACGTATAAACAGTTTAAACCTTCATACCTCCTATTATTATTTTTTAACTCAAACCAAATTCTTTTTAACTTTTCCTGTTTCTCATGCTTATTCGCCTAATGTTGTGCAGAAACTGCATCATTGACAAAAATGCCAGAATAGGGAAGAATGTAGTGATTGCAAACTCAGAGGTATGATTTCTCAACCACTTTAGTAGAGGATGTGAACAATAGACGGCATTACATCTCGAATGATTAGACCATAATTAAATTTTGATCTGGGTTAAATTGTTTTGATGTAAGTAGCCATTTATGTTGTGTCCATTTTGTTTAGACTACGACCAAAATATTCAAAAGATAATGGAAGAGGAACAGTTGGGGGGTAAAAATGAATGTAATTGTAAGATTTGCAACGTTTGGGTTAGTTAGCTAGAAGAAGAAGAAAAAGTAAGGAAAATAGTGGTATTTTCATGTAAGTTTTTTCCTTTTTTTTCTTCCTTTTCTGACGGTGTAAATTCAATCACAATTTTCAATAGCCATATGAACAAAGAGAAAATTATCTGACTGAAGTATTCGAGGATAGAGTAGTTTCGCAACTTGTAGCTATTTAGCAAGGAATATTAATTACTGCTTATGCGATGATTTGCAGGGTATACAAGAGGCTGACAGATCCTCAGAAGGGTTTTACATCAGATCTGGCATTACTATCATATTGAAGAACTCGGAGATTAAAGATGGCCTTGTAATTTGATAAATTTGTCCATCCTTCCATCTTTGTTTTCGTTGACAAGGATGGAAATTAAATTCAAATCAGCATGATATACGAACCATTATGTTCACTTATGGCAGTATCAATGGCATATTTTATTAACATTTGAATGTGCAAAATCCTGTTTCGGTAGAGATGCAAACTTTAATATAAATTGGTCTGACCATGCAAAGGATTAAAACGGCTGGGACAAATCTAGAATCTGTCACTAACAAAATATGATTCTTAAACAAGACCAAGTGCCTGTTTGGTTGATAGAGTTTTCCAAATAGATTCTGCTGCGGAAACTACACTAAAATAGTCTTTTTTTTACTTTTTTTTTTTTTTTATAAATCAAAAGATGAAAATACTTAAAAGAAAATGATTTAAACCCAAAATAAAAAGTTGAGTTTTGTAGCTTTTAATCCCAAAATCAGTTTTAACATTACTCATGCTCCTAAATCACTTTTGTGTGTGTCAAAGGTATTTGTACTATTGCAAGTATATAAATCAATAACCTATTTTCTTAATCAAATTTTAAATATAACAATGATGTATCTATTATTATTGGAACATTGAGATTATTATTTAATAAAAATATTATTTTAGTTATTTAATAAAAATAATATTATTATTAATAAATATTATTATTTTAATTGTTTATATTTTAATATGAATAAAATAAATATATTTATATTGTACAAATAATAAAATCAATTTGATGAAAGAAAGACCTCTGGGAAAACTTGGGAACCTACTTTAATTAGGTTCTAAACATCTCATAAATAGTTAAATAGTACTCATATACCATTTTTAGTAATTTCAATATCTAAAATATTTTTACAACTTATTTACCAAATACAATTAGTTCGACAATACTTTTAACACAACTTTTATCAAACATCAAATAGTTTTTAACTCCACCACATTTTTACCTAAAATTGTTTTAAAATCACTTTTGAATCTTTATGACAAAATAAAAAGCTAAGCCAAACAGACAAGTACCTGGTTGGTAGAGCTTTTCAACCAACTCTTACCGTCAACAAACAGATATCATGTCAAACACCTCCTTTTTGCATGTTTGATTATTCAGAAGTTGAAAACAACTGTAAAAAGGTTATTCATCCCCAAAATAAAAAATTGGGTTTTATAACTTTTAATGTCATAAACAGTGTTAACATTATTCATGAATCTAAATCACCTTTGATTGCAAAGGACACCTTGTCACTATATAACAATGTAATTGTTATTTAATTAAAAATATTATTTTATTATTTAATAAAATAATAATATTATTAATTTAATTTAACTATTAATAAAATTATTATTTTAATTATTTATTTTTTTATTATGAATAAAATTAATATATTATTTTTTTTAATAATTTTAATGTCTAAAAACAATACATACTTAGCACAATTTTTCAAAATTCAAATAGTTTTAACTTCACAGCAATTGTTTTAGAATTACTTTTGAGCTCCTACGTAAAAGCTAAACCGAAACGACTCTAAATGCTGTCATAACAGACGTTCAAAATATGTCATTGTTTTGACTTCAAGCAATTAATAATGTTTCTTCTGTAATTTGTTTAATAATCTTTCTTCCATGAAAAATGATTCATTTTTAGGCTCCCGTCATTGTGCCTCATCATATAGATGGCAAAATGGAAGAAGACTAGAAACAATTTTGTGTGAACTGAGAATATAACATTGGATCTATAGAATAAGCTCTTCACAGTTAAATTTCAATTCATTTTCATATCTTTGCAAAACAAACCGCTCCTCTGACATGATGATATTGGTAACAGTGCATTTCTTGTCTGAAAATGGCTTTCTACCTGTTCTTCCAGCTCGATGTAGATAATCTACAGCCGTTCTTGGCAGATCAAAGTTGTATATATGAGTTGTTTCCGGAAGGTCGATCCCTCTGGCTGCTATATCAGTAGATACAAGAAGAAAGCCTCCTCCTTGTCTCACTTCCTGTATTAAAAAATTGGATGCATAAAAAAAATAATATGAAAAAGAGCATGGGTATCCTGCAGCAACAAATAACCCCATTCTTCAACTTATCAAAAAAAGCCATTCTTTCAAATAAATGCCTAACGCTGAGAACCAATGAATAAACCACTCTTGATGGTAGCAAATGCACCTTGTAACATCTGACAAGTTTCAGCAAATAAATAAATAATTTTGTGCTTTCTTTGAATATTTCACACATAAGTATAAAGTATAAAAAAGGTTAAGCCATGTGTTCCCTCAACTATGCAATCAAAAACATTCTACCGATTGCATCAAACAACTCAGATTTTTTAAATTATTAAATCAATCATGTTTATCATCCACTAGTTTATATTAATAGATATATCATATAATCTTCTTAGAAGATTGTTATTTTTCTTAAATAACATCCATAGTAAATCACCCATGAGTAATTTTATCAAGGTGTAATTGATGGTCACAAATTCAAAAAATTGTTGACGAACTAAGAACACTTACTGATAATGAAGTTGCTCTTGAATTGAAATTCATGTCTTCCTCTAGAAGGAGGACATCAAAAGAATCCTCATATGAAGTCTTCAAGAGCTCAATCACAAGACTAGTTGAAGGAGCATTTCTAGCCCTTTTTGACTTCTCAGACTGCAAACATTAGTAAGAAATAATATTTAGATTGATTGGCATGGCCCAATGATTACAAATAAACTTTTAAACATATGTATAAATTTTTAAAAATAAAACCGTACCGAGGGAGTGCAACCCATCTACAAAATCATTTACAAAGACAAAAATTCAGTAAACTCTAGAAGCTCTTCCTCATTGACAAAGTAATGTCCACTAAACCAAAAATTTATGGTGTGAAGCCATCCATATTTAATCATGCCTATTGGCTTCTCCAACCCATCAAAAGCCCTCCTATTTCTCTCAGACCAAACAAACCAAAAAAGGAAAGAAGGATAAGGCCGCAAGCTCTACGAAACTCTTTGGGACCCTTAAGCCTTTTCCAAGCACAAATCTCCCCCCTAACAAAGTTTGACACCACCCAACTCAACCCCAAGACGGCATAAGTCATTGCCAGTCCTAATTAGGTTTATATTGAGAACCCTAATTAGATTTCTTATTATATGTCCTAGTAAGTTTCTTAGTCTTACTTAGTTTATGTCTTCCTAGTCCTATTAGGTTTTATATTCATAAGTTTATTGTTGAAAAGGGAAGATTCGGTCATAATATTACCGAATATTATGAGTTTTATTAGCTGTATTTTTATTTCTGTAAATAACTCTTTAGTTAACTCTGTAATTAATTAGGACAGCTAGCCATTTTAGTTAGTTTCCTTATTTTGTACTTGTATTCTCTTATATAAAGAAAATCTGTGTAAACCATTTAATAGCGAATAATACAGAGAAAAATTATTCCATTTTCTGTCTTTCGTTCAAATTCACATGGTATCAGAGCCACCCTAAAGCCCTAGAATTTTTTTTTTTTTCTGCTCAATCCAGCCATGTCTAACATCTCGTCTGAGTCAATTCCACCCCTCACAAATCCTGCAACCCACCCTACAATTCAAAACCCCAGTACCTATTCTCACTCTGTCCAAATCACTACAATCCGTCTTAATGGGAACAACTACATACGATGGTCCCAATCAGTTTGGATGTACATCAGAGGACGGGGAAAAATTGGGTATTTAACAGGAGAAAAGAATGAACCAGTCCCGGAGGATCCAACGTATGCGACCTGGGATGCAGAAAATTCGATGGTAATGACCTGGCTCGTGAATTCGATGGATGAGGACATTAATTCCAATTATATGTGCTATTCTACGGCCAAAGAACTCTGGGACAACGTTAATAAGATGTGTTCTGATTTGGGAAATCAATATCAAATTTATGAATTCATTCTGAAACTTGGCGAGATTCGACAAGGCAAAGACTCGGTCACTAAGTATTTCAATTCATTGAAGCGGCTGTGGAAAAACTTGGATTTGTTCAATGATTATGAATGGAAATCCATTGAAGATGCTAGTTATTACAAACGAACTAGGGAGGCTCATCACATTTACAAATTCCTTGCCATACTAAACGTAGAGTTTGATGAAGTTAGGGGAAGGATCATTGGTAGGACTCCACTTCCTCCACTCGGTGAAGTGTTTGCTGAAGTTCAAAGAGAAAAAAGCCACAGACACGTAATGTTGGGGAAGAAGATCACCAGTGGGGCCATTGAAGGTTCTGCCCTTGTTACCGAATCTACTGCTAATAAGGAAACCAATTTTCAGCACAAAACTGAAGAGAAGGCTCGGGTCTGGCGCGATTATTGTAACAAACCATGCCATACTCGAGATACTTGCTGGAAAATTCATGAAAAATCAGCAAATTGGAAAAATAGCAAGCCTGGTGACAAAAATAAACGTGTGATTCCCACTGCCAATGAAGCTGAATCAAGTCCCTTCAGCAAGGAGCAGATGAATCATCTTTTGAAACTCCTAAAAACCAATTCCTCATCTGGTATTCCTAGTGTCTCTCTTGCACAAACATGTAGTGCTTTTAATGCCCATTCTTATTCAAATTTTGCTCCATGGATAATCGATTCTGGAGCCTCTGATCATATGAGCAGCCTTTCAAATCTTTTTAGTACTTATTCACCATGTTCTGGCCTTGAAAAAATTAGAATTGCAGATTGAAGTTTTTCACTTATTGCTGGGAAAGGTTTGATTAAATTATCTAAGAATATAGATCTTAAATCTGTTCTTCATGTTCCTAAACTAGCCTTTAACCTTTTGTCTGTGAATAAACTAGCCAAAGAATCTAATTGTCGTGTTGTTTTCTATGATGCTTATTGTGAATTTCAGGATCGGAACTCGGGGAAGAAGATTGGCAGTGCTAAGATGGAAGGTGGGCTTTACTACTTTAATGATGATTTCTCCGATAATAAAAAAGCTCAAGGCCTTAGCAGTGTTAGTTCTAATTCTGTTTATGAACAAATAATGCTTTGGCATTTAAGACTAAGACATCCTAGCTTCCCATATCTTCAACATTTGTTTCCCACTTTATTTAAGGGTTTGGATTGTTCATCATTTTACTGTGAAAGTTGCTGCTTATCAAAGAGTCATCGTAATACTTATTTACCAAAACCTTATGCTTCTTCAAAACCTTTTTATTTAATACATAGTGATGTTTGGGGACCTTCAAGAATTACTACTATCTCTAGAAAAAAATGGTTTGTTACCTTTATAGATGATCATACTCGTTTATGTTGGGTTTATTTGATGAATGAAAAATCTGTGGTTGAAAAACTTTTTAAGGATTTTTACACAATGTTTGAAACACAATTTCAAACAAAAATTAGCATTCTTCACACTGATAACGGAACCGAGTATTTTAAAGGACTTTTGGGAAATTTTTTAAAAGAAAAAGGTGCACATCATCAATCAACTTGTGTGGATACTCCTCAACAGAATGGGATTGCTGAAAGAAAAAATAGGCATTTGCTTGAAGTAGCTCGTGCTATAATGTTTTCAATGAATGGTCCAAAATATTTTTGGAGGGAAGCGGTTTTAACATCTTTCTTGATTAACAGAATGCCTACAAAGATTCTAAAATTCAGCACACCATTAGAATGTTTCAAAAAATGCTTTCCCTTATCAAGAATGTACTCGGATTTGCCTCTAAAAGTGTTTGGTTGCACTGTGTTTGTTCATATACCTAATAATACTCTGTCAAAACTTGATCCTTGAGCTGAAAAATGTGTTTTCATTGGGTATACAGCCAATAAAAAAGGATATAAATGCTATAATCCCCAAACAAGAAAAATTAATGTGAGTATGGATGTCTCGTTCGCTGAAAATAAACCCTACTTTCACAAAAATTGTCTTCAGGGGGAGAATGAGGTGAAGGAAGAAAATTTTTGGGATTTATTCCCTACTCCTTTACCAAATGTGATTTTGACTACTATACCACATTTCTCTCTTCCCACTGCCATTCTAGAAACTCGAAATCAGGAACAATCTGAACCTGAGTAACAAAGTGATAAAATCAATGAAAACAATGAAGGGAGTCCTAGTCATATAGTGCCAAGCATTACTGTATCTAAACCAGGAGGAGAATCACTACAACAAAATCCTAAGCTTATGGTTTATACTCGGAAAAGGATTCATAAAAGGAGTCAAAGTCAGCCTATTCCTCATGGAAATGATCAATCTCAACCTTTGGGAACCGGACCTCCAAATATCACAGGTAAGTCTTTCCCTAACTCATCTTCATTTCCTGTTACCACTCCTAACAAAGAACCATCAGATCTTGATTTTCCAATAGCCATTAGGAAAGGAATCCGAACTTGCAAAAAAAATCCTAAATATCCCATTACTGAATATCTTTCCTATGCAAAACTTTCTCATACCCATAGAGCATTTACTTTCAAAATCTCACACTTGTTTGTTCCAAGAAACATTCAGGAAGCTCTAGATGATCCGAATTGGAAATTAGCAGTGATAGAAGAGATGAATGCTCTTAGACGAAGTGGTACTTGGGAGATAGTTAATTTATCTAAGGAGAAGAAAACAGTTGGCTGCAAGTGGGTCTTTACAGTGAAGTGTAAAGCTGATGTAGCATAGAGAGATACAAGGCTAAACTAGTTACAAAAGGGTTCAGTCAGACATATGGGATCGATTATCAGGAAACTTTTGCTCCTGTAGCCAAGATAAACTCAATCAGAATCTTGTTATCTTTGGCTGTGAATTTCAACTGGCCCTTACACCAATTAGATATTAAAAATGCTTTTTTAAATGGAGATCTTCTGGAAGAGGTCTTTATGAGCCTACCACCCGGGTTTGAGGGAGAGTTAGGACCAAACAAAGTTTGTAAACTAAAGAAGTCATTATATGGTCTCAAACAATCCCCTAGAGCTTGGTTTGAGAGATTTGGGAAAGTTGTAAAGAGTTGTGGCCACTGTCAAAGCCAAGGTGACCATACTATGTTTTACAAACACAGTAAAGAAGGCAAAATTGCAATCTTAATTGTCTATGCGGATGATATAGTCTTGACAGGTGCTGACAATGAAGAATTGGAGAGATTAAAAAAGAGACTTGCAGTTGACTTCGAGATCAAGGATTTGGGTGCTTTGAAATACTTTCTTGGAATGGAGTTTGCTAGATCCAAAGAAGGTATATTTGTGAATCAACGTAAATAAGTTCTCGATCTACTTGAAGAAACAGGTCTACTAGGATGTAGACCAGCCGAGACACCGATTGAACCCAACCTTAAGCTACAGCCTTCTAAAACTGAAGAAGAAGTTGTGAAGAGAAAGCAGTATCAAAGGCTTGTTGGGAGACTAATCTACTTGTCACATACACGTCCAGATATCGCATTCGCAATTAGTATGGTTAGCCAGTTCATGCATTCACTAGGACAAGAACACTTTGATGCAGTCTATAGAATTCTCAGATACCTGAAGGGAGCTCCAGGGAAAGGTTTAATGTTCAAGAACCGTGGGCATTTGCAAGTTGAAGCCTATACTGATGCAGATTGGGCTGGGAGTGCCATTGATAGACGATCAATTTTGGCTACTGCACGTTTGTTGGAGGCAACCTTGTTACTTGGCGAAGTAAAAAGCAGAATGTGGTAGCAAGAAGTAGTGCAGAGGCTGAGTTTAGATCAATTGCTAATGGGATTTATGAAGAGTTGTGGATACATAGACTGTTAGAAGAACTGAAGATCTCTAGCACGTTACCTATGAAGTTATACTGTGACAATAAAGCTGTTATTTCAATAGCTCATAATCCAGTACTTCATGACAGAACAAAACATGTGGAGGTTGACAAACATTTCATCAAGGAAAAGATCGAAAACGGTGTGATCTGCATGCCATACATTCCTACTACCGAACAAATTGCAGACATGTTCACAAAGGGACTTCCTACAAGACAGTTCGATAAAATCATTGGCAAGCTGGTTATGGAAGATATCTTTAAACCAGCTTGAGAGGGAGTGTTGAAAAGGGAAGATTCGATCATAATATTACAGAATATTATGAGTTTTATTAGCTGTATTCTTATTTCTGTAAATAGTTCTTTAGTCAACTCTGTAATTAATTAGGACAGCTAGCCATTTTAGTTAGTTTCCTTATTTTGTACTTGTATTCTCTTATATAAAGAAAATCTGTGTAAACCATTTAATAGTGAATAATACAGAGAAAAATTATTCCATTTTCTGTCTTTCGTTCAAATTCACATTTATATATAGGATTGTTGAATTGTATTCAGATCATCAATTATTAATACAAATTTTCTTTTCAATTTTTAATTTTAACATTGTATCAGAGCTCAAGGTTTGGGATACTGGAGGTGATCTGAGATAAACACTACTAATATATATATATATATATATATATATATAGTTTAGAATCTTTTTAGTTTTTGTTGTTTTTTTTCTGGGCAATTTTTCCTGCGCAACCCCGATACTGTACGTCAAAAAAAAACTATAGATTTGTTCACAGCACTATTTTCGAGTACTGTTCACTGGTAGAAGAGGAAGTTTTGATAAATAGATTCGTACAAAAAAAAAGAGAGTGAAAAAAAGACAGTAAAAAAACAAGTTTTTTTAAAAAAAAGCTATTACAAAAAAAAATCCTTTTGAGGACATGAATCTGACGGCCTGTATTACTTTGATCATATTCTATCACCCATTGCTTGCTCAATTGAAGTGTCCCCGTTTAAGATACATTGTCATTTTAGTCATCCGTTCTTAAAGAAGCTGAAGAAGTTAGTTCTTACTCTGAGTCCAGTTTCCTCTTTAGAATATGAGTCGTGTCAGTTGGATAAGCATCATGTGTCGTTTGTTTCCCAAATTAATAAACGTGTGTCTAGTCCTTTTATGTTAGTACATTTTGATATTTGGGGTCCAAGTTGAGTCTTTCAAACTTGGGTTTCGGTATTTCATTGCCTTTTTGGATGATTATTCAAGGCTTACTTGGATTTATTTAATGAAAGACTGTTCTGAGTTGTTTTCAATTTTTTGAGCTTTTTATGCTGCGATAAAAACTCAATTTGACTTATTTGTTAAAATTTTCCATAGTGACAATGCTCATGAGTATTTTTCTAAGCTTTTTACAACTTCATGACTAAATCTGGTATTATTCATCAATCATCTTGCTCTCATTCATCCCAACAAAATGGGATTGTTGAGCGAAAAAAATCGTCATCTTATGGATTCTGCTCGTACTCTCTTATTTCATATGCATGTCCCCAAATTGTTTTGGAGTGAGGTCGTTCTCACTGCGTGTTACTTAATTAACTATATGTCATCCTCCATTCTTGATGGAAAATCTCCTCACTCCGTGTTCTTTCCTAGAGATATTACCTTCCACTTACCTCCTCATATCGTTGGATCCGTCTGTTTTGTTCATCAGCTGCATTCAGGAGTTGACAACTTGCTCTATTATATGTATTTTTTTAAGCTATTCTCGTACACAGAAAGGTTATCAGTGTTATAGTTCCTCATTACAAAGGTACTTTGTTTGCACCGATGTTACATTCTATGAGTCTAACCCGTATTACTCCAAGTCTCGTTTTGGCTGATTCATTTTCTTGTCCATTACCTGTTCCTATACCCTTTACACAGTCAGATCCTCCTCCATAAGCTTCTTCTCAATACCCACAATTGTCTGGCCCAAGGACGGCAGAGCTAACAAATTAATGACATTTGCTATGTTCTATTGCTTCATGCTATCTAATTAAATAGTAATCCAATAATCCAATAATCCAATATATTTATCCTGGAACCAGGCGATATCAGTAATATACATGATCATATCTAAATTATATCCGTCATAAAATACTATTGTGATGAAACACATTCACATGAAAATTAAGAATACTGACATTCAAAACAAACTCTAGGCCTGCTTAAGGGATAAGATCTATGGATTGCATCAATCAAAGAAATTAACACATTTTGAGAAGGATATAGTTCGCAAACCTGCTCACCAGCAAAAATAATGCCAGACTCAGGTGCATCAGACTGTAATAAGGAAAGCAATATTTGATGCTTCTTTTTCTTACCACATATCTGTTAAGTCACAAAGCATCAGAACATGTTTTAAACACACATAAGTTATATATAGATGCTAACAACAAGAAGAAAGTGTAATCGAGTAAATCTCACGTTTCAGAAATTTCTTACCACAAATCTATGAAGTAAACACGAGGGCATAGGCTCAATTGGATTGACATGGACATGAACCACATCATTCTGTGAAAAATGTAGAAACCACAATCAACATTAAAAATTCAATTGGAGTACTATATGCAATCCTACGGTAACAAGAACTATTAGCAAACCTTTGTCCACTTCTGTTGTACACAGTCACGTAAAAATCTTCTGTGCTGGGGGATGGAAGCACTGGCAAAAATAGTCTGGCGGTTACTGAATGACGAAAATGATGTCAAAAGCTTTCGAAGAGAACTGACTTGTTTTGAAGAGTACAGTATGAAATCAACCTAATCAAGCAGAGCATAAAATGTCATTCTGTGAAAAATATTGTAAAAGAGTCTCTTTGAGAAGCAGTGATATGACAACACAAGTGAAATATGCCTAAGAAACATTTGGTGGTTGCCTTGATTAACATGATAACCAACAAAACAGTCATTTAAAGATCACAACTGCCCCTTCAGAAAACTGTATAAAACGCAAATGAAATCAGATTTAAATTCTTCACAACACAGAAAACTTCTGAAATACGTCAATAACACTACATATCATCCTTCTCAGCAGTATCCTACCAGCAAAATAGAGTTGAAAACTTAAATCAAGCTGCTATAAATGGTTTATCCTGAAGACAATAGCTAATTGAAAAGAACACAGCCCATGATGTATTTACCTCATCAACAACCAGCACCTGCATTGAGTCAAGGTTAAATATTTGCTTTTCAAGCATCTGGCACAAACTTCCTGTTGTTGCTACCACTATCGTAGGTGGCTCAGCCTGGAAGTCTAAAGCACTGAATTAAATGCCTCATAGAGATACAGATTAACATTAAACATATGTGGAAATATATAGAACATATTTCTCCTCCCTAAATTGCCATGACTTAACTTGTTAAATTACAATTTGAATTCAGATAAAAAAAAGTTCCAAACATTTTTAACTCAGATAATAATTGCAGGGACCACAAAATTCATGGCAAAATCGTATGAAAGCTTGTAATCGGGGCAAAGAAAATCATGAACTCTGGTCACTTTGATCAAGACTTATCTTCAAAAATATCCTTAGAATAAGCAACTCCTGCTTCATGATTAGGCCAATCAATTTGCATATGCATCAAACAATATTCTTTTTCTTTCTTTAGTTAAGAAAAATGCCTAATTACATTTTTCACCTTGTGGTTTGGGTGGATTTCATTTTAAACCTTGAGGAAATTTTTATTGCAAATAGGACCTTGTGATCTTGTCCTTTAGTGTAGGGGTAATGGGGTTAATAGCGACACGTGTGGAATTCCTCCAAAAAGTAAAATAAAATAAATAAAGATAAGAATTGGCTGAACTGGTCGTGGCCGCCTCGCCTTGCACGGCTGAGGCTGCTGACAGCCTCGACTGTGATGGCTGACTGGCAGCCTCACCTCACTTGTCTGAGGCTGCAGCCTCACCCGCATCGCACTCACAGGAGGCCCTTGCCTGCCATTCAGATCTGGCCAGATTCTTTATTCTTTACTTTTGCTAAAGTTTTTTTCTACTTTGGAGAGGAATTCCACATATCTCTAAACACGTGTGAAAATATTATCACCGTTAACTCCTAAGCTAACAGACGAGAGCACTGGGTCCTATTTGCCACGAAAAAATTCCTTAGAGATTAAAACGAAATCAGCCCAAAACTCATGGTGAAATATGTAACTAAGCCAAAAATCTTACTATTACTGATAAGTGCTCTAAGTTGTCGAAAAAAAAAAAGATTTACTAGTAAGTGCTCTCATGGTTTGGTCTCGCGTTCAATGGTGGTGCCTATGATTGGGCTTTACTTAAACTAGAATTTTATACTATATACTCTACTTATCAAAAAATTATATCTTACTATTTTACTGCCCCTAAAAGCAACACCTAAATAAACAATCTGCTCAAAATATTTTTTCCTAAAAGGAATTTCAACTTTTAAAATACTCCAATGTCCCATCATAAACAGAATTTAATCTTTCACACCTTGATGTCTGTGACCACTTAAGAGTGTTGATGATTCTAAAAAATCTTGTAAATCTGCCACAGAACATAATGAGAGACAAGGATGCAGCACCTTTAGCCAACTCTTATGTCTTTTTAACATTCCTCCATCTAAAAGAGCCATGACAGTACATGACTTCTGCTCCACCTTAAGCTCCATAGGCTTTGCAGCCAACATCCGAGCTACTTTTGTAACCTAGCTCACAAAGGAACAAAAACATCATCAAAAATATTTTATCCATTTTTCTCACCACCCATTTTTTGGGAACTCTCTCCCTTATATATTTTATTTAAGATAATATAAACTACCGTCTAAAATCATTACTGGCATTCTTACTTGTATACCAAGCTCCCGAGTGGGAACAACAATTAATGCTTGCACAGCAGATCTTTGAGGGTTTATAACTGAATATATCAGTAGTAGGTAAGTCAACGTCTTCCCAGAACCTGTCTAGAGGACCAAAAACAGGTACATTAGCCCTTGCCAGCACTCGTATTGTTTTTACTTTATCAACAAGCATTATATAGGTGCAATGAATAGAATAAATTTATATTTTGATCATTAGGATAATATCATATGCAAATCACACTAACAATCTATATGTAAATGTTTATAATCGAGAATCAATATAATTGCACTAATCAACCTGAGCGTGAAGTATGGAATCGTGCCCAGAAAATAGAGTAGGCAGAGCTTCTTTCTGTACATCTGTAGGCGCAACATATCCAACTTCTTCCATCCTGCAACGTTTATATCAACTCAATAAGTTTCATATTCATTCTTTCTCATTTTTATTATGATTTCTCTAACCTTTTTTGATAACCAATCACGACACCAAATATCAATCTCAAACAAATGAAGGGACAAACTAATAGAAATTAGTCTATCAACTCGTACTACTACTAAAAATTATCAAGATGCAAAATCAAATTAAATTAAGTTTTCCAAAGTATCGAATTCAATACTGCAAATGCACCAAATTTTGGAACATAACATTATACAGAAAGAAAAGGGCAATTTTTTGAAGAACTGAAGATGCTAGAAGCTTGCCTGTTCAACACGTGCTCAGGCACGTGACCTTGGCAAATTTCACGGAGAGTCGAAGTGGCCACTTTGGAATCGGTTTCTCTGGTTACTGAGGAAGAGCTGAGAATAGCTTTTAAAGACCTAAAATTTGACGCCAAAAAGATAGCTCGGTCTTTTAAGTTAATGGAAGAAGAGTAATTAGGGTTAGGGTTTTGTGATCGAAAGACGAAAGTACAATAGGAATTGTGTTTTGAAAAGAGAGCGGTTTGTGAAAAGGAGAGAAGCTGAATAGCTGAAACTGAAGCCATTACAGTTTGATTTCACCGACTGAATAAGAGCGAAACGTTTAGCTATGTTCTGATGATGTTGGTGATTATAGATGGAGATAATTGTCTATAAGCCCAATTGTGTCGACGTGGAATTGGAATAAGCGGGACCCACTTCTAGAATTTTGATCAAAGCAAGAATCTAACTAGACGGTGATTAGATTATAAGGAACGGACAGAATCGTCCGGCATGCAACTACGTTGGTTATTTTATTTTATTCATACTTTGCTGCTTTATCACGTCAAGTCTTTGGTGGAATAACACAAGTCCAAGAAAAAGTTCACACTTTTTTTGTTAAAGCACCTTAAATTTTACTAATTTTTCTTTAAAGGACCCATCAAATGAAAATTCGTTTAAATTCAGGAAAAGCTAATTTGTGAGTTTTTTTGGGGAAAATATTGGTAAGCAAGTAGATAAGTTCATATACTCGTGAGGAAGTATCGGATTCTACACACAGAGTGAATCTGGAATAGTTATTATTGCACTTACATCGAGGTCAAAACTAAATATCATTTAGCACTCTATACGATGAAGATCTAAATTTAACATCAACAAGCACTTAAAAGTTTATAACTTACAATCGAAATTCATTTTATTTAGGCGAAGTAGAATGCAAGATTAGAGAAATGGTAAAGTTGGATCTAAAAATTTTGGTGGGTCAAAAGAAGGTTACTTTCCCAGTTTCGTTTTTTTTTATAACAAAAGAACTAAAGAAGAAGGCCTTGTTGATATGACTCCCTAACTTTGAAGTAACTCAAAAATAGAAATAATTGAAAAGAAAAATAACTTAGGTAAAAGGAAGATCAGATTCTTGAGGAGTTAGAAAACCATCTCTGTATTGAGGAAGACTTGCGAATTGTTAATGATTTTCAAAATAAACTTGGTTTTAAGTTTGAGATATTTTAGAAAATCAAAGGAAAGGAGAAAAGAAAAGGGATAAACTAATTTTGGATTTTGAGAGTTGATACAGTCGACTATAAACTTTATATAGTCGACTGAATGGTGTATACAGACGACTATATGAAGCATTCAATCGACTGAATGAAAGGAAGAAAATTTTTTAAACTCTCTATAACTTTTTAAATCGACAGAAAACATGATCAGCTCGACTAGATGTTCGAAAATTTTGACTTTTCATAACATTTTATGTCAGTTGAATGTGAAAAGAAATGTTATTTGTAAAGGAACACTTGGTATTCAATTTAATTCAGTTTTAAACTGAAACAAAGTGTCTCTAATGGAAAGACACACTCATTTCAACACTATATAAGTGTGTATTCAATAGGTTCATTAATGGTAAAGGTATTATCATATGTCTGTACATAGATGACATATTGATATTTGATATTGACTTAGAGCGTTCAAAATACCAAGAAATTTCTGTCAGATAATTTTAACATGAAAGATATAAGTGTTGTTGATGTTATTTTAGGCTATCATTAAACTTTAAGATTGTTAATTTTAGGTGCGGAAAATGTTGCTTAAAGTGAGGGTTGTTTATCAAAATAAGTATGAGAGAAAGGCTTCAAGGCGTGACCATGTCACTTTCCTTAAGATTTAATTTGCCTCTCACAGTGCAAGAGGTTATCGGTGAATTTCCTCTAAGTTACAATGAAGCTTTGATGTTATTCTACACTTTGCACTTGTGAAGATAACCCACAACAACTTCTAAGAGTTTATGGATGAATAACACTTATGTTTGGAAATTTGCAAGATTTCAGGACATAAGTAAATCAATATTTTGAAATGAGAAAAAGAAGAAGAGAGAAAACCAGAAAATCTAATTGTAATCGGTATTCTATAATTATAACAATTAAACACACTTATATAGTATTGAAATGAGTGTGTCTTTCCGTTAGAGACACCTTGTTTTAGTTTAAAATTGAATTAAACTAAATACCAAGTGTTCATTCACAAAGGACATTTCTTTTCACATTCAACTGACATAAAACATTCTGAAAATTCAAAATTTTCGAACATTCAGTCGACTGGACCATGTTTTCGGTCGACTTAAAAAGTTACAAAGAGTTCAAGGAATTTTATTCATTCCATTCAGTTGACTAAATGCTTCATACAGTCGACTGCATCAACTCTCAAAATCCAAAATCCGTTTTTCCTTTTTCTTTCTCATGTCCTTTGATTTTCTAAACTATCTCGAACTTAAAACCAAATTTATTTTGAAAATCATCAACAATCCTCCATTATTTTCAAAATAATTTGACTCGATAAAACCTTGAAAAACTGATCTTTATCATCCATTGAAGTTCATGCTTAAATAAAGATGTCTTTAGGACTTGAATATTCACTTAGTAAAAACACATCAAAGTTAAACATAATATGTCATAGTATAATACCTTGAACCACAAATCCTATTTGTTTAACCAGACATGTCTCACACACGAGACTTCTCCTACTATAATTTGCCAAAAATTATTGCATTCACTTTTGAAGGCCTTATGTCATGTATCTTATAACATGAGTACTCTAGAGTCAAGCCTTTAAACTCAACAGAAGCGGCAACACTTCACCCTCACTAGGTAAGCTTATCAAGTGTGTTCCGTAATTTAACATACCAAATAAAATATTTTATAAGCTTATTAAGAACTCACAGTTCATCTACACTTTATCATTACGGTTCCAAGCATCATAACTCTTGGGATGAAAATATAAATATAGATGCTGGCATTCTGTTGGAAATCACCCTCAAGATGCCGAGGTGGTGATCTTCCAAACACCTAAGTCTAGAATGACTTGTAATGAACAAAAACAACAATCAAGCAAAGAAAGAACACAAGCAATTTGTTATCGAGGTTCGGCAATATGCCTACGTCCCCATGAGCTCCTCTGAGCTCTCTGCACTAAATCAATGGAGTTCTTACAATTACAGCAATACCTCTTCAAGAATTCTCTTGTTCTTGAAGAACGAAAGAAGAGAAAAAGAAAGTGATAAGGACTAGTGTTTCCCTAGAATTTTCCCCAAGAAAATTCTACTTACAAGCCCTTGAATCCCCAATCTATACTACTATCTCTCTAAAAAACCAGCCTCTCTATAATGAGTCTCTCTTATGTTTTGTGTTTTTGTACTCTTACACTTGATCTCACATATGATGATATTCTCTCTTATGATTGAAGCTAGGTGACCCTTTATATAGTGCACCAACTTCTTGAACCAATCTTGAAGTCAATCTCAACCCTTAGATCTTGAGGACCAATCAATCATAGCCCTCCAACAAGTCTAAGTGATCCTATGCGTTTTAATCAAGCTCCACGCACCAAGAAAAAGGTGCTGAAACTTAGCTTCAGGTGTGCTTGGAGCCGTGGCCCAGAATAAGGCAGACCGCGGCTTAAAGGAGGGGAGAACAGGCTGCCATGCTGGAGGGCCGTGCTATAGCGTGCACACCTTAGGCAGCGACGCGCACATCTTAGGCAGCGGTGCGCATGGAGAGGCAGATCTTTTGGACTTTCTGTGGGCCGCGGCGCACACCCATGACTTGATGCTGACTTCAACTTGTTTAATTCTTGGACAAATCCCAACAAATCTCTACCTTTGTTTAAGCAATTAAACCCGAACCCATTGTGCAGAGAACTCATGATCCAAACTCAACTTGAGTCACTATATCAACCGACTCCAATCCAAAGAAGTCCAAGGCAATGATTGAACTTACTTAGAGGTAGGCTTTTAGTACCTAAATCTGCAGGATTTTCTTCCGTGGCCACCTTGTCCACATGAATGCATCATTCTGTAACATTTTCCCGAATGAAATGGTACCGAACATCCATATGCTTTGTCCTCTTATGGAACACTGGATTCTTCCATAAATGCAATGCACTTTGGCTATCTGAATACACCACCACCTGCTCTTTTAGTGCCTTCAAATTTTTCAACAACTCTTTACACCACATAGCCTCCTCAATGGCTTCCGTTGCCGCTATATACTCAGCCTCGATTGTTGAGAGTGCTACCACCGACTACAACTGAGCCTTCCAACTATACAACATCCGTTTAAGTTGAAGAAGTAGGAGGTAATCGATCTTCTTTTATCTCGGTCTGCTCCATAGTCTGAATCAGCATAACTCTCTAGATAGATGGACTTACCCCTCTTCTTATAAACCAGCCCCATATCTGGGCTTCCCTTCAAGTACCTCAGCAACCACTCATCCTAAGCCAATGCTCCTTTCTGGGATTACTCATAAACCTGCTGAGAACACTCATTACATGAGCAATGTCGGGTCTAGTGCTTACCATCATGAATATGACTGATCCAACCGCACTAGAGTAAGGGACCTTTTCCATTTCCTTTTTCTCCTCATCTGATCTCGAACATTGATCACTGGAGAACTTGAAATGACTAGTAAGGGGAACCTTCGTTGGTTTGCTATCTTCTATAGAAAACTTAGATATCATCTTTTCTATATAGGAAGTTTGAGAAATCTTCAATCTGTTTCTCTCCCTTTTTTGGATAATACTCATCCCAAGGATCTTTTGTGCATGGCCAAGATCCTTTATCTCAAACTCCTCACTAAGTTGAGACTTCAATTTTTCTATCCTCTCCCTGCTGTTCCCAACCAATAGTATATCATTGAAATAGATGAGGATGATCACCACTTCCTCCACCTTGTGCCCCTTGTAGTACAAGCACGAATCATAGTAGCTCCTCATAAAACCCAAACTAGTTATAAAAGAACCGAACCTTTTATTCTATTGTCGAGGTGATTGCTTTAGGCCATAGAGAGATTTCTTTAATTGGTACACCAAATCTCTCTGCCTTCCTTCCTCATAGCCTTCGGGTTGCCTCATGTAGATGGTCTCATCAAACTCTCCATGTAAGAACGTTGTCTTCACATCCATTTGCTCAATTTCCCAATTAAATTAGACCACCATTGCTAACACTATCTTTATCGTATTGTATTTCACAACTGGTGAGAATATTTCGATGAAATCTATGCCTTCTCTTTGTGTGAATCCCTTCACCACCAGCCTAACCTTATACCGGACTTCATCCCCTAGAGTATTCCCTTATTTGATCTTGTAAATCCATTTACAATCCACAACTCTCTATTTTTCTGGTTTGGGCACCAATTCCCAAGAGTTTTTCTTCCTCAAAGAATCAATTTCTTCCTCCATAGCTAGCTGCCACTTTGATAAATCCTTACATTCCATGGCATCCATGTAAGTTTCTGGTTCAACCCCTCATTCTGAATAAGGAGCTGCTACATTAGCATCCGCAAAACCATATCTCAAAGGTGGTCTAACCACCCTCATTTCCTGGTCCCTTGTAAGCTGATAGTCATTCTGACTTGCTGCATTATC
Organism: Bretschneidera sinensis; assembly: GCA_023935145.1. Lineage (NCBI taxonomy): Eukaryota > Viridiplantae > Streptophyta > Magnoliopsida > Brassicales > Akaniaceae > Bretschneidera > Bretschneidera sinensis. The sequence goes on from CM043699.1 coordinate 89,553,524, forward strand.
CCCTTCTAGTTCAGCCTCCTCTCGAGTGCCCTGAGCTTGGCCTTCATCAATGGGCTCAACCTGGTCCGAACCCTCTTGCCATCTTTGCTCTACCTGAACTGAATTTTCTTTAATGCCATGCTCCACAAATACCGAACTGGTTTCCTCATTATCCCCTGCAGGGTTAGTTTTCTCCAAATAGGGAAATAATAATTCATTAAAAATGGCATCCTTACTTATTATGAGTTTTGTTCCTTTTGGCTCTAAAGACCACAACCTATACCCCTAAACCCGATCACTATATCTTAGAAACACACATTTTTTAGACCTTGGGTTAAGTTTATTATCCTTTTGATGTGCAAACGCAGCACATTCAAAAGTTCTAAGGTTGTTCAACTCAGGGGGTTTCCCACTCCATATCTCCTTGGGAGTCTTAAGGTCTAAAGCAGTAGACATAGCTTCCCCCCAAAAACATTTTGGTAAACCGGACCCAATTAACATGCACCTAACCTTTTTCATAAGGGTCCTATTCATCCTCTCAGCAATTCCATTTTGCTGAGGGATTTTCACAACTGTTCTATGTCTTTGAATCCCATTTAACTCATAGAATTTATCAAAATCCTTATTAAAAAATTCTAAGCCATTATCGGTTCTTAACACCTTAACTACCCTGCCCGTTTGAGTCTCAAGCAACTTTTTCCACACCACAAAATTATTCAAAGCATCTGATTTATTTTTAGGCAAATAAACCCAAACCTTTCTAGAATAATCATCAATTAAAGACAGAAAGTAACAATTACCTCCTTGTGTTGGTGTTCTTGCTGGTCCCCAAAGATCCGCATAAATGTAGTCAAGAATGCCCTTAGACTTGTGCACTCCAATGTTGAAGCTAACCCGATGTTGCTTCCCCAGAACACAACATTCACAGAAATCAAGTTTCTCTACCTTGTCACCATCAAGTAGACCATTCTTGCTGAGAACTTGCAGTCCCTTTTCGCTCATATGTCACAAGAGATTGTGCCAAAGTACTGCTTTATCCATCTCAGCCATCAAGCTTGCTGCTTGATCCTTGATTTTTGTCTCTCCGATCATCTCATAGAGACCATCCTTTATTACTGCTTTGATCACTATCAAAGATCCCTTAGTTACCTAGATCTTTCCTCCCTCTGCTTTGTATGTGTACCCCATGGAATCTAGTTGCCCCAATGAGATCAAATTTCTTCTCAAATCCGGAAGATACATCACATTCCGCAACAGTTTTGTGACTCCATCAAACATCCTCAATTGGATGTCTCCTATCCCTCTCACTTGGCAAGAAGTGTCATTCCCCAAGAAAACCTTTCCATCATTAGTTTCCTTGAAATTCTTGAACCAATCCATGTGAGGGCACATGTGATAAGTGCACCCGAAATCCAGAATCCATTTCTCACTGCCTTGCCTCATGCTCACATTTGAGCATATAACAAGAACATCATCTTGCTGTTCTCCTTTGGTAGCCGAAACCTCTCCATTCTTGGTATGACTTTATCCTCTCTCATCCCACAACTTCTTCTTACAATCTTTCTTGAAATGACCCTCCTTATTACAGTAGTAGGATCTCTTTCCTCCAAATCTTGATTTGGAGTGTGCTCTCCCATGGTTCTGCCTTTTACCCTTTGATTTCTCCTGGTAGTTACCATAGATGCTACTGTCATTCCGAGTTGCTAGCCTTCCTATAACGAACAGCTCTTCTCTACTTGATGCTTCCTCATCTTGGCTTTGAAATCATGAACCCTTATAGCATTGATCACAATTTCCTTGGTTAGTGTATCTCTTCCATATTCAATAACATTAATCAAACTTTTAAAATAATCAGGAAGAGAATTCAATAACATAAAAGCCAATTGTTCATCCGGGAATGTTATACAACAACTAGCCAAATCTTGAACTAGTTTATTAAACATATCAAGATTATCTTGCAATTTTTATTAGAATCCATTTTAAAAGTAAAGATTCGTTTAAGAAGATAAATCTTTTTAGGGAGAGTTTTGGTAAGAAACAACCCATCTAGTTTCTTCCATATGATAGCTGAATCTTCCGAGTCTCCACACTCCCTTGTGACACTATCTGACATGTGCAGAAAGATGGTGCTATACACTATCTTCTTCATCTCATTTCGATGGACCTCCGTGATACTTGCTGGAAAAGCATCATCTTCTTCAATAGCTAAGTCCACCTTTTGTTGCATGAGATCAACCTTGATTTTTCGCTTTCAAAGGGCAAAGTCTCCCTTTCCATCAAACTTCTCAACAATGAAGTTCGAACCCATCTTGTGGAGAAAATCCCAGATTTATACAGCACCCATAATTGCTCTCCAACTTTTAAATCTCAAGAACTCGATCAAATCTTGATCCTACACTGTTCTTGAATCACCCTCAAGAACCTAATCAGATCTTGTTCCCAGCACCGTTCTTGAATCACCCATGAAGTTGACCTTTGATTCTTGTCGCCTTGCTCTGATACCCAGCTTTACAAGCTCTGATACCACTATTGGAAATCACCCTCAAGATGCCCAGGTGGTGATCTTCCAAACACCCAAGTCTAGAATGACTTGTAATGAACAGAAATAACAATCAAGCAAAGAAAGAACACAAGCAATTTGTTATCGAGGTTCGACAATGTGCCTACGTCCCCGTGAGCTCCTTTGAGCTCTCTGCACTAAATCAATAGAGTTCTTACAATTGCAGCAACACCTCTTCAAGAATCCTCTTGTTCTTGAAGAACAAAAGAAGAGAAAAAGAAAGTGATAAGGACTAATGTTTTCTCGAAATTTTCCACAAGAAAATTCCAATTACAAGCCTTTGAATCCCCAATCTATACTACTCTCTCTCTCTAAACAACTAGCCTCTCTACAATGAGTCTCTCTTGTGTTTTGTGTCTTTGCACTCTTACACTTGATCTCACATATGATGATGTTCTCTCTTATGATTAAAGCTGGGTGACCCTTTATATAGTGCACCAACTTCTTGAACCAATCTTGAAGTCAATCTCAACCCTTAGATCTTGAGGACCAATTAATTATAGCCCTCAAACAAGTCTAAGTGATCATGTGTATTTTAATCAAGCTCCACGCACCAAGAGAAAAGTGCTAAAACTTGGCTTCAGGTGTGCTTGGAGCTGTGGCCCAGAATAGGGCAGGCTGCGGTTCAAAGGAGAGGAGAACAGACTGCCATGCTGGAGGCCACTACTTGGGTGGCTTGTGCTGCAGCACACAGGGCCGTGCTGCGGCGCGCATGGAGGAGCAGATCTTTTAGACTTTCTGTGGGCTGCTACGCCTAAGGCTGGGCCAAGGTGCACACCCTTAACCTGATGCTGACTTCAACTTGTTTAATTCTTGGACAAATCCCAGTACAATCACTACTAATGATGTAATTTGTCTCATTGAACTCAAGACGTAGATTTAATAAGAGTTGAGTTAAGGTTCCATCATTGGTGACCATATCGTATGGGCTTGAAATCCATCTCGTTGCAAGTCCCTTGGTTAAAGGATCCGCCAAGTTTCTTATGGACCTTACAAATTCAATCGTAATTACTCTATCAGTAATTAACTACCTTACATAGCTATGTCTAGACTTACCATTGTAGACATTGCTATAGGCCCTTGCTAGTGTTGCCTCATTGTCACATCGAATTGAAATTGGAGCCATGGGTTTAAGCCACACAAGTTTCTTGGAAGCCGAAGATACGACATCTCTACCAAAAGTGAATATCCAACCACTTGTGGACAGTGATCTTCCTCTCGGTTTATGTAACGACCCATCCCGGGTTAGCCACCCCTGAGATGGTGTTGTCACATTTTGAAAATCCCAGCACGACACATATATGCAATAATAAAAATAATACCAACTGCAATTATTACTTCAATCCTCAACCCTCAACAAGGGAGATACATTATTCAGATCTTTACTTAAATATTATATACAATGTAATATGCATGAATATTTACAAATATATTTTTTTTCCATTAGTCTGAGGATGTGAACTACGTGGCTTACAGATAATGACTTCATATGAATCTCAACTCACCAAACTATCTGTCCTGCATGCTACCTGAAATCATTTTACAATGAGGAGTGAGCTTCACGAGCTCAGTGAATTAAATTTACTATAAGTATTCGATTATATACTCCCAGTTACATCTTATAATTCAATTACTTCTAATAATCTTCCGATATTCATTCATATTTTTCCTCAAATAATTCAATAACAATATTCTATAATCACTACTCAATTTTATAATTCCCCTATTACACAATATCTTCTTAAGATACTCATCAGATATATCAATCTTTCAATCATATATTTAATCATCTCTAAATTCTTAATTCAACATTATCATTTACCTCATTATGAGGTTCACAACAAATAATCAATCACTCAGACAATTCTCATCATATCGTATTTTCATATTTCTTCCTCAGCATATTTGTCTTTCTGTGAGACTTATTTATTTATCAATAAATTTACAATCATGAATAGCACTTTAACATCCCAAGCAATAACAATCAGTATTTAAATAAAATGCAATGCTTGAATTTAAATGTTATTATTATTGGGAACGTCTTCCCACATGTCGACATGTTTATCTTAGACTGGCTGCCTTCCTGGTTCTCTTAGTCTCATTCAGACCGGCTGTCTTCCCGGTTCTTTTATTTTTATTCAGACCGGTTGCCCTCCCGGGTCTTTTATTTTCATTCAGACCGGCTATCTTCCCGGTTCTTTTATTTCCATGCATTTGCGTATGAATAATGACATGAAATATACATATGAATAACAATACAGAAGTAAGCATGTATTCAAACATTTAAATTAGCTATCCTGATTATTTTCAAATTATTATTTGAAAAATTCCACTAAATTATTTTCCTCATAAATCATATCAAATCATCAACCATAGCTCGTCACGAGTTTCATTTATCACATTTGTTATTAAATCGACTCATTATTCTAATAATATTATATCTCATATAATAATTTTCTACAAATAAATTATTCCTATCATATCTACCAACCAATTTTTCATCTACCACCAAAGCATAAGTTAATAATTTATTCTAATATTATCACTATATATTTCACATTTATCTTGATTACTTAAAGTAAATCTAACTCACCACATAGCACTTAGAGCTACTTGTGGATCACCTCCTTGCATTTCTTGCTTCTCTCAGCAATTTCCCCTGGTTACTGATCGTCAACACTTGATATAATATTTATATTAAAATTTCTAATTTATTCTTCAATTCTTCCATAATTCACACCATTTGAAAATTCTCACTTTAAATTTCGGGAAATTTCATGTATACTAAATTTCAAAAATAAAATTCACGTTATTACCTTTTGTTTTTCTTAAAGCTTTTCGTGACTCTCTATAAAATTCTCTCGTAAACCCCTTCAAAATTTTATTCTTTCAGTATTTCTTTCAGTCCCCGAGTGTTTAACAAAAGAGAGTCATTTGAATTGTAGTTGAAGAAAACCAAACAGGATTTGGTAAGTAATAAGTAATATAAACTAAAACTCTCTCTCTCTATATATATACACTAGGGTTCTAACTCAAGAGGGGTGTGAATTGGGTTTTTAAAAACTTTTGCTAATTATTGGCAAGTTTATAAAAACAGTTAAATGCATAAGCTTACAAACAAGTAATATGCTTTAAGTAAAGGAGTTTAAGAAAGAGAAAGTGCAAACTCAGTTTATAGTGGTTCGGCAATATCGGATTCCTTCCGACCCTATGTTCACTTTCTTCAAGGAACCTCATTGAAGTAATCCACTAAAACTTTTAGCCGTACAACTTCACGGGTGTTGTACAAACCTTACAACCAATCCCTTCCTTTCGGAAGCTATTCCCTTCCTTGTGAAAGCTAATCCCTTCCTCATGGAAGCTAATCTCTTCCTCACGAAAGCTAATCCCTTCCTCACGGAAGTTTACAAAGAAGTATTTAATTCTAAACACCCTAAGAGTTATTACAACTCTTTCCCCTTTATAATAAATGTGATTTGCCATAAAGTAAATGGTAGAGAGATAACAATGAATACTTTTACAAATGAACAATATCTTTCTTTCAAGAATAAGCTTGAAAAATGGCTCAACAATAAATTTTCAAAGCTTTTGAGAATTAATGATCAAACTTATGAATTGAATGTGTAATCTTCTTGTTTTAAATGCTCATTGAAGTGGGTTTATATAGCATTGAATCAATATGGTCGTTAGACATTGACTTGGTAGGTTTGGTGCATTAAATGCTCAAGTCCCACGTCTCAAACGGTTATATTTTCGAATTACCAGTCGACTGGGTCGTTGCACCAATCGACTGGGTCAAGTGAGAAATCTCACTTTTAGGCTGTGGGAGAGTACCAATCGACTGGGTCCTAAGCACTAGTCGATTGGGAACTCACTATCCCAGATGTCAGTCGACTGGGGATATTCTGTCCCATACTCCAGTCGACTGGTACATTTGAGTCAGTTGACCGGGTTGCTCTTCAACCTAGTTTTTCATGTAATAAAACTGTTTTTGACTTGGAAGTATTAAATTCTTTTGTAAAAAGAGCCATTAGACAAGCTACTTACTTGAACATAAGAGATTTACAGTTAGTTTCAATACCTTAATGCCTATTATATATCTTTTGTCGTGTCTTGGTGTCTGATACGAGTTAAGTTCTTGCATCTTGATTCTTTGCTAAAAGCTTTTACCATTTAAAAACTTAGATAAAACTGTTAGTACAATTAGAGTAGTGTTTTGTTATTATTAAAATTAGATATGGGTCAACAATCTCCTCATTTTTTATGATGACAAAAATAATGAGAGAAAACAGGTTTAAAAACTATGTGTTTGGTTTTTAGAAAAAAATTGGAAAAGTTTTCTCTGTTTTTTGGATAAAACCAACCTGTAAAGCAGTTCAAACATAGCTTACAAACCACCCAACCAAGCAAAGTAAAACAGATTTATATTCATCATGGTCTTCGAAGCAATGCTCCCCTTAAATCTATGCTCTATTTTAAGTTGACATTGATATTTCTTTTTTCTCATTTTTCTCCCCCGTTTTGAAAACAGTAGAAAAAGGGGTGCAAACTCAAAAAATAAGCAACATGGATAAGTAAGATAATGCATAAACAAACTGGTATACGAAAACTAAGCATTATTCAGAGCTGGAAAAACTTCCCGAAAATAACCGAAAGTTTCTACACTAGCATAAGTAGTTAAAGCATATCGCAGAGTACAAATCACATAAACCAAGTAATCATATAGCTTAAAAATAAAGCAAGTATATGAATCGTAAGCTAGACAGCAAAAACACAGGCAAATATATACAAACATCCATACATCACAGGCTTCTAGAAGCCAAATATAATAACAGAAATGTATGATAAAGTAATAAATGTTCGTGCTAAGATCAGTTAAAAGCTATATATAAACGAAAAAATTGATAATACAGGAAACTCAGCGAGTGGAAAAATCAGAGCCATTTCGAATAAGATCCCAAAGCTTAGCCCTCTGTGTGCTCTCGGTGCAGCTCGAAGTCATCTCAAAGTGAGTGGAGGTCATGATGCGTGGAATCAACAGAAGTGCTCAAGCTCTGGAACCCGAACTGCATGGATAGTTGGAGGCTCAAAATAGCCTGGAGTAGATCATTGTATCCAACCTAACCAATACTAGAACCACCATGCTGTGGTGCTCGGTCATCAATGTCCATAGTAGTAGTGCTCGGTCCTCCTCGTTGCTGTCACCCTCTCCAATCTTAATGTTCTTCCCAGCCTTGGAGTAGATCATCCCATCTCGGATCGTGCACCCGATCTTCTTTAGAGAAGAAACATTAATGATGTCCTTGGGGCAGATGTCTTGAGCCTCGAGGTGGGAAGAAGAACCCGAAAGTGCTGGAGGATGAGGGTGATGAGCATCCCATAGGAAAGACACCTGGAGTCACTAGCTTTTCCATTGATCATGTTGACGAGCAGTAAGGGGTAGATATTGAAGTGCTGTCCATTTTTGAGACACCAAATTAATACGACATCTATCTTTGAGGGATAATACTACTCCCAAGTCATGGATAGATGGTCTAACTCACGATGAGATTGAACAACTTCGAATCGAGGGGCATGTCACTACATGTGTAAAATGTAGTGGGTCAAAAGATATAGTTAGGATCTCCCCTAACGATTTGACATACCTCCTCATAGTCGAAGTTGTCCGATCATCTGTCCAAACTCCATTGGATCCCTCCCACTGGGATCTCCAAGATGCTCACCAAGAGGTCAGTGTTCACCTCGAACTCTACACCCATCACATTAGTTCTGAAACAAAGAGCCAGTGGACTAGGTTTTACTAAGTTCGCGTAGAACTGGTGAATCAGGCGTAGGTAGTACTTTTGGTGAATCTTGACAAGTGGTGTCAAGTGCACTGCCTCAAAAAGAGGTAATATATCAAAGTTTGCATGACGGATAGAATCGAAGTCAACGAATCTACCTGTCATGATCTTTTTGTGTCAGATAACAGAATTATACCTCTCTTTGGCGGCTAGACTGCAGAAGAGTGAGTCATTGAGCTCTGTCCTCGCATTTTTGCTCGAGGATCCCATCAAACCTTTTCTTTTGGCATCCGGTGCTGTGGATTTCTTGGACCGTGGCCTTATAGGCCTGTGAGGTCCTCCAACGGTGGTTTTGATTCGGATTCTCTCAGACATTTGAAAAAATGTGTCTTTAGGGAGATTTGAGAGATTTTTAAGGAAAAATATATTTTCAACCGTAAAAAGTTGAAATAAAGGTGATGGGGAATGAGATTAAGGATTCTAAGGAGTGTTTTTGTGAGATTTTGGACCAAAAAAGGAGATTTTTTAAAGAGAAAGTTTCATGGTTTTGAAAATGGCATGAAAACTCTGAAAAACTAAAGCGATTATTTATAGAATCGCGATACCAGTCGACTGGGTTAGGTCACCAATCGACTGGGTCCTTCACTGAATTGGGAATTTTTGACATACCAGTTGACTGGGTCGGGATATCAGTCGACTGGGTAAATTGGCAGAGATATACCAGTCGATTGGGTTATCCATACCAATCGACTGGGCAGTTACCAAAAATTCAAATTTTGGCTCCAAACAGGGTCTTGTATTACCAATCGACTAGGTACTTGGACTAGTTGACTGGGTGAAAAGGCAGTGTATTACCAGCCGATTGGACCCTTAAAAGAAATCTCAAACTTAGAGTTTTAGCACGAAATTTGTTTATCTATGCCATCTTGAGTGAGGAAAATATTAAATAAGGTTTAATACTCATTCACTAGATGTCAAATATGCATATGATAAATGATGATATAATGAAACATACAGTTTATCATAGTTTATTAAGCCCATTGACAGTCTAATCTTACAAAAACTAGCTTCCCTTAAGGGTTTTGTAAGAATATCAGCTATTTGATCTTCTGAAGAAATGAATTCTAGTCTTATATCACTTTTTTGAGCATGGTCTCTTATGAAATGATGTCTAATTTCTATGTGTTTGGTTCTAGAATGTTGGATAGGGTTTTTGGTTAAGTTGATAGCACTGGTGTTATCACAATGAATTGGAATATCTTTAAAGTTTATGCCATAGTCTTCTAGTCGTTGTTTCATCCACAACACTTGCGCATAATAACTTTTGGCTGCTATGTATTACGCCTCGACGGTTGATAGCGCAACCAAGTTTTGTTTCTTGGAAAACTAGGAGGTTAGCATTGCATCTAAGAATTGGCATGTTCCACTAGAGCTTTTTCTATCTAACCTACACCCCGTAAAATCAGCATCTGAATATCCTACACGCTCAAAAGATGAATCTCTAAAGTACCATAATCCTAGGTTTTGAGTCCTTTGTAGATATCTAAGGATTCTTTTTACTGTAATCACATGTGATTCCTTAGGATTAGCTTGAAATCTAGCACACATGCATACACTGAACATTATATCAGGTCTACTTGCAGTTAAATAAATTAAAGCTCCTATCATGTTCCAATAAGTTTTAGTGTCTACACACTTAGCTTCTTCATCAAGGTCAAGTTTTTTAGAAGTGCTCATAGGAGTGCCAAGTAACTTTGAGCGTTCCATCCCGAACCTTTTTAGTAGGTCCTTGGTGTATTTTGATTGATTGATAAAGATGCCTCTTTTCAATTATTTGATTTGAAGTCCAAGGAAGTAGGTAAGCTCTTCTATAATGCTCATTTCAAATTTACCTTGTATGCACTTAGCAAACTCTTGACACATAGATTCATTAGTAGCACCAAATATGATATCATCAACATATATTTGGACTAGTAGTATGTCATTTTTGTGAGTTTTTGTGAAGAAGGTTGTGTCTATTTTTCCTCTTTTAAAATTATTTTCAATTAAAACTTATTTAATCTTTCATACCAAGCTCTCGGAGCTTGCTTCAACCCATATAGGGCTTTAGAAAGCTTGTAGACATGATCTGGAAGACTAGGATTTTCAAAACCAAGAGGTTGCTCAATATATACCTCTTCTTCTATAAAGCCATTTAAAAATACACTTTTTACATCTATTTGAAATAATTTAAACTTGTTAAAGCATGCAAAGGCTAATAACATTCGAATAGCTTCTAATATTGCTACGGGAGCATAGGTCTCATCAAGTTCTATTCTTTCGTCTTGATTATATCCCTTAGCAACTAGTCTAGCCTTATTTCTAGTTACTATTCCATTTTCATCCATCTTGTTTCTAAATACCCATTTAGTTCCTATTATAGTATGATTCTTTGGTCTAGGAACTAGATTCCATACATTGTTTCTTTCAAATTGTTTTTATTTCTTCTTGCATGGCATTTATCCAATCAACATCCTTCTCGGCTTCTACAAATGTTTTAGGTTCTATTTGAGATAGATAGGCTACACAATTGCAAATATTTCTAATAGAGGAACGATTTTTTACCCCTTGTGAAGGATCACCAATCACTTGATCGATTGGGTGATAATTTACATACCTCCAATCTTTGGGAAGACTATCTTCTTATTAACTTGTAGATAGTTGGTTAAGTTTGAGAGCTTCTATCTCTTGATTTGTTTGAGGTAGGCTCTCCTTTGGGTCAACAATGGGAGTAGGTGTTTCCGTTCTTGGAATGAAGTATGCATCATCATTGAAAGAAACTACTCTACTACTAATTGTGTTAGACTCATCAAAGGCTATATATACGGATTCTTCTACCACTAGTGTTCTCTTGTTGAAGACTCTATAAGCTTTACTAGAGGTTGAATATCGTAGAAATATACCCTCATCGGTCTTTGAGTCAAATTTACCCAAGTTAGTTTTATTGTTATTTAGGATAAAGCATTTATAACCAAAAGCACGAAAATATGAGATATCAGGTTTTCTACCTTTCTATAATTCATATGGAGTTTTGTTGAGTATAGACCTAATTAATATTTTGTTTAAGATATAGCAAGAGGTGTTTATTGCTTCCACCAAAAAGTATTTTGGCAAGCTATTTTCACAAAGCATTGTTCTTGCAAATTCTTCTAGAACTCTATTTTTCCTCTCAACAACTCCATTTTGTTGAGGAGTTCTAGAAGCTGAAAAGTTGTGATCAATTCCATTTTCATCACAAAATTTTGAAAAGCTTTGGTTTTCAAATTCTTTACCATGATCACTTCTAATACTTGAAATACAAATATCTTTTTCATTTTGAATCTTTTTACAAAAGTTTTCAAATCCTTTGTAAGCTTCATCCTTGTAAGCAATAAAGATAACAAATGTATATCTTGAATAGTCATCAACAATAACAAGAGCATATTGATGGCCACCTAGACTAAGGGTACTTATTAGACTAAATAAGTCCATATGCAAAAGTTCCAATAGTCTAGTAGTTGAGACTACATTTTTTGATTTAAAAGAAATTCTAGTTTGTTTTCCCATTTAACGAACGTCACACACCTTGTTTTTTTCAAATTTGATTTTCGGAAGTCCAATGACTAAATCTTTTCTTTAAATGATTTTCTGCAAATCTATGTTCACATGACCAAGTCTTCTATGCTATAGCCACGGGTTTTCACTAAAAGCTGGAAAACATTTTTCATTTTCCGAATGCAAGGATTTTAAATCCACTATGTAGACATTTTCTTGTCTATGGACAACAAACTTGATCTTGTTACTCTTGATGTCTACAACTAGATAATGAGAGGTTTCAAATATGACTTTGTTACCTTTATCACATAGTTGACTAATATTTAGTAAGTTTGGCTTAAGACCTTGCACATATAATACATGATCAATGGTTGAGAAATCATTACCAACTTTTTCATGCCCGAAGATCTTTATCTTTGTGTTGTCTCCAATGGTGACATGTCTGCCATCTCTTAGAGTTAGCTCTTTGAATACACTTCAATCACCGGTCGTGTGCTTTGAGCATCCACTATCAAGGTATTAACAATTATCTTTTTCTTTGGTGCATGGATACACAATTGCACTGTTAGGTACCCAAAATTTCTTGGGTCTTTTGGGATTAGTCCTATAAAATACGGTTCCTTTAGGGACCCATACTTTCTTAACATTGTAAGGTATTCTATATCTATAGATATGTTGTTGATGCACAATCCTAAGATAATAGCTATTGAAATTTCTAGAATTTCTTAGTTGTGCATGTCTATGGCTTCTTGGATGAGTATTCCTAGGATACATGTTTCTATTGTGCATGTCATTTCTAGGAAATATATGATGGTGATTCCTAGGATATATGCTTGCATTATTGTGAACATGCATTTTATTTCTAAGATACACATGATTGTAATTCCTAGGATATGCATGTGTAATGTGCAAGTTTTGAATATACATATTATCTCTAAGATTCATATAGTGGTTACTCCTAGGATGTGTATATGCATTTCTTGAATGATTGTTCCTAGCATTTGCATTTCTTGAGTGAGCATACATATATACATGAGTATTTTTAGGATGCTTAATTCTTGTATATATATTAGAATTAGTATTTTTAGACCTACTAGCATTCATTGAAGAAGTGCTTTTAACCTTGCTAGTCGTCTTTGAAGTAGAGGCTTCATTCACACATGGTGCTTTCATGAATAAGGTCTTTTTTTATTTTTGCTTGCCTAATGGAGAATAATCTAACCCAAATTTTCCTCTACTTAATCTTTGGTAAGATAGTACTTCATCTAGCTTTTCTTTTCCAAGCATAAGTCTTGATATGGTGCCATTCAATTCTATTATTTTCTTCTTTAAGTTTTCATTTTCATCTTTAAGAAAATCTTAAGAAGAATTATAAAGCAAGGAAGATAGTGTTTATTTTTTCTTTCTTTAAACCTTCCATCTCTTTAGAAAGAGATAACACCTCCTCTTTGAGAATGGTGTTCCTAGAATCAAATTTCTTTAATTCTTCATGCATTTCATTTACGACCTTTATTAATTCTTCACTACTGCTAACAATGTTATTATTAGAAGGGAAAGAATTTGATACCTCATTTTCGTCGTCGATTGCCATAAGACATAGGTTAGCAATCTCCTTGTATCTGACCTCATTGTCTAAGGATTCTTCTTCTTCGTCATCACTCCAAGTGGTTGCAATCATAGCTTACTTTTTGAAGCTCTTATATGGTTTGCTTGTCACTGTACAATCGGCCTTGATGTGACCGGGCTTCTTGCAACCATAACACATAAGTTGTTCTCTTTTTGAAGTGGGATCCTTTGTGTATGGTTTCTTGCTTTTCTTCAAGAATCTATGAAACCGCTTGGTGATTTGAGCCGTCTCACCATCTTCTTCGCTGCTCTCCACCTCTTCTTCCATTTTTTCCTCTTTATTGCTAGTAGAGGCTTTAAGAGCAATAACCTTTTTCTTTTTCTCATCATCATTGACAACGGGATTCATTTCTTCCATCTTGTATGTCAATAGTGATCCGAAAAGTGTTTCGACATCAAGTTTGTCGAGATCTTTGGCCTCCGTGATGACCGTCTTCTTTGCTTTCCAAGTGGATGGCAAAGACCTTAAGATTTTTCTTGTTAGTTCAAATTCCTCAATGTTCTTGCCAAGAATCTTCAAACCGTTAACAATAGTGGTGAAACGTGAGTGCATTTGAGAAATTGTTTCGTTAGAAGACATTTTGAAAGATTCATACTCGAACACTAGCATAAAAAATTTTGATTTTTTAACTTCCCTAGTTCCTTCATATGTAACTTGCAATTTATCCCAAATCTCCTTAGCAGAAACATAAGCAGAAATATCTAAAGCACAATGTAAAATACTTGTGGCTCTACTATTTGGAGACATCATTCTATAATCCTCTTCATTGAACTTAGTTTTAAGTTTAGGTATTGTATGATTAATTTCTCTAATAGTTATTTCCTTTGTAAGAATTCTAGGTCCTTCCTTAATGACTCTCCATAAATTATAATCTTGTCCGTCGACAAAAATTCTTATCATGTTTTTCCAATAGTTATAGTTGGAGCCATTGAACAAGGGAGGCCTAGTGTAAGAATGTCCTTTAGAGTAGCTATTTAATACCATCGGATCAACTCAAGGATTTTAAGCCTGAAATTGAGAACGAGGCTCTGATACCAATTATAGACTAGGGTTCTAACCTAAGAGGGAGGTGAATTGGGTTTTTAAAAACTTTTGGTAATTATTGACAAGTTTATAAAAACAGTTAAATGCATAAGCATACAAACAAGTAATGTGCTTTAAGTAAAAGAGTTTAAGGAAGAAAAAATGCAAACTTAGTTTATAGTGGTTCGACAATATCGGATTCCTTCCGACCCTACGTCCAATCTCTTCAAGGAACCTCCTTGAAGTAATCAACTAAAACTTTTAGTCATACAACTTCACGGGTATTGTACAAACCTTACAATCAATCATTTCCTCTTGGAAGCTATTCCCTTCCTTGCAAAAGCTAATCTCTTCCTCACGGAAGCTTGCAAAGAAGTGTTTAATTCTAAACACTCTAAGAGTTATTACAACTCTTTCTCCTTTACAATAAATGTGATTTATTGTAAAGTAAAGGTAGAGAGATAGCAATGAATGCTTTTACAAATGAACAATATCTCTCTTTCAATAATAAGCTTGAAGAATGGCTCAACAATAAAATTTTCAAAACTTTTGAGAATTAATGAGCAAACTTATGAATTGAGTGTGTAATCTTCTTGTTTTAAATGCTCATTGAAGTGGGTTTATATAACCTTGAATCAATATGGCCGTTAGACACTGACTTGGTAGGTTTTGTGCATTAAATACTCAAGTTTCGCGTCTCAAACGGTTATATTTTCGAATTACCAGTCGACTGGGTCTTTGTACCAGTCGACTGGGTTAAGTGAGAAATCTCACTTTTAGGCTATGAGAGAGTACCAATCGACTGGGTCCTAAGCACCAGTTGACTGGGAACTCACTGTCCCAGATGCCAGTCGACTGGGTGCTCTACACTAGTCGATTAGGGACATTTTGTCCCATACCCCAGTCGACTAGTAAATTTGAGCCAGTCGACTGGGTTGCTCTTCAACCTAGTTTTTAATGTAATAAAACTGTTTTTGACTTGGAAGTATTTGAATTAATAGTTTTGTTAAAATTATTTTGTAAAAAGAGCCATTAGACAAGCTACTTACTTGAACATAAGAGATTTACAATTGGTTTCAAGACCTTAATGCTTATTCTATATCTTCTGTCTTGTCTTGGCGTCTGATATGGGTTGAGTTCTTGTATTTTGATTCTTTGCTGAAAGCTTTTACCGTTTAAACACTTAGATAAAACTGTTAGTACAATTAGAGTAGTGTTTTGTCATTATTAAAATTAGATAAAGGTCGACAATATATATATATATATATATATATATATATATATATATATATTTATATGTGTGTGTGTGTGTGTGTGTGTGTAAAAACCAACAGTCAAAAACCAAATCTCCTTTGGTTGCCACGAACAGACTTGCTGTCTAACATGCAAATTGCATGTTATACAACTAACACCTGTAGTCAGGTGTTGGTTTTTCTTTTTTCTTTTTCTTTTTCTTTATGCTTTCTACGCGTCCTTTTTTTTTATAGAAATTAAATCTTTTGCATATATATATATATATATATATATATATATATTTCAACTCCATGTTATATTTATTAAATTACTTCTTTACCCTTTCGTTACGAATACGGATATTACAATTTGTTATCCAACTAGCATCAGTGTATCCTTCTAAAACTGTTGGATACCCTTTTATAACTTATACCAAAATTAATGGTCATTTTCAAATATCTAAAGACCTTATATACAGCCTCCCAATGATCATTGCTAGGACAATTAGTAAATCTACTTAGCTTCCCTACAACAAAAGAAATATCAGGTCTTGTACAAGTCATGACATACATTAAATAATCAATTGCTTTAGCATACTTGTAATGACCCATCCCGAGTTGGCCACCCCCGAGATAGTGTCATC
Source organism: Bretschneidera sinensis (assembly GCA_023935145.1). NCBI lineage: Eukaryota > Viridiplantae > Streptophyta > Magnoliopsida > Brassicales > Akaniaceae > Bretschneidera > Bretschneidera sinensis. The sequence goes on from CM043699.1 coordinate 89,569,945, forward strand.
ACATTTTGAAAATCCCAGCGCGACACATATATGCAACAATAAAAATAACACCAATAGAAATTTTTACATCAATTCTCAACCCTAAACAGGGGAGATACATCATTCTGATATTGACTTAAACATTATATACAACGTAAAATGCATGAATATTTACAAATAAATTTTTATTTTATTTTCTCATTAGTCTGAGGATGTGGACACGTACATAGATTAGAGATAATGATTTTGTCTGAACCTCAACTCACTAAACTATTTGTCATGCCTGCTACCTGAAATCATTGTAAAATGAGGGGTGAGCTTCACAAGCTCAGTGAATTAAATTTACTAGAAGTACTCAATTTGTATAAATGGTCTTTTAATATTTAATCATTTATATCTCACACAACTTGATACTAGTATTCTACTATCACTACACATATCATAAGTCCTATTCTCTATCAATCTCTTCTTCTTAAATATTTGTTTACCTTAAGACCATCAATTATCTCATAATTACATTGTAATGAGGTTCACAACATAAAGTCTACCATTTAGATGGTTCTTATCATATCATACTTCTATGTTTATTTCTCACCATAACTGTCTCTCTGTGAGAATCATTCATCTATAAATAAATGTACAATAACAAACAACACTTCAGCATTTCAGTAATGCAATCAATATTTAAAACAGATGCAATGCATGAATTATTATTAGGGAACATCTTCCCACATGTCGACATGTTTTTTATCTTAAACCGGCCCCCTCCCGGTTCTTTATTTCCAGCATATACTGGCTATCACGGTTTTTCTTTATTTCCAGCATATATCGACTGTCACAGTTTTTCAATTAGACCGGCCCCCTCCCAGTTCTTTTATTTCATGCATATGCATATGAACAATGATATGAAATATGCATATGAACAATAACATAAAAACAAACATGAATTCAAATATTTAAATTAGCTATCCTGATTATTCTCAAATTATTATTTGAAAAAAATCCACTAAATTCCTCTCCTCATAAATCACATCAAATTATCCATCATAGTTTGTCAAGATCCACTAAATTTCATCTCCTCATAAATCGTATCAAAACATCAATCATAGCTCATCAAGAATTTCACTTATCGTTTTTATTATTAAATCAACTTATTATTCCAAAAATATTATTTCTCATAAAATAATTCTCTACACATCCACTTTTCATATCACACCTATAAACCAATTTTCATCTATCACCGAAGCATAAGCTAATAATCAATTTTAATATTATCATTAGATATTCCATTTTTTATCTAGATTACTTAAAGTAAATCTAACTCACCATGTAGCACTTAGACCTACCCGTGGATCACCTCATTGCATTTCCCGTTCCTCTCAGCAATTTCCTCCGGTTGCTGATCGTCAACACCTGATATAATATTTATATTAAATTTCTAATGAATTCTTCAATTCTTTATAATTCACACCTTTTGAAAATTCTCACTGTGAATTCCAAGAAATTTCATGTATGCTAAATTTCAAAAAATAAACTTCACGTTATTACCTTATGTTTTTTTTAGAGTTCCCTGTAGGTCTCTATAAAATTCTCCCGTAAACTCTTTCAAAATTTTTCTCTTTCTGTCCCCAAGTGTTTTGAGAAATAGAGTAGTTTGAATTGTAAAAGGAAGAAACCAAACAGGATTTGGAAATGAATAAAAAAATTCAATTTATAAAACATTTTAAGCGATAGTTACTGCTTTTCACTATTCCAATTTGAACTATGCAGCATAAATTTGTCAATGTTGCAACATCTGGACTTCCAGGTGTTGCATGATTTTTTTTCCTTTCTTTTTCTTTTTTTCCTTTCCTTTATACTGTTCATGATTTTTTTTTAATTTTCTTTGAAACTATGCCTCCACGCGTCCATTTTTTTTAAGAATTGTTTTATTCAAATAATAATAAACCTTTCACATATATTTCATTTTAATTTCATGTCATATTTATTAAATTACTTCTTTACCCTTACTTTACGAATACGGGTATTATAATACTCCAATTGTGCAATTGCTCTACCATTATTCTTAGATAATTTGATACTATTATCAAATGGTGTTCTTACAGGTGTGCTTTCTAAGTGATCAAATTTCTTAATAATTTTATCAATGTAATGAGATTGTGTTAAAGTTAGGCTATCATTATCTCTTATAGTTTTGATATCTAAAATAACACCAGCCATACCCATACCTTGCATGTCAAAATTATCTAACAGAAATTTTTGGGTATTTTGAATTTGTTCTAAGTCAATACCAAATATCAACATGTCATCTACGTACAGACATATGATAACACATTTACCATTAATGAACCTATTGTATATACACTTATTAGATTCATTAATTCTGAAACCATTTGATAGTATTACTTTATCAAATTTCTCATGCCTGTTTTAGGGCTTGTTTAAGTCCATATAAAGACTTAACTAATTTCTATACTTTATGCTTTTGTCTCTTAACTACAAAACCTTCTAGTTGACTCATATACACTTATTCCTTTAATTTACCATTCAAGAATGTTGTTTTAACATCTATTTGATAAATTTCAAGCTTGTATATGTAAGCTAATGCAATAAGAATTCTAATTGTGGCTATCCGTGTAATCGGTGCATAGGTGTCAAAATAATCAACACATTCTTTTTGTGTAAATCCCTTAACTACTAACCTTACCTTGAATTTATCAACTGTACCATCCACCCTTAATTTTTTTTTTGTTGAAAATTCACTTGCATCCAATTGTTTTGTTCCCCATTATGGAGTCCATTTCATCATTTAGAGCCTCTTTCCAAAATGCAACATCTTGAGACTTTACAGGCTTTTCATAAGTTTATGGATCAGAGTCAATATCAAGACAATTGGAATAAAATTACTTATTGAATTCCTAGTTCTTTTTACCAAATACATGTAAGATCGGGTCCATAAGTCTTAGAAGTCTTAACTCTTTTGTTCTTTCTAAGTTCCACTTCATTTTCATCTATTTTCTTCCTTGAACTTTGTTCTTGTTCATTACTGTCTGAAACAATCTTAGGAAGTGTCTTGAACCTATTTTCATCGAAAATAACATCCCTAGATTCAATGATGGAATTTATTGAATAATAATTATTTGGCTCCACCACCATGATTCTATAAGCTTTACTATGAAGTGCGTATCCGAGAACAATACATTTTATTCCTATTTCACCCAAGTTCTTTCTTTATGGTTCAGGAACTCTAATTATAGCTCTACAACACAACACCTTAAGGTAGTCTAGATTAGGCTTACTATTCTTCCATAACTCATAAGGTGTTACTTTATTTCTTTTTGTAGGGATTCTATTTAAAATGTGATAAGCCGTTAAAAGTGCTTCTCCCCAAGGCCCATATTCTAGACCAGAGTTAGAAAGCATGGCATTAACCATCTCTTTTATAGTTCTATTTTTCCTCTCTACTACACTATTTTGCTATGGTGTATAAGGGGCAGTGATCTCATGAATTATTTAATGTGTCTCAAAATAAGTAGGATTATAATACTTACCCCCCTTATTAGTTCTAAGACATTTAATTCTATTGTCACATTGAAGTTCTACTTCATTCTTTAAAACAGAAAAACTATGCATAGCTTCATCTTTAGAATGTAACAAATAAACATAACAATATCATGTACAATCATCTATAAAAGTTACAAAAGATTTTTTTCCTCCTAAAAAAGGTGTAGCATGCATATCACATAAATCATTATGAATTAAATCTAAAATTTTTGAATTTCTTTGAACACTTGAAAATGGTTTTCTAGTGATTTTAGTAAGCATATTTGTTCTTCAATATTCCATGGTTATATCAAATTTTGAAAGTAAATCTAACTTTATCATATCATTTAATCATCTAGCATTTACATGTCCTAAACGATTATGTCAAAGAAAAGCAGAACATTCAACAATATAAGCATAAATCATACTCATATTATTAATATTGAATTTAAACGTCCCCTCATACATATATCCCTTTCTAACAAAAATACCTCCCTTAGAGAGTACAAACTCATCAACCTCAAATACTAGCTTGAACCCATTTTTGTTAAAGAGGGTGAGGGTTTTTCCAGAAGTGAACTCTAGCTGTATTTTTCCCTTTCCTATCACTGGTACAATGGGTGAATTTCCCATGTACAGGAAAGTACCATTAGCCATTGCTGCATAGTTCTTAAAGAAATTTTCTTTGCACACATGTCTCGTTGTACCAGAATCAATCCACCAAGTTTCATTGTCCTCAAGGACATTTGCTTCAGAAATCACAACCACAAATTCTTGTAGTGTTTTTCCCTTTTTCTTCAACAAATGACAATCTCTCTTGAAATATCCCAGTTTCCTACAATTGAAGCAAAAACTCTTAGTTTTCTTATTTTTAGAAAACTTTGCTGGTGGGTTCTTTTTCTTGTGAGATTTCCGAGAGTGCTTCTTTAAAGTTTCTCCTTCCTCTACCGTATTGATCTTGGAGAGGGCTTATTCCTTGCCTTTTTTCACAAGTCCTCCTCAATATGGAGATGGTTGCCTAACTCCTCAAGAGTCAAGTCTTCATTTTGGTGCTTCAAACGATTCTTGAAATTCTTCTATAAATGAGGCAGCTTGTCTATAATGGTTATGACTGTTATGCTCTCGTCCATTTTTAAATTATGTTGAGTAAATTGATCTAATATAGTTTAATCTCAATATATTGATCCATAACACCATGAGTATCAATCATTTTAAAATTATTAAACTTTGTAATAATATAACGCTAACTTGTTACGTCCTCCTTCATATAGATTGCATAAAGTATGCAAGTTAGTTAAGTCTTTATATGGACTTAAACAAGCCCCAAAATAATGGCATGAGAAATTTGATCAAGTACTACTCTTAAATGGTTTCAGAATTAATGAATCTAATAAGTGTGTATACAGTAGGTTCATTAATGGTAAAGGTGTTATCATATGTTTGTACGTAGATGACATGTTGATATTTAGTACTGACTTAGAACAAATTCAAAATATCAAGAAATCTCTGTTAGATAATTTTGACATAAAAGATATGGGTGTGGCTGATTTTATTTTAGGTATCAAATCATAGGAGATAATGATAGCCTAACTTTAACACAAAATCTCATTACATTGAGAAAATTATAAAGAAATTTGGCCACTTAGAAAGCACACATGTAAGAACACAATTTGATAATAGTATCAAATTAACTAAGAATAATGGTAGAGCAATTGCACAACTAGAGTATGTTAGAGCAATTAGTTGTTTAATGTATGTCATGACTTGTACAAGACCTAATATTTCTTTTGCTATAGGGAAGCTAAGTAGATTTACTAGTTGTCCTAGCAATGATTGTTGGGAGGCTGTACATAGGGTCTTTAGATATTTGAAAAGACCATTAATTTTGGTATAAGTTATAAAAGGGTATCCAACAGTTTTAGAAGGATACACTGATGCTAGTTGTGTAACAAACTGAGAGAAAGATCACCCACAAGTGGTTAGGTATTCACTCTTGGTGAGGGTGTCGTATCTTGGGCTTCCAAGAAACAAACCTATATCACTGATTCTACCATGGCATCTGAATTTGTGGCATTGGCAGTAGGGAGTAAAAAAGCCAAATGGTTAAGGAATTTATTATTAGAAATTCCTGTGTGGCTTAAACCCATGGCTCCAATTTCAATTCGATGTGACAGTGAGGCAACATTAGCAAGGGCCCTATATCAATGTCTACAATGGAAAGTCTAGACATATCGGATTGAGACATAGCTATGTAAGACAATTGATTACTGATGGAGTAATTACGATTGAATTCGTAAGGTCCATAGGAAACTTGGCGGATCTTTTAACCAAGGGATTTGTAAGAGAATAAGTGGTTAAAACATCACAAGGGATGAGTCTCAAGCCCATACGATAGGATCACCAATGATGGAACCTCGACTCAACTCTTATTAAATCTAAGTCTTGAGTTCAATGAGACAAAGTACATCATTAGTAGTGATTGCAAGCATCTAGATTTATATTTCCATCCCAAGAGTTATGATGCTTGGAACCGTAATGATAAAATGTAGGTGAACTATGAGTTCTTAATAAGCTTATAAGAGATTTTCTTTGGTATGTTAAATTATGGAACATACTTTATTAGCTTATCTAGTGAGTGTGAAGTGTGGCCGCTTCTGTTGAGTTTAAAGGCTTGACTTTAGAGCACTCATGATATAAGATACATGACACAAGGCCTTCAAAAGTGTTGGCACTAATTTCTGGTAAATTCTAAGAGGAGAAGTCTGGTGTGTTAGACATGTTCGGTTAAACAAATAGGACTTGTGGTTCAAGGTATTACACTACCACATATTTTGTTTAACTTTGATGTGTTTTCACTAAGTGAATATTCAAGTCCTAAAGACATCTTCATTTATGCATGAACTTCAATGGATGATAAAGATCAGTTCTTCAAGGTTTTATCGAGTCAAATTATTTTGAAAATGGTGGGGGATTGTTGATGATTTTCAAAATAAATTTGATTTTAAGTTTGAGATATTTTAGAAAATCAAAGGAAAGGAGAAAAGAAAAAGAAAAAAACTAATTTTTGATTTTGAGAGTTGATACAGTCGACTATAAACTTCATACAGTCGACTGAGTGGTGTATACAGTCAACTAAATAGAAGGAAGAAAATTCCTTGAACTCTCTGTAACTTTTTAAATCGACTGAAAACATGGTCCAGTCTACTGTATGTTCGAAAATTTTGAATTTTAAGAACATTTGGTCAGTTGAATGTGAAAAGAAGTGTCATTTGTGAAGGATCACTTGATATTCAGTTTAATTCTGTTTTAAACTGAAACAAAATGTCTCTAATAGAAAGACACTCATTTTAACACATATAAGTGTGTTTAACTGTCAAAATTAAAGAATACAAATTACAATCAGATTTTTTGGTTTTTTCTCTTCTTCATCTCCGTCTTTTAAAATACTGATTTACTTATGTCCATAAATCTTGCAAATTTTCAGACATAAGCGTTATTTATCCATAAACTCTTAGAAGCTGTTGTGGGTTATTTTTCACAAGTGCAAAGTGCAAAATAACATCAGAGTTTCATTGTATCTTAGAGGAAATTCACCAGTAACTTATTGCACTATGAGGGGCGAATTAAACTTTGAAAAAAGTGACATGGTCATGCCTTGAAGCCTTTCTCTCTCTCACTTATTTTGATAAACAACCCTCACTTTAAGCAATATTTTCCCCACTTGAAATAAACACTTACGTCGGGGATAAAACTAACGATTACTTAGCATTTTATACGATGAAAATCAAAGTTTAACATCAACAAGCGCTTAATTTTATAACTTATAATCGAAATTCATTTTATCGAGGCGAAGTAGAACACAAGATTAGAGAAATGGTAAAGTTAGTTCTAAAAATATTGGTGGGTTAAAAGAAGGTTACTTTCTCGATTTCCTTTTTTTTATAACAAAAGAACTAAAGAAGTGTGGGGGCTTTGTTGATATGACTCATGAACTTTAAATAACTAAAAAATTGTAATAATTGAAACATATAATTAAGATAAAATATTCATTATTCCTTGTGACAACGATAAGTGATTTTACTAAATAAATTAACTGACACTCACATTCTATTTATGTTTTTATATATATTGTCTTCACATTTTCTTATAAAATAAATGATAATTATTGGTTTAATTTCATCCAAATTTATCAAATCCCTAAGGAAAAGAGTTGAGCCATATAAAGAATTTAATTTTCTTAATACAAGTAAATATATACTAATAATTTTACACTTTCAATTTGTGGCAAACAAATGGTTAGAATTAAGCATGGATGATTTAAAAAAAAATCTAATTAGATGTGTAAATCATTAGCATTATATATGTTTCATATTAAAAAAATTATAAAAATCAATCGCAATTAGCTTGAGAATCAAATCCATACACACAAAAGAATCTCTTTTATCCTAGTGTTATCATGTATCTGTAAAATCTAAAAAAAAAAAAAGATTAAAAAGTCAACTATAGCAGGGCACTTGAGGTGAATGAGTTTGATTTTGGTGGAGCTAAGCTGTGAGATTTCACAGTTTGGTCGCAAAATTAAATTATCAGTTTGATAGTGATCTTATTTTTTTGAAATACTCATCAAAATGTGTAAATTTAAAAAATACCATCTTCAATAGCGAAGGATTGTTGGTGGCGTGTGAACAGAGTGTCGAGACTTTTAGTTGCCATTCGATAGAACTGAAGGATAATTTTTCAACAATATTAAAGGTACATTTTTTTTTGTCTATTAATTGGTTTAATATCTTCAAAAACTCTCGAAATAAAAAGTTAAATAAATATATTTATTAACTTACTTTGTTATCTTTATATTTATATTATAAAAATTTGAATTGTTATTTATACTGCAAGGACAAAAAGACGGAGGGAAAATGTTAACTTATCCTAAGGATATGATGGCAATTGGCCGTAGAATAGAAAAGATGTACAGAAATTCTACTTGGTTTGCTTTAAATTATTTTACAATAAACAAAATTTTAAGAAGTACTTTAAACACTCTTATATTTATTTAAACATTAAATCGGTTAAAGCATATGGTTATATTATAAATTGAAAATAAGCAAACGAAAAATTCTGTAAATCATTGGGGTTAACCACAAAAACAAACCCATTAGTTAACTAATTTAATATTTTAAGATAAACAAAGTAAAAAAAGAGTTAGTAAATCAGATTGATTCAATCAAAACCAATCCGTCTGAATCGGATTTTCTTTCCCTGTATTATCTGCCTTTTCCTCTTCTCTACATAATTCTTTTCTTTGACCATATACTCTCTCTCTCTCTCTCTCTCTCTCTCTCTATACACTTTTCTAGTTTGAGGGTTCTTTTCTTCTCCATACCCTAATTCTCCTTCTCCTCAATTACCCACTAAAGTCCCTTGCTTTAATTTCTCTTTTATTTTCTTCATTGACTTTCTGTCTCTCTCCATCAATGGCAAATTTCACTTATTCTTCTTCTTTTGCTTTAGCTGAGAATCCAGTGAACTCAGCTGGTTCTTCGTATGCAGCTGTTGACGATGATCTCGATGACGCTTGCAGTATTTGTCTCGAGCCTTTCACCACTCAAGACCCGGCTACTGTATGATCTCCACTTTTATCCTTTTTTTTTTTGCTTAATTGTTTATGTGCATAGCAATGTGTGGTGTTTTCTAGTCTTAATTTTACGGTGATCGCATTTTTTTTAAGATTATGTGGCACTGTTTGATTAGAATTTTGTGATTACTGTTTACTGATTTCTGAAGATTAGATATCGATGCATTTTTTTCCCTTAAAATTTCTTCGAATTGACTGTTGAAGGGGAAAGTATTGAATACTCTTTAGAGTGGATGTTCTGATATTATGATTGACCATGATCATTATCTAGTTTGAGGGTTTGTTGGGATGTGTTATTTAGATGAGTTCTTTGATCTCCAACTGCTATTTTTCCACTCTTTGATTCACTGGGTTACTGATTTGATTAGTTGTAATAAACAAACTGCGATTTTTCTTCACTCACACTGTTTAATGAATTCATGTTTGATATATTGTGTTTCCCCATAAATAGCTCATCAAATAGGCCGAGGAGGCCTTGTCTCAATGGTTAATGCCGAGCCCTAGGTCCTAAAGCTCCCATGTTTGGGTGGTGTGTGTTTTACTAATAGAAAAAATAGCTCCTCAAGAAAACAGATCCGTGAGAAGGAAAGAGAAAACTTTGAACTCGTTTATTGTTGTTATTATCATTATTATTTTTTTCTCCCTGAAGGTTAGTTAGACATGAAGCTGAGTGAACATACTATTGTAACAATTTATATTTCTCAAAAATGTTCTAACAGAAATGCAAGAATTCGAGATAATGAAAGCTAACAAATAACAGTCTATCTTTTGCTTCTACTGTTCTAAAACAAATTAAGATGTTATAGTACCCTCTCTCTGATTATAATTGCTGCTGATTGAGATGTTATAGTACCCTCTCTCTGATTATAATTGCAGCTGATGTAAAGTTGTGTTTAGTTTCAACTAAGTTCTGAGCATCAACCTTTTGAACATTCATTTTTTGTTTCAGGTCACCAGTTGCAAACATGAATACCATCTTCAGTGCATTCTTGAATGGTAGTTTCCTTCACCCTAACTCCCCGTCTCGTTTGCACAAGGAATGGAATGGGAATGAAATAAAATTAATACTCTAAAGATGAAGCTTAGATAGATTGAGGGAATGATATGATGGTATTTTTATTGGTAAACTACTTTGGTTCATACCCAATGGAAAGGAATAGAAATACCATCTTAAATATGGCAATCCTATTTTTTCCCATTGGACACGAGAGAACATATTTTACCAACAAAAACATCAACACCTCATCCCCTCAATCCCAGTTTTATATCATCAATTTTATTTCATTCTCATTCCATTCTTTGTGCCAAACCAAACAGGCTCTTAGTTTATGCTTTTTGAGTTGTTGTCTTAGTGATTTTAATATTTACACTCTTTGCCTAGGCGCATGAATTGTGTGTTTCTATCATGTCGATTTTTTTTCCTGATTGAACTTATTTCTTGTTTAGGTCACAAAGAAGCAAAGAGTGCCCAATATGTTGGCAGTTACTTGTCCTGAAAGACCCTGCTAGGTATACAACCTTAAAAAGGGCTCACTCTCTCTCCCTCTGACATACAGAAACATGAATACAAGTTTGGACTGTACGACTTACTATTATGAATAGTTGCAACAGGCCTATTGTGTGTGCATGAGTGTACATTCGTTTGTTGTGTTTTTTCAATTATTGCATATTTTGTAGCCAAGAGCTTTTAGCTGCTGTTGAGAGTGAACGACGCTCCCGGTCCAGGAACATATCTCCTGCTCTGTCCAGAACTGTTCTTCATTTCCGTGATGATTTTGACGTTGAAGAGGTGATTTACTTGGTTCAATATGGTGTTTTATTTTTGATTTGTCATTTGCTGAATGGTTAGATTGACATGGATGGATCTTCTGTTGATAAGTGGTAAAATGGAAATTTTCAGGATGCCTCTCACTCAGATGACTCTGATTTCGATGAACGTATCATGCAACATCTTGCTGCTGCTGCAAGCAGAGCTCACTTTGTTCGCAGAAGGGAAAGGCAGAGATCTTCTGGACTTGGTCCTTCTCGAGTTCTTGTATTTGCCTCTCCTGCAGATACGCCCAGTATGCAGCAAACTTATGCAATTTCCCCAGAAGGATATCAAAATACAGATTATGGTCTATCTGAGGGAGATTCACCAACCTCTGGTATTGTCCACGTTCAACCTCCATCTGTGGTATGCTCTGATGATGTGTTCTCTAGCACAGCTTCCAATAGAGATGGCCATACCGAACCCAGGTATATACACAGATATAGAGAATACAGAAGTTTATATCATGCAGTTATAGCCTGTCAATAGCTTTTCATCACATGCCTATTTCAGTAATCATTTCAAATTTGCTTAAAACTAATCTTATGTTTTACTAAACGCATGGGTGGATAAAAGAAAATGATTTTGCTACTGCATTCTCCATGTGTTATATGATCTGACCATCATTTTTTTAAATGTTATAATATATTTGATGAAACTTGAAAGCATGCCATCTTCATCATCTCCCTAGTGTTACCTGAGGACACAACAATTGTACTATTAAAAGCTCTAGCTGCTATGCTCCTGTTGTAGTGTTCAATTGTGGTACATGAGTTTTCCTGTATCTTATCATTCTTTGGGTCATTATTCAGAGTTTTCTTTAGGCAGTCACCACCTGATTCTCCACAGAGACCAAACCCATCTGAGATGTTCTCCTTCTCAGAGTCTATCAAATCTAAATGGTCTGCTGCTTCAGCAAGGTATTCATATTTAAACAACTTCTGAAACTTGTTTCAACTGACAGTCCTGACATGATTAGATGCTTGCCAATAGATACAAAGAATCTATCTCTAAAAGCACCCGAGGTCTAAAGGAGAAGCTACTTGCTCGTAACAACTCAGTGAAGGAGCTGAGCAAAGGAGTTCAGCGTGAAATGAGTGCAGGGCTTGCTGGTGTTGCACGAATGATTGAGCGCCTAGATCTTGCCTCAAGACGACCAGGAGCAGGTGTACCTGAAACGGGATGCACTGGTGGAACGTCAGACTTCACATTTAAAGGAAAAAGTGTTGAAGAGAATGTTACGCCCCAGACTCCCATTAAAATCAGTGTGGAAGTTGGACATGGCTTCAATTCTGAAGCACCTTCATTCTCAAGGACCATCCCAGGTGGAGTGGGAGTTTCACAAGCAGAGGTATAAACTATTCTAATAACTCGTTTTACCACAATAAGTAGTTCAATGCTGTGGGAGGTGTTGTAGAGAAACAAGGCTGTACTGTCCAAATTGCTTTGATAGTCGGAACTCCCAATATTTTGAAGAATTGTCAGCTAGTTTGTTTGAAATATTAACAAAACGATGGAATCATCTTCTAAACCAGTGGGTGGGTGGTTCAGGTTACATTAATATATTTGAAACATGACTTACCTCACTTTTATCCCATTCAGGGAGGACATTGATAAATGCTGATTAATTACCTTTTGACTTGTTTTGTTTTCAGAGTCATTGATACCGTTAAGTAAGGCACTGGCTGCTTAACTACAATTTGTGATTTATTTCTCCAAATGATGGCGGCCGCATGATGCAAGTGACGGACAGTGAGGAAATCAACTTGACTGTTGGTTTGCGTCCTGCATTGCCAATTTATGCAAAGTAGAAATCATAGATGGATAATATGTTTCTTTTGTTAATTTTAGTACCCGAAGATGAAAGAATTCCTCTAGAGTTCTTTTTCCCTTCGAGGTTTCGTTAACTATTTCAGTTTTACAAAGTAACTGCATGTTTTACTTTTATAATTGCCATCTTAACTTGTGCTTAGTCTACATAATTACTATTTTGCTGCTTAGCGTCAAATGGTGTTCTCAATTAGACCGCTAGAAAACTTGGGTATTTGCTTCTATAATATGCAGACCTTGTATTAGGCGTTAGACCAATAAGGAGAAAACATAAATCGTAGGATATCTATTCCTCGGAAAGCAGGTACGTTAGTGGTGGTGACCATCATGATCAACAGCACCCGCTGAAAAGCAGACAACCTTTATGTACTTCTATGTAACAGACCAAGAGTTTATTTTCTTTACACACGCCATTCTCTCATCTTTACATAAAGTCACAGATGATGCATACTGCCCAGCTGAAATACAAGCAGATATCAAAAGAAAATTAAGCAATAAGAGCTATTTAACCGGGATCGAGCATTAATCACAATGCCGCCTGCAGCAATTTCAACAAAAAAATCCGTAAGCAACCCTTCTGATTGATTGCGCAAAGTACGTTATTAACATGCAGGGAAGTGGGGAACTACATACCATTAGGATGGTGAGTTTGGCCAGTGAAGAAGGAAGACCATTGAGGTGATGCCAAGAACAGAGGATGGTGCAATCTCAGAAGGCTGTGCTGCTCTGCACTGCCCATCGGTGTCTTGGAGCCAAAACTCGAAATCATTTCCTCTGTCGTGGATACTGGTTGCAGTGGCGTCCAGACTGGACCGGGAGCCACAGCATTGACACAAATCCCCTTGTCTACAAGCTGAAGGGCAAGGCCCCTAGTTAATACCACAATAGCTCCCTTGGTGGAACAGTAGTCCAGCAACAGCAACTGTTGTTGATTTGATTATGAAGCTCCCTTCTTTCATGTGCTTCAAAGCATGCCTGCATCCATATTAGACTATCAATTGCGGTATACCCTTTTGATAACTACAATCAATGATCTCTATTTTGAGGAAAAATTTAGCATTCAATACCCTTATAAGGTAAAAAATAATTTCCTATCCAAAGGGAAAAATACACTTTAATTCTTACTCCATAAACAGAAAAAAGTAATTTCACTCTAAAAACCCTATTCAGAAAAGAATCCAGAATAGATCAAAAGAGTCAAATTCACTAAAGAAAAGAAACTGCAGATTTTCTCATCTCAGATTCTTTTGAGAAAAACTTCTGTATAGACCTCTTGACTTCATTAAGTGATACTACCAAAAAATACACATCCAATGGAAAGACGACACGTGGACCATCGCATGGGTAGGCAACAGGTCAACACACAAGAGGGCCCGGGCTCTAGGTCATCACCGCTGACCAAGTCACCAAATCACCCTTGGCCTGAAGGCCGCCTCATACATAGACAGTTCCTGATCAAGACAACAAGGTGAAACACAAACGGACGCCCCAAGCCACCTAACTGGGCCTCCTAGGCATCATTGCCCAACCAAGTTGGGACTCCAGGTCACCAACCGCCTTTATACATAGACGGTTCCTAATCAAGACAGCAAGGCGAAGCACAAACGGACGGCCCCAGGCCACCTAGCTGGGCCTCCTAGGCATCATTACCCAACCAAGTTGGGACTCCAGGTCACCAACCGCCCTTATACATAGACGGTTCTTGATCAAAATAGCAAGGCGAAGCACAAGCGGACGGCCTCAGGCCACTTAGTTGGGCCTCCTAGGCATCATTGCCCAACCAAGTTGGGACTTCACGTTATCACCGCCCTGGTTAGAAGGCCGCCTCAAAGCCCTATAAAAAGACTCAGGTGCGCATTCCAAACGATCAAACTTCTTTTGACATAAAAAGGGAACACCATTACTCCCGTGCACCTTACCGCATACTAACAAGAGCTTCGAAGCATCCTCGGAGGCATCCTCTCCAGCGACCCCTTAGCTCATCCTCTCGACCATGTGCAGGTTTCGTCGAGGCCTGGCCTCCAACTCGGCAAACACATTTATGGCATCAACAGATTGGCGCCGTCCGTGGGAAATCACTATCTCTCGCTAAACAGTAGAAGCGAAAAAATCTAAAAAACTCATCTGTTGTCATGCCACCCAAAACCCCCGCCAGAGATGTCGGTAAGGGAGCAGCAGGGGCCAGTACTCATACCCATCAGTCGGGATCAAGTTCTTTGGTCGACTCCCGACGCACACCCCAATGTGGCGACACTCCAAACGCAGTTTGCAGAACTCTCTCGATTAGTGGTCGACCTGGCCATGGAGGTCCGCGGAGGGGCTCGCCAACCTTCTCCCACACTGTCACAACCGGACCCCAGCCGCACTCTTCATCGACGGATGTTCTTCGGAAAAGTCCTCCTAGCCTCAGATCGCCAAACCTAGGGAAAAGCCTGCAGTGAAGACCTCGATAAGCGAATAGAGGACATGGAGGGACGAATCAACGAAGCACTCAAGGGCCACAGCCACAGTGTCATGGATGAGCTCAACATCCAGGACCCTCCCTTCACTCGGGAAGTCCTTAAGGCCCCCCTCCCTCCGAACTTCCGAATGCCTCAGATCAAACCTTACGACGGTTCCACAGATCCCCTGGACTACCTTCAGCATTACAAAAAGACGATGGTGCTCCACAGGCACTCCGACCCAGTGATATGCCGAGTTTTCCCTCTAAAACTTGAAAAAGCGACCGGAACGTGGTATTCTCGTTTGAAACTAGGAGGCATTCGCACATTCAAAGAGCTAAGTTAAGCCTTAACCTTACACTTTCTTAGCAGTAAAGGTCCCAAAAAGACCTCGGAGTCCCTGTTCAATATCGTCCAGTTGAAAAGGAAGAAGCTTCGAGCCAACATAACAAGATTCAATTCAGCAGTCTCATCTTCAGTCGGTTGCTGAAAACCACCCATTCAGTCTGGCCGTGCCTATTGATCAGGAAGTGGGCCTTGAAAATATCCATGTTCATTGGCCCGCCTACTTCCATGCAGACACAGATAAAGGCCATGATCAGCCGTACCGAGTTCTGCACCAGCTGACACAGTGCAATATCAAAGTACCGTAAAACGGCACAAAAGAATAGGTGAAGGGGAAACCGAAGCTCGACCCTCATGTGGTGCTCATACACAAACAACTCATAGAGCACAGTGCTTGGAAGGGGGTCGCAAGCCCTTTCCCCTGCCCCAACCAATCGAAGGTCGTACTAACTCGGTATACGATACGTCCTCCGAATCACCTCCAAGTCCTCATCCTTTAGTTGGCTGAAGACCTCATTGGCTGTGTAATTTCACTCCTCCCTCTCGTCCCCAGCCGAGGCATCCCTGATATCTACCAAGGTCTCATCCCCGGAAGAAGAGTCCTCTTCATACTCTTCCACCACATGGACGTATGGCACCATTGCTAATGGGCCTTCCTTCACCACGCCATTTTCTCGGGTCGTACTCCTCGAAGAGGACGTGGATGACCCTGACTCCTCGGTACTGCCATTACTACTTTCGTCTATACTACTCCTACTGCTACCACTAGCACTACTAGGTCGATCACGATACTTATCAAAAGAAGATATATTGAAAAAAGAAGTGGAAGGCGTAAACTCACCAAAGTCTGAGGGATTCAGACTCTACTCCCTCAAAAAGATCGCTCTTTAAGATCTCCCTCATTTGAAACACCTCATCGTCCGTAGCCCTTCAAAAAGCACGGCACCGCACCACCAACCAAATCCAAAACTCTAGCAAAATGGCTATACGAGAAGATCACCACGAAACTCCGGGGCAAGGGTTCTCATAGCCTAAGACGAAGGCTCTCAAAGCAAGGGTGAGAAACTCTCGGAAGGTTGGAATAAAGACAAAAAAACTTAGTACGAGGACGAATGCTCTCAGAACAAAAGATCGAGGACGAGGGCTCTTAAAAGATTTCTCACTCTTAAGGAAAATAGTCACTAATTTGAAGTGAAGCAGGGAAGGAGTAATAACCCCTTTATAAAGAGAAAAAAGCACGGCATGCGAGGACATTAAAAGAAAACGGTTTAGGAAGTGACTTTTTAGCTGCTCAAGGCTGATTTTTGCACTTCCCAAAAAACCATCTCACTTCTCTAGGAGACGTTTCATTCCCTTAGACACCCTTGACCTCTCCCAAAGAGACCATTGACCTCTCTCAAAGAGCTATCCAAACTCTCCCGAGGCTTCAATCATGAAAACAAGCGTCGTCACTCATAAAAATGGCTGCCAGTATTTAATGAAGGTTGACGCGCGCCACGTGTCACGAAACACCTAGACTCTTCCAAAAGTTGAACCCCAAGAAGAGAGCCCAAAAGAACACATGGGCCATGTAAAAACATCGCTCTAGGGCCGAAGAGATGGATTGCTCCATATGTCCCCGACTAGAAGCTTTAAGAGCCAAGTAGATGGTATAAACTACTATCATCGGACTCATCCCTCTAAGGCCAAAAAGATGGATTGCTTCACATGCCCTTAGCCACAAGCTCCAAGAGCCTAGTAGATGGTCATGAACCACTGTCCTCAGACACATCCCTCTAGGGCCGAATAGATGGATTGCTCCACATGTCCTCGACCACAAGCTCCAAAAGCCAAGTAGATGGTCACGAATCACTGTCACGAATCACTGTCCTCGGACTCATCATAAGCTCCAAGAGCCGAGCAGATAGTTATGAACCACTGTCCTCGGACTCATCCCTCTAGGGCCGAATAGATAAATTATTCCACATGTCCTCGGCCACAAGCTCCAAGAACTGAGTAGATGGTCATGAATCACTGTCCTCAGACTTATCCCTCTAGGACCGAAAAGATGGATTGCTCTACATGTCCTCAGCCACAAGCTCCAAGAACCGAGCAGATGGTCATAAACCTCTATCCTTGGACTCATCCCTCTAAGGCAGAACAGATGGATTGCTCCATATGTCCTAGGCCACAAGCTCTAAGAGCCGAGCAGATGGTCATGAACCACTGGCTTCGTACTCATCCCTCTAGGGCCAAACAGATGGATTGCTCTACATATCCTCAGCCACAAGCTCCAAAAGCCTAACAGATGGTCATGAACCACTGTCCTCAGACTCATCACTCTAGGACCGAACATATGGATTGCTTCGCATGTCCTCGACCATGAGCTCCAAGAGCCGAGCAGATGGTCATGAATCACTGTCCTCGGACTCATCCCTCTAGGACTGAACAGATGGATTGCTCCGTATGTCCACAGCCACAAGCTCTAAGAGCCGAGCAGATGGTCATGAACTGCTGTCATCGGACTCATCCCTCTAGGGCCGAAGAGATGGATTGCTCCATATCTCCTCAGCCACAAGCTCCAAGAGCAGAGCAGATGGTCATGAACCACTGTCCTCAGACTCATCCTACTAGAGCTAAATAGATGGATTGCTCAATATATCCTCGGCCACAAGCTCCAAGAGCCGAGCAGATGGTCATGAACCACTGTCTTCAGACTCATCCCTCTAGAGCCGAGCAAATAGATTGCTCCAAATGTCCTCAGCGACAAACTCTAAGAGCCGAACAGATAGTCATGAACCACTATCGTCGGACTCATCCCTCTAGGGCCGAACATATTGATTGCTTTGCATGTCCTCGACCACAAGTTCCAAGAGTTGAGCAGATGGTCATAAATCACTGTCTTCGGACTCCTCCCTCTAGGGCCGAACAGATCGATTGCTCCGTATATCCTCAGCCACAAGCTCTAAGAGCCGAGCAGATGGTCATCAACCACTGTCCTCGGACTCATCCATCTAGGGCCGAAGAGATGGATTGCTCTATATATCCTCGGCCATAAGCTCCAAGTGCCGAACAGATGGTCATGAGCCACTGTTCTCAGACTCATCCCTCTAAGGCCGAATAGATGGATTGCTAAATATGTCCTCGGCCACAAGCTCCAAAAGCCAAACAGATAGTCATGAACCACTGTCCTCGGACTTATTCCTCTAGGGCCGAAAAGATGGATTGCTCTACATGTCCTCGGCTACAAGCTCCAAGAGCCGAGCAGATGGTCATAAACCACTGTCCTCAGACTCATTTTTCTAAGGCCAAACAGATGGATTGCTCCATATGTCCTCGACCACAAGCTCCAAGAGCCGAGCAGATGGTCATGAATTACTGTCCTCGAACTCATCCCTTTAGGGCTGAAAAGATAGATTGCTTCACATGTCCTCGGCCACAAGCTCCAAGAGCCAAGCAGATGGTCATGAACCACTGTCATTGGACTCATTCATCTAGGGCCGAAGAGATAGATTGCTCCATATATCCTCGGTCATAAGCTCCAAGTGCCGAGCAGATGATTATGAGCCACTGTCCTCTGACTCATCCCTCGAGGGTCGAATAGATGGATTGCTCCACATGTCCTCGACCACAAGCTCCAAAAGCCGAGCAGATGGTCATGAACCATTGTCCTCGGACTTATTCCTCTAGTGCCAAAAAGATGGATTGTTCTACATGTCTTCAGCCACAAGCTCTAAGAGCCGAGCAAATGGTCATAAACCACTGTCCTCAGACTTATCCTTCTAAGGCCAAACAGATGGATTGCTCTACACGTCCTTGGCCACAAACTCTAAGAGCTGAGCAGATGATCATGAACCACTGTCATCAGACTCATCTTTCTAGAGCTGAAAAGATGGATTGCTCCACATGTCCTTTGCCACAAGCTCCAAGAGCCGAGTAGATGGTGATGAACCACTGTCATCAGACTCATCCCTCTAGGGCCTAACAGATGGATTGCTCCACATATCCTCGGCCACAAACTCCAAGAGCCAAGCAGATGGTCATGAACCACTGTCATCAGACTCATCCCTCTAAGGCCGAAAAGATGGATTGCTCCACAAGCTCCAAGAGCCGAGCAGATGGTCATGAACCACTATCCTCGGACTCATCCTTCTAGGGCCGAACAGATAGATTGCTCCACATGTCCTTAGCCACAAACTCTAAGAGTTGAGCAGATTGTCATGGACCACTGTCCTCGGACTCATCCTACTTGGGCCGAACAGATGGATTACTCTATATGTCCTCGGTCACAAGCTCCAAGATCTGAGCAGATGGTCATGAACCACTATCCTTGGACTCATCCCTCTAGGACCAAACAGATGCATAATTCCATATGTCCTCGGCCACAAGCTCCAAGAGCCAAGCAGATGGCCATGAATCACTATCCTCGAACTCATCCTTCTAGGGACTAGAAGATGGATTGCTCTATATGTCTTCGACTATAAGCTCTAAGAGCCGAGCAGACGATCATGAACCACTATCCTCGGACTCATCCCTCTTCGGCCGAATAGATGGATTGCTCCACATGTTCGCGGCCACAAACTCCAAGAGCCAAGTAGATGGTTATGAACCACTGTCCTCGGACACATCCCTCTAGGGTCGAACAGATAGATTGTTCCACATGTCCTCAACCACAAGCTCCAAGAGCCGAACAGATAGTTAAGAACCATTATCCTCGGACTTATCCATCTAAGATTGAAGAGATGGATTGCTCCATATGTCCTCGGCCATAATCTCCAAGAGCCGAACAGATGGTCATGAACCACTATCCTCGGACTCATCCCTTTAAGACCGAATAGATAGATTGCTCCACATGTCCTCGGTCATAAGCTCCAAGAGCCGAGTAGATAGTCATGAACCACTGTCCTCAGACTTATCCCTCTAGGGCCAAAAAGATGGATTGCTCTACATGTCCTCGACCACAAGCTCCAAGAACCGAGCAGATGGTCATAAACCACTGTCTTTGGACTCATCCTTCTAAAGCCGAACAGATGGATTGCTCCACATGTCCTCGATCACAAGCTCCAAAAGTTGAGCAGATAGTCATGAACCACTGTCCTCAGACTCATCCCTCTAGGGCCGAACAGATGGATTGCTCCACATGTCCTCATCCACAAGCTCCAAGAGCAGAACAGATGGTCATGAACCATTATCCTCGGACTCATCCCTCCAGGGCCGAATAGATAGATTGCTCTACATGTCCTCAACCACAAGCTCCATGAGCAGAGCAGATGGTCATGAACCATTGCCCTCGGACTTATCCCTCTAGGGCCAAAAAGATGGATTGCTCCACATGTCCTCGGCCACAAGTTCTAAGAGCCTAGTAGATGGTCATGAACCACTGTCATCGGACTTATCCCTCTTGGGCCGAACAGATGAATTGCTCCACATGTCTTCGGCCACAAGCTCCAAGAGCCGAGCAGATAGTCATGAATCACTGTCCTTGGACTTATCCCTCTAGGGCTAAACAAATGGATTGCTCCGTATGTCCTCGGCCACAAGCTCCAAGAGCTGAGCAGATGGTCATGAACCATTGTCCTCGGACTTATCCCTCCAGGGCAGGAAAATGAATTCTTCCACGTGTGCTCAGCTCGGCTCTTTCAAAACATGATACGTTACCCTTCCTTTACTAAAAATCGAACCCTACCATATTTCCTTAAGCACATAAATATACTCAAGGAAATGGGGAGTTTTTTATACTACCAAAAAAAACACATCCAATGGAAAGACGACACGTGGACCATCGCATAGGTAAGCAACACGTCAACACACAGGAGTGCCTGGGCTCCAAGTCATCACCACCCACCAGGTCACCAAACCACCATTGCCTGAAGGCCGGCTCATACATAGACGGTTCTTAATTAAGACAGCAAGGCGAAGCACAAATGGACAACCCTAGGCCACCTAGGCATCATTGCCCAACCAAGTTGGGACTCCAGGTCATCAGCCACCATTATACATAGACGGTTCCTGATCAAGAAAACAAGGTGAAGCACAAACGGACGGCCCAGGCCACCTAGCTGGGCCTTCTAGGCATCATTGCCTAACCAAGTTGGGACTCCAAGTCACCAACCGCCCTTATACATAGACAGTTCCTGATCCAAATAGCAAGGCAAAACACAAGTGGACGGCCCCAGGCCACCTAGCTGGGCCTCCTAGGCATCATTGCCCAACCAAGTTGGGACTTCACGTCATCACCGCTCTGGGTAGAAGGCAACCTCAAAACCCTATAAAAAGACTCAAGTGCGCATTCCAAACGATCGAACTTCTCTTGACCTAAAGAGGGGACACCATTACTCCTATGCACCTTACCGTATACTAACAAGTGCTTTGGAGCATCCTCGGAGGCATCCCCTTCGGCGACCCCCTAGTTCATCCTCTTCACCCTGTGCAGGTTTCGTCGAAGCCCGGCCTCCAGCTCAACAAACACATTTTTGGCATCAATACTAAGGTTTTTAGCTAAAAGAAAAAAATGAGGAAAAGAGTGATAAAAAAGGTAAGAAGAAAGAAGTGTGTTTTCTTCCCACATAATCAAAAGACATCATCTCCTCATTTTCCCCTTTCCTTATTTCCTCTCATTTTTCTTCTTCCAACTTTTCCTTCCCAAAAAAAATATAATTGTCCCTCTAGATTTCAGCATCAGCAATCATACATTAAAGCTGAGTATTTGATAGTAATTTATAGGCAACATTTATTGGGACAAGTGACATATATGCTGAATTTCTTCTTTCTATAAATACCTGCACATTAAGAAGTAAAGAAAGATGTTTGTTCTAAACACCCTCTCAAGTCTTGGCTCTGTAATCTCTTCAATACTCTCTGTTAAAGTGCTGCTCAGCTGCATTATTCACCAGAATATCAATCCGCCCATATTCTTGCACAACACGATCAATGACACTCTTGCAGTTCTCATCATATCCAACATCAGCAGCTATGGCTATAGGTTCTTTTGCACTGCTTGTCTTTGCCTCTACTAGCATTTTCAAGGTATCATCCTTGTCCTTATCTTCTTTCCTCTGTACGTAAGTGAAAACCACAGTTGCTCCCTCCTTGGCAAAGTAGTAGCACACAGCCCTTCCTATCCCTGCATCGCCTCCAGTCACCATTGCACTTGAGTGTTTTGTTTAGCCGGTTTATAACTGTCTAAATGATTTTTGAAACAGTTTTTGATAAAAAAAAAGTCTAAAAAACTATATGATAAAAAGGTAGTAAAACTATAAATCGATTACTGTTTAAACACAGCATTAAAAGTAGTTTTTACAAGACGAAAATCATTTCATAAACTGCTTTTTAATACTATTTGATTCAA
Organism: Bretschneidera sinensis; assembly: GCA_023935145.1. Taxonomy (NCBI): domain Eukaryota; kingdom Viridiplantae; phylum Streptophyta; class Magnoliopsida; order Brassicales; family Akaniaceae; genus Bretschneidera; species Bretschneidera sinensis. Next base: position 89,592,852 of record CM043699.1, read on the forward strand.
TTTCTGTTTATAAAACAAAAACCAGAGGTGTTAGTCTGTTTGACCTAGCTTTTCTTTAAAGGTAAACTCTTTCAAACGAGACCAAATACATATAACAGAGTGGTGAGCATTTAAAATTGCAGTTATAATTAGCTTTAAGTTACAATTAATGAAGCTAATGGGCATGGCATTGAATCTAGAAAACAATGGAGAAAATCCCAGAAAACAAAAAGTTTACATGGAGCATGTTAGCTTGTGGAACTGGGTCCATAAATAGGGTGTCCCATGTGGCTATAGTATTTGGTACTCCTGTTCTTACAGAGTATTATTTCACTTATTCAACCAAGCCAATCATATCATCTCAAGATTTAGAATGCAACCCTTGCAATGCCATTGTAGCAGCACCCAAGGATTTTGTTGGTGGAAACTGATCACATAGTGCTTCCTCTATTCAATCCATTTTCTTATTTTTGTTGTTGAATATCATGTTTGTACTCATCATTTTCTGTTGAGTTTAACGAGAGTTAAAAGTAAAATTCGAGATCTTCAAATCTTTGATGATTCCATCATACATAATTGAGTTGTGAAAACTTCTAGACAAGTATCTTACATTTGAACTAGTTTTTTATTTTTATTTTTTATACATTTTTAGGTGTTTTGGAACAATTAAAAGATTTTCTTAATACAAAATTCTCACGAGAACACACATATCATGAGGTGTGATCCCATTTATGAAGTAAAATCGATAGTATCATACCAAAAATCTCAAAATCACCTTTTCAAGAGATACAAAACATCTATCTATCTTGCCATAGCTTCTGGTGAAGTGACGTTAGTGTAAACTTTATTCAATCTTTTTCTCAACCAAGGACACCAAGGTGGACTTTGTTTTTTTTTTTTTTAAATGATAGGGTTGAATACTTAATAGTATTGAATTAATAAGAGATAATGTCTAAAAGTTGAATAATTAAATGTTTAGATAGTTTGATAACTGAACTAATTAAAACATCTGAATATATTTATTTTTTTATTTTTTGCCATCGGGAAAATCCTTTCATTTACAAGGGAGAGTAAAATTTTCTTCCTATATTTTCCTGGTTGTCAAACAGCCATAATCGACAACCAGAATCTTGGGCTATATTTGGAGAGGATTTTCAAAAACCTTTTTCAGTTTTCAAAACCCAAAACCAATTTTCAAATGTTTGGCCAGTTGTTTTCAAACACAGTTTTGTAAAATATAGTTTTCAAATATTGATTTCCGAACACTCTAGAGTTAGTTTTCGGTTTTCATTTTCACTCTTCAGCTTAAAAATCACGACTCTCTGCTCTCTGCTCTCTTCTCTCCCTCAATGACATCAACAACAACAACAACAACAACAACAACACTAGCAGCAATAAGCCCGTCTCCATGGCCCAGCAGAACTATAAGCGGGAGAGCCTCAGTCTGATCGCTAGGAAACGGCGCTGTCGTTGTTCACGATCTGTATCGGGTCGTAGCAGTGAACGCAGTGGCACCTTGAGATGCTGCTCCGTGGGGGCATCCGCGGTGTACGACACATGCTAGCGATGGACTCGAGCGGGGAGCTGTTTGGCAACGATGGAGACGCCAACTGGTTGTCTGATGTGAGCGAGGCACTGATTTGGCGGAGGGAGAGGGACAGTGGGGCCAGTGCAGAGAAGGAGAATGTCGGTGGTGGTGGTGTTGGGTTTGGGGTTTTTGGTAGGGATGCGCAGGGAAATGAGTGTCGATTTTTTCTTGGCTTCTCTCTGCTTAAAGATGAAGCTCGTAAGGTATTTTTCTTATTGTTTAACTTGATTTGTTTTGCACATATTACTCGCAAAATAACAATTTCCATGATGAGGCTAATGACTTAAACTTCATTGCCTCTTTTTGTGTTATTTCTTTTATTTTTGTTATATGGAAAATCTTTTAGGTTTTTGATGAAGTTGAACAATGGGACTGTGTCGATCGAACTCAAGAATGAAACTGTCGTCCATGGCACCATCACAGGTTACTCTCCCTCCCTCTCTCTCTGCTTAATTGACAGCTCACAATACTTTCCTCCTCCACTTGAGCTTATTTCTTTGCTTCTATATTTGTATTTGTAGTGGTATGTGTAGTGTTTACAAGTTTCTTATGGTTAATAAGCTAGCAATTTTGTTTTTTCTCTATATTTCAAGATTTTTAGAAAATATATCTGCAATTTGGTTTAGGTATTTCATGATTCCAATTGAATAGGGGTCGTTGTATTTCTAATTGTGTTGCTAAGGTTGCAGGCTTATTGTCTTAGGAAAGCTAGTTCTACGAGCTTTATCCTCACAATCTCAAAAAGAGAGGGAAACTTTAACATTAACGTGTCTTCAAAAGGACATATCAACTTTCCTTGGAAGCCAATTTGGAAAACTTTTGCTCCTTTAGGGTAGAATCTGAACTATTGACAATCTCAAAAGGAGAAGGAAAGTTTTGGTCAATAGGTGCAATCTTTGTAAGGAAGAGATTGAGACCGTTCATTATCTACTTTTGGGATGCTCCTTCTCTAGGCATCATTGGGATATGCCTCTTAGTTTGGTGGGTGTTTATTGGGTGGCTTCCAGGTCTATTTAAGATGAGGTTTGGGCTTGGAGAGGTTAGATCACCCAGTGTCATCGACAGAGAGAGGCACTGCCCATTCTCTTAATTCTGATCTCAAAAAAAGAGCAAACCAAAAAAAGGAAAGAAGAAAAATCCCTCAAACTACCCTATCAGTTGCTTTTCATTGTCAACACGAAATCGAAATTACTTAATTTTATTTTAATCAGGTCTAATTATCCACTTAATCATCGACGTTGATCCTCGTCACTATGAACATGTTGTAAGTTTTCTTCTTCTTTTTTTGTTGTAAATTTTATTTTTATTTTATTGCTCTTTAATTCAGTTAAATATCTTAATACTGTCAAATAATTTCTATTTTTAGTCCTCTGAAATAAAGTTGTGACTTTCTTTTTTATACTGCTGTTTAATCAAATTTCTTTGAGATGTTGACCTGTGTTTGGGTGTTTATTGAGAAGAGTTGTGCGCTACTTTAGATGAGCTTAGGGATGCCACATAGCTATTACATCTTGAGAAATATGAATTACGTATTTCCTTCATATGAAGTTTCCCCTTTTCTATGGTAGCACATAAGCTTTGGAATATGCTCAAACAAAATTGACCCCATTTGGGAAGGTGCAAAAATATGTTGAAAAGCTTGAAGTATGTTTTTTCTCTGGGCAAATTATTTTAATATTTGTTGCATTTGTTTGGTTCCCTATCAGAGAAACAAAAATAGTTTGCCACTGCTGCAAGATTTCATATCTTTGCTAGCTTATGAAGAACCAGAGAAATTCCCAATATTTCATCTGCTCAGCTTGGGGTACCGGCAACATGTTGCAGATAATTTGAACCGTGCAATTCTTGGTTGGTTTTTCCACCTTTTCCTAAATAGATTTCTTTATAGGATGTTATACGAATATATGTTCACTGATTGTGTTACGTGTGTTATGTTCGATTCTTTAATTCACTATTTTCTTGTGGTTCGTGAATGATGTCAGCACATGCAAACCTTCCAAGCTACACAACAATGGAAAGGCTGATACAACAGACTACAGTTGTTAGACAATGCTTAAGTCAAGAGCTGGGCAAGGTAACATGTGTTTCGTAACTACGTATGTAGATGGAACATTTTAGGGCTATGTTTCTTACCTATACGAATATTAGCATATGCAGTTGTTATCCCTGTAGTATCAGAATTGAATAGTTAACTATGCTTTAGAATGTTCATCACATATCCTAGTTGATTTTGTTCTCGTGTAGCTGCTGCCATAGCCTTACCTGAAAATGTCAGATTTGTATTAATGCTGTTGTTGTTTTTGTCTCGCATGGAATGAGATTTTGCAGTACTTATGTAGAGAATTTCAATTGAATAGTTATATACTTATATTTTGATATCTAAGAGATCATTCTTATTTCTTTTAGAGACTTTATGGTCATTGCTTTTTGTTAGGAATTACTTTTGCAGTGAACTGGCTGGATGTTATTAAAATTAATTGTGATAAAGAATTACAAAAAGAAGTATAACATTAAATTATTTATAAGTCACTATTACATGCCTTAGTCTACTTATAAAAAAATTACATGCCCTAGCCAATCTGTTGGATGAAGTTGGGAGATGTGTTGGTTGGGCTGTAACTATTGTAGTTGCAGCACATGAAAAATAATTGACCCGAGGTGATGGGACCCAGATGGATGCCTTATTCTTTCAATTTGTGTTTTGTAGGATGAGCTTCCTTTATTTTCTTTGAAGGATTTTCTCAAAAGCTAAATTGAGGGAGTGCGTCAAGCATTGCTGGCAAAGTACAATACTCATATTGTTGCCACATATGGTCTTGTTGTAAGGTCTTATGAGTGGATAGAATCATCAATGCCTGCACATTTGTAAAAGCTGTGGAGTGGGTTGTCTTCATGCATGTGCTAATTTCTATGCAGATTGGTTTTTGTCTTGGTGGCTCAGTTGATCCATTGCCTAGATTGTATATTTCTGCTTTGCTTATGTTAAGACTTTAGCAGCCGAGATCATTTGTAACTAATATCATGTCTTGATTTCATATGACTGAGGAATTCCTATTCCATCGTTTACTGAACGGTTTCAACTTACCGTGTCTAGTGATATTCCTGCTGTGAAGCACAAGTACAAAAGCTAGACTTCACGGTCTTGCTCATTAGAAAACTTGGAACTTGTTTACAGCATGTTCCTAGGGGGCAAACAGGAAGATTTGATCATTGATATGATATGGTTTTTAATACATCCATACCTTACATAAGTTAATATGCAACTTATATATTGATTTTCGATTCTTGACAAACCCTTTAGCATTTTAATTTTTACTTGTCGTTACTGCATCGCATTTGGCATCCCAAACAGATTGTTAAAACCAGAAAAACGTTATTAAAATTAATTTTGATAAAGAATTACGAAAAAAGTATAAAATTGTTAAAATACATTTGGCTAGTGTTTTCAAAAAATTCAATAATTGTTACGAAAACAACATTTTTGGTGTTATGGAATAATTCTTTCTTTTTATTATGAAAACTATTGAACTAGTGACTACTCTCTCTTATTCATATTTTTAGTCATATTTTTAAAGCAATTTTGCTTATGTTTTTTTTTCTTTATACTTTGTCAACTTAAAATTATAAAAAATAATTTTAGAAACTTATGGACACTATAAAGTTATATTTAATCTAAATTAAAATATCATTAAAAAAGTAAAATTAATTTTAGATATTAAAATTTAAACTGAAAACAATTACAAGAAAGTCTAACCAAATAGTTTTCTATTTTCAAAACAATTTTCAAAATAAGATTATCCAAATAACATTTCACTGTTTTCTGTTTTGGAAACAGTTTTCGAGTTAAAGTTATCCAAACATGTTTTCTGAAAAAAAATATCAGAAAACTGTTTTCAGAAACTCTTTTCGAAAACACTTTCTGAAAATAGTTTTCGAAACTAAAAACTGTTACCAAACATGCCATTGGTATCTTTTTGACCGTAACTTTCATTTCAAAATCTTGCATTTAGATTTGTCACTATCTTCCATTTTCTCGTCTCTAGCACCAAACAGTAATAGAGAGATTTTCTTTCCACATTTTTCTACTCGCCAAACAACCAAAATTTTGGGTTTCTCTCTCATTTTCTTGCTTGCCAAAAGAATCCCAAGCCAAGTTCATGTCTTCTTGGAGCCAAACAAACCAAGATCACATGGAAAAAGCTGGCACAAAACCAAACAAATCCAAATCGAAAAAACACCCAAAAAAAATCTTGCAAAAAGAAAAAACGCCCCAAAAATTACGAAATTAATAACTGAAAATTCAAGTCTTTCACAAAAAAAATTTGTTCTACAATTTTTAGGTAACTGAAAAGAGTGAGATTTGGAGAAATCAAAACCAAATTAACCTTAAACCCTACAATCTAATAAAAAAAGAAGAAGAAAAATAAGCCAACACAACCCCACGTTTCAACATTCTCAAACAAAAAAATAAAACTCAACAACCACCATTAAGTTAAAAAAAACAATACATACTCATGAACCAGAAAATCCAATAACATCAACCCAAGAATCAAGTTTAGCTTTTCGTAATTATGGTTGATGCCGTTTCCAGAACCCATGAACCCAACAGTACATTCTATGTTTGACGCCGTTTCCAGTCTCAACCGGCACCGGAGACGATATGCGACAGAGGGGAGGAAGAAAAGAGAAGGAGAGATAAAAAAAGGAAAAGAAAAGTAAAAATGGGTCTCTAATCGCAGTCAAGCATATAGTTATCCAATGGAGAGTTCAGAAAAAAAAAGAGAGGTTTTGGTAGACATAAAATTAGGATTTGGAGTACTTGTGACATTATCATAATAGAAGATATTTTTTTGGTTCAAAATATCATTCAGATCCACTAAATTTTTGATCTAATTCGGTAAAACTTATTAAGTTTCATTAAAAGGTAAAAAAAACAAACTTAATTGCACGACATATGATCGATTCAGACGTAGTATGATTAAATAGGCCATTAAAAGCAACAAACACTCCCTAAGTATGTTCGAAAAGAACACTTATCTTGGCAGTCTGACTTTGAACTCGATTAGAAGGGTTCATGAAATGATTCCATATCCTATAAACAATTAGGTTAAACATCTTCAAAAAAACGATTTATGAAACAATTTATTTTTTTAAGAAATTAAATGTGTCAGAAAAATAATTTTTCTATTTTTTTTATCAAATATTAAACAATTTACAGCTTTATTGCTACTGCACCATAAACCGTTTCAAAAACCATTTTATAAATGATAAACAGTTTAAAACAGCCAAGCAGATTAAAGAATAAACCTACTTGTGACAAGTCACTCTGGAAGCTTTATTACTCTTTTAGCTACCTGTCGTTGCTTTATTTCTTTGGTTCGCTTGGCAATGCATACCTATGCAACCATAAATGCTGCAAAAGTTTCAGAACAAAAACAAAGTAGAAATCCCCAAATCAACCTGATGCAAGGAACATTCAAAACCGATCTTCAATTATTTGAATTAAGTTCACAGAGTTGGTGATGCCAACTTAATTCACGAGAAGAAACATTAGAACTAGAGGCAACAGAAAAGGAAGCCTAACATATCAGCACTGTGTAAGTTTTTGATCTCTCATACAAATAGGGGGTCATAGATGAGTCTAGTGATCATGTACTGGTGTACAAATCAAACTGTTAGCTTTTCATATCTGTCCCAAGATGACCTCTGCTCCAGACACCTTGAAGTCAGATGGAACTTCCTCCACATTAAGAACCTTAACCTTCCCATCCTCTACATATGCTGACCATCTGAATAAAAACAATACCAATCTCTTAGAAATAGAAATGACATTTCACAACATAAACCAGGCCAACCATAGAAATATAAGTTAAAGGTTCATAACTTTTATCTATTTTGTGCAAAACCATTTCCTAAGTACAAGGATCAATGTCACACCTTTGAGAGCGAGGCCCAAGCAAAGCGGCAGAAAGATCCTTGTCTAAATCCAAGCTCTTGTGGAAGCTCCCATCAAAGTCTCCATAAAATTCAATCTAAAGAAGCACAACAGATCAAGTAATGATGCTGCTCTTAGCCACATCACCAAACCTCATAACCATCATGGAAAAAAGTTAAATGATGAAACAGAGTGCTCTGCTATGCTCCCAGAAAATCATTTACTATATCTTAGCAAACTAGCAAAGAAAAAATCTGTTGATAACATTGGCCATATGAAAACAATTCGATTCAATAAACCACCAGGGGCATCAAGTATTAACAATGTAATGTAGTACAAAATAAAACAGAATCAACAGTTACTCGTTTTTAGAAATCAAACTTAATGGTTTAGATCTTGGCAAAAGAATCCAATAACCACAACGGGAAACAATATGACATAAACTCTGAACCCTGAGTCAATAGGCCAGAAATTTGAAGAATACAGACCATATTTTTTCCTAAACAACACATCAGCAATATCGTTTTCTATAAATCACCTCATCTGAATCCTTGATCACAATATCAAGTATAACGTTTTAGATACCAAAACGTCCAATAAGGATAAAGCTTCTTTCTTTGTCAAACAGTTGTATCACGATAGCTTGATGTGTTTAATAGGGCTCTTCTATCACTTTTTGTTTAAATGTTAATACACAAATTCTACTAAGATGAATGACTAATGGTTAGTTCAAGTCTATTTTTTCCCTTTTATAGAACGAGTGAAACGGCTTCAAAGAAAATCCTTTTTTTTTTTATAAAAAAAGTATTAGAAAAAAAAGGGTTATAGTTGGTTCTTCTCGTATCTCTAGTCCCCATTCAGATTAATTTTCAGCTAAGCTAAGGACCAGCAAACTGAGAAATCAATTGTAGGTATCATCTTCAAAAACACAAAAAAAAAAAGCATCTTTAAACAGATAATGCTAAAGGAGAAAATACATACTAAAGAAACATGCCACTACACATTAAAGTTATAAGCTTTGATTTGAAAGCAGCAGAATTCGAATAAGTAATGTAAGTGAATAACTTACAGCATCTTTGGCTTGAAGCTTCTCTGCCCAGCCATTCATTACATAAGGATCATTAACAGCTACACAAATCACAGAATCTATCCCTTTGGACTTGAACTTATCAATGTTATTCTTGTAACTAGGCACATGCTGTTGTGAACAAACCCCTGTGTGTGCACCCTACAACAAATTTTCTTTTCTCAAATTGCCAATTTCTAATTTGAGACAATTATAGAATATAGAACACCCCCTCCCCCACAAAAAAAAAGAAAAAGAAAAGAAAAGGCATGAAAAAAGTTTAGAAATGAACTTACAGGGAGTCCAAAGATGACAACTTTCTTATCCTGAAATACCAATCAAACAAAAATTTAAGAAAATGAAAACAGAAATAATGATTAAACCCTTGTAAAAAAAGAAAAATGAAAGGTTAATTGATAACAAACCTTAAATATGTCTTTTAAGGGTGTAGTGGAAAACTTAGAGGATACACCTTCGTCCCAGGTCCGGGCGTTTTGGAGAGAAACGTCAGGTGCGGCCGAGACTAGGTCAGTCCCCACTGCAACCTTCGCGTAACCCCTTGATGAGACTCCAATTCGAATACCATCCACAACTGACTTCAAGGAAGATGACGTTGTTCGCTTCAGAATTCCCGATGCCATGGCTTACAACTGCACTCGCCTGTAGTTGGTGTTAGTCCCGCTAATTCTGAAAGTCGGAGTGGTAATTGGGTATCGTAGAAGATGGAGGTCAATTGGGTATATTATAGGTTGTTGGCCCCTTTTATAGGCTTTGAAGGTACGTCGGTTGATGTCCTACTGGGCTTACTTAGATTCGTTCGTCATTGGCTAGGATATGGCCCAGTCCATATATTTTCATGAAATCATAATCATAATATAAACCTCCCTTGTTTCCTTATTTTGGGACATTATTTAAAATTAGTATCTCAGTCCGTGTGTGTTAATTTCTCGTTCATGTAATGGAATAATATACCAACGTTTATCAATTAGCATGAAATAAAGAGGAAAAGAAAAAGAGAATCGACGTGTGTTGAAGATAAGAAGATAAGGAAAATATGCTTGTATGAAAGACATGGGTTGGATATGAAAGAGAAAAAAAAAAAGTTAAGTTTGGATGTGATACTAGGAAAAAAAAAACATAAAGAATTAAAATAAGTTTAATTACATATCTAGTCTTATTTAAATATTTTAATTATATATTTAAGCAATGTGTTTTTAAACATTTTGAGAGGTAGACACTAAATCGGGATTCTGGCATAATAATATTTAATAATAATTTTTTTACTTAAATTTAAATTTAAATATTTAAGTTATATATTTAAATAAAAGTTTTTTTTAGATATTTTGTTGAGTAAACACTAAATGAAGCTTTTTGTTTAATAATATAGATATAGATAGAAAAAAAACAATTTCTTACTTACGAAACACAACATTGATATATTGAGATATATGATCTCAATAAGTAAACTACCTTAAAAATATACCACTCTTTTAAAATCTGGGTGTGAGTTATAGTAATATTCTTGCTCCTTCCCTCTTTTACTTGTAATATATTTGTCTATTAAAAAAAAGCAAGTATGCATGTAGCTACCACAAAATACTTGGATACTTAGTTAAAAGATAAATGCTATGATAAAATAAAAGTTGAAAGAAAATTGCTTGTAGCATATGGAGATTGATTTTAAGTAAGATCTCTCTATTTTTTTAATTGTCAGATGAATTCAATTGCAGGCTTACTTCGGCTCAGATAATCCTTTGATCGAACCTTGGTCGCCAAACTTTTGAGTGAAATAATATCGACTACCCACAGTGCAAAACTGCAAATAACTAGTGGTCATTGACTCACTAAGGTATAAGAAATACAGAGTTCTTATTTGCTAGGTTTCTTTTTTTTTTCTTTTTTCTTTTTTTGTCAATTGCTACTCCAGGAATTGTCTTAAAAGAAGTTATATCTAATTTATCTGATAACAGTAATTTCATGATGCTGATTACACCTATTCCATTCATCAGCTATTGGCTACATTCAATTCAGGCAAGACCACAGTACATAGATAAAGTTAAGGTATACAGAATTCTCTGCTCCTCATCCACACAAAGCAAGTGTTATAGAGAACTCAAAACTTGAGTAAGGCAATTACAACCATTTTCTAATGTGCTGAACAGTTATCCTTAAGTTTCTAATCTCAACTGTAGAAGATTTTATTTCAAAGGATCTTCGAAAACTTCAGCTGACTACAGAAGAATGTATACACCCATATGGAGCATCAGGCTTCTAGGTCCCTGAAATTAAGAAAGCATAGATTAGATCATCACAAAAGCAACAATAACTCCTCATACCCTGAGAGCAAGCAAAAGTGTATAATGCAAAGAACAGCACATTTAAAGTACACAATCAAACAGTACTTTCGGAGACAACCACTAGCTATCTTTTCGTGTTGCAAACACAAGGTTCTCAAATAATGAGATATTTTTGACATAAAGCTACAAAACCAATTGAAATATAGGGAAAAAACCATGTGATTCACTAAACATAGAAGCTTACGACTAGGATTCGGAATCTCTTGTTAATCAAGAATAATGACAAAGATTATTTCATTAAGGCTGAAGTTTAGTTTAAGTATAATGAAAAAAAGAGAGGATAGAGTGCTCATCAACTTTCGAGACATCAAGTATAAACACATACTTTCCATGAAGCGAGGAAGATAATAAAACTAGTAGTTATCTCCAAGAAATTAAAATTCTTATAAATATATACCAGAGAAATGAAAGTAGTAACAGATTAGTCTGACTTCTTTGCTTCTTGTCCCAGGAAGAAGCCAGGCAAAGGTCTAATGGAACCCCCAGCCCAACAACAAGAAGAAAAAAGTTTTCGTAAAAAAAAAAGGGTTCACAATAGCATCTACAACATTGTAGGAACACAGCCCTATATCGGAGTCAGAATTACAAACAGCCCAAAAATTTGTCCTCATCGACAATTTCAAAATAACATGTTTACTATGTATGGTATATCATGAGTTTGGACATAATAGAATAGGACAGATCACAGAGTCACTCACCATTCGCTTCATGATAAACACTTCTAAGTTTACTAAACTTTATATCTGTCTATTTTGTGTGTGTGTAGCTGTGGAGGCTGAGGATAACACAATCAAACAAGGTGACTAGGGTGTTACTCCTCTTGAAGTGTAAACAGATTGTTTATTAGGTACTTACTATTTCTTTGTTTGTAGCTTTCTATACTTCCATACCAATTCCATTGGAAACATAGAGCTGCAACACGTGATATACCAGCAGCAACCACCTCAACAAATGCCATACAGAATGATCTCTGAGGGGATAAACCAGCAGTTGCTATTGACAGCAGAAGTCCCTCAAAGTTGCAGGGGATGATAAAACTCCCAGATTTGATGCCATCTAAAGCTTTCTTGGCAACTTCATCAGCCTTCATTACACCGGAGGAGGCTGCTATGATACTGGTGAGCTGTGGCCTTCTCTTGTTTTCTGACATGCAACAGAATAAACTAATCATCTCATATCACAGTTTAGCATTAAGAAACACAATTTAAAGATAGTTGAAGCCAATTTACAGCCAAAGGTACTAATGCAGGACAAACTATTGAAAGCTAAAGGTATCTAGTTTGTCATCAATGGCAATTCAAAAATATTTCCGAATTATGAACTCTCTCAATCAAGTGGAGCATCATTATAAAGAGCTTATAATAATAATAACTAAAAAAGAACATTTGAAAAAAAAAATCCCGATCCCAATCTTTTAGGAGGATAGCTTAGTTTGTATTCAACAATTTATCAACAGATGTTTCGTCGCATTAAACATGAATTCAAACCAATAAGTTAAAGACTCTGGTGATCACAGTGCAGCTAAGTACTGTAGGAGCATACAAAGATTTCATCTTACCTTCCTCTAGAGCAAGAGTATCAGTGTCTGGGGGGAATATAAGAGAGACATGGATGTTATCAGCTATGACTTCTTGTTGCAATGCTTCTGCTAAACCCCGAAGGCCAAACTTACTTGCTGAATATGCTGTGTAACCATAAATACCCACCTGACCAGACACATAATTTCATATCAGCAACCATTACAAAGATAATATAATATTCCATTTTTTCAAGTCTCATACCGATACAAACAAACAATCAACTATGGTGCTTTGAAGATCATAAAAATCAGTTTCTAGTACGCTATGGTTTACATATGAAAACTAGATAATCACATTACTTAAATTATTGTTTTAATAATCAACTTATCAAAATCCAACTATGGTTACTTAGATCAGTATTGACTAACCATTAAACAATCGGAAAGCTATTAACTCATCATAATTATAAAAAAAAATTAACCAAGATCCACAATAACACATCAACAACGATGAACTCCAAGTACTAACCTGACCAGCCTGTGACGACATGAGAGCGATGGAAGCGGGGCCACGACCCTCCCTGTTCTTCAAAGTCGGCAAAGCAGCCTTGATCATGTTAAAGCTTCCCATCAGATTCACGTCTATCATTAACCTGACCTCATCCAATCCCTGCTTCTCCAGCTCTTGAGGCATGAACACTCCCTGGTTCACGATCAGCACATCGATGGGCCCCGCCTCGCTCACAGCTCGCTGTACGGCATCGTAATCGCGCACGTCGGCCGCAAACGTCGCCACGTCGACGCCGGTGGAGAGATGGATGGATTGCTTGGCCTCCTCGAGCTTTACTTGTGACCGGGCGAGTATGGAGACTTCGGCGCCCTCGGATGCGGCCTGGTTGGCAAGGGCCAACCCGATGCCGCTGGATCCGCCGGTGATGAAAACATGGCGGCTCTTGATTGGGATCTTGACGGGGCGTGGCCGTACGATTATAGCTAACAGAGCGAGGAGTGAGAGAGGGGGGAGGAGGAGGAGGAGGAGGAAGAGTAGGGACGAGAGGCCCGCCATTGATGATGGAGCTAAAGAAGGTAGTGCAAATACACGGTGGTGATGCGTGCTCGTGGTATTACTTCCTCGTCATTCTCGGCATCAAGTTTTCCTAGGTCTTGCCACAGCATCTGTGAGGTTAACAGATGGTAGGTCCCACTAAACGTGGCTGGATCTGGCTGGTCTTTAGTGCTGCGAGGAAAACAATGCTGTAAATGATTATTTCCGTAGAAAAATTATTGAAAATAAAAAGAGGATAAATGTTTGTTTTATTATTTTTGAAGGAGAGTAAATGTTTGTTAATCACATAGAAAATAAGACTGCTATGCCTGCCATCGTAATCACAAAACAATATTAGTATTTTGATTATATTTAATAATAAAAATTTAAAATTTATTAGTAACATACTAATGACATAAATATTTTAGAGTAAATTATATTATATTATTTTTAAATTTATTAAAATAATATTAATATTTTAAAATTTTTAAAAATATACGATTTATTATAAAATATTAATTTTTATTATCAAATAATTTAAAATAAATTTTTTTAAAATATTTTAAAAATTAAAATTTTAATCGATATTCGTTTATCCTTAAAATCTGAACCGTGTCTGACTCGGCCGTCCATTTCCCATCTATGCTAATTACCAGCACCAGTAGTACTAAAAAAGCCTTATTTTACACTGCCAATTTTTTTCTTTTTGCGACAAACTACACTGCCACATTGGATGCAGAAGAAATTGACATCTTGTCCATGCCTATTGCCTACATTGTTTTCACAGGTTAGTGGACAAGCAACGTTTATGGTGTGCTCTTCTGTGATCTATAGAATCGAAGTGATGAACCATCTTTCTTTTTCGTGTTTTTTTCTAAAGTTATAAGCAAAGAAATTGAATGTGCAGAAAACTAATTATTAACGATTCTTTTCTTATCTTACACAGACATTTTTTTTTTTGCGTTCATTGTTAGGATTAAAATCGAACCGAGCTTTTATCGAGCTATTCGAATTCGAGTTCGGTCAAAACTCAACTCGGTTGAATAAGAGTCGAGCTCAGACTTGAAAATTAAACTCGAATAACTTATCGAGTTAAACTTGAATATCTTAAGATTTGGTTCGAAATACTCTTGAACAATTCGATAAAGTATTATCGAGCTTAAGTTCAAAATAATATTTATTTAATATTTTTATTTATTAAAATTATAATTCATACTAATTTTTCAATGTTAAAATTAAAGCTATATCTTGAATGCTACTCCCCAAACTTTTTGACACTTTCGAATTGATTACTAATATTAACCTTCATAGATCATATATTCCACCTTAATCCAAGACCCACATGATAATCGTTTTTGCCATGCCCATATGTCTAAAGGTTTTTAACTAAGTTCCTATAAACAAAGGAAGAAAAAAAAACGAGTTGAAACATTAATAAATAAAGGTAGTGGTTTGGTTTCAGTTCTTCTCTCCAATTTATTGTGTGATTAGACCTGGTGACATGTTGCTATGGGGCACAGGCCTTTATCATTTTAGTTCGAAGTCTGAACTTTGAAGAGAGACCTCAAATGGTGCATATCGTTTCATCTATTTTCAAAATGAGCTGGCGTACATGTGCCCTCTTTCTCTAACAATCTCTTTCAAGTGGGTGTTTTGAATTTGAGATATAGAGAACAAATTTATGGGACCCTTCACAAGATCTATTATTTTTATTTAATAATTCACCGCATGTTTTTGGAGTATAATCAATGGCTGGCAAGAACTAGATTTCAAACCCCATATAAAATCAATCTCTTCTTTATTCAAAGAAATCAAAAGGCAAATATTCCATACCAATATCTTTACTCTTCTGAGAAATTTAATTTAAAGCATGTCCAAATTATGTTGTGTTGTGGGGAAAAATCTATTCTCCACTTATGAGATAGAATCACAATCCTCTCTATTTAAAAATTGAAATGAAATCAAGTTTATGGTGAGATTGAATGCTACATCATCAGTTGAAGAATATTCAAATTCAAATTTGTTAATATGACATTTAATCTCACAATGAAATTCATAAATGAAGATGATTGTGGTCCCACAAGATAACATGTGACATATTTCAGGGCAAAATAATCATTTCACTGTCCATAGGTAAAATGATAAAAACTTGCCTAAGAACAAAATGGGTAAAACCATACTAAAAAAAGGGTAAATGTCAATTTTGGTTCCTAAGGTTTGGACATAATCACAATTAGGTCTCTATGATTTTAATTTAAACAATCGGGTCCTTAACTTGTCAAAATCAGAACAATTGGGTCTTAGACACATGACACCGTGAAAAAAACTAATAAACACACGTGAAATACCAAAATTGCCCCTAATTCTTCTTGATATGCCTGTAATTCACAATCAATTACAAAAATCAAAACCCAAAACATTTCAAGGAAAAAATTAAAAAGAAAACAAATTGAAATCACCTCTTTCCTCTCCCTAGACTTGATGATGGACTCCCTATTCTTGATCATCCTCTTTTGCACTATTGCGTCGCCTTGTCCATAGGCTCCATCATCACTCTCCCTATATTTCCCTCCCTCCACCACTTCCACTGCTAGCAGCATTACCAACACCAATCACCTCCACTCCATTCCCAAAACCGACGATAAACCCTTCCACCTTGTCCAACACTTGGAAGGAGCTCGGCGTGATCGGATCAAAGGTGTAGACCTCACCGCTCAACCTCTCCAAAAGTACCTCACATCCATTCCGTCAACAGCTTTCTCCACGACCCCAACCTTGACTAGGAAATCCTTGAGCGTCATTAAATCGTCTGGGGCCTCTTCCTTCATCTCATTCCTTTCCTCAGATACAACCTCTCTCCAAACCTTGTCAACGGTCTTGGCCGCCACGTTCATGGAGTCGCCACCCAATCAATGGACCCCACCAAGACCTTGCCCTAACTAGCTGTAATACCCATTTTCTTAAAGTTTGGGTAAAGAAGTAATTTGATAAATATGACATGGAATTAAAATAATATATATGTGAAATATTTATTATTGAATAAAATAATTCTTAAAAAAACGGACGTGTGGTAGTATAAAGAAAAAGAACTTTCCGTCCAGAAGGACAAAGGACAAAGGAAAAAGGAAAAAGAACAAAAAAGTTTTGGTTTAAAAAAAATCTGTCCAGAAGGACAAATGACAAAGGAAAAAGAAAAAAAAAAGATTTTGGTTTAAAATAAATAAATAAATAAAGTGGCAACAGGTGGTAACACTTGTTGCTAAAAGAAGCTTATAGTGCTGCATGTAAGGCAGCACTACATATTCGTGGCAACAATATAAGGGAGGAAGAGATGCTGTGTTGAGACTTAACATTTGCATATATATATATATATATATAGTTTAAGTTTATATTATTTCTTACTTACCAAATCCTATTTGGTTTTGTTCTTTCTTCAATTCAAATTACTCTATTTCTCCAAACACTTGGGGAGTGAAAGAAATACTGAAAGAGCAAAATTTTGAAGGGGTTTACGGGAGAATTTTATAGAGAACCAGGGGAAACTCTAAGAAAAACACAAGGTAATAACGTGAAGTTTATTTTTGAAATTTAATATACATGAAATTTTTCGGAATTCAAAGTGGGAATTTTCAAAGGGTGTGAATTATGAAAGAATTGAAGAATAAATTAGCAATTTAATATAAATATTATGTTAGGTGTTGACGATCAACAACTGGGAAAAATTGCTAAGAGGAGCAGGAAAGGCAAGGAGGTGATCCACGGGTAGCTCTAAGTGCTATGTGGTAAGTTAGATTTACTTAAAGTAACCAAGATAAATATGAAATATATAGTGTTAATATTAGAATAAATCATTAACTTATGATTTGGTGATAGATGAAAGTTAGTTAATAAGTATGATAGGAATAGTAGATGTGTAGAGAATTATTTTATGAGAAATAATATTATTGGAATAATGAGTCAATTTAATAATTAAGGTGATAAATAAAATTCTTGATGAGTTATGGTTGATGATTTGTTATGATTTATGAAGAGAGAAAATTTAGTGGATCTTGACGAACTATGGCTAATGATTTGATATGATTTATGAGGAGAAGAATTTAGTTAAATTTTTCAAATGATAATTTGATAATAATCAAGATAGTTAATTTAAATATTTGATTTCATGTTTGTTTTTATATTATTGTTCATATGCATATTTCATATCATTGTTCATATGCATGAAATAAAAGAACCGGGAGGGGGTCAGTCTAAATGAAAAACCGTGACAGCTGGTATATGTTGGAAATAAATGAAAACCATGACAGCCAGTATATCCTAGAAATAAACGAAAACCGTGACGGCCGGTATATGTTAGAAATAGATGAAAACCATGACAGCTGGTATATGATAGAAATAAAAGAACTGGGAAGGGTCTGGTCTAAGATAAAAACATGTCGAGATGTGGAAAGAAATTCCCTAATAATAATTCATGCATTGCATCTGTTTTAAATATTGATTGTATTATTGAAATGCTGAAGTGTTGTTTGTTATTGTAAATTTATTTATAGATGAATGATTCTCACAGAGAGACAGTTATGGTAAGAAAGAATCATAGAAGTATGATATGATCAGAACTATCTAAATGGTGGACTATATGCTGTGAACCTCATAACGAGGTAATTATGAGATAATTGATGGTCTTAAGCTGAGAAAATATATAAGAAGAAAAGATTGATAGAGAATGGGACTTATGACATGTGTAATGATAGTAGAATGTTATTATCAAATTACATGAGATATAAATGATTAAATATTAAAAGACTATTTATACAAATTGAATACTTCTAGTAAATTTAATTCACTGAGCTTGTGAAACTCACTCCTCATTGTACAATGATTTCAAGTAGCAGGCATAACAGATAGTTTGGTGAGTTGAGATTCATGTGAAATCATAGACTAATGAGAAATAAAATAAAAAGTTATTTGTAAATATTTATGCATATTACATTGTATATAATGTTTAAGTCAAAATCAAAATGATGTATCTCCCCTGTTGAGGGTTGAGAAGTGATGTAAAAATTTATATTAGTGTTATTTTTATTGTTGCATATATGTGTCGTGCTGAGATTTTCAAAATATGACAATACCGTCTCGGGGTTGGCCAAGCCGGGATGGGTCGTTACAATTTTGGTATCAGAGCATTAGGTTTTATGATTCTGTAGACTGCATAAAAAGTAAGAAAGTGCAAGATTAAAATAAATTATATTTTAATTGTCTGAAGATGACACGTGGACGTGGTAGAGTTAGAGTTAGAGTTGTTGATTTAAGAGGGCGTGGAAGACCCCTGATATTTTGACAAGTCGAGGTTGAGTCTGAATCTGTGGTTCCTAGAAGGGAACATACTGACAATATAATTGATATTGGTAAAGGTGTGAGAGAATCTGAAGTTGAAAGAGATGAGCTAAGATAAACTCTTACACATACTTTTGAGAAAATAAATGTAACAGATGTAGAGTTGATAGCTTATAGCATAGACTTGATGACCAGGCTAGAGTAATGCCTAAGGTTATTAATCCAGTAATGATAGACGTTTAAAAAGGGAGAAAAATGAGTTTATGCATGAGATGCAGGGAAATTGTTAAGTTGAATGCTTTGCTATTTAAAGGATTTATAAACCTTTTTAAGCCTGAGTTATAGGTGAAACATATAGAGAGATTTTTTGATATTTACCAATGACTGACAGGCAGAGGGTCATCTTTGCTACGTTCAAGTTAGAGAGAGAGGCCCTAGAATGGTGAGAGAATATTCTTCCCGGGGTAAGTACAGATATTGGTAGACCCTTAACTTGGAATAGGTTTAAGAAGGTTTTTCTTGACAAATACTTTCCTTATACCTATAGAGCCCAACGAGTTAGAGATTTTATTTATTTGGGGTAAATCTGTTAACTGTGGCTTAGTATGATAGCAAATTTGTGGTCTTATCAATGGTTGTACCGAAAATGGTAGACCTAAAGGAGAAAAAGTGTAAGAGGTTCAAAGATGAACTATGTTCTAAGATTTTATCGAAACTATCTTACATGAGGCATATGAATTATGTTACGTTGGCGAATATAACACCTTAAATTGATAAGGATGTGATAGAAATTAGAGGTAGGAGGAATTGGCAGAAGAGGTCTAGATTTGAGAAACCCAGAGGTGTTACCAATATGATTGTGCAGAGTGAGAAACCACCCCAGATGGGGCATTCCTTGTTACAAAGAACTGTAGTACAGAATCAGAGGCAAGTGGGATCTGTAGCTTCTGTAGCTCAGATTAATATCGGTAGGACCCCTAGATTTGGGAGATAGTTGGTGGGAACTAGAAGTTATGGTAAAGGTGGGAGTATACTACCTAGAGGATGTGATAATGTGATAAAAATGCTAGAACGTGTTATAGATGTAATCTGATAAGATATTTATCCCATAATTATTCTAATTTGAGGTGCTTTGTATGTAGAAAATGTGGACACATCAATGTTGATTGATCCTAGTGCAACCCATTCTTTTGCATATAATGTATTTATGAAGCTTATTGATACATGTATTAGTCCTTTGGCGCATAATAATATTGTTGAAATTCCCACTAGAGAGAGTGATAATCATAAATGTTTATAAGGGTTGTGTGATTCATATCAGTGATAGAGAATCTAAAGCTAATTTATTATCTTTGGATATGGCTGATTGTTTTAGAAAGAAGGTAGTGTTCAAGATATGGACATGAGGAGTTTAACTTTCAAGGAAAACATAAGATATTCTCGAACTATCTTATTTTGCTCTGACCACACGGAGATGGTTGAAGAAGGGTTGTGAAGAGTATTTGGCATATGTAATTGATTATGAAAAGGAAAATAGGAAGTTAGAATAAATCTTAGTGGTGAAAGATTATTCTAATGTATTTCTTGATGAGTTGCCTAGTTGTCTCCCAGTAGAGAGATTAAATTCTTTATTGATGTGATACTAGGTTCATCACATATATATAGCACCTTACAGAATGACACTCGCCGAGTTGAGAGAATTGAAAGTTTAGATTCAAGATTTGTTAGATAAAAAATTTATTCTATTTAGTGTGTCGCCATGATAAGCCCACGTAGTGTTTGTGAGAAAGAAAGATGGAATGATGAGATTGTGTATAGACTACAGATAATTGAATAAGATAACCATTAAGAACAAATATCCTTTACCCAGAATAGATTATTTATGTGAGAAGTTGTATAGAGCAAGAGTATTTGCAAAAAATAGACCTGAGATCAGGTTATCATCAATTGAGGATAGAGAAGGGAGACGTGCCTAAGACTACTTTTAGGACACGTTATGGTCATAAGCTTCTTGTGATGTCATTTGGATTGACTAATATTCCAGAAACATTCATGGACTTGATAAATAGTGTGTTTAAACTATATCTTAACAAGTTTATGGTTGTATTTGACATTCTGATATATTCTAAGAAGGAAGAACAACATGTGAAGAATTTAGAAATAATGTTAGAGATCCTGAGGAAAGAGAGATTATATGCCAAATTTTTTTATGTAAATTTGGCTTAATAAAGCTACTTTCTTTAGACATATAATATCTGGAGATGGCATAACAGTTGATCCACAAAAAGTAGAGGCAATGTTGAGTTGGGAGAGACCAACTAATGTGACTGAGATTAGAATCTTCTTGAGGTTAGCTGGTTATTATAGACGATTCTTTCAGAAATTTTCTATTATTGTAGTACTATTGACTAGATTGACCAGGAAAGAGGTGAGATTTTTATGGTCTGGGAAGTGTGAGAAAAATTTCCAATTACTAAAGGAGATATTGACTACAGCTCCAGTATTGGTGTTTCTTTCTGGTGATGAAAGATTTTTGGTGTATAGTGATGCATCGCATCAATGGTTGAGATGTGTGTAACATGGGAAAGTTGTGGCCTATACTTCTAGGCAATTGAAGATTCATGAAAGAAATTACCCCACTCATAGCTTAGAGTTGACTGCCATAGTGTTTACTTTAAATACTGGAGACATCATCTGTATGGAGCCACTTGTGAGATATTCATGGATTATAAGAGTTTGACATACTTATCTACCCAGAGAGAGTTGAATTTAAGGCAAAGATGGTGGATGGAGTTGATTAGTGACTGTGATTATACAATTCATTATCATCTAGAAAATACGAAGGTGATAGTTGATGCATTGAGTAGAAAAATCTACAAGACGATTGTCTGCTATTGAAAGTCATGATGTGTAATCGATGATAGATTTAGAGAGATAAGAACGACTTTGAATATCAGTGATAGAGGATCATGGTTAACAAATATGGTTGTACAGTTGATGAGGACACGACAAACAAATGGGATGCGGATTCTTTTCAAGTTCCAATTGGTCCAATTACTAGGGTTCGAGCTAAAAGGTTCAAGAAAACTCTCAATGGGCTGATTCAACACATCTGGGATAAGAACCATATTTGGGGGCCCAATATGTGATCCACAAGGATAGGTTTCCATAATTCAAACTTTGGAATAATCTTGCAAATCTTAGTTTCCCAAAATTGGAGATTTGCTCATTTTGGTTGGCTCATCAAGGAAAATGGCTGGCTGTAAATTTTACTTATTACCTTTTTTTTTAATTGTTTCTTCATTAATTTAATTGCTAAATTATAAGGCTTACATGCCAAGTTATGTACTTTCCTTATTTGGATTTTAAGTTACCATAATTCTATTTAGGTTTATTTCCTATTTCGTAGTTTCCTATTCCTACAAGAATTCTATTTAGGTTTATTTCCTATTTCTTAGTTTTCCTTTTCTAATTGGTTATGAATTCTTATGTATTTAAATAGCCATTGACCTTTTGGAATAAAACAATTCAGATTTGATTCATCCTTTTGGAGAGAAAATTCTCTTTGGTTCTTTTAGAACTTCTGAACTTATCAGAGTTTCCGTGGCATTCATCTTCAACTTATCAACCAATCCTTCCATAATTGATTGTGGCATCTTCATTATACCAAGGTTGTTGCTTCAATATAAGAAACAGGTCACAGTCTCAGTCTTCATTATACCAAGGTTCTTGCTTTAATATAAGCAATGGGTAGCGGTCTCACATAAATCTGCTTCTAGATGATCTTGGAAGACTTCTTGATCCATAAATTTCTTAGTTCTTGGCGTGGATCATATCACTTAGTATTAGAGCCTTACAGTTGTAGGTTTGCTTATATTTCATTTTGATTCATAAAAAAAAACGCGAAAAAAAACATGAAAAAAATGAAATTCAAAAAAAAAAAAAAGAATGAATTTCCAGTTTAGAAAAAAAAACGTGAAAAAAAGTGTGTCATATTTAGATTCAATCCTTTCAATTTTTGTTTCAACTTCTCATCTTTGTTTCCTTGTATTGTAGCCTTTAAATCCAAATTTCTTTGTAAGTTAATGGTGAATTGTGGATGAAAACTTTGATACTTCTTCGGTTAGTTTGATAAGAACCTATAGAGGATTATTACAAGTGGAAAAAAGCAAGAGTGGTGAGCATATAAGAGGGTAAAAGCCAATCTGATTTTTGTGTAAAAACACGAGTGAAATTGAGTGACTCATTCTTTAAGCAAAACACGTGAGGGAGTGTGTGAGGTCCTTTTATTCCTTTTTTTTTTCTAACTTTGTTTTTGCAGCAAACATGTCAGATAACAAGAACAAAAATAATTCCAGAGATACGTCAGGAGAGGGTGATGGGTAAGATGAGGAGAGTATTGAGAACAAAGATGGAATAGGTTAATGAGCAGATAGATCCGGTAGAGAATGCACGTGTGGGGCAGTAACAAAACGCTCCTCAGATGCGTAGGAGGGAGAGAGTTCAACCTAGGGGAGAGAGAGTTGAAAATGAGGGATACACTGCCCAAGGAGAATTGTTGGTTGCAAGGAGAGCTCTAAGTGTGCAAATCAAAGAAGATGACGAAGTACAACGATAAAACATCTTTCATACTAGATGCCATGTGCAAAACAAGGTATGTGGTGTGATTATTGATGGAGGTAGTTGTACTATCGTTGCTAGCACTACAATGGTTGAGAAATTAGGGTTGCCAACAATTAAACATCCTCGACCTTACAAGTTGCAATGGCTCAATGATAGTGGTGAAGTGAGGGTGAAAAAACAGGTGTTAGTTCCCTTCCGAATTGGAAAATATGAAGATAAAGTTTTGTGTGATGTAGTTCCAATGCAAGCTGGACACTTGTTACTAGGGTGACCATGCCAATTCGATCGGTGTGTTAAGCATGATGGCTTCACCAACAAATATTCGTTTGTAAGAAATCAAAGAACAATCACTCTAGTTCATTTGACACCAAAGCAGGTTTATAAAGATCAAGTGAGGTTACAAAAAAAGAGTGAGCAAACAAAAGAGGGTGAGAAAAAGAGAACGAATGAAAATCAGAAAGAGAAAACGAGAGAGGCTAAAAAAATTGAAAGAGAAAATAAAAGAGCCGATTTGGCCATTGAGAAAAAAACAAATTTCTATGCAAGAACGAGTGAAATAAAAAGAGTGATGGTTTTAAATCAGCTAGTGATTGTACTTTTTTACAAAGAGACGTTAAACACTAACCAATTTCTATTGTTTTTCTTTTACAGGAGTTTAATGATATCTTTCCCAAGGAGATTCCACATGGCTTACCTCCTATTCAAGGAATTGAACATCAAATTGATTTTGTTTTCGGTGCTACAATTCCAAACTGACCAGCCTATCAAAGCAATCCCAAGGAGACAAAAGAGCTACAATGGTAGGTTAGTGAATTGATGTAAACGGGGTATGTAAGAGAAAACATTAGTTCGTGCGCTGTTTCAGTGATTTTGGTTCCTAAAAAGGATGGGACATGGAGAATGTGCATTGATTGCCAAGCAGTCAACAATATAACGGTAAAGTATCGACATCCTATTCCTCGTTTAGATGATATGCTAGATGAACTGCATGGTGCATGTGTATTCTCTAAAATTGATTTAAAAAGTGGATATCATCAAATAAGAATGAAGGAGGGTGATGAATGGAAAACTGCTTTTAAAACGAAATATGGTTTATATGAGTGGTTAGTTTTGCCATTTGGACTAACAAATGCACCAAGTACCTTCATGAGATTAATGAACCATGTTTTGCGAGCTTTTATAGGCAGATTCGTTGTTGTTTATTTTGATGATATTCTCATTTATGGCACAAACTTAGATGATCATGTTGTATATTTAAAATCAGTTTTGGATGTGCCTAGAAAAGAGAAGTTGTTTGCTAACTTGAAGAAGTGCACTTTTTGCACCGATAAGCTTGTGTTTCTTGGTTTTGTTGTGAGTGCACAAGGAATACAGGTTGATGAAGAGAAGATCCGTGCAATTAAAGAATGGTCAAGTCCCACGAGTGTAAGTCAAGTTCGTAGTTTTCATGGACTTGCTAGTTTTTACAGGAGATTCGTGAAAGACTTTAGCAGTATTACCACACCGCTTACCGAAGTCATCAAAAAGCACGTTGGATTCAAATGGGGAGACGAGCAAGAGAAGGTGTTCCAATTTATCAAAAAAAAATTAACTCATGCTCCTTTACTTGCTTTGCCTGATTTTACTAAAACCTTTTAAATTGAATGTGATGCTTCAGGTTTGGGTATCGGTGTAGTTCTTATGCAAGGAGGAAGACCAATCGCATATTTCGGTGAGAAATTAAGTGGAGCAGCTTTAAACTATCCTACCTATGATAAAGAATTTTATGCGTTGGTTCAAGCATTGGAAACATGTCAACACTATTTTTGGCCTAAGGAGTTCATGATTCCCATCGATCATGAGTCCTTAAAGCATATAGAAGGTCAACACAAGTTGAGTAGGAGACATGCGCAATGGGTAGAATTCATCGAGACATTTCCATATGCCATTCGATACAAGCAAGGTAAGGAAAACATCGTTACAGATGCACTTTCTCTAAGTTACGTATTAATTTCTACTATAGATGCAAAATTACTTGTTTTGAGTACATTAAAGAGTTACATCCTTCAGACGCCGATTCTTGTGAGGGGTTTCAGGCTTGTGAGAAAAATGTAGTGGGTAAGTTCTTTAGGCACGAGGATTTCTTATTTCGGGAGAATAAGTTGTGTGTACCGAATTGCTCTTTGCGTGATTTGTTAGTAAGGGAATCCCATAGAGGAGGTTTAATGGGTCACTTTAGAGTTGCTAAAACCTTAGCCGTTTTACAAGAACATTTCTATTGGCCATACATGAAAAGAGATATTGAGACAATTTGTGGTAGATATGTCACATGTAGGCAGGCAAAATCTCGAGTGCAACCCCATGGTTTATATACACCACTGCCCATCCCTAATGAGCCTTGGATAGATATTTTGATGGACTTTGTGTTAGATTTACCTAGGTCTAAAGGTGGTAGAGATTCAATTTTTGTGGTTGTGGATAGATTTTCTAAGATGGCACATTTTATTCCACGTCATAAAACTGATGATGCTTCCAATGCTACTAATTTGTTCTTTCGAGAAATTGTGAGATGATTATATGGTATGCCTAGAACAATAGTTTCGGATAGAGATGCTAAGTTATTGAGTTACTTTTGGATGCCTTTTTAGTGTAAGTTAGGAACTAAGCTATTATTTTCTACTACTTGTCACCCACAAACTGATGATCAAACTGAAATAGTGAATATGACTTTTTCTACTTTGTTGAGGGCTATTATTAAACAGAACATCAAAACTTGGGAAGAGTGTTTACCACATGTTGAGTTTGCTTATAATCGTGATGTTCATTTTGCTACTAAGTTTTCACCATTTGAAATTGTTTATGGTTTTAATCCTTTAACTCCATTGGATTTAACACCATTACCTATATATGAACATGTTAACTTGGATGGAAAGAAAAATGCTGAATTTGTTAAACAGATACATGAAAAGGCAAGACTAAACGTTGAGAGGCAAACAGAACAATATGCAAAACAAGCTAACAAAGGTCGTCGACAGCTGATTTTTCAACCCGGAGATTGGGTTTGGTTACACATGAGGAAAGAAAGATTTCCGACACAAAGGCGTTCAAAGTTATTTCCTAGAGGAGATCGGCCTTTTCAAGTCCTTGAGCGCATCAATGACAATGCATACAAATTGGATTTGTCAGGTGCGTACAATGTTAGTGCCACTTTCAATGTTTCTGATTTAAGACCTTTTGATGTAAGGTGATGAATTGAGGACAAATCCTTTTCAAGAGGAGGGGAATGATGAGGACACGGCAAACAAATGGGGTGCAGATTCTTTTCAAGTTCCAATTGGCCCAGTTACAAGGGCTCGAGTTAAAAGGTTCAAGGAAACTCTTAATAGGCTGATTTAATACATTTGGGCTAAAAACCATCTTTGGGGGCCCAAGGATGATGCTATATGTGATCCACAAGGATAGGTTTCTATAATTCAAACTTTGAAATAATCTTGCAAATCTTAGTTTCCCAAAATTAGAGACTTACTCGTTTTGGTTGGCTCATCAAGGAAAATGGTTGGCTGCAAATTTTACTTATTACCTTTTTTTTTAATTGTTTCCTTATTAATTTAATTGCTGAATTATAAGGCTTGCATGCCAATTTAGGTACTTTCCTTATTTGGATTTTAGGTTACCATAATTCTATTTAGGTTTATTTCCTATTTCGTAGTTTCCTATTCCTACCATAATTCTATTTAGGTTTATTTCATATTTCTTAGTTTTACTTTTTCTAATTGGTTACGAATTCTCATGCATTTAAATAGCCATTGGCTTTTTGGAATAAAACAATTCAAATTTGATTCATACTTTTGGAGAGAAAATTCTCTTTGGTTCTTTTAGAACTTCTAAACTTATTGGAGTTTCCGTGGCGTTTATCTTCGACTTATCAATCAATCATTCCATAATTGATTGTGGCATCTTCATTATTCCAAGGTTCTTACTTCAATATAAGCAACGGGTCACTGTCTCAGTCTTCATTATACCAAGGTTCTTTCTTCAATATAAGCAATGGGTCGTGGTCTCGCATAAATCTGCTTCTAGACGATCTTGGAAGTCTTCTTGATCCATAAATTTCTTAGTTTTTGACGTGGATCATATCAACAGTCATCCATAGTAAAATGTTTTAGAGATGCAAGGTAGAGATGAAGAGATAGAAAAGATTAAGCATTGAGTGCTTACTAGAAAGCAATATGAGTTCAAAATTAGAAATTATGGTATTTTGGTCTTGGAACATAGAATTTGTGTTCCCAATAATGCGGAGTTGAGAAAGGAGATAATGAGAAAGGCACATAATGATGTAGATTCGATCCAACCAAGTAACAATAAGATATATAGAGGATTGAGACAGAATTTCTGGTGGTCAGGATTAAAGAGGGATGTAACTGAGATTGTGAGGTTGTATGAAGTATCATTGGGCATAGTGTCAAATAGAGATGCTAGATTTACATCTTGGTTTTAGAAAGACTTTCATAAAGTCACGGGTACACAGTTACAACTTAATATAGCTTTTCATCATCAACAGATGGGTAGAAGGTGCAGAACTCCAGTATGTTGGGAAGAAGTGGGAGAGAGAAATATATTTGGTTCATAAATTATTAAGTTAACAACTAAGAATATCAAACTGGTTAGAGAGAACTGTAAAATAGCATAGAGTAGACCGAATAGCTATGCTGATAATAGGAAAAGACCTCTCAAGTTTCAAATAGGTGGTTGGGTGTATTTAAAAATATCTCCATGAAAAGGTGTATTGAGATTTAAACAGGAAATGAATGTTGATTCCGAGGTATATGAGACCTTATGAGGTTGTTGAGAAAGTTGGGCTAGTTGTGAATAGTTTGGATTTGTCTCAAGAGTTGAAGTAGTGACATAATGTATTCCACATTTTAATTTTACGAAAGTGTTTACTTGATAAATCTCATAATATTTCAAGCCAAGCTGTAGAAATTATGAAAGATTCGACTTTTATACAAGTACCAGTGAGAATTTTAGACAGAAAAGAACAAGTCTTGTATAATAAAATAATTTCATTAGTTCAAGTTCTGTGGCGGAATAAGGATGTTGAAGAAATTACGTGAAAGCGTGAGGTAACTATGAAGAAATATTATTCACAATTGCTTTCTTGATTAGGTAATGAAATTTTAAGGACGAAATTTTTATAAGGTGGGTAGAATTGTAATACCCGTGTTCTTAAAGTATGGGTAAAGAAGTAATTTAATAAATATAACATTGAATTAAAATAATATATATGTGAAAGATTTATTATTGAATAAAATTATTCTTAAAAAAACGGATGTGTGGTGGTATAAAGAAAAAGAAAAAAGAAAAAACAAATTCGTCCAGAATGACAAAGGAAAAAGAAAAAAAAAAGTTTTGGTTTTTTTAATAAAAAAAGTGGCAACAGGTGGCAACATCTATTGCCAAAAGAAGCTTGTAGTACTGCATGTAAGGCAACACTACATATTCATGGGAAGGGATGCTGTGCTGAGACTTAACATTTGCGCATATATATATATATATATATATATATATATATATAAAATTTAAATTTAAATTATTTATTACTTACCAAATCCTATTTGGTTTTCTCATTTCCTCAATTCAAACTACTCTGTTTCTCTAAACACTTGGAGACAGAAAGAAATGTTGAAGGAGCAAAATTTAGAAGGGGTTTATGGGAGAATTTTATAGAGAACCACGGGAAGCTCTAAGAAAAACATAAGATAATAACGTGAAGTTTAGTTTTGAAATTTAGCATACATGAAATTTCTTGGAATTCAAAGTGGAAATTTTCAAATGGTGTGAATTATGGAAGAATTGAAGAATAAATTAGCAATTTAATATAAATATTATGTCAGGTGTTGACGATCAGCAACTAGAAGAAATTGCTGAGAGGAGCAGGAAAGGCAAGGAGGTGATCCACAAGTAGTTCTAAGTGCTACGTGATGAGCTAGATTTACTTAAAGTAATCAAGATAAATATGAAATATATAGTGTTAATATTAGAACAAATCATTAACTTATGATTTGGTGATAGATGAAAGTTGGTTGATAAGCATGATAAGAATAGTAGATGTGTAAAGAATTATTTTACGAGAAATAATATTATTGGAATAATGAGTCGATTTAATAATGAAGGTGATAAATGAAATTCTTGATGAGTTATGGTTGATAATTTGTTATGATTTATGAAGAGAGAAAATTTAGTGGATCTTGACGAGCTATGACTAATGATTTGATATGATTTATGAGGAGAAGAATTTAGTGGAATTTTTCAAATGATAATTTGAAAATAATCAGGATAGCTAATTTAAATATTTGAATTCATTTTTTTTATATTATTGTTCATATGCATATTTAATATCCTTGTTCATATGCATATGCATGAAATAAAAGAACCGGGAGGGGGTCAGTCTAAATGAAAAACCGTGACAACCGATATATGCTGGAAATAAATGAAAACCGGACAGCCGGTATATGCTGGAAATAAATGAAAACCGTGACCGCCGGTATATGCTGGAAATAAATGAAAACTGTGACAGCCAGTATATACTGAAAATAAAATAACCGAGAGGGGGCCGATCTAAGATAAAAAAACATGTCTGCTTGTGGAAAGACGCTCCCTAATAATAATTCATGCATTGCATCTGTTTTAAATATTGATTATATTACTGAAATACTAAAGTGTTGTTTGTTATTGTAAATTTATTTATAGATGAATGAATCTCACAGAGAGACAGTTATGGTAAGAAAGAAACATGGAAGTATGATGTGATAAGCAGTGTTTTCAGAGGTCAATGAGGTGAGGCGTAAGCTTTTTGAAATGTTGAGGCGTTTTGAATAAAATAATATTAATTAAATTATAAAAATATTAAAATTGAAATAATATAAATACATCAATTATTAATAAACTTTACTAATTTAAGACCTATAAATGAATATTTATCAATAAAGTAATGATCAAACTGAAATTATTTTACACAAACATAATCATCCGACAGTATACTAAATTTAAAATATTTACCACTACTACGAGTTTTTCCTTTTTTTAATTGTTTTGTTGGAAAATGGAAATTGGTTTAATTTAAACAAAAGAACAGAAGAAACAGGGATAAGTGATTAAGTGGATGACCTTACTCACGTGTCCCGCACTATATGTTTTGTGCTTCGCTTCGTACCAAGCGCTCACAGATGGGCCTTTAATTTTATGCCACGTGTTAATTGAATAGTACTTTCAATGCAACGTGTTAGCTTCTGCCTTGTAATGTTGGCACATTTCTTTACTCTTTATTTTAAATTACTTATGCAGGAGAGATCTCATCATTTCTCTCATCAGAGCATGAGCCACTCAAATCTCTACCGTTGATTTTCTCCTCAGCAGCTGCTGCTTCAAGATTCGCATCGACCAAGCCAATTGGTGGAGGCAAGTGCAAATGCCGAACAGCAGCTAAGCAGAGTTAGGCCGGTGGATCCTTCCCTTTGGCAGTGCGTCCCACGCGACATTCCACGAGCCCTTCATTTTCCTCTCCCGAAGTCGCTTAAGCCGCCGGTTGTAGTCGTCACAACCACAAGAGGGAAGGATTGCATGCCATATGGAGGCGGCACCACTGCCCGAGAGCAGAGAGGCTGGGTGTTTTCTCAGATTCAGAGACGCGATTTCAACAGGTAAGAAGATTTAATGCATTGGGCGTACCTCCAGAAGCCCAGGGCATCAAAGGCGTATGCCTCGGGTCTGGGCGAACGCCCAAACCTGAAAAACGTACACTCAAAGACAATTTCGCCCCAAGTTTCACATCTTGAGGCGTTTTAAGCCCATACGCGCCCAGACTTCGCCTTTTACAACACTGATGATAAGAACTATCTAAATGGTAGACTATATGCTGTGAACCTCATAACGAGGTAATTATGAGATGGTTAATGGTCTTAAGGTAAACAAATATATAAGAAGAAGAGATTGTTAGATAATGAGACTTATGACATATGTAGTGATAGTAGAATGCTATTATCAAGTTATATGATATATAAATGATTAAATATTAAAAGACTATTTATACAAATTGAATACTTCTAGTAAATTTAATTCACTGAGTTTGTGAAGCTCACTCCTCATTGTACAATGATTTTAGGTAGCAGGCAGAACAAATAGTTTGGTGAGTTGAGATTCAGACGAAATTATTATATATAAGCCACGTACGTGTCCACATCCTCAGACTAATGAGAAAATAAAATAAAAATTTATTTGTAAATATCCATGCATATTACGTTGTATATAATGTTTAAGTCAAAATCAGAATGATGTATCTCCCTTGTTGAGGGTTGAAGAGTGATGTAAAAATTTCTGTTAGTATTATTTTTATTGTTGCATATATGTGTCGTGCTGGGATTTTCAAAATGTGACAGCACCGTCTCGGGTGTGGCCAACCCGGGATGGGTCGTTACACTAGCACCCTCATCTTTATCTTCTTCAGCACCGCCCTCACCACGCATAACAACTCCTTTACTGTTCCTGAAGAAGGATCGTTACCAACATCAACATCCTTTACGGAGCTTCTAAGAGGTTTTGGAGTTTCATTTTGGAAGGTTCTAGAAGCACCTTCGTGCACAATGACAGACATGAAGTTGGTCTGTATAGTGGCGACGATGCCAATGGCTTGGGAATCAAAGAGGGAAGGTTTATCGTGCAGGGAGAGGACTGGGGCTAGGGAAGAGTAATCCTTGAACACGTGTTTGGCTTTGAGGATATTCTTGTTCGGTTGGGGTTTTCTTGAAACATTGTTGGGGACCTGATGTTTGGTCGTGAGGATAAAGAGGTTGCTCCGATGATAATAGAGTGAGATGGGTTTTTGGTTTATTTTTCCTTTGGGTACGCTGGCTGTCGAGATCCAGAGAAGTAAGAAGAAATAGTGAGTTTTTTAGGGTGCTTTGGTACCAAAGGGCAATTTGGTTATTTGACGTATGTTATACTAGTTTTTTCATGACATCATGCGTATGAGATCCAATTGTTCTAATTTTGACAAGTTAAGAACCCGATTATTTAAATTGAAATCATAGGACTCAATTGTAATTAGGTCTAAACCTTAGAGACCAAAATAGACATTTACCCTAAAAAATATTTATATGTGAGTAAAAGGAGATGTGGAAGTCCAGAAGACCGAACAAAAAAAATAGTAACTTATATACATTATTTTGATCCAAGATTCATGAGTTTAAGTTTTTGGGTCAAATTGATGTTCATCCATATATATCAAGTTGCACGCAAGGTCTCCTGGATTTCTAACAAGTAGTGTCTCACGAATGTCGTACTCCAATAAATCAGATGTTTTGTGAGTAAACTCTTTGTAGTTTGTGTGACACTCCCCAAGAGCAATTTTAGTCATGAACTATTCATTTGTATTAATATTACAAGAATAAGATTAGCTGCCTAATTCAAACAAGTTGGGCTTTAATTTGGTCCTTCACTCTGCAGGGTCACTATCTGATAATGGATGGAGGCATGTTGCCCTGAAGGATTGTCAATTTGGGAAAAGAAAAGGTGTAGTGGATACTAATTTGAGAAATAGAAATAAAAAAGTGGTATGGAAAACATTATTGTTAGAAAAAGGACTTGAAGATGATAGATAATAATTGATGGAAACATGAGAGGCAATGCTAAAATGCAAGGAGGACAAAATAAAGAACTCAACAACTAGAGATTCCATCTAGCTGCTGATTTTCTGCCAAATTAACTTATCTCATTTCAATCATTTTAAATTTTTTTTTATTATGAGATTTACCACTCAATTATTTTTTATTTATTTATTTATAAAAGTTGAACTACATAACGGACAGTCTTTTCTCATCATTTTTCCCTTTCATATTTGGTGTGAGTGAAATTTGATATTATGCAATGACTCTACCAACTAAACTAGTTAAGTTTTACTAAAATCCAAAATTCTCAGCAGGAAATGAAAATTAGAATACAATGAAAGCTTCCCACAGACTTGGCTTCCTAATAAAAGAGTTTCTGTTATTTAACTATTTATCAAAGTGACCTTAATGAGCCTATTCCACAACAAATTAATATCAAATCAATAATTGCAAAAGATTGGGAGTAAGTGATTACTGTTACCATGATTAAAGATCAATTTAAAAGCTAATTCCGTTAATCATGCAGATGTGCTGATAGAATCCAATAATGCACAGGAGCATAGATTTTTCCTGATACCATACGTTAGTATCTTTAGCTTAAAGTAAATTGCTCAAAAGCTGTCACCTCAGTTTACTTTTCCTCTTTGGAACTCAGTAACTTATCCTCTAACTAGTAATCCTGTCTACAAGATTTGAAGAGGATTCCTATAGGTTACAGCTCAATCTTGACTTGCCCGTTCTTCTTCCGTGTACAAAAGATTGTTTACTGTAATATTTGTCATGATATCTACATACAAATTATTCTACATACGAGTTATTTTATTTAAAAAAATTAAAAATTAAAAAAAAAATTTATACATGGTTTAAATTCAACATTTATGAAATTAGTAAACTTTTTAATTATATTGATGTCTATTCATATATATCAAACTGGTGTTCGTGTGAATAATTCCTAACTTACAATATATGCTTATCAAACTTATCATTGATATGTCAAATTTGGAATAAGCTAAGTGTTTATTTTGCTGAAACAGAAATTATCATCAGCTTCACTTTGAACTCAAAATTTATAGTGCTACAAGCAGGATATTTACCTCTGACTCTGTATCAGATTTACAAAATGGGTATAGCAAAAGATATTTACCAACAAAAAATCAGTCTATTTAAAATTATCAATAAAATTAATAATCAATTACGATAAATGAGCAGCACAAACTTATCATTTAACATAACCAGCAACAACCACACGTCCATTATTTTGGGGAAGCACAAACCTTTAGTGAACCTTCGCCAAGACCCACTATGGAACCGAATGAATTATTTTCTCAATTAATGTACATATCATCATATGCTATATGTAAAGCCCAAATCATAATTAAAATCCTTGCCTCCTTTTTCATTTTGTAGACAAAGGGATTAGTGGGTAATTATTGAATTATAGATTTGATGCATCCTTAACCCTTTTTGGGGTTAAAGAATTGTTGTTATATGGCAATTGAGAAACCATTCTTGTGTTGTCATGCTGCTGCCTGTGAGTGGGAGACTTTGTGTTGAATGAATTGAATCTTCCTTGCCTGTGCTTCCTTCTTGGCTGCCATGATCTGGGAATAAAAACTCCTGTTCCTTTGCTTTCTCTTCTGCAATTTTGCTCATACAGAAATGGAGACGGTGCTTTTGGGTAATTTGCTCTAGAGAAACCCTGAAAAAGTTAACAGTAGAACCAGTTTAGTAACAAACTCTAATGCATAAGTGCTTAAACTATAAAAGTATACGTTAATTCTCAGTTAATTTGTAAATGAGAAGCATGGAGAAAATGAAGAAACCTGGAAAGAAACTGAAGGGCATACTGCAACTGGGTCCTTATCATCGTCCATGATTAGAAGAGAGATTTGCTTGCTTAAGTCTGCAAAAAACAGATCATCTTCCATTGCTACTTCCATATCTTCAAAACTATAAATTCTTTTTTCTTATTTTTTTGCAAGGCTAGGCTACTCAAGCTACTATAACTTCTTGATTTAGAGATGTGTTTGGCACAAAAGCAACAAGGAAATCTTCAGTTCTCAAATTTTTGGAAGTCTCTCTTTTTTCCCCAGTGAAGTTGGGGATACGTTGGTTATAAATAGAGAAAGGCAAAGAGATGGGTGAGTTAAACTGAAAGTAAATGGGGTGAGCAGCATGTGGGATGGTGGGGTCTTTTTTGCCAGTTGGCCAAACTGGACAAGACCCACGAAACCCCACAAGAATCATGAAATGGGAGTTATGATATTATCCAGTTAGGGGGAAGAGATGAGGAACATCAAGCAACAGCCCACACCCAGATATCTAATCCAAGATAGAATCAGATCTACCAGCATGTTTGGTTGCAAATGGGTGAGGCTTATTTGCTCTCTTTCTCTTTCTCTCTCTTATTACGTATGGCTAAAAGGGAGCAAGGTATGGTTCAAAATTCATAGTCCACAATTCACACGCATACATGGGTAACAATGTTTTTTGTTTTAACCAAAGCTCCTTATCTGATGTCCTGATACTGTAGTTACTTGATCATAGTTAAGCTAAAGGCTCAGTCAAACTCTGTTTGCCAGAGGATCTATCTTTGTTGGATACCTTGTAGTGGGGTCAACCATTAATCATGATGTTAAAGTTGATAAGCTCTCTATGGGATTGAAAAGTCCTGTGCTTATTGTAAGATGTTACTGGTATTAAGATTAGTCTTTCAATAAGAGATAGAGTGATATTACTTGAACACCCTAATTAATTTTTTTTTATCGTCATTTGAAAACAAAATTGTGACGTATCAAATGATTGAGACGTGTCAAAATAGGTTAAAAAATACAATTTATTTTGAGAGTTTAAGTAGCATTTCTTATAAGAGATTGTATAAGAAACAAAAAATCAAACCCAAATATTTTAATTTAATGATTGTTTTGGGGATTCTCAACACAGGAGATATGGGTTTGATCTTTCTCTCCATCAATCAATGATAAAAAAAAAAGAGACATGAATTAAAGGTGGGAATTAAAACAAGCATTGTGACCTTAGAACCACTGAAAAGGTGAATTAGAAGGGACGGCAATAGGAAAATAAAACCTTATATGGGTTCTCAATAGAGAAGGAATGGGATTCTGGAGCTCTTGGGTGAATTACTGAAACAGAGTAACGAACTATTTTCTACTCATATCTGCATGTACTCTGCTCCAGAAAGCTAAGTACTTTTGAATAATGGGGGATCATTTGGTCCACACGGTTTTTGGCTGGCTTAGGGACCCGCCCATATGCATAACATTATTGTGTACGGATCTTCATCACACCGTCTTTTTTATGCTTTAGGGTTTGAATTTCAAATTAAGCATTAAATACTGAAAATCATCCATATTTTTATGTTCCTTATTCCTTGGAGTGGAGTTTGCACTTTGCAGGTTCCAACCATTAATTTTCCAACCTATTAATTTTCGTAGTCCCAGATGCAAATGTTTTGTTGCAACAGACCACTTGGTTTTTAAGACTCTTTCCACTTCTATGTAGAAAGGCAGAAAGCACAGCTTAAGAGGATCATAATTGAATTAGGATTGGAATCAGTCGGAAATAGAATTGGATCAAAATTGAATTGTAATTTTATTTTGAGCAAATTATACTGTATTACTTTTAAGTTTGTTGAAATAATACTACTATAACAAACCTTTTTAAAACTCATGATTCACACCAAAACACTAATTTTCATTGTCGGACGGTCCAAAATGATTTTTTAAAAAAAAATTTAACAGGATATTATTTTTTATAATGATTAAAATACCCTTAGTGTTAAAAAAAACAAAAACAAAAAGAATGAAAGCCAAAAGCCTGTTCTCCTTCTTCATCTTCTTCATTTCCAAAATTCTTTGGTTTGATCGGTATGTTTATCATCTTCTGTTTTTCTTCCTAGTAACATTTCTTTTAAAGTTTTTATCCCTTTTATCTTGTGATATTTGTGATAGGTATTTGTTTTCAGGTTTTTTGTTCGTTTTTTGGTTGAAACTTTTGTTTTGTGTTGAT
Source organism: Bretschneidera sinensis (assembly GCA_023935145.1). Classification (NCBI taxonomy): domain Eukaryota; kingdom Viridiplantae; phylum Streptophyta; class Magnoliopsida; order Brassicales; family Akaniaceae; genus Bretschneidera; species Bretschneidera sinensis. The sequence goes on from CM043699.1 coordinate 89,629,965, forward strand.
ATTGAATTTGTAGGGATCTTGCTCAAAAGGTTTTAGTTGTTGTCTTTTTTTTTTTTTTCTGTTCTTTTTAAAGTGCATAATTTCTTGTTATTTAGTTTTTTTAGTTGAATTTGTATGGTTTGTTTGCAGGTCGTTCAATTTTTCTTTTTCCTCATTAGGTTGTTGGTATTTACTTTTGAAATTATGTTTTTTATTGCTTGAAAATTTATGCTTTCTATAACAACTTACTATAAGAGATATTTTAACATCAAAAGTATTTTGATCACCATAAAAATAATATCCAAATAAAATTAAAAAAATTCATTTTGTGATTGTCTGATGATGAAAATTAATATTTTAAGATAAATTGTGAGTTTTAAAAAAGTTTGATATGTAATATTATTTCAACAAATTTAAAAATAATACAATGTAATTTACACATTTTCTACCTTCATATGCATCCAAAATAATATATCATCAGATCCATATCATCTATATCCTATATAAAATTAAATAAATATATAAAAGTTAATTGCATCCTTGCAATATTATCTCTTTTGTCAATTCCATCAACTATTGTGCCAATTCAATTGGTTTACTGTTTAACATGATGATGTGTGCGGAAAATCAAGGACATGTTCATCCCACAGATTTTCAAAACTAGGTCATTATTATTTATTTGGATTTCAAAATTTTCAAAGATCGAGAGATAAATTGGCTTTACTTATTATTTGCGTTAATCTAAATGGCTATTTTGGCAAGGGCGTACGCCAAGTAGACAAATATTAAACTAACCGTGAAATTTCAAGTTAAAAACCATGGTAAAATGTCATTTTCCCCCAGGAAACAAATTCACATCTTCAATCGCTCTTTGATGATGCCGCTAATGGAAAAACATTACAAATGCATAAATATTCCACCCTCACCTCTATGGTTTCCTTGGAGCTTTCAAGAGTTTTGTTTTGGTTTTTGAAGTTCAAAGCAATCACTAAGAATCATGCTCCACCAGCGAAATCCATATCCGTGACCCCATCAATTCCCTTGAAGACAACATTTAATTTTCTCAGGCATGAGGTTTTCTTGTCATTCTTTCTGGTTGTACCAGTCACATGGATGGTATCTTTCGGGACTTTACCCATAAGATCATAAAGTGGTTGACATAGGTTTGGTCGGGTCATCTCTTCCAGAACTGGAGGCGCCCACATGTATAGATTCTTCCCCTGATTCGTGACACTCGCTTTTGATAACAGCAGCTTAGGATGCTCTTCAAGTAGATCAATGAACTGATTCCATACAAAATGAAAAGAAACATGATTTAGAAATGTTTATATTATCATCTAAGGAACAAAAGACAACCAAGAAAAAGCAGCCCATGAAGTCTGTTAATTAAGAATTTGACTGTCAAGAAAAGGAAAAAAAGAAAAGAAAACAAGAAATATTGTTATTTCCAATTGGAGGATTATAGAACTTGCTTTCTATATTAGGTCTTACAATTTTTATATGCCGAAGACATGGAAGAGCTTCAGGTGTCTTTGGAAGTGACTTCTTTTTCCATCACAAACAGACTATTCGATTCATGCTAAAGATCAAGAATTCATGCATGTGTTTTGAATTTGATTATTAATTTTTTATAAGTAATATTAATTTTGCAAAAATATTCAAAATACTTAATTATTTCTATAAATTGTTATCTACTATTTTATGGAGTATTGACATACTTCCACCAAAAGTGGAATATTTATAACCATGGTTGCTTCGACACTTCATTTTATCATGTCGTTCCCGTATCTGACACGACACTCCAAATAAAAAAAAAGCTTACAAAATCTAACAAAAAAATAGACCAGTCTAACACTCGAAAAACTCGGACACTTGGACACCTAACAGAGTCCAAGCAACATAGTTTATGACTACAGATGCAACTTGAAACCAAGCAAAAACAATTATGGCCATGGGAACAGAATATGACCTTTTGTAATGTAACTGAAGCGTCCAGCTCAATAAGAACACCTGGACCACAAACAAGACAGTCCTTGTCTCTCACAAACTCAGTAACTTTAGTGTGGAGACCTTCAACACCATTATACCTACGAAAGAATCAGATCAGTTAGTACAATTTGTCTAGATGGTTCCATAGTATTTATCCAGAAAAAAAATTGAATTTAATCAGTATTGAAGTAGCATATTTAGCATTAAATTTGTTTTCTAACTTAATAATGTAAGAGGGTATTAGTAGTTTGGCTTAAATGCATTTTTCCCCCAAGGTTTAGGGGTTTTTTGCACTTTGGCCCCCAATGTTTCGATAGTGGCACATTGACACCTAACGTTTCAAAACTGAAACAATCCCTCCCTCCATCCAACTCCATTAACGGAGCTAACAGAAAAACCCACACAAGTAGCATGTGGGTAAAACCCAAATCGGCCAAACCCAAATCTCTCAAATTATAAAAGTCAACCCTAATTGCTTCAGTTGTTCACATTTAGAAGAATTGCCAATTAACATAAACCCATTAAACTTGATAACTAAACTCACAAAAAACCAAAATAACCAAGCCTCCTTTTTCAAGAAAATAGAAAATTGAAGTATTGCCATGAGATGAAAATCGTACAGCTACACCAATAGCAGAACAAATACAATGAATTCATAATTTTCATTCTACATTATCAAATGTAAAACCAACCCAAGTTGAATGAATAACGGGTGACTCTGCTTGTCTAATGCATTGATGCAGTACCTTCTAGTCTTCATTTTTCTCCTTCAGACTTCGGTGCCAAAGAAAGCAGGCTTCAGAAACTAACTTTGATAGTGACCCTTGCAAGGCAGTGCAAGATGGTTCAAGCATACATCTGAGATCAGGCTAAGAAGGGAACGAACCCCACTTCTTATGCAATTTGCTTCTTAAGATCAGCACTTCGACAAATCAATCAGCCGTTCCCACCCACAAGCCACCTTGTTCCCACGAACCACCCGGTATCACACAAGCAAGACCCATCATTGCCATTACACGTATCCTTGCAAACTCCTTTAAAGATATGACCTTGACTCAGACCTGCACTTCACAGTAGCATCCCATATTACATCAGATCAGGCCCATCAAGAGGAGGACGAGAGACGTGAAACAGGCGGGTTCTGGATTGTTTTGTTTGCAATTCATTTTAGATTTTGGAGTGAAAAGAAAAACTAAAAGAGGAGTTCCGGTTTCATGGATCTCCGAGAGAGAGAGAGAGAGAGGATTGGATTTTGGGGTTTGAGAGGAAGAGGAAAAACGTCCAGATCTGAAAGGAAAAAGAACAACGAAGTTTGTTTTTTTTTTTTATACTTTTTTCTAGATTTTTTCCCAATCTTTCTAAATTTTTAAGTTTCTTCATTACGTTTAATTTATTTGGAGAAATGAAACTATTAGGTTTGGCTTTTAGATAGATTTGAGAGATTTTTAAGGTATGGGTGTTGATTTGGGCACTAAAATGCCCGCCATTGAACCCACGCGCCACTCATGTGGATTTTTCTGTTAGCTCCATTAACGGAGCTGGATGGAGGGGAGAGATTGCTTCAGTTTTAAAATGTCAGGTGTCAATGTGCTACAATCAAAATGTTGGGGTCCAAAGTGCAAGGACCCCCCAAACCTTAGGGGACGAAATGCATTTAAGCCTAGTAGTTTCAATAAAATTCAATATGCTTAACTGTGAATTCAACCTTTGCAGCTAAAATATATATAAGTAGAACCACAGAGAGATTCTTTCAAACTACTAGCGATAGATCCCAGCAAGACCAAATTAGGAATGTGGCTATAACAAAATTAGTAGTAAAAGGACTGAAGAAGTTAATAACCAGGTTAGGTTATGCCCAGAAAATGAAAATAGCTATTATCTTGGATGATTATCTTTAAAGAGACTGGAGATGATGTTGGTTAACTGATCTGTGAGAACCTACCCAGCGAATGGTAAATTTATGAGATGACTATAGTGGTGGCCATACTTTATAGTACAAACTACAAAATATGTTGATTGGCAAAGCAGGCTAAAATCGAGAATCAGCAAGAAAATAAATAAAATAAAAAAATCACCTAGAAGAATTTATTGATTTAAAAGAATGTGTAGTTGACGTGTTGCGAAAGGAGATGGTAGCCAATGATGTTTGCACTCACTATCACTCTTCTAAATAAAATAAAAAACATCACCTAGAAGAATTTATTGATTTAAAAGAATGTACAGTTGACGTGTTGCGAAAGGAGATGGTAGCCAATGATGTTTGCACTCACTATCACTCTTCATAAAGCCAACATCCAACTCAAGCAAAACAAACCAGAATTTGCTTAGTTAGAATGAGACTGGAAATTGTTTGTTCCAAGGTAAATAAATCTAACTTTGACAAAGCAATTTTGAGAACCATAATAGAAGCAGTTACTCTAATGACACTACCAAAGGAGTTGGATAGACACATCACTTGCTTTGTGGGACAAACTGACAGACAATAAGGAGAGACTGAATGACCTAATATATTGCAAGAATGCAGAAGACATCCAACTTCCCTTTTGGCATTTCTAAAACAAAGAAGAGAAACGAATAGATATTTTCCTCTTACCAACTTTTCCTTCTATTTTTCCCCAGTGCTATTGTTGCTAGTATTGCAATACTACTGAACTGCTTTATCAAATTTCACATTCTAAGCATATGCAACTTTTGATTCCATTATAAGTATCCAACAAGGGAAAACTGAGATGTGTCAAAAACACGTTATCATATGCATCTTTATACCAACAGAATGGGGTCATAGAAACAGTATAAGATTATAATAACCGCATATCTAAACCAAAACAGATTAAAGAATAGGACATACGTTAGATAGTTCGAAAGAGTTTTGCTACATCCTGATGCAATCTTCAAGGTTTCCAGTGCACATGCGGCTGATATAATCGCATTGGTGGAAGCAATAGCTGGTATGATGTTTTTTACGACCCCCTGTCAATGACAAATAGATGTTATCAGCTGTCTTATCATATATAAGAAGAAAATAATCATGTATTATAAGGGTCCGTTTGGTTTACGAACAGGATTAAAGTGGGATAGGATTAGGATTAACATGGGATAGGATAAAAGGGAATTAAAGTAGTAATATTTTATTACTATATTTGATTCATGAGATTGTTGGATTGGGACTAAAGTGGGATAAGAAGTCTAAATACCAAAATACCCTAACACTATGCATCATCTTTAATAATATCTAATTTTTTCATAAACCCTAAAATTTAATTATTATTATTATAACTATTATTCTAATAATAAATTATTATTATTAAATTAGTATTTTTATCATCATAATTATAATACATATTATTATAATTAATAATCATAATTATTATTATTAGTATTATAATTATAATTATTATCATTATCATTGTAATATTATTATAATTATAAGAATAATATTATTGTGAATATTATTATAATAATATTATAAATACAATTATATTATTATAATTATAATAGTTACTATCATTATCATTATTATAACAATAATTCTTATCATCATCATTAAAAATTTATTACTTTAATAATAATAATAATAATAATTATAATTATAATATTTTTTATTATAATTCCTATTAATAGAGTAATAAATAATATTTATTATTAAATTATTATTTTTATCATCATAATTATAATAATTATTATTCTAATTACCATAATAATATTTTTTATAATTATAATTTATTAAGAATAATAATAATTTATGTTATTAATATAATTATTACTATTATCATTATTATTTTAATATAATTATTACTATCATCATTATTATTTTAATATAATAATTACTATCATCATTATTATTTTAATATAATTATTACTATCATCATTATTATTTTAATGTTATTATAATTATAAAAATACTATTAATATTTTTATTATTATAATTATGATAATAATAATTATTATTATTACTATAACAGTATTATAAATATGATTATATTATTATTATAGTTATAATAACAATTATTATTATCGTTATCATTATTATGATAATTATTGCTATAATATTATTATAAATAAGATTATAATAATAATAATAATCATTATCATTATTATATTTATTATTATAATATTGAGAAATAAGTGTCATAGTAGGCTTGGATTATATTTATCTTATCTAATTATTGTATTGTAGTCCTATTAGACTTAGTATTTATAAGTCTATATATTGGGTCAATTGTATTCTTTTCATCAAATCAATAAGACAGAATTTCTTTCATTCTTATTTTCAACATAATATCAAAGCAAGATCTCTCTTGGGATCCTGAATAAAATTTTCTTATTTCTTTCACAAAAAAACCGGGCACTGTTCACCCTGTACGATTCAATGGTATTGTTTATCCGCTACTGTTCATCGACGCAAAAAATTTGATAGGTTCGTACAAAAAAAAAGTATGTTCTCCTCTCTTTCCTCGTAACTCTTATCTTTCTATCTTTCGTGTGGAAGAATTTTCTTCTAGAAATTCACAATGGAATCCAAAACTATCTCTAGTGTCTCCCATCCAAGTGTTCATATAAGCACTTCATTTGGTTGTGGTGGTAATTTTGCTCGTCAATGTACGTACTATCATCGTTCCGAGAATACTCGAGGAGACTATTTCAAGCCATATAGAGATTTCTTTAATCGACATCCAAGTCTTCATTTGGAGTGAGGCCGTTATGACTATATGTTACTTAATTAATCGTATGCCATCCTCTATCCTTGATGGTTAATCTCTCACTTTGTGCTATTTCTTAAAGATGTTACCTTCCACTTACCTCCTTGTATTTTTGGATTCGTTTGTTTTGTTCATCACCTTTGTCCAAGAGTTGACAAACTTGACCCACACTCTATCAAATATATTTTCTTAGGCTATTCTCGTACACAGAAAGGTTATCAGTGTTATACTCCATCACTACAAAAGCACTTTGTTTGTGTCGATGTTACATTCTTTGAGTCTATCCTATATTACTCCGAGTCTCATTCTATCCCTGATTTGACTGACTCATGTCCTTATCCATTACTTGTTCCCATGCCCCTTACACAGATCCTCCTCCGTTAGTCTCTTTGTCGTTTGATCCTCCGTTGCAAGTTTACTCCTGTCATCCCCAACCTTCCACCTCTGGTTCTCCACCAATTGTTCATTGTTGACAGATCCCGATCCTCCTTCATCATTTGAGGATGATCTTCTTATAGCTCTTCGTAAAGGTAAACGTTTATGTACTGCTCATCCGATTGCTAATTTTGTGTCTTATGATTATTTATCTCCTTCATATATTTCGTTTGTTGCTTCGATCTCTTCTGTTTCTATTCCTAAGTAATTACAGAAGCATTGTCTCATTCTGGGTGGAAAGCAACTATGGATGAAGAGATACATGCCTTGAGTACTAATGATACATGGGACTCCATCTTCCATCTAGGAAATCTGTTGTTGGTTGTCGCTGGGTCTATACGGTAAAAATTCATCTTGATGGTACTATTGACATATTAAAAGCTCACCTATTAGCAAAAAGGTATACACAGGTATATGGTATTGACTATGCTGAAACATACTCACCGGTGGCGAAGATTACGTCTGTTCGTGTGTTTATCTCTCTAGTTACTTTTGATTAGCCCCTACATCAATTAGATGTGAAAAATACGTTTGTAAATGGTGATTTGCAAGAAGTATACATGGAGCAACTACCCGGATTTGTTGCTCAATGGGAGTCTCGGTTAGTATGTCGATTAAAGAAATCACTATATGGCTTGAAACAGTCTCTTCGAGCGTGATTTGGTCGGTTAAGTGAAGTAGTAATTAATTTTGGCCTCAGCAGATGTGGTGTAGATCATTCTGTATTTTTTAAGCACAGTGAGGCATGTAGAATATTATTGATTGTATGTGTATGATATTGTAATCACAAGAGATGACAAAGAAAGAATTTTAGCACTGAAACAATTCTTGAGTACTAAATTTCCGATAAAGAATTTAGGGCAATTGAGATACTTCTTGGATATTGAGGTTGCTAGATCTGTCACGGTATTTTTTTGTCTAAACGCAAACATGTTTTTGATTTGTTGATTGATACTGGAATATTATGATGTAAACTATAGATAGTCTTATGGATCCTAACACAAAACTTGCAGTTGATCTAGGGCAATATAGGCGTTTGGTTAAAAAAATTGAATTATTTGGCAGTTACCAGACCAGATATTTCATTTGCAACCAGTGTGGTTAGCCAATTTCTCGATGCTCCATGAACTAGTCATTGGAATGCTGTTATTCGAATCTTAAAATATCTTAAGAGTGCTTCTAATCATGGCTTACTTTATCAAAATCATGGTCGTGCTCAAATTGAAGTTATACTAATACAGATTGGACCGGTTCTCCATCTGATAGAAGGTCCATTACTGGATATTGTGTATTTATTGGAGGTAATTTAGTAGTATGGAAAAGTAAGAAGCAAACTGTGGTTGTTAGGTCGAGTGTTGAATCCGAATATAGAGCAATGTCATATACTACCTGTGAAATGGTTTGGCTAAAGCAGTTGTTAGCAGAACTTGAGGTTAACCAGTCAAGCCCTATGAGCTTGGTGTGTGATAATCAAGCAACTATTCATATTGCAAATAATCCAGTGATTCATGAGAGAACTAAACATATTGAAGTTGATTGTCATGTTGTTCGAGAAAAATTTCTACAAAATGTGATTAGTACCAGACATGTGAAGTCGATAGATCAGTCAGTTAGCAGATTTATGTACTAAACCATTGGATGGTTCTCGAGTTCGATATATTTATAACAAGTTAGGCGCATATGATATCTATGTTTCAACTTGAGGGGGAGTGTTGAGAAATGAGTATTCTAGTAGGTGATGAGTCTTAAATATTGCATATTTTAGACCCTTAACTTATATTTATTATGCTCTTAGTTAGTAGTATTTCACTTTATTTTATGTCTTTTTTGTGTTTTGTGTATTTTTACAGGATTGTGGAGAAATTGAAGTATTTCAGGAGATGTGAAGCTTCTGGAGACATTTCGATCGATCGCACGAGATATGCGATCGAGCGCACCTGCCTACGAACGAGCGCATGGCCAATATCCCACATCGAAATATTTGAAGTTCAGTGCATCTGCGATCGATCGTAGCAGACATGCGATCGAGCGCACATGAGATCGTGCGCACAAGACCTGCGATCGATCGTACCTGCGATCGATCGCACCACACTGCGATCGAGCGCACACGGACAATATCCCACATCGAATCTGCAACCCATATTGCTCCGGGTCTTCCCCTATATAAACACCACCTGGCTTCATCATTCAGTGTGCAATTCCTGGGCCACTTTGGTGTTTACTGGTGGACGTCTGCTAGCATTCTGGTGGATCCCGAAGGCATTGCTACCGCGATGGGAAGCGCCGCCCGAGAGCGAGTGGAATTTCTCCCATGTAAAGTTGTTTATTTATTTATTTATATTCAGTTGTTTTAGTTTAAATGTTTAGCACTTTTTATTATAGTTTTATAGTTATGAGTGGCTAGACTCTTCAGCTAAGGTTGAAGATGAAGCCCCGCCGTTGTTTGGCGTAGTAGTTCAGATTTGCTTGTACAAATCTGACAATTTTTAGTATAAATGTTCTGTCAATTGTTTGAGTTAATCTTATAATTGATTAAGTTTAAATTGTCTGTTGGATATTCCTTGTGTTTCATCTAATGGATACATTGAATGCTTTTCGATTAAATTGGATTTCCTTTGTGATTTGTTAAGAGTGGATATATGGGATGCCTTTGGTTTAGTTGGGATATTCTTTGTTTTTTGTCTTATAGTTGGATTCATGGAATGTTTTGATAAGCTATATTTTTAGAACATATATGCTTAACTTTGGTGGGGTGGATTCGGAAACCTTAGTGTTTTTATTATTAGTTTTAAAAATCAATTTAATTTAGTTTTAATTTGTTTTCCAAATTCACAATTCGGAACTAGGTTAAGATAAAGTTAGTTTAGATTAAAAATATTTTTTCACAACGCAGTTCCCTGTGGATTCGACCTCGCACTTGCACAATGCTATATTGCAAACGACTCGTGCGCTTGCAAGTAATTTAAAACTCACAACAAGTTTTTGATGCCGTTGCCGGGGAATTGTTTGGTTTGTGAAAATTTTTGGTCTAAAATGATTTTATTTTTCTACTAGTTAGTTATCTTTTTTAATATAAAAAAAATGTGGATGAATCCAGCGCCGGTTTCACAGTCTTTAGAGGACGCCCTCAAGGATTTCATTAAAATGACCGGCCTGTCCATCAATGCTGCCAACACGTTCAATGTTGATAGTTGTTCCATCTGTGCTAGTCCTATGCATCTAGCATAGAATTGTCCATCAATGCCGGCTTGTGCCGAGTATCCCATGGAACAAATGAATGCTTTCAATGAGTGTTGTTGGCAATCAAATGGATCTTACTCTGAAACATACAATCTAGAGTGGTGGGACCACTCTAATGTTTCATGGACGCAGAACCAACTGAGGAATCAGGGAGGAGACCCTTATCATGCTCACAATCAATACCCTCCCGAATTTCCTCCACCAATTCCAAGTTATGGTCACTCAGCTTATCCAGCACCATCACCTGCTTACCAAGCTCCCATTCAAGCGCCAGTGTCGAATTCACAGTCATTGGAGGACACTCTCAATGATTTCATGAAAACGACTAGCCAATCTATGAGTGAAGTGATGAGTGCAACCATAGAAAACACCCAAACGATTGCCAAACTAGAGAGTCAAATTGATCAAATCGCAAGTTATGTGGGTGAAGGAGAGGAAGGAAAGTTCCCCAGTCAACCTGATCCTAACCCAAAGGAACAGTTTGCGGTGGGAAATTTATCAACTCCTATGCATTGGCAGGAACAAGTGCAATCAATTGTCCCATACTTGTCTGGAAGACAAGTAGACAATCAAGTGGAAGAGAATCCTGCTATGCAATAAGGGCAAGAAAGTGGCAACAAGGAAAAGAGAGATGCTGAGCCATCTACCGTCACACCTATTATTAAGGATCTCTCTAGGTCGTTTTTACCTAAAGCGCCTTACCCTGAGAGACTACAAGCGCCCAAGAAAGAAGAGAAGTCTGAGGACATTTTGGAGGCATACTTTGCTCAATTTGAAGACAATTTGGATTCAGATGAGTTGTTTGAGCAAGTAAATGCTACTTTGGAGTCTGCTCCTCAAAAGATCAATGAGACGGAGGAAACCACAACACCTGAACCCCCCAAGAAGGAACTTAAGCCTTTATCGGACAATCTTAAGTATAAGTTCCTAGATCCAGCAGATTCTTTGCCTATAATTATAGTTTTAGATTTGGGTGATGCTCCAGAGGAGAAATTATTGGACATCTTAAGAGAGCATAAGGAAGCTATCGGTTGGACTATTGAGGATGTCAAGGGAATCAACCCCTCGTTGGTAATACACACGATACAGTTGGAGGAGAATGCCAAGCCATCGAGGGAGCCACAAAGAAAGCTCAACCCTGCTATGCAAGAGGTTGTGAGGGCAGAAGATATTAAGCTGTTAGAGGCAGGGATCATTTATCCCATTTCTGATAGCAAGGGGGTGAGCCTGATTCAAGTCGTACCCAAACGTGCTGAATTGACGGTAGTAAATAAAGACGACGAGTTGGTTCCAACTCCAGTGCAGTCAAGATGGAGAAAGTGTCTAGACTACCGTAAATTGAATGCTGCCACTAGGCCTGATCATTTTTCATTCCCATTTATTGATCAGATGGTGGAGCGCTTAGTTGGGCATGTTTACTAATGTTGGGTCTGGCTGAAGACGTTAAACTTAGCGTTCATGGGAGGCACCTCACAGCTTATTTTTTTTGTTTATTTATTATTTCGCATTTTTATTATTAATGTTTGTTTCCAGTGGTTTTTTTTGTTTTCCAGTTTTTATTTTTCAGGGACAAAGCGTACTTCAGTCCAAGTTTGGGGGTATGCTATGAGCCATACCTGTCCAGCTAGTTCTCCATATCTCAGGTCAGCTCTTTCCATATTAGTCACACATTGGGGTCAATGTGTAATTTAAGTTTGGAGGTATGGGAGACACATCACATATTTTGTCCAAATTTGTTGTCTTTTCGTCGTAGAGATAAATGCCTGCTCATGTTATTGTGAAATTTTGGTTGATCTTAACATTTTCTGTGATGTGATGTCATTGGTGAGCTTAACATTTTGAACACATGATCTGGTGATAAATTTTTAAAATTTAGTTACTTACCTTAGGCATTTGAGAATTCACATGTTTGACATAATCTAACACGAGCACATTAGCACAAATTATGTGAGGTATGACATGTGATTTTAATGTGTATTTTTCCTTATCTTAACTGAAACTGGATGACTTGTTGGATGAACACTTGGGCATAAAAAAAAAAAATTACTACAAATTTCTGCTGAGTAACTGGACCTCTTGCCTCAGTAAGCAGTGAGTGTTCACGTCAAAAGGTGAAATTTTGCTTGGTAGTATTAAGGCCGGTTTATTTTCGTAGCCTTTTTGACTCGAGTTAGTAAGTCCTTAGGGGTGTCTGTACACCTAATGCCCTAAAACCATCTGGTTTGGGAGTCATTGACTCAACACTCGCTACATGGGTCAATTAGAAAGCTTAAGGGAACTAAACATAGCCGTGCCTTATTATAAAAAAATAAAAAAAACTATGCCTTTTTCGTTCATTTTGATGGGAAATTCGGTGAATCTTGAGACATGGAGACCTTACGCATTGGAGTTACTTGGAAGCTTCACTTTTATATGCTAATTCACTTTACACAGTGTCAGACTTGTGATGCCTTGACCTGCCTTTTGTAAGTAATTAGATTTTAACATTTCTATTCATTGCGAAAATGGGTTTATCTTTTTAAGCTTGCTCATGAATGAATATCATGGTGATGTGTGCTCCTTAAATTTTTGGATACCATGAGTGATAAACTTATCTTTATGTTCTTTGTTTTTCATTGAGTCTTTTATTTTGTTTTGCTAAGGGACTATCAAAATATAAGTTTGGGGGTATTTGATGAGTCTTAAATATTGCATATTTTAGACCCTTAACTTATATTTGTTATGCTCTTAGTTAGTAGTATTTCACTTTATTTTATGTCTTTTTTGTGTTTTGTGTATTTTTACAGGATTGTGGAGAAATTGAAGTATTTCAGGAGACGTGAAGCTTCTGGAGACATTGCGATCGATCGCATGAGATATGCGATTGAGCGCACCTGCCTACGAATGAGCGCATGGTCAACATTCCACATCGAAATATTTGAAGTTCAGTGCATCTGCGATCGATCGTAGCAGACATGCGATCGATCGTAGCAGACATGCGATCGAGCGCACATGAGATCGTGGTCACAAAACCTGCGATCGATCGTACCTGTGATCGATCGCATCACACTGCGATCGAGCGCACACGGACAGTATCCCACATCGAATCTGCAACCCATATTGCTCCGGGTCTTCCCCTATATAAACACCACCTGGCTTCATCATTCAGTGTGCAATTCCTGGGCCACTTTGGTGTTTACCGGTGGACGTCCGCTAGCATTCTGGTGGATCTCGAAGGCATTGCTACCACGAGGGGAAGCGCCGCCCGTCAGCGAGTGGAATTTCTCCCATGTTAAGTTGTTTATTTATTTATTTATATTCAGTTGTTTTAGTTTAAATGTTTAGCACTTTTTATTATAGTTTTATAGTTATGAGTGGCTAGACTCTTCAGCTAAGGTTGAAGATGAAGCCCCGCCGTTGTTTGGCGTAGTAGTTCAGATTTGCTTGTACAAATCTGACAATTTTTAGTATAAATGTTCTGTCAATTATTTGAGTTAATCTTATAATTGATTGAGTTTAAATTGTCTGTTGGATATTCCTTGTGTTTCATCTGATGGATACATTGAATGCTTTTCGATTAAATTGGATTTCCTTTGTAATTTGTTAAGAGCGGATACATTGGATGCTTTTAGTTTAGTTGGGATATTCTTTGTTTTTTGTCTTATAGTTGGATTCATGGAATGTTTTGATAGGCTATATTTTTAGAACATATATGCTTAACTTTGGTGAGGTGGATTCGGAAACCTTAGTGTTTTTATTATTAGTTTTAAAAATCAATTTAATTTAGTTTTAATTTGTTTTCCAAAATATCATTCACAATTCAGAACTAGGTTAAGATAGAGTTAGTTTAGATTAAAAATATTTTTTCACAATGCAATTCCCTGTGGATTCGACCTCGCACTTACACAACGCTATATTGCAAACGACTCGTGCGCTTGCGAGTAATTTAAAACTCACAACAGTAGGCTTGGATTATATTTATCTTATCTAATTGTTGTATTTTAGCCCTATTAGGCTTAGTATTCATAAGTCTATATATTGGGTCAATTGTGTTCTTTTCATTCAATCAATAAGATAAAATTTCTTTCATTCTTATTTTCAACAATAACAATAGTAATTATTATTTATTATAATAATATTCTATTATCATTATTATTATTTTAATAATTATTTTTATTAAAAAAATATTATTATTATAATAAAAAAATATTTGAAAAAATATTATAATAATTATAAAAATTATTTTTATTATTATAATTATAATTATTATTATCCCATGGGGGAGGTGGGACAAAAAATGTGAGATTAGAACTAATTTTATCCCACTTTAAGCCCACGTGAATAGTGAATCCCTCCAACCAAATGAGAGACAACTATTCATGTGAGATTAATTTAGTCCAATCCCACCAACCAAACCACCTCTAAAATGGTGAAGTCAGTCAAGTATGGCCTTTATGTAATCAAAATTTGACCCCCTACTCCTTTCTTGGGGTCCCTTCTTTGGCATGTGGTTGTTCTGGGGTTGGTTTCCTTTTCTTTCTTTCTTTTTGATGGGTGGGTGGGTGTGTGTGGGGTGGGGGCATGGATGGGGGTGCCAAAAAACCATGACCTAACATTTAGTTTAATTGATGTACATTGTTTGTAATTATGAAACTTTTACACCAGAAGTTACAGAGTTAAAAAAGAAAGTTAAGATATGTAAGTTATGAATTCATAGACACCAGCAGAAGCCAAATGACATCATGATTAAAAGGGAAGAAGGGGGGGGGGGGGGGGGTTACTTGCAGAAATTAACTTCCTAGAATATACACATGCCTGGGTAAGAGAATATGTAACTCCTGGAATGCCAAAAAGCTCAGCTCTCTTGACAGCCTATGAAATTTAGGCAGCATTAGTGAAAGAAACAAAAATGAAAATCAATATTAAGAAGAAAAACACCAAGTTAATACATAAAACTAACCTCGTTATAGACCCATTTCATATGTTCTGGGTCATCTGGATCAAAAGCTTTTCCACTATGAACCTACAAGTTAAAATCATAATAAAATGCATATAGTGATTGATAAAATGCATTTAAAAAGTGATGGTAATAGTATATTGACTAGTGTATTACCTCATCCCATTTAATTAAATGAGCATATTCAATGCAATGAGCAGCATTTCTAGGGGTTTCTGCAAGAGTGCATAAAGGAAACTTCACTTGAGGGGGGAAAAGCCAGATGGTACACTCGAAGCATGGTGTGACTCCTGGCACAATAACCCTAGCATGACCCTTGAAACCTTCAGTTCCACCATCTACCATAGGTTTGATTGTTTCTTCCCGTGGATTATCATCTTCATCATACTCTAAATTTCCCAGAATACGATGAGACACACAACATAAGCTCTAGCAGAATATAAAAACTCAATTTGAAAATGAATGTCATGGTTCTTCAAAAGCATGGGACAAGATGCAGATGATAGCAAATTAGATAAATGGCTTAGAAATGGTGTTTCTCAAACGAATATCAAGGGAAATGAGCAAGTAGAAATGTCACATAAATCCTGCAAAAACTTAATGAAAAGGATGTCCCAAGTCCCCAATTTCCTGCAAAAAGCATTCAAGCCTCATTGTGATGCCTTATATAGAGGTGGTCATGGTATTCATCACTTGTGCCATGAAGCCTATAAGTGATGTAGAACAGTAGGAAACAAATAACACAGTAACAAGAAAATAAAAGAAACAATCCCAATCACAGGGATTCCATGTGTACTCCATCAATGAGTAATCTTATGCTTCATCAAAGGGCAAAAATATATCCAGACTCTCGCTTTTACAGTCATATGAACTATCATATAAGGAATAAACAAGTTAGGTTTCGTAAGCAATAGTGAAGCGTCACATTAATATTGGTCATGTTTGGTACCTGGCTTAAAGCCACTTAAAGCAACCACTTGATTGCTTTAAATAGCTTTAAGCAATGTACCAAACATGGTCATTCTATATTGTCTTTAAATAGGCTTCTTATATCTACTTCTAGTATAAAAAGAGATAAATATAGATGCAGAAAACTACAAATATATCTAAACATGGACAACTAAACCCAGTTATTTACTTAAACTGATTACATAAAGAATACGCACCAAGAAAACCACAAGCTACAGCATTTATATAGCTCCGAGCCTCGATCGAATCAAGACCAAGGGTAATAATACTAAAATTATTATAAAATTCAATGTCCTTGTCCTCAATCCGGCAAAAATGTGGCACAATGTTCACACAACTAACTCTTTCCATGACACGCTTTGCTGCTACCTCAGCCTTTGGTTTACCTACATCTTCAAGCCTACAACAACACCAAAATTAAGAGAAACTTTCTACCAAGGAACTGAATATCCAATGCACTTCAAAATATCAGTAAGACATTCATACTAAAGGAAACCTAAGGACTCGTTGAAAAGCATCAGTAAACATCAACAGGGAAGGCACTAAAGCACAAGTAAATGCTAATTGCTTCGCATTGAAAAAGAAAAAGGAAAAAATAAAATAAAAACACAGCAATATTCAACACAATGGGGCATAATTACTGCTATATGTTTCAACAAATAGCATCGTAATTAACCTAAACGTTTTCAAGCAACTTTCTTCTTCGGTGTTTAAGGTGGGGCTATCATTAACTTTCAACTCAACCCACTTGGGCTTTTTGAGATTTAATGAGATGTGACCAAACAGTAGTTCACTGAGCTCACAATAGCCACTAAAATACTGAATAACTTCACTATATTACAATTTTAGATAGATAACGGATAGCAAGAGCATAAGGTAAACATAGGTCTCGAATAAAACATATTTTGGGAGCTGGTGAAGACACTTATATTTGGTTTGACAATTGGCACCCCAAGGGACCATTGCTTGATTATTATAACAGAAGACTACTTTATGAACTCAAGAATGGAGCTTGGGCTTGGCCTCCTGCTAGATCAGAAGACTTAGTAGAGATCCCAGCTCTGCTTTGTAATTTTCTTGATTCCTCTATTCAGGACAATGTTATTTGGATACCTTCTCTTTCAGGAAGGTTTCATTTCAAGCATATTTGGAGAATTTCCTAAGGTAGAGAAGGGCTACAGTCACCTGGCACTCTTTGTTATGGTATCCTAACTCATACCAAAACACAGCTTCATTGTTTCGTTAGCCACTTTGGACAAATTAACAACCAAGGCAGGTAGGCTAGTTGAGGTCCGATAAAATACTAGTTGTCTCTCATGTAATGCTTTATATGAAACAAGGGACCATCTTTTCTTCTCTCTCTCTTTTCTCTTAACCTGATTTGGAACAATATTCTGGCACGGTCAAATGTTGATAGAATTTATTCTGGATCTTGGCATACTAAATATCTAAACTCCTATGGGATGTTCAGCTTCAGTCCTTTTCAAATTGGCCTGGAATGCTAGCATCTATCATATCCGGAAAGAAAGGAATACCAGATTACACCAAAGATCCATAGTGCAGAAACTATTTTGAAGCATATTGTTTTGGATGTCAGAGATGGGTTTCTTGGTCTGGAGAAATCTTTTAGTTGTTCTATTGATAGTACCGTAGCAATTAATTGGGATTTGAGTTCCCTATTTGTTGATAGCCAGCCTTGTTTCTTGTTGGTTAAATTAGTTGAGCTTTGCTTTTGTAGCAGTAGTTTCTGCTTATGTGTACGGTTTTTCTTGGATGAAATAAAACTTTATCTTATAAAAAAATGTCTCCAATCAATTTAAAAAGAAAAACAAAACGTGGAAAGAAATTGAGGAGGAAAATAGAGAAGGAAAATTGCCTGAAGAGGAACTGCCGATTGAGATTGGAGACCTCGATGCGGTCCATGTCGATGACTTCCAGATTTTGGAACCCCGAAAGAGCCAAGTCCTTGAGAAGCTCACACCCCAATCCACCTGCACCTACCACCAACACTCTCACATACTTTTGCAGGTCGTCTCTCAACTGCAACACAACAATCCATGAAATTTAAAAATAAGAACCCAAAATTCAAAAACACCGAAGAGAGATTGATTGCACACCAATTGTTTATCAAAATGTCACGACACACAGAGAGAGAAGGCTTACTTCGGAGCCGGGATCGAAAGTGGGGCCCACAAGATTGCCAGGCCTGAGGATTAGCTTGTCTAGGTCTCTCGATCGACTCTGTATGGCACCGGACTCTGCCATTTGAAATCTCTCCCTCCTTTTCACTGGTTATGAATTTCCTTTCCTTTTTTTCAGCTAAAACTCTGAAACCCAAAAAGCGGGTAACACTGGAAGTATGGTGATGAGGTATAAGTCATAAAATTATAATAAATAATTAATATAAATAATAATTAAAATTTTAATTAGTTAATTTTTAATAAATTTTATTTTTTAAAACATATAAATTATATTTATATTTTTATAAATATTAATATTTATAGATATTTGATGATAATAATTTTATTATTAAATTAAATAATAAATATTTATAAAGTAAAAACAACAATTAAGATTACCCATTTGAGTATAAATTCGAATCTTTGATTTGTAGTGTTTTCTAATTTTTAAGACTTAAAAAACTTCCATCAAGATGTAAAAAGTACTGTGCCCCACTCTCCGAGCAAAATATTTAACACAAACACTAAAGCTACTATTCTCTCTTTTTTTTGTTCTAAAAAGTTATTTTTCGTTTTAATTTTCCGTTTTCCCCATTCTCTTTTGATTTTATAAAAATCCCTCTGTCTCTTTCCTTATCTTGATTACATGTTCGTGGGTATTATGACAGAAGATTTCTTTACTGGCTTAATAAAGTTTTTAATTGATTTAAATTATTAGGTTTAAACTTGAATCAATAAAAAAATTATGAACCTTTAATTAATATGGTTTGTACAATGAGATTTCGTTAATAAGTTTATTAATTAAAATAAATATAACTTAATAATAATCATTAATCCAACTTTAAATAAAGTGATACAACTTTTTTACTATGAACTACTAATTCTAAAAAATCCTTGAAAGTATTCAAAAGAGGGATAGAAAAATAATTTACCACAAAACTTTATATATCTATAACCATATTCGTTTAATTATCCTACTATCTGAATTCGAATCAGAAATTGTTAAAAACCATGAAATACTGTTCATAACCGCAAAATATCTACTTATTTTTATCCAACAAATACTGTTTGGATCGGTTAATCGCGAATTACAATCTTTATTTACCAAAGAATGATAACGGATAAGTTATCCGCAAAATTTTACATATTCATATCCATATTCATTTAGTTACCATGCTATCCGAATTCGAATCCGAAACTGTTAAAAATCATGAAATACTATCCATAATCGTAAAAAAATATATATTTATTTATATCCATCCTCATTTAAACTAATACTAGCAAAAAAAAAAAAAAAACCCAATGGATTACCATCCCTAATCCAAAGATATATAATTCCTTAACATGCCACAAGGCCATAAGCGAAACATAGCAGATATCACAAGGCCAAGAGGCCATAGGCGAAAACTACCAACACCCAAAATAAACTGTAAAAATTAGAGTTAAAAGTTTAGTTCATTATACAAGATGAAAATAGACACGAAGGGGGAAAGGGAAACGGCTAATTACATAATTTCCCCAAGGAATTATTCCTTCTGCTATAATCACAACAGGACACCCCATGTTTTTTTTATTCTGAGTATCAACACCCCACGTTTAAAATATTGTTCTAAAATAGGCTATAATTGATAAAGATAAAATGTTTTTGGAAAAAAATAGTGAAGAGAGGAAAAAAAGATGAGATAAAAATAACTTGTTAACTTCAAGATTGTAATTTATATATCTGGATAAAAAACATCAGTCTTCTTTCTTTTCTTTTCTTTTCTATCATAGAAAAATGCTTTCTGCTCTCTTTTCCTTTTTCTCTCTTTTTTCCTCACTTTTCTTTTCTATCAATCATAGCTTTCCCAGAATCCATCCCCATTCCCCACTAACCTTTCCCCAAATATTGAGGCCCCCTATACCAATAGTCGCTCTCTGGTGAAAAGAATCTACTTCTTAATCTAATCTAACAGCGTCAAAACCTGTGACTTGTTTCTGATCCTCACCGATGAACTATGACAAAATTTCATTTGACATGTTCTCTTGTTTTCTCTTTGTTGGAAAAACCTGAATCATTTCTGTGCATAGAATTCCTATCTCCCACATGTGCACTATATTGTTGATAAGTTGAATGTATTAGTAGAGTCACGCATTAGGAATAGTGCATACAGTAGCTCATTCCATGAATCCGGGACTCCGGGCAGACACCAGTGACTGCAGTCCTGCCGATGTAGTGGTGCAGGGCCTGTATCGGGACCCAAATAATACAGAGACGCATGCCCATCTTTCCTTTGTGCAGTCATTCTGGTTACATTCAATACATCGAATTTCATTACCTCTGAGGAGTTGAAGAAGACCGATAAAGCATCAGTGACTATTTTGAATTGGACCCAAGTTTCAGATGGCACCAGCGATGTTCCCAGTTCTGGTAGTGTCTCCATGTGACAACTTCCCCCAGTCCTCCAATCTCCTCCCCTGTAATGTTAAGGACATTTAGCTCTTCAAAATAGCAACCTAGTTAACAAGGTTATAATGCAAGTTCGTTCCTCCACCCAGGTTTGGTTGGAAGAGAGATTGTTGTTGGAGAAGCAGAACAGAAACAAACAAGTCAATAATTTACGAGTCAACACAATCATGATAATGCAAAAGACACGACAATAATTTTATAATTATATAGGCCAAAACAAATGATTTTTTAATTTCAATATCAGGAACTTGAAGGCTATCAATGCTTAACCACAGGTCAAATATTGCCTCAAGTTCAACGTAAGGCATTGAGCAATGGCATGTCAATCAAAGTTCCCGTAACTATTAAGAACTGAAGCATTGTTCAAGAACTAGGATGAGTTGTTTGATGCTAATCCAACCAAAATAATAGTGCTTTTTCTTTCCTGAGAAGTACAATAGTCAAGTTCTTTAAGTCTTGTCATCCTGAGATTGAGTTCAAAGTCCAAGAAAGGCCAACCTTGTAACCAGGGAACCCCTTCTTACCTTCAATCTTTTCCCTTGGACCTCATCTAGGGAAACCCCTTCCCAGGAGCCCGAAGTTTCGAAATCTTAACAACTTTTAGAAGAATTTGACATGTAAATGTTGACAGAGAAGGCCCAAAACATGAAAAGAGAAAAAAAATTAATTACAAACCTGAAATGTACAGGGGCGAAAGTGCGGAAGAAGACCTGGGTCTTGCTTGTATTAACCTCATTGTGTACCCATTGCACCACAGTCTCTAGGGACCTCCTATATGCATGTTCTACCTTCATTTCCATTTTCACCTCTGCCCCTTCTTGAAAGTAACAACCCCTGCATTAAGTATGAAATTTTAGGTCCATTATACACAGCTAAAACATGTAGCTTACCACAAGCATTGAGTCTGCAAATTATAGCAATAATTGGCCTTTCTCTTTCATACAGGTAGAAGAGAAAATTCAAAATGTCACATCTAATATCCATTGATTGACAGTGAATATATGCAAATTTAATCAAAATCTTAATAAATATTTGACGTGATGTAGGGTCCGTTGCTTGAACATAATTTCAGAAGAACCAATGGAAGCCACCATCAATAAGTTCAAGGCAAACAGATACCATATCACATTCAAAGGTTGATTGGACCCTCTTATTCATCAAAAACAATTATTATCATTAGCATCTTACTTGTAAAAAAAATTATCATTAGCATCTTAATTGTTTCACTCAACTGCAGTTTGCCTTGAGAGATCAGCCCAATACATTGTGAAAGACGTCCAACTAGGAACCATCATGGACCACCATCATAAGCATCCATCTATTTAACAAATCATCTTAAACGAAAAAGGATAACAGGTTCTCAAACCACATAAAGAACTTTTTCCGAAAGTAAAGTTATTGGCCTGTCACAGGCAGAAATTTTCTCATTTGATTCACAACTATGAAGTTCACATCATCATACATTAAGCACAAGGGCCCTCCATCCTCCTAGATCACAAACTTCTGGTGGCAGGTCATTGATACAGTTTGTATTCA
Source organism: Bretschneidera sinensis (assembly GCA_023935145.1). NCBI lineage: Eukaryota > Viridiplantae > Streptophyta > Magnoliopsida > Brassicales > Akaniaceae > Bretschneidera > Bretschneidera sinensis. The sequence goes on from CM043699.1 coordinate 89,652,378, forward strand.
CCAAAAGAGGAACTGTTCTAGATACTTCTATTCCTTGGAAGAGGCTGTCGCTCATGTTTGCTACTGATCACTGGTGACCATGAAGTGGTAACATGTGCATTCAACTTTAATAAAGCCACTGATTTTCACTACACTTTAAAACTGACAGCTTAGACCAGAAAAATCAGTTGATCAAATCCAATCTTCAATTTAGAAATTGCCTGTCAGCTTCTGAGAGTGAGATCCTTCAGCGAAGAGTAAAACAAATAGAAACACATCTATGCTACAAGATAGAAAACTCTCTATCTCGAAATTTTTTTTTTTTCATTTAACGAAATATCTATGGCTTTCAAAACCAGCCAATAAATACTCATACCACATAAAACTTAACAACATAAACACATAATAGAGAAGTTGAAATAGAAACAGAAGGATTACTTTACCCTCTTATGGTCTTCTCATAATTCCACCAATGCCCTGTATTGACAACCAAAACATCCGCATCCTTCCACTTACCAGAGTTCCAGTCCATTTGATCCAATTTAAGGGTTGTCTTGATCTTTTCCAGAGCTCCAGCTGGAGGCCTGCTCTGCAAGACAAGAAAAGGAGCTCTGTAGTACTCCACGGTGCAATTATACTCCTTGAACTTGAACACTAAGAACCCTTTATGCTTTGTAATTGGGCTGCCGTTAACTTCGTAGATTGAATTCTTATCGGGAACCGCAGAAGAGAACATGCAGAGGAGAGACTCCCATTGATTTCTTCCAATGGAGTCACCAACAAATACCAGTCGTTTGTTCCGCAGTTTCTCCAACATCAATTTTGCATTAAATCTGTCTCATTAGTTGGAGGGAGAGCATAATTAAGTTTTCATCATTTTTCCCCATGAAAATTGAAAAATAGGGCTCTTGAAAATATATAAAGCCAGTTATTTACAATCACCAATTGGGACCAAGAAAAATTAACTACATCCAGAAATCTATGCCTCCAATACCAAGAATTAGAACCCCCGCAGGAAAAGGAAAAAAGAAAGCCCAGACATGACAAACAACATAAGAAAGCTGTAGTAAAATTTGATTTCTTACATGACCAACAACACATTAGTGTAATACAGTTTTACCAAGTGATATTTTCCATCTTTCTGCGACAGGTAATTTACTAAAGAAAAATCGAGGCAAAGAAATTCTTAGCTAAACACACCAGACAAAATGATTGGCCAAAACAATTTTACTTCAAAAAGGGAACAAGTCATTTGTCTTCATTGCTTAAGACCTTGAGGCACGTTCACGGGTGAGGCTTATCAACAGAGGAATATGCCACAAAACAAGGAAATAAACACGCATACAAATTATCAAAATGAGGAAGTGACGAATAACAAGAAAAAAAGGACAGATTAATTATTAATTCACAAAAATTTATACTCTTAATGGCACTGGAAACTAACAATTCTTCAACAACTTGCAAGGGCCCAGTCTATCTACTTGACGACTGCAACTAAAAACAATAGTCATTTTCACAAGGCGGGGAAATCACTCATGCTTAATAATTCTGCCCATAAGGACACACATAGAAGCCAAACTAAAACAAAATTTAAAGCACCACTGAACTAATGAAAAAAATTCCCAAATAGAATAACAATCTATCCGTTTGGTTGCTGAGAAAATGCAAGAAAAAAAAACATTTTCCAGACATATATTTCCACTTATCTCGTACAAAAAACTCACCTAAACTAATTTACCAGGCTTACTTGAGAGTAAATTACTATCCCTCAGGTCCTAAGTAATGAAATTCAGAGATATAAGAGGCGTATATTTATCTCATCTTCCCACACTTCCTCAGGAGCGAAACACTCAAAAATAACAATTGGAAATCATTTAACATCAACATTTTTTAGTACCTGGGCAAGTTGCAGTGTTTGGGTTGCCATCTCCACTTGGTGTAGAACAAATCAGGCCTACCATTCTCAGTACACCTAAACCCCTCATCCAAAAAGCTGCAATCTTTGGATTGATACAAAGGATACTTCTCATCCCAAACCCAATCACCATCGAACACATCACACCCATTTCCCTTATCTTCCAAAAACTCAAATCTGTTGTGATTATCACCAGACCCATCTAGTTTCAACCACATGAACCTCTCTGATTGGCCTGGAACTCGATACCCTTTAGCCACAGCCCTATAATCCCCGTAAAAGAAGAAGCAAATTACACACACCGCAACAAAGAAGAACCCCAAGACGCCCAAAGATGGCTCAAAAAGGAGCCTCAAACGCTTGAATTTCTTGAAAAGTTCAGAGATTGGCATGGTTTCATGGTCTTGCTGAGATGGGTTCTTTGACATTTGAGCTCAAAATCAACTTTTGCTTTCTGGGTATTGGTTTCTCCCTATTTTAGTGTGGAAATAACTTAAAAGACGGAGGTGTTGAAAAGGAAAAAAAGGGTAGAGAAGTGTGGATTGCAAGCAAAATACTTGGCATTCATGGGCAATGGTGATTGAACCATGTTTTTCTTTTCCTTTGGGGGCCTCCTTTGCTTGGTAAGTCGGTTTTGTTATGTTATTGAATGATGGGTTAAGGAGAGAGAGAGAGAGAGAGAGATGGGTATCGACTATCAAGGAAGCAAGGTAGCATTCATGGAGGATTTACATACTTTCTTCTTTTGCTCTCTTTTTCGGTTACATTATTAGAGAGAAAGAAATTTGGTGAATAGAATAATGGTAATTCAGTTGTGGGAATGCTACCGGTAAGGAGGATTTAATTCAAATCCAACCAAGAAATCTGAGAGAATTGCCTGTGCTCAGTGTTTTTGTGTTTACTCGAGAGAGAATTTGAACAAGAGATATGAGAGAGAGTGAGAGAGAGTCGTGGGACTGAGGCATGGGTCTCTTATTGGGTTTACTTTTTGTGTAGCGAAGGTTTAGTGGGGCTTATTAATCGGGAACGGATAGGAAACGAAACCACAAACCTCCATTGACTAGGTATAGAAACCATTGTGGATGAGGGATAAAATTTTACTTTTTCTGTTTTGTTATTGGGTCGTGAAATGCACGATATATGAGAGAGCGTCCTTTGCCATTCATGGTAATGATAATCCTAGGGGAGTGGACCTGGACAAGAAAATGGGTTATAAAGCAAAATTATGTACTTGCCATACCATTTCCTAAAATTCCAGACTTTCCTTTTTTTTTTCGTTGTTAAAATTTGAGTAGTAAATAGTAATTTGCCATTTTTTGTCAATGGGTCTGGTAGAAGTATGTCCACAATAAAATAAAATACAAAATACAACTTCTTCCTTTAAATTTAATTGTAAATATAATTATATTTTTAATTTTTAATAAAGGACAATCACATCTCATAATTTATGAGTTATTTTTTAAATTAAATAAAATATCATGTAATGCTATGTTATTTTTTAAATTGATTTTGTTGAATTTTTTAATATTTATAATACATTTGTAATTTTATATGAAAATTTAGAAGAGAACTATTTGGTTTGAAAGAAAAAATCTTGTTTAACCCAGAGTTATGAAAATATGCGTGGTACAAAAATATTTTCGTCATTGGATACGAAGAAAAAATGGAAAGTGAATAATATTTTTATTTAATTATGAAAAATGTTATATCATATATCTTTTATGATAAGGGTTAGACAATTTTTTTTAAACAATTTGTTATGTAATTGTATTTACGATCAAATCTAATTGATGAATTATAATTTACCTAGTAAAAATTTACTTTTTAAACCAAAAAAAAAAAACTTTTACATACTATAAAAAAAAATAATTTATTTGCGTCGATATAAAACTCATTTTGTATTGGAGTGAAAACTTAATAGATAATTTTTTAAAAAATCATTAATAACATTCATAGATACACAACTAACGTTATCAATAAATTTTCAACAAATTACCATGAAAATATAAAAATAACTTTTACAAACGGTAAGAATACCTCCTTACCCAAAACAGGCGTCAAAAATTGGCAAGTGACTAAATTATTCAACGTGTGGTGAAAAAATCATTCATTCAATGAGACCCGGGGAATTTTGGTCCATTCTCTTTCTCGATCTCCTCGCCAGAGCTTCAATTTCAAGGGTACACATAGAAGTGTCTAAACCATAAGGCAATGTAATTATAGCAACATCTGTTTGCATTGAATGGCAATCAATGAATAGAAAGAAAAAAAATGGAATATTTTTCATTTAAAAAATTAAAGAAGTATTCTTTTCTGTTTTTATACACCCACTCAATCATAAATTATTTTAGAGTAAATTACATAATTTTTTTTAAAATAATGTATAATTATAAATATTTCTTTTATATTTTTTAAACCTTCACTTATACCCTTAGGTAAGAAAGATTAGAACATGTTTGGATGGGATTTTTGAAAACTGTTTTCAATTTTTAAAAACTCATTTCCATATTTGATAAACAGTTTTCAAAAGTAATTTTCTAAAACAGTTTTCAAAAAACCAGTTTTCAAAAACTATTTTCTGACATAATTTTCGAAAAATAGCCATAAAATCAGTTTTCACTTCTCTGTTTCATTCTTCCTCCATGATATATAAAAAAAAATTAAAATTTTAAAAATATGAGAAATAAAATTAATATAGATTTTAAATTTAAACTCAAAACTAAAAATAATTACAAGGTGTATCAAAACAGTTTTCAAAATAAGATTATCCAAACAACATTTCACTATTTTTTTTGTTTTGAAAACAGTTTTCGAGTTACAGTTATCCAAACATGTTTTCTTCAGAAACTGTCAGAAAACTATTACCCAAGCATGCCTTTAAATTTGATTTTATATGATTTCATGTGATTAAACTTTCCTATTAAAGAATATAAGTGAAGGTTTAAAAATATAATATAGGTGCTTACAATTATATGTTACCTCTATGTAATTTATCAAGTATTTTATTAACTCTGATCTCACATAAGATACAGTACTGATAATGTCACTATAGAAAATTAATATAGATAAGCTAATTTAATTTCTGAAGTGATTTTTTTATTACACTTTAAAAAATATATTTGTATGTATTTTCACGCTTGTTTCTTGCATCCATATAAGTAATAAGAATATTTTTTTTAACAATGATAAACTTTGATTTGAAAAAAAAAAGCATAGACTCAAAGTTTGAAAAATTCTTGACTGAATCGGTCTAAATCAAATCAGTGAAAATTTGATTAATAAATTTTAAAAATTTCATTAATAATATTTGTGTATGTTAACCATTATTAATGAAGTTTTCAAAAACTTCGGATCAAACTTTTAACAAATTTACTCATTCCTACACAAAGTTTAGTCGGCAACTGATGTGTACATGCTATTGTTTGGTCTGGAGCTTGAGAATTTGAGATTTAGTATCCTCTTGAAAATATTACATTAAGATTTTGTGATGATGACACCATATACTTGGTCTCCAGCCCTAATTAATCGGTTGGATGGGAGTGTGAAAAATACAGGAGAGGCTTGGAGGTATTTTAGTGTAGCATCAATCATTATCACTTGCCAAATCCTTTTTTGTTCGGATCGCGTTTAGGAACTTAATTCTGGACCAGAGAAAGCTCTATTAATATATATAAAAGTTGAATAATAGCTTTGGTACAAATTAAATATCTTTTATTCAATTATTTGAAATGGTTTTTGATGTGATTTAAAGAAATAATAATAATAAATAGAATATCTAGGAGGTAAAAATTAAAGATAGAAAATGGGCAGGTTGGATCGGGTTTTGATGGTTATCGGGTACAGGTTAAAAATATCCATTTTGTGACGGATCTTATTTTTTATGTTCATACTCATGTTTTAGCACACGCCTAATGGCTAAAAAACAGGTATGTGCAAAAACTCACATATTTGGGGTAAAAAAGACGACATGGACTTAATACAGACTGGGTCTTATAGGTAGTGGGTCAATGGATACCGACTAAAAATGCCCATTTCTTAATAAATCTTACTTTTTATGTCCATACTCATATTTTAGCGAGCGAATAACGGATCAAAAACGAGTTGGAACAAAAAACTTTGCCTCTAACAAAAATATATATACGAGATGCCTTTTGTCTGGGATAGAATGAGGTAGAAAGAACTTTGCCTATCCATATTAAGAAAACTAGAGGAAAATCAAGAGACGCAAATTGTGGATCAGAGCTGCATGTTGTTATTCCCTATAACTCAGTTTGACTTTGCTTTATTTGGAAAGACAAGCCCTTGATTATAAGGAGCAGATAGCTGCCCTCTATTGATTTGGTTTCCAATATGTTGTAGAGATTCAGTTTTCTGTCTTTCTTTTGTATATATATTAGGAGAAGACATCTTGTAATTTTCAATTCAATCAATACGAATTCATTGTTAACCAAGTTGGTAGCCAACACCAAATATTCTCTATTTTGACATGGTATCAGAGCAAGAGCTTTGAATCTCTCTGTTCTTCCGATCCTAACATCCCACCTTCACCTCAAAAACTTCTTTCGTACCAGCCCTCATTATGGTCGAACCTCACCAACCTGAAGATGAATTTTGCAATCCCTATTTCCTACATCATGGGGAGAGCCCTGGACTTGTTTTAGTCTCGCAACCGTTAACCACTCATAATTATCATGCTTGGAGTAGAGCTATGTATGTAGCTCTCTCAGCCAAAAACAAATTAGGCTTCATCAACAGCACAATCACAAAGCTTGCTGATACAGATGCCAAATACTCACAGTGGCAGAGATGCAACCATATGTTCCTATCTTGGATCACCAACAGTCTCTCACCTGAGATTGGTGGATGCATCATGTGGTTGGACTCCGCATCAGTAGTATGAGATGAGCTCAAGAAAAGGTTTGCAAGGTCAAGAAATAACAGAATTTTCATGCTTGAACAACAATTGTCAACAACTAAACAAGAAAAAAAATCCAGCAAGTGTCTACTCTTCCAAGTTGAAACTCATATGGGAAGAGATAATGAGGTACGAAGAACCTTTCAAATGCTCGGCAATGGATTGTGGCGCTGTTTCGGTGCTGAACAAAAGGCTCGAGAGAAGACAGATTATGCAATTCCTTATGGGATTGGATGACACTCATATAGACCTAAGGAACCAGATTCTGTTAAAGGACCCGTTGCCCTCACTAGATGATGTGTTCAACCTTGTTCTACAAGGAGAGGCGAATCATAAGATTACTAACCTGGTCCAAAATATTTCAGAATCTGCAGTAATGGCAGTCAACAGTTGCAGACCTCAGAACTAGAAGGGAAATGCCAAGCAGACAAAAGGAAACTACAAGGGATCGGGTCTTAAGGAGAGAGCATCATGCATGAAAGGTGGGAGAACAAATCATACTGTGGAAACTTGTTGGGAAATCTACAGATACCCTCCAAACCACAAAATGTATAAGCCAAGAACTGGAGGCGAGAACCAGCAGAAGGTGGCCAACAATGCATCCTCAGATGAAGGCTCGAGAGTGACAAATCTGAACATCTCGCCAGATCAGCTACAACAGCTCATAGCCTTTTTGTAATGCCAAAATTCCGCTCCATCTAGTACCAACTTAGAAAATCGAGGTATAAATTTAACAAAACCTAAGGGTAAGCTTCTTGTTGTTTCATCTATTTCCTTGAGACATTCTTTAACCTGCACAAACAATGTCACCAATAGAAGTGCATAGATTCTCGACAGTGGGGCAACTGATCATATCATAAGATATCTTGATCTACTTACACAGAAAAAGCCTTTGGAAAATGTCTCGGTTAACCTACCCAATGGCACTACGGTACCAGTTTCACATATAGGGATTGTCATCATTTCATCGGCTCTCATTCTAAAAAATGTTGTATACGTACCTAACTTCCATTACAATCTCATTTCTACAAGTCAAATTAGCCAAGACCTAAACACTTGTTTCATTTTCTTAGCTAAACAATGTTTTATTCAGGAGTTGGACACTTGGAGGACGATTGGAATTGCTAGAAAAAAACAAGGGCTCTATCTTTTGGAGAAGAATCAGCTCGGGGACAAGTTGCCATCTCACTAACCCGTGGCTAAATCTTCATCTGTTTTAACACCAGAATTGTGGCATTTACATTTAGGACACCCCTCCGATCAACGACTCAATTTATTGTATAGTATAGAGCCTAATATCCCTCCCTTTTTTGACAAGAATCAATATGAAACATGTTATATGGCAAAACAAACCCGTTTATCTTTTCCCAAGAGTAAAAAATTTGGTATGCACCTTTTGATCTAATACACATGGATATTTAGGGCCCTTTCTCCGTTAGTTCACTCAATGGTGCTCATTATTTTCTAACAATAGTTGATGACCACAGTAGAATGACATGGATTTACCTCATGCGTTCTAAAGGCCAAACAAGACAAATCATACAAAGTTTCTTCAATCTTGTTGAAAATCAATTTCAATATAAGATTAAAGGAATAAGATCCGATCAAGGAAAATAATTTCAAATGACCGAACTGTTTGCCTTAAAGGGAGTAGTTCACCAAAAAAGTTTCACCTCTACCCCCTAACAAAACTCCATCGTTGAAAGAAAACACCTACACTTGTTGAATGTAGCGAGAGTTATTAGATTTCAAGCCAGTTTACCCTTAAAATTCTGGGGAGAATGTGTTGTCACAGCAGCGTATTTAATAAATCGAATCTCTTCTCCAAACCTCCAAAACCGATCCCCATATCAAATCATTTTTTCTAAAATTCCTTCATATTCTCACCTAAAAACTCTAGGATGTCTATGCTATGCATCAAACCTCAATCCACATTGATCCAAGTTTGATCTGAGAGCACGTAAATGCTTGTTCATAGGATACCCAAATGGTATTAAAGGTTACAAACTCTTTGACCTAAAGACTCAAGAAACCTTTATTAGTTGTGATATAGTCTTCTATGAAAACACCTTTCCCTTCCTAAACACAAATCAGCTACCCTTACTCTTACAAACACCTTATCTCTCAAGACTTGATGACCTGCCTGTAATACCCAAACCCATCTTAGAATATTCTTGAGTCTACACCAGCAGCACCTGCTCAAACCAGCCATGACACCACCATTGAAATTTACCCACCCGTAGAGTACTCCCATCTTAGTGACTCATCCCAGCCCGAGTTACACTTACCAGCACCGGCACACACTAACCCTGAGCTAAGAAGATCCACTAGACAAAGATGGCAACCTGGCTATCTCCAGGATTTCCATTGCCAACTTGTTACCTCTCTAGCAATGTCACATGGTTCTCCTACTATACAGTAAATGGATGAAGGTAAATCTCATTCTCTTTCCTCTATCCTCAATTATGATAACATGTCCCCGGCTCACTGTAGCTTGAACTTAGCCATCACTATAGAACCCTAGCCAACCTCTTTTCCACAGCAAGCCAATATCTTCATTGGCAAATGGCTATGCAGAATGAACTAATAGTTCTTGAAGAAAACAACACTTGGGAGTTGACTACACTACCGAAAGGCAAAATGGTCGTGGGATATAAATGGGTGTTAAAAAAAATACAAAGAAGATAGTACCATTGAAAGACACAAGGTATGCCTCGTAGCAAAGGGATATATACAAATGGAAGAAGAGGATTACTTCGAGATTTTTTCCTCGGTTGCAAAAATGCTTACCGTCCGCTGCCTATTGGCTACTGCCGCCTCTAAAGGTTGATCTCTTTACTATCTCGACGTCAATAATGCTTTCCTCTATGGTGATTTGGAAGAGGAAGTCTACGTGTCATTACCACCAGGATATGGTAGAGAGGGGGAGAATCGTGTATGCAAGCTGAAAAAGTCCCTTTATGGTTTGAAACAAGCTTCAAGGCAATGGAATCACAAGTTAACTTCGGTCATCACCAAAATTGGGTTCATACAATCCAAAGCCGACTACTCATTGTTCTTCAAAAGGACAAACACTTCTTTCACTGTCATAATTGTTTATGTTGATTACATGGTAATAGGAGGAGACAATGAGACCGAAATTCAACACTTGAAAGAGTATCTTGAAAAACACTTCAAATTGAAAGACCTTGGGAAATTGAAATTTTTTATAGGGATAGAGATAGCCCACCGTTCAAAAGGGATTTCTATATGCCAAAGAAAATACGCATTAGAAATCTTACAAGATTGTGGGTTAATTGGAGCAAAATCCGTTCAAAATTTGAAGCTTAATGAGGAGGAAGGACTGGAATTTGCTGATCCAAAAGAGTACAAAAGATTAATTGGCCGATTGCTATATTTAACAATCACACGCCCACATATTTCTTACTTCGTGCAAGTCTTGAGTCAATTTCTAAGCCAACTGAAAGTGGCTCACTAGAAAGCAGCTCTTATAGTTGTGAGATACATAAAAAGATCTCCATCACTAGGTTTATTTTATCTAGCTAACAAACCACTACAGTTGGCAGCTCTCTGTGATGCCGATTGGGGAGTATGCTCGGAGACAAGGAGATCAATCACTGGTTTTTGCATTTTTCTGGGAGATGTTTTGGTCTCTTGGAAATCAAAGAAACAAATAATAGCGTCTCGATCATCAGCGGAAGCTGAATATCGCTCAATGGCCTCTACCACATGTGAATTTGGTTTGGTTTCGGAGCTTGTTTCAAGACCTCAGTGTAATTCTCAACCAACCTGTTCAATTATTTTGCGATAATCAAGCTGCCATTTATATTGCATCCAATCTTGTTTATCATGAAAGAACGAAGCATATCGAGATTGACTGCCACATTGTTCAGGAAAGGATTTAAGAAGGTTTATTGAAACCATTTCACATTTCTAAAAATTTACAAATTGTTGATATTTTAACCAAGGCAATTGGATCTAGACAGTTTCATCATTTACTGAACAAGATGAGAATCCACTCTATAGCTTCTCCATCTTGAAGGTGAGTATTGAGAAAACTAGAGGAAAATCAAGAGGCGCAAATTGTGGATCAGAGCTACATGTTTTTGTTCCGTATAACTCAGTTTGACTTTGTTTTATTTGGAAAGACAAACCCCTTATTATAAGGAGTAGATAGTTGCAACCGCTTGCTTTATTTGGAAAGACAAGTTCCTGATTATAAAGAGTAGATAGCTGCCCTCTATTGATTAGGTTTCCAATATGTCGTAGAGATTCAGTTTTCTGTCTTTGCTTTTGTATATATATTAGGAGAAGACTTCTTGTAATTTTCAGTTCAATCAATACGAATTCATTGGTAACCAAGTTGGTAGCCAACACCAAATATTCTCTATTTTGACAATCTGCCAAGTACAAATTAATTTTGGTTTTGCAGTTTTGGGATGCCCAATATTTGCTTATTAGACTCTTCATAATAACGTTGATTATAGAAACCGAATGTGAAAAGGAATTTGATTATAAAACTAAATACTTCTACAACAGAGGAGGGATCTCATTGATTAAATTTCAGATTAATTAATTTAGTAGATCACTTGTATATCCAATGCATTGGTAACTCCAAGGAATTAAAAAAAAAAAATTCTACCAAGATTATTAGCTGGTTACATTGGCATTTGATCATCCAACCTAGAAATATTGAGTGATAATATACGGATTCGGCTTGTATAATAACTAAGGAATCAAGACGTCATATATAATATATTACATATTCTATTAATAATTATCGAATAAAAAATCCATTATTATATTTTTTTTATAATTATTAGTGAATATTTATAATTTTGTGATAATTACCACATAATCAATAACGTAAAATGATCACTTTTATATATTTCATTCACCTAAACGGGCTTTGAAAAAAAAATGGAAAGAGAGAGAGTATTAAGAAACCCTATTTTTTGTTTTGAAAATTTATCAGGAAACAAGCTTTCCATCAAACATTTTTTTTATTTGTTTTTATGAAAAATAAGAAACAAAATTTCATATTAATCTGGATTTGTTTTCTGTTGTCTATTTTTTTTTAAAAATATATTGTTTTGAAAACAAAAGTAAAAAAATAATTAAAAGTGTTAGGTTGTTTTTCACTAGTAACATGCTTCGATAGTTTTATTATTTTTAAAATTTGTTTTTTTTATCTAATCTATCTCATTACAATGAAGTTATAATTTAATTAAAAATAAACTTATTATCTAAATTTAATTTTTTTTTAAAGTTACTATAAGATTTATATTTCTGTTTTAGTAAACATATACCGAACATAATTAGGCAACACACCACCATTGCTTTCATGATCTCTCTTGCAATTTAACAAACCCACATTTGATGCCAATTTGTGGTCAATGCTCATCATGAGAAATCTGTCTGTCATTCCTTCCACATATTAATTTTGAACATCCTCAAGTTTAGGTGGATTCCACCTAGGCAAGCTTTTGAAAGATCAAACGTGAAACACACCGATATGTGTCTCTAGTTTGCTTTAAATTAGAGAAGCTTTTTATCATCCTTTTGACTAAAGTATGGGTTAACCCATTTTTATAATAAGTTTAGATTTTTTTTAATAATAAACTTTGATGTTTACATTACTAATATAGTGTGAGCTTTCAATAATTTTACCATTTATTTGTATTTATTTGGGTATGAAATTAATCTATTTTGAGTTTAATAAATTTTATAAATTATTTAAAGATCATCCAACAAATTTTTTTTTATTTTTCCGTTTGCTTGTTATTTTTTGTGGGGTTTCAATCTTTAATAGTAAAAAATAAAAAAAATATTTTTAATTATAAATATTTTTTTAACGATAGATCGCATTTATCTTTACGTACGTATAAAAAATTATGATCAAATTTATTATGTTGATAAGTTTTTAAGAAAACTTCATTTATAAATAATATTTAAAAAAATTATATTATAATTAATTAAAACTATAAAGTTTGTTATATAAAAAAACCCCTAAAAGATTTATTATAAAGCCAAACCAAACCATATGTCTTTTTAGCATTATCTTTTTGTTTTGAAAATGCCACTAAATGGCGTATGTCTATGATGAGTAGCACCCCAAAATTCCCAATAACTTATTGGACACATTTGCATGATTAAATATTTAAGTGTGCATCTTTATCAATTATGGACAACTTTTTCTACCATCCTCCTCATCACAACTAAGTCTTACATGATAGACAAGAAATGAGCTTTAATACTTCAGACAGGCACAGGCCTTGTTTGAAAATTGATATATTTTTTTTTTTTGTGATTTTTTTTTTTAACTTTTGGATATTAATGATTTGTGTTGGGTTTTTGGTACATATGACTTTTATATATTAAAGATTAGTCACGTGTCGGCTTATGGGTGCTCGAGAAACAACAAATGAATCGTGCGCACAATATAAGCCTCAAAATTACTTTTTCTCAACTTATGACTTACGACTTACTCTTGAAATAGTTTGAAAAAGTCCAAAACAGAAGATATCTAAAAACAAGTCTTTTTTCTCCATAAGAGATATGTTGGATCTTGATGTTTTGAAGAGATATCGAAAGGGCAAAAGCTCAAGGTTAAAGGTTGAGAGAAGGGAAAATGACATTTTGTTTAAACTAATAGGTATCACTACAACCAACTCTTTTACGATAATTTTTTGATTAGATCGGGTCTAAAACTAATGGTTTAAATAAGCTCAAAATTCTATTAATAATTTTGGAAAACTTCATTGGTAACATTATTTGTTGGGTCATATACTTATACTTATGTTACCAATGAAGTTCTTCAAAATTATCTGCGAAGTTTCAAACTGATCTAAAACCAAATGTTTAGACCCGCTCTAGCTAAGCATTTTTGCTCATTTACATGCTCTTGCAGCCGATCAAGATTGAAGAACATTAGTTTAGTTGTACTCATCGATCAACAAACATATCACTCGATCCCTCTTTCTCTTAACTCTTTCTGAAAAGAACTTGAAACATAACCCTCCAAAGAAAGTCACTTACCTAGCAAGATGCGGCAAATTCATGATACATCCAAACTAACTGTTGATTAAGAACTAAATTTCCCATGCCTCTTTATGGCCACCACAAAGTTATTTAATTAAATAGTCTGTTTCTCTGGTTCATGGAGTGTGGAGGGTATACACTTCAAGGTTTAGGGTCCAGGGTGTTCCCACCAAAAATAGTTGAGGTCTGAACGAGTTCTTTGGTTACCCAAAAAAAAGAACTAAATTTCTAATAAAAATTATCATAATACTATCATAAACAACTAGGACTTCTAGTGAAAATTAAATTTCTATTAAAAATTACAGAATTTGAAGTTTTATACATAGTTAAATGAAAAGAACTAAAAAAAAAAAAAATAAATTCAAGAATATCTTTCACAACATCAGTAAAAATGGTCAGTGTTCCCTCCCAACAACACAAAAACAAAACAAAGGAAAAGGCCAAGAAAACGAATGTAAGCATTTTATTGAGGACAAGCATAAAAATTGAGCACAAGAAGCAAATTGAACAATGGCAGAAAGCTTACAATTCCATTTTTATCAGATGCCCCACACTAAAATATCAACAACATAACAAGAAGTTTATCAAGTCCCTGGATCATTTCTACAACCACCTACCAACTTATCATCTCATGGGTGGTTTTTATCATATGAGCCTGCCAGAATTCATGTTGAAGTAAATAGAGAGCAAAAACTCTATTATTACCTTAATGAACTAAATAAAAAATGAAGAAGAAAATAAAGAAACAGATAAGATTAATAAACATGATAAGAAATGATGAAATATGATGGAGCCCACAAAACCCTCGTCCAATAGGATGCCTACACGTGAAGTTTGGCATAATCAATAGGACACTGACGCATGTCAATGCTCTGCAGCATGAAAAGGCACATGTGGAACAGGCAAATCACACAATCACCACGTCAAAGCGTGATTAATGGGCCTAACCCCTTCTGAAACACGCGACCCTCTAAAACATGTGACCCCCTGAAACACGCGACTCTTTGAGAATGCAACTAAGACCCTACTCCAGAAACCCGAGATCATAGAGGTAAGGCCATCCTGCTCCCACGTGAGTGACCCACTCGGAATAGTATAAGTAGCCTAAGGTACATAAGTTCTAGACACGACTTTTTCACTTCACAAACACACAAGAAACAATATGCACTAATCTACTTTAAAATTAATCCTCGGCCTCTCTTAAACTCTCGTCCTAACTAGAGCATCGGAGCACCTTCGGAGGTCTTCTCTCCCTTTCTTCCGAGGGTCCCCTAGTTCACCCTTGTTCACTTGTGCAGGTCCTGAGAAGTCAACCCCAGATCCCTGGAAGTCAATGTCAGGTCAGCAACATTCTTTCGGCATCAACAGATTGGCACCGTCCGTGGGAAATCACCATCTCTCGCTAAATAATAGAAGCGAAGAAATCTAAAGAACTCATCTGTTACCATGCCGAGTCGTCCAACACCATGTTGCACACTTTGGAGTTTCGAGTGCAAACTAGTGCACACTACCAAGCATCAGTGCACACGCCTTTGTCCGAGCGGTGGCATCCGTGCGCACACACTCGAACTTGCCGAGCATCAGTGTGCACGCCTCTTTCCGAGCCGTGGATCAGTGTGCACACCCTCGGACAGGCCAAGCATCAGTGCGCACGCCTCTGTCCAAGCGATGACATCAGTGCACACTCACTCGGACTTGCCGAGCATCAGTACGCACGCCTCCTTCAGAGCCATGGATCAGTGCACACACCCTCAGACAGGCCAAACATTAGTGCGCACGCCTCTGTCCGAGCGATGGCATCAGTGCGCACACCCTCGGACTTACCGAGAATCAGTGCGTACGCCTCTTTTCGAGCTGTGGATCAGTGCGCACACCCTCGAAAAGGCCAAGTATCAGTGCACACACCTTTTTCCGAGTGGTGGCATCAGTGCACACACCCTCGGACTGGCCCAGCATCAGTGTGCATGCCTCTGTCCGAGCGATGGCATCAGTGCGCACATCCTCGGACTTGCCGAGCATCAGTGCGCACGCCTCCTTCTGAGCCGTGGATCAGTGTGCAGACTCTCGGAAAGGCCAATCATCAGTGCGCATGCCTCTGTCCGAGCGGTGGCATCAGTGCGCACACCCTCGGATTGGCCCAACATCAGTGCGCACGCTTCCTTTCGGGTCGTGGATCAGTGCGCACACCCTCAGACAGGCCAAGCATCAGTGCGCAAGCCTTTCTCCGAGCAATGGCATCAGTGCGCACACCCTCGGACTTACCGAGCATCAGTGGGCACGCCTTATTCCGAGAAGTGAATCAGTGCACACACCCTCGGATAAGCCAAGCATTAGTGTACATGCCTTTGTTTGAGCGATGGTATCAGTGCGCACACACTCGGAGTTGTCGAGCATCAGTGCGCACGCCTCTGTCCGAGCGGTGGCATCAGTGCGCACACCCTCGGACTGGCCCAACATCAGTGTGCATGCCTCCTTTCAAGTCGTGGATCAGTGCGCACACCCTCAGACAGGCCAAGCATCAGTGAGCAAGCCTTTGTCCGAGCGATGACATCAGTACGCACACCCTCAGACTTACCGAGCATCAGTGCGCACTCCTCCTTCCGAGCCATGAATCAGTTCACACACCCTCGGACAAGCCAAGCATTAGTGCGCACACCTCTGTTCGAGCAATGGCATCAGTGCACACACACTCGAACTTGTCGAGCATCAGTGCGCACGCCTCCTTCCGAGCCGTGGATCAGTGCGCACACCCTTGGACAGGCCAAGCATCAGTGCGCACGCCCTCGGACTGGCCAAGCATCAGTGCGCACGCCTCTTTCCTAGCCATGGATCAGTGCGCACACCCCCAAACAAGCTGAGCATTTTGACTTAGCCTCATATGCTCGGTCTAATGTCTCCAAAAAATCTCCAAGGCTGAGCATTTTGACTTAGGCTCATATGCCCGGTCCAACGTCTCTAGAAAATTTCCAAGGCCGAGCATTTTGACTTAGCCTCATATGCTCAGTCCAACGTCTCCAAAATTTTCAAGGCCAAGCATTTTGAGTTAGGCTCATATGCTCGGTACAACGTCTCCAGAAAATCTCCAAGGCCGATCATATGGATTGACCACACCTGCTCGGCCCAGTAGCTCCAAGACCGACCATATGGATTGCTCCACACTTGTTCGGCCCAAATACTCCAAGGCCGAGCATTTTGACTTAGCCTCATATACTCGGTCCAACGTCTCCAGAAAATCTACAAGGTCCACCATTTTGACTTAGGCTCATATGCTAGGTCCAACGTCTCTAGAAAATCTCTAAGGCCGAACATTTTGACTTAGCCTCATATGTTCGGTCCAACGTCTCCAAAAAATCTCCAAGGCCGAGCATTTTGACTTAGCCTCATATGCTCGGTCTGATGTCTTTAGAAAATCTCTAAGGCCGAGCATTTTGACTTAGGCTCATATGCTCGGTCCAACATCTCCAGAAAATCTCCAAGGCCGAGCATATGGTTTGTTCCACACCTGCTCAGCCCAGTAGCTCCAAGACCGAGCATATGGATTACTCCACACTTGCTCGGCCCAAATGCTCCAAGACCGAGCATATGGATTGCTCCACACTTGCTTGACCCAAATGCTCCAAGATCGAGTGTTTGGATTACTCCACACACGCTTGTCCCAATTGCTCGAAGGCCGAGCATATGGATTGCTCCACACTTGCTCGGCTCAAGTATCTCTAAGGCCAAGCGTATGGATTGCTCCACACACACTCGGCCCAATTGCTCCAAGGCCGAGCATATGGATTGCTCCACACCTACTTGGCTCAAGTATCTCTAAGGCCGAGCGTATGGATTGCTCCATACATATTCGGTCCAATTGCTCCAAGGCCGAGCGTATGGATTGCTCCATACATATTTGGTCCAATTGCTCCAAGGCCGAGCATATGAATTGCTCCACACTTGCCTGGCTCAAGTATCTCCAAGGCCAAGCGTACAAATTGCCCCATATATGCTTGGCCCAATTGCTCCAAGGCCGAGCATATGGATTGCTCTACACCTGAATATGGATTGCTCTACACCTGATCGGGCCAGTAGCTCCAAGATCGAGCATATGGATTATTCCACACTTGCTCGGCACAAATGCTCTAAGATCGAGCATATGGATTGCTCCACACTCGCTCAGCTCAAGTATCTCCAAGGTCGAGCGTATGGATTACTCCACACACGCTCGGCTCGGCACCACTAAAGCACGAAAAATTGATCGCCTCTTTATTGAAGACCGAACCCTGCAAAACTTCTTTGAGCACATAAATGCACTTAAGGAAATGGGGGGCCTTTAATATAGCTAAAAAACTCACACCCAATAAAGACGCGACACGTGGACCGTCCCATGCTAAGGCAGCAGGGCAGCACGCGGATGACCCAAGTTCGCACAGCTGGATCCCCAGGACATCACCGCCCTTGGCACAAGGGCCTCCTCACACGTGGACAGCCCCAGGCAAAAACAGCAAGGCGACACATGGGCCGTCCAAAGCTAAGGCAGCAGGGTAGCACGTGGATGACCCAGATTTGCACAGCTGGACCCCTAGGACATCACTGCCCTCCAGGTCACCACCGCCCTTGGCATAAGGGCCGCCTCACATGTGGACAGCCCCAGGCCAAAACAGCAAGGCAACACATGGGCCATCCAAAGCCAAGGCAGCAAGGCGACACGTGGACAACGCTGGTCCACACAGCTAGATCTTTAGGGCACCACCGCCCTTGGCCCAAACGTCACCTCATCCCCAAAAAACACTATAAAAGGACCTAGGTATACCCATCAAAAGGGATCAGATTCTTCTTGACCTAAAACGGGAACATTGTCACTCCCATATTTCTTAAGATCGCACACTAATAAAAGCATCGGAGCATCCCTGGAGGCATCCCCCTCTGGCGACTCCTTAGCTTAATTCCTCTTCCTTGTGTAGATCCCCTCAAGGCCCGACCTCCAACTCAGCAGCACATTTTTGGCAGCAACAAAAGTAATCTAGTGTCTTCATTCCAAGAAAAGCTTCTTGTGACAAAAAGCAAGTAGAACAACTAGCAAGTCGAAGCTCTTTTAATTCAGTGCAGAACTTGAGAAGAGTCGATAATTTGTATTTGACAATTAGATATATATATATATATATATATATATATATATATATCTCTTGACCAACACTAGTTACCTTTTGATATATTTCACCTTGACAAGAGACTCACCAATTTCACGAATAGGATTTCAAGAAAGAACATCCCAAATGCCAAAGAGCGCACAATCAATGTCGAAAATAACAAATAGGAGAAAAAATTTAAATTTAATTTTTTGATTCAAAGGTGGAATTTATCAATATGATAATCAGTTGTTTCTATAAAGTGACTAATTGCTGAAGATTATAAGGAAGACGTTGACAAACAAGGTAGGTACTTAAATTGGAGAAATCATGGGCATTTCTCACTCCAAGGACACTACACATGTGCATCAAAAAGTTTCGAACAAACTGAATAACTCAATCAAATATTTGATCAAATACAATATCAGAAATAGGAAGAAAAAAATATTGAAGAAAATCAATAAATGCCAATTATAAAAAGAATGTGAGCACACATCACATTCTTTTTTCAACCAAATCAATATGGTGTTCAGATGGGAGAAAGTGATGCCGATGAACCATAGTCACCATGCAGTACACCACAAACCAAGCCAAAATAACAACAAAAACTGTTATATTCAAAGAATTAGTTTTTAAGCCCGTGCGATGAACAATTTTTATATATACATGTGTGTATATATATTTAATAATTTGATTCATTAAAATATTAAGAGATTTGTTTTTTTTTTTTATGGATTTTTTCATGATATCTAGAAATCAGTACTACTTTTCTCTGAAAAATTGTTGATAAATATATCAAAGTTTTCAAATCTGATCACTTTTATACAACTAATAAATCACACTAATTTACCTAAAACGCATAAATATTTCTTTCAAATCCCTGATTTTCAATCTTATCGACAATCGAAGTCAACATTACTTGGCTTTTATTGCAAAGTTTGTTCCAACTAATCCAACTCACTGATAGATTTTGCATGAGCACATGTAGTTAATAAACCTTACAATAATGATTAAAGCAACATCATAAAAATGCATTCAAGACCATATTAAAGGACACCACATCAAAATTCAAATCTACATAGCATATAAAAAGGCATAATTGACAAAGCAATAAAGATATTAATAATAAGTGAAAGTATTCGATCCAGGTTATTGTTTCACTCGAAAAAGGAGTTTTACAATTACTTACTTAGATAAATTTCAACGGGACGTTCAAAGGATGAAACAATATCATCATTGACTTCGTGAAAAGCATCTCTTCCTATGTGATTGGCTATGTCAGGGAAAGGCATGAATGAGCATTAGTACATCAAACTGATCAAAGAACTGCAGAATTAAGTTATCTGGTTTCAACTGAAAGCAAGTAAGCAGTACTGCTAACTCAAACGGCAAGAACAGTAAGTGTTATAAATATATTTCTAAGTAGGTAGCAAATTACACTTATAAACTTACAATTCAGATCTCAGTCTTTCATCCTTAACTTCATGTTTTGAACTTTAACTGATGGCTGCAATTTTCATTCATCGCTATCTTTTAAAACCGAAAGCAACTTAGCCCGATACATCTCATATTTCCTTCACATGTGCTCAAGTTAATGTGATACTTTCTGGATTTTCCTATCCTGGTCATCCTAAAAAGTGGCATATTTGCTGTAAGTAAAGAGTGTTTGGAATCCGCGAAAAAGGAATTATATTCAGCTATGTTGAGAATGATATTGTATTAGAATCACACAAAAGTTGATATACAAAGGAGTCCTATATATACAAGTCAATAGGAGAGGCAAAGCTATACACAACCAATATGGGACTAAACTAACTAAGCAATAACTAAGCTATACATAATCTGACAACCCTCCTCAAACTCAAGGTGGAGTACGTGAAACCAATTTGAGTTTAGAAACAAGATCACGAAAATGCCCTGGAGAATGTGTGATTACGCTCAAACTAATACGCGGTTATTGTGTATAGTTGATGTGTCGATCCCACGAGGAAAAACAAACTACAAAGGAAAAGTGTAAACCTTAACACGAACGATAAAGATCAAGTGAGAGAATCTGAGTTTTGGTAATGAAGTAATGTGAGAAAATTTTGTAAATAGATTGAAGAATATAATAGAGAAACAACAAGGGTCCGAGAATCCTCCCTATGTTCGTTGCCTTATTCTAATCTCGATTCAATTGTTTTTATCTCGATTACTAGTTTCACATCCCAAATAAGCAATTGGTAAATATTCAATCAAAGCACATGTAAACCCTAATGTAATTGATATGAATTACTCTTTACTTTCGATTTAAGCACACATGACCTATCCTATAGATTTATCAAGAAACGACAATATATCTTAATGACAATATAGCAGTAATGGAAAAACCTAAAAGATAAATCTACTGGACTTAATCATATCCAATAATCTTGACATAAGAAGAACATGACTAGACTTATATCGAGGAGAAAGATACAATCACCGGATTAAGAGAAAATCTTCTAATTAAATCAAAGAGTAAATCATAACAATGTTTTGACAATAAATCCAAACTACAACTGAATCAATAATGGAAAATAAGAACAACTACACCTAGAGATTCATCCCTTTGCCTTGCTTGGAGATTAGTTGGCCATGGGGCTCATGCTTGAACACTTTGATGGGGGGAGAGTGTGGCAACCTTCTTGAGTTTTCTAGCCTTAATAATGTCCTTTTATCAAACCCTAAGTGATCTATTTATAATACAAAAGGTCCAAGGGTGTTTTTGGGTTTAAACAATCATTAAAAACCCTAATTAGGTCATGACTCGAAAACAAAACATCGCGCTCACGCCGCGGCTCATACTAATTCAGGCCGCGACTCAGCCTTGGATTGCTTTTCTTCAACTTTCTGGAGGCCGCGGCTCAGACTGGTCCAGGACATGGCTCAGACTGCTAGGCCGCGACGCACACTAAAAGTCTTCTATCTCTTTTTGGACTTGGTTTTGGAGGCCGCGGCTCAGACTTTCCAGGTCGTAACTTGGAACATTAAAGACTTGGTTTCTCTTCATTTTGTCCTTCCGCAACCACGCCTTCACTCTGATATGCATCGAAGCATCGTGCTTTAAGTTATGATAGTTTTCCATCTCTTTCGGACTCAAAGTACCTGAAAATGCATCGAAATAGATCAACAATCCAAGAATATCACTTTAGAGTTATTAAGGTATAAAAGTGAAATTCAAACCTAGATCAACCCTAAAATGCTAACAAATAAGTACTGTTAAGATGCATTTTATGACTCTCATCAATGTGACTTGGTAAAGATGTCTGCTAGTTGATCCTTGGATGTGACAGAATGAAGCTGTAGGGAGCCCTGAATGAGATGATGACGGAAAAAATGAAAATCAATCTCAACATGTTTGGTCAGTTCATGAAACACATCATTATGAGCAATCTAATAGCACTCCTATTGTCACAGTATACAGAAATGGCAGCAGAAAGTGATACACCCATATCTTGTAACAACCATCGCAACCAAAGAAGCTCATAGGTAGTGTCAGCTAAAGCACAATATTCTTCCTCAATACTAGATCAAGCAACAACAGTTTGTTTCTTATTACGCCAAGAGGAAGAGAGGTGCCAAGTAGGAAACAATAACTGGTGGTAGAATGACGATCTGTAGGATCACCTGCCCAATCTGCATCGGTATAAACACATAACTGAAGAAGAGACCGAGAGGAGAAAAAAAGCCCATGAAATAATGTCCCCTTTAGGTAACGAAGGATGAGAAGAACATCAACAAAATGAGTAAAGTGAGGAGCAGCCATAAACTGACTCACTTAACGGACAACATATGAGATATCAGGTCGAGTAACAGTAAGGTAGACAAGATTGCTAACCAAATGTCGACACAAAGTAAAATCACAAAGAAGTTCGCCATCATGAGGTGTAAGACAAGCATTAAGCTCAGTTGGTGTGTCAACAACCTTACTGTCTGTGAGATTGGCCCGAGAAAATATATCAGAGATATATTTGGCTTGTGTTAAATAATAACCATCAGAAGAAGATGAAATCTCAAGACCAAGAAAATAGCTGAGAGTACCAAGATCTTTCATCTCAAAGTGTTGACTGAGAAACTGTTTAATTTCCTGAATACCGATGGGACCATCCCCGGTGATAATCATGTCATCAACATATAACAGAAGAAGTATGATGCCCCGGTCTGTGTGGCGAACAAACAAGGCTGAATCATAGGAGTTGATGGAATATCCAAGGCTAGACACAGTGTTGCTAAACTTAGCAAACCATGCTTGAGGAGCCTGCTTAAGTCCATATAGAGCTCGCCGAAGACGATATACCTTGTTTGTTGGATTAGATAGTCCAGGAGGTGGCTGCATATAGACTTATTCACTAAGATCACCATTACGAAATGCATTTTTAACATCCATTTGAAAAAGTGACCAATGGCGAGAAGCTGCAACAACCAGTAAAGCATGCACAGAAGATAGTCGAGCAACTGGAGCAAAGGTCTCCTCATAGTCCACACTATACTCCTGAGTAAAACCCTTGGCAACAAGTCGAGCCTTTTACCTATCAACAGTACCATCTGAACAATTCTTAATTTTGTAAACCCACTTATTGCCAACCATAGAATTTCCAGGAGGCAAGTCAACCAAATCCCATGTATTATTCTTGTGTAAAGTATCAAGTTCCTTTTTCATCGCAGTCTACCAAAAAGGGTTAATGGAAGCCTCACGATAGGAGTAGGGCTCATGTAAAGTAGCTAAAGCATGAAAGCAATGAAAATCCTAGAGATAGGATGGAATAGATCTTACTCTACTGGATCGGCGAAGGTTTGGAGGGGAAGTGTGAACATAATCCTCATATGTAACAGACCTGGGGGCTCAGGCGAAGCGACATCGAGAGTATTAGGTGGAGTAGAATCGAGAGTATTAGGTGAGGAAGACTCGGGCAACACATCACCAGTGTGAGTAGGAGAAATAGGAGTCTCCATAAGTGTGGTAAAATGAGGAAAAGATGGCATGCTGAATTTGCCAATTTCATGAAATAGTCTATGCTCCCAGAAAACTACATGACGGGAGATGCAAAGACGACGAGACACATGATCATAATACCGATAGCCTTTTTGTTCCATTCCATATCCAAGAAAGCAACATATCTGAGAATGAGGCTTGAGTTTGGTGCACTCATGGGGTTAGAGTAAAACAAAACAAGCAGAACCAAAAACACGAAGATGGTGATATGAGGGAACAGAGCCAAACAACCGCTCGTAAGGAGTGCAATTATCAAGGATAAGGGTAGACAGCCTATTGATCGTGTAGATAGCCGTGAGAGTCGCTTCACCCCAAAATGGAGCAGGAACAGATGTGGAAATGAGGAGGGCGCGAACAGTGTCTAAAATGTGCTTAAGTTTACGTTTAGCTCGACCATTTTGTTGTGAAGTGCCAAAATATGACAAGTGAGGAACAGTGCCATAATTTTTAAGGATGGCTTGAAAAGCATGTTGAGTATATTCTAAAGCATTATCAGAATGAAAAGCTTTGATGGGTTTTGAAAATTGGGTTTCAACCATTTTGGCAAAAGTACGATAAATATCCAATAATTCAGAACGAGATTTCATTAAAAATACCCAAGTGTAACGAGAGAAATCATCAACAAAAATTACAAAATAGCGTGAACCACTCATACTAGCAACATGAGAAGGTCCCTAAACATCATAATGAATTAAATCAAATGAAGCAGTAGCATGAGACTCACTATTATTAAAAAGGCAAAGCTAACTGTTTTCCAAGTTAACACGAAATACAATCAAAAGAACTTTTAGACACTGACCCTAACAAACCCTTTGAAGCTAACAGTTGTACCCGAGATGCAGATGCATAACTAAGACGCGAATGCCAAAGTGCAAGGGATGGTGGTGACAAGGAGGCAGCAGCAGAGACGTTGGAGGCGGGAAGATGTAAGGATGAGAGTTCGAACATGCGCCAAATTCTATGCCTGGTCCCAAGGGTTAGACCAGTACGAGGATCCTGCACATTCACACCAGAAAAGTTAAAGACAAGTCTATATCTAAGTTCACACAGTTGCCCAACGGAAAGAAGATTATAAGATAATTCTGGCATACGAAAAACTTAAGGAATAGAAAGAGAATGACTATTGATGGTGCTTATAGTTTTAACAGTCATAGAGGAGCCATCAGCTGTGCGAATGAATGAGGAATGAGGAATGAGGTGAAGGTGCAGATGTGGTAAATGAAGCTGGAAAATATGTCATATGGTTGCAACAAGTGGAATCAAAAAGCCAAGAGGCAAAGTTACCTGGAAGGACTGAGAAGGTAGAGGAAGATACATTACCAGAATGAGACTAGATGACCTGATTAACTATTGCCTCGAAGTCAGCTGTAAATAAGGTGATAATAGATCCTAATGACCCACTAGGGGGTGCAACTGAAGATGTAGTTGTAGTTGGAGATGGATATGGAACAACTGTAGAGAGAGTGCTTTCAGGATGAGCAACTGCTGCAGTGGGAGCATTAGATTTTCCCTTTCGCCAACATTTATCAATAGTGTGCCCTCGATGTTTACAATAACGACAAAAATTGTTGTAGCAAGGCTTGAGAGGAGGTCGAGGAGAACCAAACCTGTCAGAGTGCTCTAGCTGAAATGATGAAGAACTAGATAATGGAGCAGCCAACACTAAAGGACTATATTGAGAGTGCATGGTCTGTGATCTACTTTCTGCATGAACAAGTTCAAAGATGGCATTGTCCCAAGTAGGAAGAGGAGAGCGATGTAAAAGTTGCATATGAATAGACTCAAAATCATCACGTAATGCCATAAGAAAATGGTGAAGACGATGTTGATCCCTTCATTCAGCATACATTTTGGCATCTGTAGGATCCTTCTAAATAGGATCAGAGAGATTAATTTGGTTCCATAAGAATTGCATGCGAGCAAGAAAATCATTAATACTCTGCCCTGGTTCTAGCCTCAGAAGAAAGAGCTAAAAAAGAAACTGATATTCTTGAGCACCATCAACAGCAGAATAACGAGAAGCAAGCATATCCCAAACACCCTTAGCTTCATCAAAGCTACCAAATAGGGTAGAAATAGATGGAGTAGTAGTGTTAAGGAACCAGTGAGAATTTGATGATGATTACTTTCCCAATCAATGAGATGAGTGAGAAGAGAATCATCAGTTTCAGTAGCCCTTTTAACTGGCTTCTCGACAGTACCAACCACATAAGACCAAAGCTTACGAATTTTGAGAAAACTTCACATAGATTGAGACCAAACAATATAGTTTGTACCATCCAATACAGATTGAATATGATGAAAAAATATATTTTTTTGCCATCTACAAATGCCAAAAGCACAAACAGACCCAAAAAATTGAATTCGGGAGGGAAAACTGAGAAGAAAGCACCTGGTCATATCTCGTCATCGGTCAACGGTGAACAGGCTGACATGACAGGTGCTGATGTGGTAGGTACTGACGTGGTGGGTGCTGATATGGCAGGTACTGACGTTTCGAGCGGTGTTGAAACCTACAAGAAACGCTAACTCGCACCGAAAAAAAAAGGAGAACAAAATTTAGGTTTTGGTGAATTCTAATTTTAGAAGCAAAGCTCTGATACCATGTTCAGAATGATATTGTATTAGAATCACACAAAATTTGATATACAAGGGAGTCCTATATATACAAGCCAACAGGAGAGGCAAAACTATACACAACCAATGTGGGACTAAACTAACTAAGCAATAACTAAGCTATACATAATCTAACAAGCTACCCAATTAGATAGTAAGAACTATATGAACAATACTGTTAGAGAAGAAATCAACAAAAAATCATGTATAAATCTAGAGTACATTGTAACTTGTTTTTCCTTTCCAAACATAATGAGTATAGTTTAATTTCTTATCAGAAAATAATTATATTATAGCAAGCTCATTTAAAGTAGAAACCATGCCAAGCAAAAAGGAAATTCATTTTCTACCAAAATGCAAACTGCTGCCATGAAACAGGAAATTAACCAACAAAAGAAAAAATATATGTATTTTTATTCTGTAAATAAAAGAAGTTTAATTTTTATTGCTTTAAGAATCAAATTTTTATACTATTAGTAGTTGGCCAAAAGTTTATTAGCCATAAAGTAACATCTTAAGTAGAAAATACCAAGTTCAACCTGAAGGTCCAGGACTTCCTGGCAATCCACACCACTTTAATAAGCTAGACCATCGCAGTGCTAACCTAGCAAAAACACCAGACCTTACTTAAAGGTAACCATGGTCACCGCAATTTTCTTTATTTCCTTCTTTTAAACTGTTATGTTACAACTTTTAGTTTTTTATTTTTATATTGTTGGCTACAAATACGTAACTCCTTTTACTTCAAACGTGAAGGTTGATAGCTTCTATACCAGCAGGTCCAGCACTCTCTCCCCATCATTCCTTCCAGATGCGGAAGAAACTGGTTTTTTTTTTTTGCCAATTGATGGTTAGAGAAAGAAGGAAGAAATTATCCTTTTTTATTTTATTTTTGATGAAGAAAGTATCCATTAATTACTTAAAAATAAACCCTTTCTTATTAAGAAGAATCAACTATGTTATCCGATTTGTTGAAGGAACATAAATTGTGCATAAAACCATGCATAATGCAAAATCAAAACATTCACAAAGAACTCAATCAGCTAGTATAATAATAAATTAAACAAAGAATTTCAAACAATTCAAAATGAGACATTTAAAAGAAAATAACAAAGGTTTCTTACACCCTATCAAACAGGAGCGAAATCATCAAGGATCCTTAGGACCAAACATCATCCGTATCAAGAAATCCTTGCGTTCCTCAACTGGGTAACCAAAGAAGGCACTTACCCTGGCAGCATCTTCAATAAAGAAGCTGTAGGCCCTGTAACGCAAGTGCTGCTCTACTCCTTTATTCACCAATTTTGCATAAACTTCTTGATGTGAACCCATCAGATGGAAATCCCTTAAACCTACAATCAAATTGAAACTTACCCAAGAAAACCAAGAATCAAGTCAAGATAATCTAGGCCTATTGAAATCTTGTTTAAAGAACTTAGATTCGGTGAGAACGCAAAGAATTTGCCTTTGATAAGTTTTTAGTTCAATCAAGAACAAGTAGAGAAAACTGAAAATTCTCTATGAAGAAAACTTCATTCACGTTCAACTTACCCTTAAAATGCGGCTAAAGTGTTTTTGAACCCCTCCATGAAACTCTAGGGCCGAATAAGGCCTACATCAATTAAAAGACATAGGTTGAACATCTTTAAGGCCAAAACATCCTAAACTACACGCCTATAACTAATAAAAGAAATCCACTTAATGAATTAAATATACCCAAACGCCTACAACCATAGAAACATAAAATAGGCCCACATGTTTATACTTAATGAGACATCTTAAAGCTAGTTCTTCTTCTTTTAAGCCCATCTTGAAATCTGGGGTCTTGCTTGATAAATTTGAAAACTCGACCCAAATGGATTGCACCAATCCTTGCATTGCTTCCTTGATCTTCTTAGCTATTGACCTTGTGATTGGCCCATTTGGAACTTGCAAGAGATCTTTAAGACTCGGTCCACCATGGTGCCCATAATTCCCCATTTCCTCAAAAAGATTCGACCTCAAATCGTCACCTACATCAAAGGGAGAAAGATCAGAAACATTGAAAGTAGCAGAGACATTATACTCACCTGGAAGATCCACTTTATAAGCATTATCGTTAATTTTCTCAAGGATTTGGAAAAGTCCATCTCCTCGAGGATGCAATTTAGTCCTTCAATGGGCTGGGAATCTTTCTTTGCACATGTGAACCTAAACCCAATCTCCTGGTTCAAAGATGACACACGTTTGCCTTTATTGGCTTGGGAAGTAAAACTTTCATTCTTTTACACAATTTGAAGCCATACCCTCTTATGAATTGACTTCACTAATTCGGCCTTCCTATGTCCATCCAAACTACTCTTTTTATCAACAAGTAAAGTCATCAAATCTAAAGGAGTAAGTAGATTAAAATCATAAACAATTTCAAAAAGATAATAAGAAGTAGCAGTATGCATAGTCCTATTATATGCAAACTCTATAAATGGCAAACAATCATCCCAAGTTTTTAAATTCTTTTGAATGACAGTGCGTAAGAGTTGAGTTAGAGTCATGTTGACTACTTCAGTCTGTCCGTCAGTCTGTGGATGACAAGTAGTGGAAAATAAAAGTTTGGTACCTAATTTTCCCCACAAAACCTTCCAAAAGTAGCTAGGAATTTAACATCCCTATCAGAAACAATACTCCTAGGTACACCATGGAGTCACACTATTTCCTTGGAAAACAAATCAACTACGTTTGTGGCATCATCTGTTTTATGGCATAAAATGAAATGTGTCATTTTACTAAATTTGTCCACTACCACAAAAATAAAATCTCTACCATTTTTTGTCCTAGGCAGCCCCAAAACAAAGTCCATAAATATGTCTACCCATAGCTCACTAGGAACAGGTAAGGGTGTATACAGCCCATGTGGTAAACCTTAGATTTGGCCTTTCTACATGTAAGACACTTGCCACATATTCGAGTGATATCTCTTCTCATCCTAGGCCAAAAGAAATGTTTATATAAAATTTCTAAGGTTTTTCTGACACCAAAGTGTCCCATTAGTCCCCCACCATATGCTTTACGCACCAATAATTCATGCATTGAACAATTTGGCACACACAATTTGCTTTCTTTAAACAAGTAACCATCATGCTTGTAAAACTTACCAAATGCCACTTTATCACACGTCATATACACATCAAAAAAATCAACATCATTGGCATACATGTCTTTCACATATTCAAACCCAAGCATTTTAGCACTCATAGAAGTAAGAAGTACATACCTCCATGACAAAGCATCAACAACATTGTTCTCCTTACCTTGCTTGTAACGGATGACATAAGGAAAGGTCTCAATGTATTCTATCCATTTAGCATGTCTCTTATTTAATTTACCTTGACCTGTGAGATGCTTCAATGATTCATGATCGGTGTGGATCACAAACTCCTTAGGCCAAAGGTAGTGCTCCACGTCTCTAGAGCGCGAATAAGAGCATAAAGTTCTTTATCATGAGTGGGGTAATTCAGGTCACCCCGCTTAGATTTTCATTGAAGAAGGCTATGGGCCGCCTATTTTGCATTAAAATAGCTCAAATTCCTATTCCTGAGGCATCACATTCAATCTTAAAAGTTTTGTTAAAGTTAGGTAATGCTAACACAAGTGCAGAACATAACCTTTTTTTAATTGTAGCAAATGCATTCGCTTGATCAATCACCCAATGAAATCCAACATTCTTTTTAATTATTTCAGTGAGTGGTGCAGCAATGGTGGTAAAATCCTTAACAAAACGCCTATAAAAGCTAGCTAAACCATGAAAGCTTCTTACTTTAGTGATGCCTTTAGGCATTGGCCACTCCTTGATGGCATTGACTTTCTCTTCATCCACCTCAATACCTTTCATACTAACAACATAACCAGGAAAAACAAATTTTTCTGTGTAAAAGATACTTTTCTTAAAATTAGCATACAACTTTTCACATCTCAACACATCCAACACACATATCAAATACTCAATATGTTCATCTGAGTTCTTGTTGTACACTAGGATATTATCAAAGTACACGACTACAAATTTGCCTATGAATGCACGTAATACATGGTTAATTAATCTCATGAAAGTACTAGGCGCATTTGTAAGTCCAAATGGCATAACCAACCATTTATAAAGTCCATATTTTGTCTTAAAAGTAGTTTTTCATTCATCTCCCTTTTTCATTCTAATTTGATGGTATCCACTTTTAAGATCTATTTTACTGAAAATACATGAGCCATGCAATTCATCAAGCATATCATCTAATCTAGGAATAGGATGACGATACTTTACTGTAATATTGTTGACCGCTCTACAATCAACGCACATCCTCCAAGTCCCATCCTTCTTTGGCACTAGTAGCACTGGTATTGCACATGGGCTCATGCTCTCCTTCACGTACCCCTTGTTCATTAAATCTTCAACTTGGCTTTGAAGCTCATTTGTCTCCTCTGGATTACTCCTATAGGCTGGTTGGTTTGGAATAATGACTCCAGGTACGAAATCAATTTGATGCTTATCTAATGGGCGGCAACTTACTCAGCATCTCCTCCGGAAATACATCCTCGAACTCCTGCAACAAAGAAACAACCAAACTAGGAAGAGATTGGTTAGTTTTATCAAGATTAAGATAAGATTATTTGTAAACAAGAAAAATCATAGGTTGATATGCTAAGAAGGCCCTCTTAACCTCACTCTTCTTTGTATAAAAACTTATCTTTGTCTTTCCTTTTCTCTTTGCAAGTTCTCTTTATTTTTTCTCTCGTGGCTCCACCATCTTTTCTTTATTCTTAGCTATCTTCCTATTTTCTTTTTCACCCTATTTTTTTCTTGAGGTTTCAGCCTCACCCTCATTTTTCTTTTTTGTGTTTCGGCCTCACCCTTTATGTTTTGCTCAATCTCACTTTTCAGCTTCAGTTGGTCCTCATAGACCTGTTTTAGAGTTAAAGGAGCAAGCTTGATTGTTTTTTCATCCTTTACAAAGCTGTACCTACTCCTAAACCCGTCATGAATCACCCTCCTATCATACTGCCACGGTCTCCTCAACAAAATATTGCTAGCATGCATAGGAACTATATCACAAAACACCTCATCACTACACCTCCCAATGGTAAAAGCCACCAAAACCTGTTTTTTGACCTTAACCTCCCCACATTCATTCAATCACTGCAACTTATAAGGTCTAGGCTGCTTCAGTAAAGGTAAGCTCAACTTCTCAACTAGGGTGGTACTAGCTACGTTGGTGCAACTTCCCCCATCTATAATCATACTACACACCTTGTTGTTTACATAACATCTAGTATGAAATATGTTCTCTCTCTGCTGCTCTATATCATCTACCTTAATTTGCGTATTGAGAACACACCTGGCAATAAGAGACTCACCTTCTATGGGGTATTCCACTCCATCATCATCACTGGCATCGACCAACTCGAGGATCTCATCACTATCATCCTCACTCTCAGTCATTACCTCCCCAGTGTCACGCATAACCATCACTTGCTTATTTGGACATTGAGACGCGATGTGCCCTGAACCCAAACATTTAAAACATTCAATATCTCTATTCCTTGAAGGTTGGAAATATACCTTGGGTTTGTTATTGCTAGTTCTTTCATATTTTCCCTTAGGTGGTTCAGCCTTCCCATTTGCTACAACTTAATCATTTCTATTCCACTTTGGTTTCCAAGGAGTGCTAGAAATCGAAGTATACCTTGCTGTCTTCTTTCTCTTTAAGTGTTTCTCCACCTTCATATCCATGTGCACCATGTCTTCTACCTCCATATAATGCTGCAACTTAACTATATTGGCTATGTCCCTATTCAAACCACTTAAAAATCTGGCCATTATGGCCTCCTGATCATCCTCTACATTAGCCCGAATCATAGCCACCTCCATCTCCTTATGGTAATCCTCTACATTCTTATACCCTTGTGTAAGGTATTGTAATTTTTGGTAGAGGTCTCTATAGTAGTGGCTAGGTATAAATCTCCGCCTTATGAGAGCTTTAAACTCATCCTATGTTTCTACAGATCTCTCATGAGTCCTCCTCTTATTGGTCACTAGTTGATCCCACCAAATAATTGCATAATCAATGAACTCAATTACCGCCAACTTCACCTTATTCTCCTCTGAATAATTATGACAATAAAAAATCAACTCTATTTTCTTTTCCCACTCTAAATAGACTTCAAGATTATTCCTACCTTAGAAAGATGACATTTTCATTTTGATGCTACCAAGGTTCCTATCTACCCTATCTCGACCCCTTGGATTTCTCCTAGGTGCTCTTCCATGCCTACCTCCTCTAGGTCTGCCCATTTCACTCATTCCAACTTTAGATGCTATGTCTTCCTCATCCTCATCATCTTCTTCGTTCTCATACTCATTTTCAATGTTAAGCTCATATCTCCTCCTATCTCGCCCACCTTGCAGATTTTTAATCACTACCTCTTGCTAATCTATCCTATCCCCCACATTCCCCAACTCCAAATTCAACCGTTTAAACTGTTGTTGCATGGCCTGCAACACAAAGAATGAATTATCTGCCTCATCCTTAGGTGTTGAGTCACTCTTATGAGACTTTTTTAATGTGCTACAAAACAAGAATGTTAGTGATAAAACCTTACACATTCTCTTCCGTGTTTACGCTCAAATATTGTCACTCCACTTGTGTTTCACTCGTTTAGCCTTTTCCAATACTATTCTCACCCACTCTTGCCTTTTAGCTCACCTGTTTTCCCTTTTCAAGTTTTTTAAGAACTAGTTGATCTAAATCAAGACACAACCTTGTATTATCCCAACCAGTAATAGATTCAAGAAACAAGAAAGGAATAAAATGACATGGACCTTAAGGAATTTGTACGAGGAAAATAGCAATTAGGAAACAAGATACTAAAGATGATATATTCAACCCCTTTAAAGATAAAGATCAATCAACACCAAATCACTTCAATTTTTAGATTACAAAGTATATCAAACAGCCAATTCCAAAATTTTTTTCTTTCTTTTTTTTAATACAGATTCAGTTACAAACAACAACAATAATTGCGATTTCCGAAAAACGATTGATCTAATTTCAACAAGAAAAGGAAATAGACGAAATAAAAGCAAAGATTACAGATTTGGAAATTAAAGCAAAGATTCGTGTAATCTATTAAAGGATTCGCAGATCCGAATTCTTGAATCAAGTACACGAGTGATCAAATGTGAAAATCATAGATCTAAATTTAAATACACGAAATCAACAAGAATGAAGAAGGAATCGCAGATCAGAATAGAAAACCCTAGAACACGCCTAAGATAAACCCTAAATGCAAGAATTAAAAAGGATAAATCAGACCTGATTTGGATCATGGACTCTGATACCAAATGATGTGAACCCGTGGGATAGAAATCCCTTGAACCCACAATCAAATTAAAACTTACCTAAGAAAGCCAAGAATCAAGTCAATATAATCTAGAACCGTTGAAATCTTGTTTCAAGAACCTAGATTCGGTGAGAACACCACAAAAGATTTTCCTTTGATAAGTTCTTAGTTCAATCAAGAACAAGTAAAGAAAACTGAAAATTCTCTACGAAGAAAACTTCATTCACGTTCAACTTACATTCAAAATGCAGCTATAAGTGTTTTTAAACCCCTCCATGAAACCTTAGGCCGAATAAGGCCTATATCAATTAAAAGACATAGGTTGAACATATTTAAGCCCAAAACATCCTAAATTACACGCCTATAGCTAATAAAAGAAGTCCACTTAATTAATTAAATAGGCCCGAATGTCAACAACCATAAAAACATAAAATAGGCCCAGGCGCCTATACTTAATGAAATAAAAAGTCTACACAAAACCACTAGGCTATACCGCCCCCATCTGTAGCTTGTATTATATGGATTAAAGATGGTCCTTTTTCTTTCAAGCCCATCTTAAATGTTGGGGTCTTGCTCGATAAATTTGCAAACTCGACCCAAGTAGACTACACCAATCCTTGCATTGCTTCCTTGATCTTCTTAGCTCTTGATCTTGTGATTGGTCTATCTGGAACTTGCAAGGGATCTTTAAAACTCGGTCCACCATGGTGCCCATCACTTCTTCCTTAGAGTTAAAATGAGCTTGGCCTCTCTCAAGAATAAGATTCTCTTATCGGATTGCATTCGCAACATCATTGATTACCTTCTTGATTTTTTTTAACTCTCTTTCACATGCTTTGTTTTTTGCCCCCAGAAGATGTTGTGGGCTCATCATTATGTCTGTGATCATATGCATGATGCAAGAACATAGTATATACCAAATAACAAAGAATTTGAACTACATCCATTCTTCACCTTCGATCCCAATTTTCCATCCAAATTTCTTCATTGTTATCTTCCCAGTTTTCTTCATTGTTATCATTCATGTTTATAAAAATACTATTAGCATCTTATTTCATAAAATACCTGTCTAGATAAAAATATCATATTCAACAACATCTAATAGTCTCTACAATAGGAATTATACATGGTATAAGATCCCAACAATACACAACAATTCAACACATCCAAGTGCAAAGTTACCAATTCCAGTCCTTAACTTAATCTATACATATAAAGCTTATAAGGAAAGAAAAAGGAAGCTATTGGTGCTATTTATCAATGAATGAAATCAGAACTGCTTAAAAAATGACTACAATCCATT
The DNA here is from genome assembly GCA_023935145.1 of Bretschneidera sinensis. Taxonomy (NCBI): domain Eukaryota; kingdom Viridiplantae; phylum Streptophyta; class Magnoliopsida; order Brassicales; family Akaniaceae; genus Bretschneidera; species Bretschneidera sinensis. The sequence continues at coordinate 89,687,637 of CM043699.1, forward strand.
CTTGTTGATGTTCATGGATGAAAGTTAGTATGTACATGTCTATGGTGCTTTTTGGCTTGTTATTTAAATTGGATTTAAGTAAAGTAGCTTAAATCAGCAGAGTGTTGAGCAAGTGGATGAAGTAACTGATTGGCAAAATTACATGTGAAATTATCAAAAAAGGCTGCTTGTATTCAAGACACAAATGAGCTTGCTAACAACACCTATCAAGTAAATCTATTGTTGTGATTAGATAAAATCTAAAGATCTTTGTTTTTTCAATCATTAGTACACCTAATAACTTTTTTAAATTCCTTAAAATATTATGATTCTCTACTCTTCTCATCTTCTCTATTTTGGACTCTTCTTCTTTCGGGTGGTGCCTTGATTTAGTTTAGGAAATATCGAAAACAAGAGGTATATTTGGATTGAGTTTTTGGAAATTGTTTTCAGTTTTTAAAAACTTAAAACAAATTTCAAAAACTAAAACATATGTTTGAAAAAATGTTTTCAAAAACCATTCTCAAAAATAGTTTTGCAAAAACTTCTTTTCAGAAACTGTATTTAGAAAACTCCAAATTGGAGTTTTCGTGTTTCATTTTCTAAAAATCAGCCCTAAAACTCTGCTATCTTCTATCGATCGCGTCTCTTTGCTCTCTGTTATCTTCTTCTTCTCTTGATCGCATCTCTCTACTCATTTCTCTCTGCTCTCGATAGTGTCTCTCTGCCCTCTCTCTCGTTTGTGTGCTTCTCTCGTTCACCGCTTCTCACGGCCATCATTTTTGTCCTCATCTCATCTCTCTCACGGTCATCATCCTTGACCGCTCACCCCGCCACCGTCACGTTGTAGGTTTTCTTGTTTTTTTCACTTCAACACATTCCAAACAACATCGTCATCGATCTCTGGCCAAGAAATTTCTTCACCGTAGCTGGTGAGTGTTTTTTGTTTTCTTGATTTTTTCTTTTAACTTTTGAGTTCTTCTGTTGTTTTATGGTTACTTTTATGCTCATAATTAGTTTTTAATAGTTTTGTTTTGTTAAATTAGCGCCATTTCTTTGTGCAGTTTATGGCAAAGTTATTCATTTAAAAAAATGGATTAAGAGTACTGACCTTGCAGCCCACAACTCTGCCTCAAGATTTCAGTCTAACCTAAATATACAGAGAAAATACATCCAAAATTTTGGCTGATCAGGCGAGTAATTTTTTTTTTATAAAAAAAAGTTGCCTCTTAGTTGCTTGCAAAATCGATTTTATTCGTGATTCTGTTTTATTTTTGTCACTTGCTTAAAAGTTTTTGTACAGGCTTTGATTTGATGTCTTCAAAGTAGCCCTCTTTGTATCTCAATAATATCGTTTTGAATCTACATTTTAAATGTGTTTGTTTCATGGTGTAAGTTGTTAGTTAAAGCTCATCTTTTGTATGTGTACTCCATATATGGATCAATGCTAGGATAATTTCAATTGAATAATTTATGTATTGATGTTAGTCTATATTGTGTTGCGGTATACTAGTGCGGTTTGTACAACCATCCATTTGAATTTTTTCATAGTTTGATTGGATGATTTTTCAAGGGATTTGTGTCTTTGTTTTATTGTTAGAAGAAGAGGGAAAACTTGTGAATTGTGATTTTTTCATGCATTAAGACTGTTCTTTGAAGTTGGCTTTCTACATTCAAATGCAAGCTCACACTTCCATGAAAATGTTGTAATTGGTAGACTAGCTTCTATGGTAGACAAAGTACATTCAAGTTGCCATTAGAAATGTAACACATGATTTAGTTGACCTGACTTGAATTTTTTTTAATAAATACTTTCCCCAACATAAGACCAATGCTTTAAAAAGGCAAATCTCCACCTTTGCACAAAAGGACAGCGAGACTTTGTATCAGTCTTGGGAGAGATTTAAAGAGTTATTGAGTATGTGCCCTCACCATGGGTATAAGAGTTGGCGCTTAGTGAGCTATTTTTATGAGGGACTTACATATAGAGAGCGTCAATTTGTAGAGATGATGTGTAATGGTGAGTTTTTAGACAAAGATCCTGATGAGGCCATAGAGTACCTCAATGAGCTTGCTGAAAAAGCTCACACTTGGACTGGACCTAGTGCTACCGAAAGCACAAATAGGTCACGACCTATAGGGAACCCAAATGGTGGTGGAATTTACCATCTTAGGGAAGAGGATAACCTTAAGGCCAAGGGCGAGATGCTCCACAGGAAAACATGTTAATTACAGAAGAAGGTATGAATCTCAACACAAATGATAAAAGTTAAAGTGACAAAATCTGATTTGTTGATTGTATGGAAATTGTGTAAATAATTGATGGATAGAATAATAGAGAAACAACAAGTTCCGAAAATCCTCCTTAGGTTCGTTGCCCTAATCCTAACTTGATTCAGTTGTTTTTATCTCGATTGCAAGTTTCACATCCCAAACAGGCAATCGGAAAATATTTGATTAAAGCGCATTTATAAATCCTAATGTAATTGTTATGAAATCTTCTTTACTTTCAAGCACACATGACCTAACTTATAAATTATCAAGAGACGAGGATATATCTAAATGACAATACCGCAGCAATAGACAAATCTATAAAAGAGATCTACCGGACTCAATCACACCCAAACAGGTACACATAAGAAAAGCATGACTGAACTTATATGGAAAAGAAGCATGCAATCACCGGAGTAATAATAAATCTACTAATTAAATTAAGAATAAAACATAACAATGTTTAACGAAAATAATATCCAACTACAACCGAATCAAATAAAGAAAAATAAGAACAACTACACCTAAGGATTCGTCCCTTTGCCTTGCTTAGAGACTAGCCAGCCATGGGGCTCATGCTTCCTTGAGTTGCCTTCAGCCTCTCAATGATCATCCTCAGCTTGGCCTCCAAATTTATACTTTTGGATTCCTCCTAAAGGCTTTCTGGATTGCTCCTAAAGACCATTTGGAGTCACTCTCTAATGATTTCAGATGAGCTCTGATTTTTTGCCTCAAAGCTGAAGTGGAGTAGGCCTTTTATAGGGAAATACCATGAGTGCAATGTGTTTCCAATCCGATGTGGAATGTAGGATATAGAAATGTGTTTTCCAACCGATGTGGGATGTGGGATTAAGCCCAAAATCACACTGAAATCCCGCACAGCCCGACATTTGTCTACTAAAACTGCCATAACTTTCTCTAGAAAAATTATTTTTACAAGCCGTAAATTTCTCCAGAAAAATAGACTTTCAGATCTTTCTAAGGATATATTGCTCATCCCCTGGTTGTTCTTGCATCAATACAGTTTAATTTTCAAAGATGATTGATCTGTATGGGCAATTCTGGCAATTTAGTAAATCTCATTTCTTGGTTTCTCTTCATCTTAGCTCTTCCGCGACCATTATCTCACTTGAATATTCATTGAAGCTTCGTGTTTAAAATGATGATAGCTTTTCTATCTCTTTTTTAAGCTTAAAGTACCTGAAAATGCATTGAAATAAGTCAACGATTCAAGAATAACACTTTAGAGTTATTAAGGTATAAAAATGTATCCAACCTCAGTCAACCCTAAAATGCTAACAATTAAGTATTGTTTAGATGCATTTTATAACTCTCATCATGACCCTAAAACATACACTTTGATGTAGTGGAAATAGTCATTCTTATTCTAATTAGTATGACTGCAACTGCTTGTAAGCATTTTGTCTTTGTCCTGTATATAATTTTTATGATGTATTTGTCTACTTTCTTTGGTTCTAGGGTTGGCTGATTCATCTGCTTTGCTACTAGGCTTACTCCTTTCCCATCTTTTATTTTAGCTTTGGTGTTTTAATTGCTCCTAGCATTTGATTCCCTTTGATTAAGTTATTTCGTTTTGGTTTCTATACTTACTGTACCAACTCCCCCTTTGAAACTCCCTCTTTTATCTGCTTAGTTAACATTTGTACGACTGTAATTTTTGTTAGTTCCAGAGCTTAAAGTTAAATATATTAGGCACAATTTTTGTTAGTGTAAGGGCTGGTGCTGTAGCCCCTGTACAGGTGCTAGTGCTGCAGCCCCTATGCAGGGGTTGGTGCTGATGTTAGTTTATATTATGTTACAGCATACTAGTGCAGTTTGTACAACCATCTATTTGAATTTTTTCATAGTTTGATTGAATGATTTTTCAAGGGATTTGTGTCTTTGTTTTGTTGTTAGAAGAAGAGGGAAAACTTGTGAATTTTGATTTCTTCATGTATTAAGACTGTTCCTTGAAGTTGGCTTTCTACATTCAAATGCAAGCTCACACTTCCATGAAAATGTTGTAATTGGTAGACTAGCTTCTATGGTAGACAAAGTACATTCAAGTTGCCATTAGAAATGCAGCACATGATTGAGTTGAGCCTAAAACTTACACTTTGATGCAGTAGAAATAGTCATTCTTATGCAAATTAGTATGACTACAACCGCTTGCAAGCATTTTGTCTTTGTCATGTATATAATTTTTATGATGTTTAGTCTCCTAATTTTTATGATGTCTTTTTCTACTTTCTTTGGTTCTAGGGTTGGTTGATTCATCTGCTTTGCTACTAGGCTTACTTCTCTCCCATCTCTTATTTTGGCTTTGGTGTTTTAATTGCTCCTAGCATTTGATTCCCTTTGATTAAGTTTTTTCGTTTTGGTTTCTATACTTACTATACCAACTCCCCCTTTTATTTGCTTAGTTAACATTTGTTCGACTGAAATTTTTGTTAGTTCCAGAGCTTAAAGTTAAATATATTAAGCACAATTTTTGTTAGTCCAGGTGCTGGTGCAGCAACCCCTGTGCAGGTCCAATTTAAGTATCTTAAAATAATTGGTTAGTTTTTATTGTTCAATAATAATCTGTTAAGTTCGCTTTTAATGTAGATGGCTTCTGAAAGCATTGATATTTCTTTATGGGGCTCTGAGAGAGAGAAATGTTTTATCGATATCATGGTTGATAAGGTAAACAAAGGAAACATGAAAGATAGTGTGTTTCATAGAAAGATTTGGGATTTTATTCTCAAAGAATTGAATATGAACACCAACAAACTCTTTACAGTGAAACAATTAAGGGAGAAATATCAAAGGTTGCGTATGAAATACTGGCTGTTTAGTCAATTGCTTGAGCAAACTGGGTTTGGTTGGAATGCAAAAAGTAATACTGTCACAGCCTTAGATAAGACTTGGAAAAATTACATTCGGGTATCGTTTTTCTCTCTAAAGTTCATATGGTGGACTTATCTTACGATAATTTCTTTGAATATTTTTAGCAATCGATAATGACATTTATATCTTCATTTTTTTTTGCTTAGGCACACCCGAAAGATTCCCAATTTTGTAAGCAAGGATGTGAACACTACAAATTGTTAAGGATTATCCTTAACAAGCCAAATACCGCAAGAATTCTTCACCATGCTTCTACCCAAGATCCACCTAATTCTGATGAAGATAATGAATTGCATGAAGCTTTTCTCAATAGTGGAGTGCATATAGACGTTGATGTTGATGGACTTGGTAACCTGGATGCCCCAAATACTCCAGTTGACCTTGAAACCCCAAGCACTCAGCCCACTTAGCCTGAACGTTCTGCCAAGCATTCTAAAATCAATTATAAGAAAAAACAAAAGGAAACTAGCAATAGTCACTTGAGTGAAGTTTTTGCCTGTTTCATGGAGGCCACAAAAGAAAGGACAGAAGCCTCTTTTGTTAGGGTTGAGAGGTATAGAGAGAAAAGCATTGAGGGAACAAGTTCGGTGGTTTCAACAGATTATTCAGTGGTAGTGTGTTTTAAAGTTCTTGATGAAATGGAAAATCATGTGGATGATGACACATATATGAAGGCATTAGAGAAATTTACTAATAATTTTGAGTTGAGGAAGGCATTCTGTAAAATGCCTTTGGAGAGAAAGAATGCATGTCTAGCTAGAATTGAGTGAGAGTTGGAGACATTGCCTTAGGTCTTCAATTATGTTCGTGTGTTAAGGAGACTATTTGTTCTTTGATATGTGTTTATGTTTGTACTTGGATATTTTTATTGTTTTTTTAGTTTATGGATGATATGTTATTTGTTTGGATTAATTATATACGTTTGAGATTCCTTGTATTGTTGGAATATGAATGATTAGAATTGTGTATACATGTCTAATTATATTTGAATGATTAGAATTGTGTATACAGGTCCAATTAGATTTGGAAAATCATAGAAAACATAATAGGTGCTGTCGATTTTTTTAAAAATGGAATTAAACTTCAATCTATTTAGATTTGTGGAATATAAACTATACTACATGAAAACCATAATGGGACTTGTTTTTTTGTTTAGATTAAGAAATGGACAATTCATACCCCAATAATTGTGGTAGCCAATCTAATTCATCAAGTTCATCCGTTGAAGACGAGTATGAAATGATCTCATTGTTAATGCTTTCTATGTTTGCCGAATATGATGAAAAATTTATGAATAAATTACCTATGCGAACATCATGACTCAGTGGAAATGAATATATAACCGAATTGTTAAATGGTTGTTCAGATGTAGTTTATGAATTGTTTCACATGGATAAGGAAACATTTATCCACTTATGTAACACATTGAAGCAATATAATTATATAGAAGACTCAATGGGTGTCACAGTGGAGGAAAAGATGGCAATTTTCTTGTTTGTTGTGGGGCACATAGTTGTAGCTGATCGATTTCAACATTCATTAGAAACAAATAATTGACATTTTAAGACAATGATGAGAGCATTGAACAAGTTTGCAAAGCACATGATTTGTCCATCGAATGACCACGTGGTGCCTCCACAAATTAGACGTGATCGAAGATTTTACCCAGCTTTTAAGGTAATGAATCTTATTATTGATTGTTAATTTATTAGTTTAGCTTTGTATAGACAATATATAATACCAAACTGATTCTAATCATATGCAATTTAATGGACACATAAATGTATTGAAGCATTTAATGGAACGCACATCAGCGCATGGGCTCCAACATAAAAAGCTACTAGCTATAGAGGTAGAAAAATGGGTGTGACACAAAATGTGATGTGTGCATGTTCATTTGACATGAAATTCACATACATGTATAGCGGATGGGAAGGTACAGCTAACGATTCACGAGTATTTTTGGATGCTTTAACTTGATCGAATGCTCAATTTCCTTGGCCTACTAATAGTAAATATATTTTAGTTCTAAGTTGATATTATATACTAATTGATTGATATGTACTAAGAGAATTTGTATGAAGTTAGGTGAGTATTATTTGGTGGATTCTAGTTATCTATATACAGCTGGGTTTCTTCCACCGTTTAGAGGTGAACAGTATCACTTAAATGAATATCAAGGTAGAACACGCCAACCAACGAGTTATAGAGAACTATTTAACTATAGGCACTCATCTCTATGTAATGTCATTGAATGATGCTTTGGGGTCTTAAAGGCGCGCTTTCCAATTTTAAAAATGATGCCTAGATTCAAGCCTGCTAGACAACCTCTTATAGTTGTTGCTTGTTATGTCCTACATAATTTTGTACGCCAGTTTTCTCAGAGTGATCAATTGTTTAATGAATGGGAAGCAGAGGGCCATGAAATAGAAAGCGAAGGGGGGTCGAGTACATTTACAAATAATCATACAGTTGATTTGTCTAATGCATGTGCAACAGCTGTGGCTGCGTTTCATGAGTTTATTGCCAATCAGATGTGGGCATACCGTTTTGGTATTTTATTGAATATCTGATAATAATGTTATGATTTGTCGGTAAGAGTTAGTTAATTTAATGACCTTATTTGTGTTTAATTTAGTTTTTTTTTTTACTTATTGAATTATTTTTGTTATTCTTAGGAATATATTTCGCGTATGGAGAGGATGACAAACCAACCAAATTAGGCAATTGAGGCAAACCCTTTTGTAAGAAGAATTTTGAGTCGTTCATTTCCATTTTATCAATTTCTTAGCGTTGTATTTGATCAATAATTATTGTATCTTAAAATTGTCCTCAACTAACTTATTTTAAACAAGAAAACTAAGTCGTGTTTTAGATATTGAACCATTTTATAAGAAGAATGATGGGTTGGTTATTCACATTTTATCAAATTGTGAAAGTTGTATTGTATTTCTTATTTTAATTTTTTAGAATTAGTTTAACAAATAAACATACGTGATATAGTGAGGGAGAATATTTTTCAATGTTTGATCCATGGTATATAAAAAAAAACTTAAAATTTTAAAAATAAAATATTAATAATTATTTTCAAGTATTTGATGTATGCTAAAAATTGTATTTAGTAAATACGAGAAATAAAATTAATATAGATTTCAAATTTAAACTGAAAAAAATTACAAGAAGGTGTATCCAAACAGTTTTTTGTTTTCAAAACAGTTTTCAAAATCAGATTATCCAAACAACATTTCACTGTTTTCTGTTTTAGAAACAGTTTTTGAGTTATAGTTATCCAAACATGCTTTCTTTAGAAAACATCATAAAACTGTTTTCAGTTTTCATTTTTGAAAATAGTTTTCAAACTGGAAACTATCACCCAAACATACCCAAGATATCTTCCATCTTTCACCCTTTTTACAAATATTTTTTTCTTTGTTTCATTTAAAATCCTCTAATTTTCTAACTTTCCTTCCACCTTACCATCTCTTTCATTGCCAAATTTTTTTATTTCATTATTTATGAACACATCCAATATAATTTTTAAACTAAATTACGTATGCTTCGAATGTAATATAAAAAATAAATTTTATTAAAAAACCTATGAATAAAATTAGTGGAATTACATTGCATTATGTGGTTGTTACTACATTACTAATTGAACTCATAATTTGCTGCAATTTGACCAACAATCATATATCTTGTAGCAACCCATAAAGGCTCACTACAATCCTTTACTAAATGATTGTGACACTGAACATTCGGTCCGACACTAGAGGAATGTGGAGGCGGGTGGAAAATTATATCAGTACCCGCATACCGAGTAATATAGTTGTGCACAGTCATTGTGGCTACGATGATTATAATTTGGTCATTGAAGTCATATATGGGCATTGTTGATGTAACTATGAATCTATCATTCCATATCCTAAACGTTCGTTCAACCACATTCCTACACAGGGAATGCAAAAAATTGAACATTTATTTCCCGTTCTGAGATGGTAGAGGAGTACATGAGTCCCCTTTCGGTAATATTCATCTGTATGATATCTCACACCAGAACCTTTGTACGGTGTCATGTACCCTTAAATATGAGGGTAGACAACATCCACCATGTGATATTTATTTTCCATTAGCACTGAAAAATTTAAACTCCTCCACTTGTTAAGGCACTCACCAAAGATCTTAGTGTCATGAGTTGAACCCTCCCATCCAACCCATACAAAAGTGAACTCTCTATTGAAATCAAATATAACTATTACATTCTGCGTGACAGACCCCTTCCTCCCAAAATATGGGACAATGCGCCCACGTAGAAAGCAGGTCATATCCTATGATAAATACGTTCCCCAAGTATATTAACTTATGTTAAATCCAAAAAAGTAATAGAAATTCATAATTGAAACAAAAGTAATGAAAAACCATTAGTTTAACAAAATGGTAACCAAGTTAAACCCACATATTAAATTGAGTTTAGTCATGTTTAGTCACTTGAAAATATGAAAGATTTTGGGAGTCGATAGGCCGATGCCCATCACCTCCTTCATTGTAGTTAAGAGTGAGTTTAATAATATCACATGCCAATAAACAAACAGCTTTTAAGACTGTGTGAAAATGTTTGTGAATGGTTTCCCCAGAGTGGTTAAACATTTCTTTAACCACCCTATTACCTACTCCATACTCACAAATAAATAATAATATTCCAACTTGCACCACACTTGTGTTGCAAGTAAGAGTTAAACCATAATGAAGACTTAAACAATTGTAGAAGAAAAAAAAACATGAATATATCCATACGAAACAAACTTCTATAGCTTCTTTAGCCTTGATTAATTCAATTATAAAGTCAACTCTAGAACGTACTGAATCTCTACAAGGCTCATTCATGTAACATTTCATGTAGTAACTAAAAATGGCGGAAACAACTACTTCAGCTATGGAAACATCCTCTACTTCTTGTGCCAAAGCCATCTGCAACTTTGCTGAAGTTATCCGAGAAACTTAATAAAGTTTTGCTTTAGATAAATTGCGTAATTCTGATAAAAAGATTCAAGACATCTTGCTGTGGGTAAACCATTGATAAAATGTGAAATTATTTTTAGAATCGACAAAAATGAACATGAGCATATACTAAAGACAAAGAAATATAGGTGAATATCACTTACCAAAAATGAACATGAGCAAATACCAGAGACAAAAGTAAAATAAGCATATACTAATCTATTACTAGACTTGAGCAAATACTAAAACAAAGAAATAAAGGAAAATGCACCACCCCAAGAAATTTAAAACAAATATCAAACCAGTACTACAAAACAATAAGTAATAAAAAGTACTAGTTATTAAAAGAAAACATGCGAAGTCTTAATCCGAACAGTAATTTTCAAGAAAGCAACATAACTACCGATCCTAAAAAAACTGAAGGATTAAGGGGTTTTCGGGTTGTTCTTCACATATTCCAACCACTTAATGCGGAGCTCATCATCCTTAATGGCTAAGAAGGTATCCTAAGCTTCACGCTTAATGAGGTACATGATTGCTCATATGTGGAAAGGTGAGCCTCTCTCCAAACCCGACAGTGCTGTAAGTAAATCGAGTGATTGCTTTATGCAATTTTCTGGGATGAATATAATTGAAGGCAGTACATGTTCCCTTAGTGAACAAATACTCGACAATAGAATGTATGTAGTCTTTGAATGTGGCATTTACAGTTGTCTTACTCCTCTTAGCCCGACTAGCTAAACCCTCGTATGACATCCTCTTACTAACAGTGCTGGATTGAGTTGATTGCACAAATGTCTGGGCACCATTTGTGGGAACTGGAGGAATGAAGGGGTTGTTACTGTCCCCGATATGCTCTTCCTCTTTGACCTCGTACATATCCCGTCGATTAGGCTCCGATGAACGTGGTAGTGGTGGCCCCGAACTAGGTGCCCAAGCCTTTGCCCCAGTGGCCGAAACATCAGCAACAAACCATCATACACGTCCCTGAATAATCAGAGGTTTTTCCTGAAATATGAATACCTTTCAAACATCTGCAATTGAAGACATAAGCACTTTAGTGTACAATAATCCAAACAACACTTTTTAGAAATAAGTTGTTGAATCTAAATGTTGTCTAAGAAATTACCTGCAGTTTCCTGTCCCACTATGCGTCGCCCATTTCTATTTTTCTCTCAGCCTCATTCCAGCCCAACTCTGTGTCTCCCCTCATCAGAGCTTTGTAATCTTTCCATAGCATTTTCGTTGCATCCCAATGATTTCTCAGTTGCTTTTGTGTGTAATTATGGCCAGATTGTTCATTAAAGGAAAGTCTCACTTGTTTCCATGCCTCCAATTTTAAACTAGAACCCTCCCTACGACCTAATCTAATTTAGTCTAAACATAGGTCAACAAAGAGTCTAAGAAGATCATCATTCCATTTGCCATTATCACTTTGGGGACTGAGAGGGTTGGATTCTTCACCTCGTACACCTCTACCTTTACCCCTAATCTTACTGGGTGTGCATGAACTGTTCATGGTACTCATTGATGCTAAAAATCTGCTGTTGAGCTGAAGGTTCCATGTCTGACGTCCTGCACAAATAATGAGGGATAAAATAAAGAATCACCAGAGGAGAAAGGGGTGGTGCCTCCAAAGACTCTCTGATACCTTTGTTAGGACAAGATATTGAGAAAATGGAGTTGGGATACAAGTGTTTCAGTAATGAGCTTGAGATTGAAGATGATCTTGGATTCACATACCTTGGGCTTTTTATAGTGTTTCAGAGGCAAGTTGGCCATGCACTCGGGATGGTGCGATCCCTGAGATCTCATTTCTTCGATGAATGATCTTTTCACGTGTTCAGGGGTAACTCAATCCTTGCAATAACGTTTACACTTCTGCATGGGAAGTCCGCGAATGATGACGGTTATGTCAACTGCTTGCTCACGTGTCGTTCGGTTATTGAAGGGAAATTGTCTACGTGTCATCAAGCTGTTGGAGGGTAATTTACTGGTGTGGCCACGTGCTGTTCGGTGATTGGAGGGAAATTATCCACGTGTCATCAGGCTACTGGAGGGTGATTTATTGGTCGTATCAGAGGCCCCCCACTTACTTAAGTACATTTATGTGCTTTAAGTAAGTATAATAGGGCTTCGGGTATGGGGATGTTAGACCAAGCACTTGAGCAGCAGCCAGTATACTTAGCCTGTGAGACGTTGGACTGAGCATTCGAGCAACAGTTAATATGCTCGGCCTTAGAGATGTTGGATCGAGCATTCGAGTAGTAGTCAATATGCTCGACCTTGGAGAGGTTGGACAGAGCATTCAAGCGGCAGTCAATATGCTCGGCCTTGGAGATGTTGGATCGAACATTTAAGCAGCAGTCAATATGATCGACCTTGGAGATGTTGGACCGAGCATTCGAGCAGCAATCAATATGCTTGGCCTTGGAGACGCTGGACCGAGCATTCAAGCAGCAATCAATATGCTCAGTCTTGGAGACGTTGGATCGAGCATTCGAGTAGTAATCAATATGCTCGACCTTAGAGATGTTGGACCGAGCATTCGAGCAGCAGTCAATATGCTCTGCCTTGGAAATGTTAAATCGAGAATTTTAACAACAGTCAATATGCTCGACCTTAGAGATGTTAGACCGAACAATTGAGCTGTAGTCTATATGCTCGGCCTTAGAGACGTTGGACCAAGCATTTGAGTTGCAATCAAAATGCACGACCTTGGAGACATTAGACCGAGCATTTGAGTAGATGTCAATATGCTCGGTCTTAGAGATGTTGAAATGAGCATTTGAGCTACAGTCAAAATGCTCGGCCTTAGAGATGTTGGACCGAGCATTTGAGAAACAGTCAATATGCTCGGTTATGGAGACGTTGGACCGAACATTTGAGCAGCAGTCAATATACTCGGCCTTGAAGATGTTGGACTGAGCATTTGAGCAGCAGTCAATATGCTTGGCCTTGGAGATGTTGGACCGAGCATTCGAGCCGCTGTCAATATGCTCGGCCTTGGAGAATCTTCGTGGGTGTTTGCTCTAGGCTGTCTATTTTTAAAGTCCTTAGTGGACTTTTGGGCTTCTTTTTTTGCTTGAGGCTTGTAAAGGATCTTTTGGACTATATTTCTGTTTTGGGCTTTAGACAATTTCCTTGACCTTTGGACCCATAAAAAAGCCTTCGGGCTGTTTCTAGAATCTTCTTTGAGGATATTTAATGTAGGAGCGTTGGATCGCTTTTAAACACGGAATATTATGCCATTTAATATGCACAGTCATTTTGAGTGAAATGGTAATGCTCATCATTGATTGTTCGCCTTTTTTCACCTAAGAGAGTAGAACGGCGCCATAGTTATGCCAAACACCATTTTTTCATGGCTGAGGGAGCCTTGGGGAACGTAACGGCACTTCGAACACATAAAACATCGTATCATTTATGACTATGATAGCCTTTGAAAAACGTAATGGTACCTCGGTCATACAAAATGTCACGTCTTCCCAACTGTAGCGAAGTTAATTCTTCTCGTCTATCACGCCCGTGCTCCTATATAAGAGTAGTTCCTTCTTATTTCTCTTCATTTCACTTCATTTGAAATCAAAGAAAATTTTGAAATCCCACGGAGTCAGTCAAGAGTTTGAGATTGCTCGAAGTCAATATAAGTTAGAGTGTTCTTGAAGTTTATTTGGAGATTTAGGGTGCTTTCGCTAGGAGAGATTGATGTGTGAGCTGAGGAAGAACCTACTGCTCGGAGTTATCGCGGATATCAAATCTTAGTGAGTCTATCTACCCATTTTACCATGTCTTTGGTAGATAGATTACGTGATAGTTCTAGTAGTGGTAGTGAATATAGTGGGGATCTATCTAGGGAGTTGAGAGAGGCCATGGGCCAGTCCTCTAGTGGGGGTGAGTACTCGGAGGATGTTATCGCTCAAGAGGGGCCACTAGCAATGGTGCCCAATGTGCTTGGGGAAGAGGAATAAGAGGATGAAGATTCTTCTTCTAAGGGCAAGGACGAGGTGGATAGGACCTTGGCCGAGCTTATGAGAGATATGATGGTGGATTAGAGGGTTTAGTGGTCGTTCGCAGCGAACTCTGTACCCAACCAGTTGGAGGATGGAGAACTCGAGGTCATCTGGAGGGTGTACCGTATCCTTGAGGAGTACACCCTCAAGCCAGTTGGGGTTAGAGAGAAGGCCTTTGATGTTTTCTTGAGTCACGTGCATTATGAGATATGTGTTTACGAGCAACATATGAGGGTCGTGCTAAGGTTTCCTCTCCACCCCTTTTTCTGTATAGTGCTAAGGTTTTTTGACATAGCACTATTCCAATTGGTGCCTAACATAGTGTGCTTAATCATGACCTTTATATACGTCTACACAGAGATGAAGGGGTAGATGAATATCAACGTCTTTAAGGCCCACTCCCAAATAAGCAAGCATGGCTAGCACAGGTGGGTCGTGATCAACTTGAGGGTGAAAATGGGGTTGTTAAAGAAGAATCCCTCCTCGATCAAGAAGTGGAAGAAGTATTTCTTCTTCATACAGAGCGAGAAGAGCTTCGAGGTTCCACTTTCTTGGAGTCTAGACTGTGCGGGAAAGTGCAAGAAGCCACACCTCCTGCACCGCCAGCAGGAGACGTTGAAGGCTATGATGGTCGTGCCCCTGGACATGGATCTCTTGCATGATAACGAAGAATTGGTGAGGCACAACCTCTACCTTCGCTACCCAGATAGAACAATAGAGAGTGGTAATCTTGGTGTTTGTGCCTCTTTTCTTTTTCTTTATCGTTCTTTACGCTTTGCTTTGCTTCTTTATGTCTTACCTCATACTCATACTTGTGTTTTTTGGTTAAGCAGAGATGAAGGCTACTACTAGGGCTAAAGAGTGAGCCAAGAAGATAGCCTAGGAGAAGAAAAGGGTTGCCCAAGTAGGGAAATAGCCCGCGCCAGCCCAAGGTTCGAGAAAGAGGCCGTGGGCCTCCTCTCCCGTTCCTATCGATATGGAGAGCCTCTCCGAGCTCTCTCTTGAGCTGAGGGTTATCTCGACCATGCCCCAGCCTGAGTTGACGCATGATTTGTCTTTGTCTTATAGAGCTCCTTCTGCGGTCCTTATGCCTAACTGGGGCCTAAAAATCTATGACTTGGTGTTCGCCCACCTCCGGGTAGCTCGGGAGCACCTCATCTTGGGGATTCTACCTTGGAACATGATCGAGCTTTCGTAGAAGACGATCGAAAGGCTCTACTCAACAATTGAAGCCCTAAACTCTCAGGTAAAAGTTATCATTTTTCCATTTCCTTGAGTTTCTTTCTAGTAGCTAATTATTCTCTATTTTGTTCTAGTCGGGCGTGTTGCTTGGAGTTCTGTTGCGCCGGTGCCTGGACATGGTTGAGAAGTTGGGTTAGTTCCAACAAAAATTAGACAAAAGCTGCGAGCTTGTTCAGCAGCTATAGGCATCCCTGGAAGGGGCCAACTAAGCTAGGGTCAAGGCAATATAGGAGAGGGATGCCCTGAGCCAAAAGAGGGATGTCGCGGTGGCCTCGGAGCAGTAGTTGAAGCAGGAGATGGCAGAAGCTATTAAAAGAGCCGTGGAGAAAGCCCTAGCTACTTTTAGGGACTCAGCCTCTTATCGAGAGGCGATTGAAGAAGAGGCTAGCCAGTAGTTCTTTGAGGGCTTCTTAAAGGCCAAAAAGAAGGCTGAGGCTCTCTATCCTTAGGCCGACTTCTTGGTTGTTGACCTAGGCACCGCAGGAAACGAGGAGGGAGTCATCGTTGGCAGATATGATGAGGAGGAAGAGGTGGCTCAGTTGGGTGGCGAGGCGGAGGCTGGGTCTGAATGAGAGGCCGCCCCTTAGGGACTTTAGTTTTTCTTTCTGTAGTTTTCTTTTTTGTAAACTAAGGCCGATAGTGCCTTAATATAATCACATATTTTAATAAAATTTTTGGCTTCTTTTTCTCCATCTTGTTATCTTTTGTAAGCTTTCAACATTTAGGCTTCAACACTTTAACTTTTATTAACAGCCGAAGTGTCTATTTGTTACACTTGGGAGGTGCGCATTATTGGTGAAATTTGCAGAGATTTTTCGCATTCAATGTGTGGGGGATGGGCTTGTCGTTTAACTCCTCGAGTTCAAAATTTCCAACCCAACATACTCTTCTGATGCGATACAAGCCTTCCCAGTTTAGGACGAGCTTCCCCGTCTCTCGAGAATGAGACACTTTATTTTTTCGTAAAACGAGGTCATGCAACTTGAATATGGGTCTTATCCCAAGCGTAGTCGATAAGATCAATGTTCATCCGTAGGGCTTCTTCATTGTTAGCTTGCTCGAAGTTCTGTAATCGTAACGAGGGCACCCCGACTTCTAAAGGGATGACCGCTTTGAAGTCGTACGCTATGAAGAAAAGGATTACCCTTATAGGTGTCCAAGCGGTGGTTTGGTAAGCCTAGAGTACATTTGAAAGATGGTTGGTGCATTTCTTGTCAGCTTCGTCCAGTCTTCTCTTGATGCCTTGCAGAAGTGTCCTGTTGGTCACCTCGCCTGCTCATTGGCCTGTGGATACCCAACGGATGAGAATCGATGCTCGATATGAAGCTCTTCGCAGAATACCTTGAATTAGGCACTGTCGAATTGTTTACCGTTATCAGTGACCAGTATTCGGGGTACACAGAACCACACCTTATGGACTTCCAAACGATGCTTTGAGCTTGGTGGTCCGTTATGTTGGCCAGTGGCACTGCTTCCACCCACTTAGTGAACTAATCTATTGCTACAATGAGATGTTTTATCTGGATGGGCGCCCCAGTGAAGGGACCAAGGAGATCCCTCCCTCACATGGTAAAGGGAAGTGGACTCATGATCGAAGTAAGAAGATTTGCTGGTCAATAGGGTACAGGGTAATACTACTGATAGTCCCTACATTTCTTGACTAATTCATGGCATCCTTAAGCATATTGGGCTAGTAGTACCCTTGGCGGAGCACTTTGAAGGCTCAAGTATAGCTTCCTAGGTGATTTTCACATACCCCTTCATGATCCTCCCGAAGAGCATAATTGGTTTCGGTGGGCCTAAGACACCTTAGGTAAGGAGTCGTAAGGCCTTTCTTGTATAACTGTTCGTCTATGATCGTGTATCGAGACGCGCGTGAAATGAGCTTAATAGCTTCTTTTTTTGCTCGAGAAGTATACCGTCATGCAAATATCAGAGGATCAGGTCTATCCAAGTTTCTTCTTTGGTTACAGTGAGAGTCATAAGGTACATGGCTTAGGTAAGCTTAGACTGGTGAAAGGAGACGAGTCGAGCCAGAGCATCAACCTTCTAGTTCTCCGCCCAAGGAACCTGGGTTATCCAGAATATTCTAAATCCAGTGATGAATTCTTTAGCCTTTTCAAGGTGGCAAGCAATCTTTTCCCCTTGGGCTTCGAACTCTCTAGTAATCTTATTTACCACCAGATGTGAGTCGTTGCACACATCCAAGGCCCCGACGACCAATACTCTTGCCAACTTCATTCTGACGAGCAACACCTCGTACTCCGCTTAATTGTTCGAAACTATGAGCCCGAACCTCAAGGCATACTCGATGATGAATCCATATGAGCCACAAAAGATAAGCCCAACCCCGCTTCTGGTATTGTTGGTGGAGCCGTCAACAAGGAGGGTCCACCGTGGAATTTGCTCGACCACTTTTGGTCCCGAGGTTTGATCCGGACTCCCCTACAGTGTTTTCTCCACAATGAAGTCTGTGAGGGCCTGAGTCTTGATGGCCTTTCAGGGATGGTACCAGATGTCAAATTCTCTAAGTTCTATGGACCACTTAATCATTCTCCAGGAGACGTCTGGCTTGTGCAACATTTGTCTTAGTGGCTGGTCTATTAAGAGGACAATGGTGTGTGCTTGAAAGTACGACCAGAGCTTTCATGCTGTGACTAAAAAGGCATACACCATTTTTTCTATCAGGATGTACCATGCTTCCATGTAATGGAGGATTTTGTTGACATATACATAGGTGTTTGAACACCAACCTCCTCCCGGACCAAGACGGAGGCTACTACCTCTTGCTATACCGATAGGTATAGGAAGAGTTCCTCGCCCGTGATAGGTTTGGTCAGAAGTGGGGGTGAGCTCAGATATTTCTTCAGCTCCTCAAAGGCTCTATCACAGTCTTCGGTCCAGGAGAAGTCTTTCGTCTTCTTGATGGCTCTAAAGAAGGTGAGGCAATTTCTGCAGATTTTGACATGAAACATCTGAGTGCCACAACATACTTGGTCAGCCGTTGCACTTTGTTTACCATTCGAGGGGGGGTTATGCCGAGGATTGCTTCAATCTTCTCTAAGTTAGCTTTTATTCCTTTCTAGGTGACCATAAAGTCGAGAAACGTCCCCCTAATGACTTTAAATGTGCATTTCGCGAGATTCAGCTTCATCTGGTGTCGGTGTAGCACCTCAAATGCCTCATCCAGGTTGGAGCTGTGGTCTTTGGCCCTAACACTCTTGGCCAACATGTCGTCCACATAGGCCTCCATGTTCCTCCTGATCTGTCAATGGGAGATCTTGTTCACTAACCTTTGGTAAGTTATCTCGGCATTTTTGAGCCCGAAAGGCATGACCTTGTAGCAGTATAGTCATTGGCCTATGATGAAGGTCGTTTTATCCCAGTTGGGCTCGTGCATGAGGATCTGGTTATAATCGAAATATACGTCCATAAAAATTAGGAGCTCGTGCCCCGATGTGGCATTAACCAGCCAGTCGATCCTCAACAGAGGAAAGCTATCTTATAGGAAGACTTTTTTAGGTCAGTGAAGTCGATGCAGATTTGCCACTTGCTGTTGGGCTTCCGGACCATTACTACGTTGGATACACAATTGAGGTAATCTGCCTCCTGGATAAAGTCGACCTCGAGTAACTTGTCTACTTCGGATCTGATGGCAGATTGCCGCTCTAGGGTGAATGATCTCTTCTTCTAAATGATCGACTTGTGACTCGGGTCTACGTTTAGTAGATGCACGATGACTTCGGGCAAATCTCAGGCATATCTGAGGCTCACTAGGCAAACAAGTCTTGATTCTTCCGAAGAAAAAAGAAGAGGGACCTTTTGAGGTCATCGGGGAGGTTGAAACCGATCTGGATTGTCTAGAAGAGATCCTTACCGAAGGGAAAAATGGTTAGCTCCTCCACGAATCGAACCCTAGGGGTTTTTACTTCATCTCAGAAGTCTTCTACTTCGAGGGGCAAGGCTTCTGTCCTTGTTCCTTCCCTCACAGCACTCAGATAGTAAGACCTGGAGATCTGTTGGTTTCCCTTGACTTCGCCTACCCTGTCATCGGTGGGGAACTTCATCTTCAAATAGTAGGTTGATAGGTGCTTAAATATTCATATTTAAACCCCCTTATTTACATTTGTTAGGTCCTTAGTTATGTTAATTTAGTCCATTTTACTTCATTTGTGTGTTTCAGATGTTTTTATAGGGTCTTGGAGAAAAAAAGCACTTTTGGCACCTAATGGAAGAAACCTGGAAATCCTGGAGCAACTTCTGGTCAAAGTGCGATCGATCGCAATGTTGCATGCGATTGAGCACACATTGCGATCGTGCGCACACAAGAAGGATCGAGTGCAGCACTTGCGATCGAGCGCACATGTATGGGCGTGAACAGTAAAATGGCAGAACCAGTTTTGGAAATAGAAGAGGTTTTGCGCTTTTGGAAATTAGGGTTTCCAAAGCCTGCTAGGAATACTCAAGCACTATAAATACACTTGTAAAGCACACACAAATGGAATAACTTCGGAGAGATCACTTCTTTTATCTTTTACTTTAGCTTGGAGTTGTAAGCTTTGGGAGAGAATTGACGCCTCTTCTCTCGGGTTTATTCTTCACTTTACATTTAGTTTATATATGATGTTTATTTCAGACAACATTTGTAACTAACTCTTTATAGAGCTCAATTGAAGCCCTAGTTATGCTTTCCCATATATTTATTCATTGATTATCTTTGCCAATAGCCTTTATTATGTTGCGTAACTTGATTAATGCCTGTGATTATTTAAATTCCTCATATGTATGTGTATGGCCAACGTATGCATGTGGTATGGATTGGTTAGTTAGATCAATTTGGATTACCGAGTCTTGGGTCTAACAATAGTAACAAAAGATATCCACACCGAATTCTTGGGTTAATCAACATGGGAAACCGGGAGTAGATACCATGCCCTAGGTCTCATGTGGTTGTCGATTTCCACAGCCCTTATGCTTTCTTTAGGAACAACTCAGTAGATAGCATGCTGAATCCCTCAAGAAAGAAAAGAGTTAGAGTAGATACCATGCCTAACTCGTTGCTTAGGGAAATCAATAGCTTAAGGAGTAGATACCATGCCTTTAGGTTGGTGACCATTAGGTATACATGATAAGGCTAGTGCACTGATACATTGCACATTGGGAAAGTATGACTAGTGGTGGATATCAAAGCCTTATGTCTTTATTATTATTAAATCATATTCAACAGTTATTTTCTTCTTTTTACTTTGAAAAAATTAATTATAAAACTGAACTTTACCAATCCCTGTGGAGATGATCTTGCATTCGCACACTATGCTACTGTTGAGCTTGTGCACTTGCAAGTAAAACGAGTGCGATTATTTGCTTATTTATTTAGGTAGATAAACGTGCAACAAGTTTTTGGAGCCGTTGCTTGGGATTACGCTAAAATTCATTTTAGAATTTATTTTGTTTAGTTTAATCATCGTTATTCGTATTTTTCTAAAAATCTTTAATTTTTGTATATCATATTTTTATCAACCCTAATTGATTTTTCTTCTGTTTCAGGCACATCAACCCTAACAGAACTTTCTGTGATATTTGCGATCGATCGCAACCTTCTGTGCGATCAAGCACAATTAGGGCAGAAAGCTACCCGAGCAGCACAGTTGAATTGCTGCACCGAAGCTGGTTTACCTACTTTATGCACGGACTTCGATCCCGACATCCAACAGTCCTTCCCCTCAATCCCGAACTTGAGCGAACCATCCGACAAAGACTTAAGAACAACTTCGAGGAGAACAAAGAAGAATTCGAGAACAAAGCACCAATGGCGGAACAACTTGAAAACCAGCAACTACCTGCACGAGTACCAATGAAGCAGTCCTTCATTCCACGGAACCTTGATCAACCATCATGTATCGCTTATCAACCGGAGGCAGAAGGTAACTATTACATATCTCCGCAAATCTTGAGTGCCTTGACTCACTTTAGGGGTACACCTAATGAGGATCCACACCTGCACCTTCGGGAGTTCTTCGATCTTTGCAAGTTCCAGCACATCCGAGGCCTAAACCAAGAAGGAATAAGGTTAATTATGTTACTATTTTCCTTAAAAGATAATGCTAAACTGTGGTACAATTCTTTGCCTGCAGTTTTTATCCACACTTGGGAGGAGCTGGCTAGCAAATTTCTAAAGAAGTTTTTCCCAGCCCAAAAGACGAGACAGATGAGGAAGGAGATTTAGTCCTTCCAACAAAAGGATGGAGACCTCTTCTTTGAAGTATGGCGACACTTCAACGAACTGCTACTCAAATGCCTACATCACAACCTACCCCAAGATGAACTGGTACAAGCTTTTTATGAAGGTTTGAATGATACTAACAAAAGTATTGTTGATTCAGGTTGTGGAGGAGTGTTGATGGAGAAGAGCAGCGAAGAAGCTATGGAGCTCTTCGAAACCCTCAGCGAACACACTCAACAGTTCTCCTCTCGAGGTAGACATGTGATCAAGGGTAAGGGCGTGTATGAGATAAATCTGAATGGAGGATCTTCCCCTCAAATAGCAGCTGTGTAGAGGAAACTAGACCTGTTGGTTAAAGCCATGGCTGCTCAAAATGCCTTATCTAGCCTACCATCTACCCCACTCCAGGTATGTGCAATATATTCCCAATTCGACCATAATACTGATACTTGTCCTTTATATTCATCTGCCGATACGGAACAAGCAAATTATGTGGGACCTAATAACTATCCACCGAAGAACAACCCTTATGCAAACACATACAACCCTGGATGGTGGAATCACCCAAATTTCTCGTGGAGCAACAATCAGAACAGTAAAGGACAGCGCAGAAACTTCCAACCAGCAGCCCAATCTATTCCCGAACCAAAGAAGAGTGACTTCGAGAGTCTTGTGAGGCAATTAGCAACTCAGCAGCAATAATTTATGACCTCACAAAGTCAGTTCATGGAAGAAACAAGGAAATTTCAAACTGAAATAAGACAAACCACAGCAAAACATGATCAAGCAATTCAAGGATTAGAGGTACAAATGGGGCAATTGGCCAAGGAACTGAGTAGTAGAAAGCGAGGTGAGCTTCCCGCCCAATCAGTACCTAACCTAAGAGGACACCACCAATTGAATGCTGTGACAACCTTGAGAAATGGCAAGGTGATAGGGTCCGATGAATCTGCAACAGCATCCAAAGAGAAACCATCGGCGTCAAGGGTAAGTGAAATAGAGAAGGTGAATACTCCACCCTTCCTGCAAAGGTTAGTAAAACAAAAAAAAGACAATAAACTGATTGATATTTTTGAAACCTTGCGGAAAGTAGAGATTAATATTCCTTTGTTAGATGCCATTAAACAAATTCCTGCATATGCTAAGTTTTTAAAAGATTATTGCACTAACAAAAGGAAGTTCCTGGAGCATGAGATGGTAGCTTTAACCGAAGAGGTAAGTGCTGTGCTTTTAAGAAAATTACCACCTAAACTAAAAGATCCGGGTAGTTTTACTATTCCCTGTAGAATAGGTGATCAACTGTTTGAGAGAGCATTACTAGACTTAGGAGCGGGTGTGAACTTACTACCATACACAGTATTCGAAACCCTAGGTTTGGGGGAGCTTCAAACAACCTCCGTTACTTTGCAATTGGCTGATAGAAGCATTAAAAGACCGAGAGGTATCCTTGAAGATGTGTTGGTAAAAGTAGATAAATTCATTATACCTGTTGATTTTATAGTATTAGATATGGAAGAATGTGCTCTACCATTACCTCTCCCCATCATCCTAGGACGCCCCTTTATGATAACTGCTGACACTAATATTAGTGTAAAAAAGGGCATTGTCACTATGAAAGTAAACAATGAGGATATGGAATTTCAAATATTTAATACATTAAATTCAACCAATGAGGATAATGAATGTTCTAATGTGAGCTTCATGCAAGGTGTTGTTGAGAAAGTTTCTCATGTCCATCACACTGTTCAATCGGAAACCATCCCCAACCATAAGGACACAAGGGTGGACATTAGGTCGGAGGAGGACAATGTGATTAAAGATGTTAATAAAGCTGTACACCTTTTCAAGAACACACCAAAGCCTTCAAGTAAGTATGTTCTTCGAATTGAACCTCCTGCAATTACTAATACTACTTTTCCTTACTTTATTGACCAGACACCAAGATTTGAGATGCAGCAGTTGTCAAGGGCACTTAAACCACCTGATGTAGGCTCTAAGTGCTCCCTTCTAACCAACTAGCACTATAGCACGAGAGTGCTTGAGCAAGTTCATTTCGATTACCTATACAGCTCAAGCATCTCTACAGAGGTTAGTGGTACTGAGGCCACTATCACACGATAAGGTTGTATTGTTCCAATTTTTTTTTCGGATACGGTAAGTTTTCATTTTTACCCATGCACACTGCTTGCGATCGAGCACATTATTCAATGTGCTCGAGTGCAAGAGTGCGATCGATCGCACTCCATATGCGATCGAGCGCACTTATAGCAGATAGTTTAGTAATAAATTTCAAATTTTATTCACACTCACTCACTTTCTCTTCACTGTTCACTTGCACTCTCCCGTTTACAAACAACCACTCTTATAACTCTAGCATCAGCTCGCCCCTTACCACCATCATCCACCATCACCACCATCACCCACCATTACCGCCACATACCCTCTCCCTATTACATATCCCCTCCACTGCATAAGGTACCCATTTTTCTTGTTTACACGCACAGAATTTCATGTTTTAGTTTAACTTCCTATATATATAACTTATCTTGTGCATGATTGGGTGTTATTTTTATGTTTGCAGGAGTTTAGGAACACAAATCAAATCCACAAGACCATAGCTTGGTCTTCTGTCGCCCACCATCTATTCGAGGAAAAGTCTGATTGTGTGCGATCGAGTGCACGTCAATTATGATCTAGCGCAGTGTCTAGTGTGCGATCGAGCGCACATAATCGAGATCGATCACAAAAATTGGCAAAAACTAGTAGCAGCATGTCCAAACCATCTACTTCCACTTCTCGCGCTTCAAGTAGCCGTGCCCTGTCATCCCGGCCCAGCATCGAGCAACGAGAGCTATTATTTGAGACTACTTTTGCCGTCGATGATGTTTTCAAACACATGGACGCCACTCAATGGGCCGTCCAAAAATTTAGACATCGAGGGATGAAGAGGCTTTTCAAGCCGGTTTGCTCGACTATATACACCCAGCTCGTAGTCCAGTTCTATGCGAGCCTATCCTTTGACTGTAGCCGACATAGCCACTGCTCTTCATTGCTCTAATGAGTCCCCTCCGGAGGACACCAATATCGAGGAGCAGCCAGAGTCCTTTGCCTTGTCTGAGATCATTGAGGACATGTGCGCTAGCCAGTACGCGGATAAGCACAACAACACAGCAAGCCGGTCAAAGTTGCCTCCACGACTTTGACTCATAAACACCATCCTTCAGCGCAATGTGTGCCCATTGGGGCACAAGACAAAGCAGAGAGATTAGTTTCTACAAACCTTATATGCCTTCCACAGAGGTCACTGGTACTCTATTCCAGCTGTTATATAGAGTCAGTTGCATAAATTCTGGGATCATGTCCATGGCCGTCAGACCACCACGGCCAATGCATGGGGCCTCCCGTTCCTATTCCTACTCTCCTACATACTCAAGAAGAAAGGGATTAAGGGAACCACCAGTGACGGACCAGTGCGAGAGCATCCCTTCTTTGGGAAGGCTCAGTGGACACATAGCCTCTCGTACATGCCTCGAGGACTCCTAGCACCTGCTCCTGTAGCTGAGAGAGTTGAGGAGGATCGTATGGAGACCAAGACCCCTGTAGTTAGCCCAGTGCGAGAGGAGAACCATCCAGACATGGGACCCACAGAGTCCCAGCACTTTCTAGCTGAGCTGTCCTCCTTCCGAGGTGAGGTCTCTGCCGCTACCACACTCGTGCATCAGTACATAGATAATTTAGAGGCACGGTTTGCACAACAGGAGGCTACGCTACAGATTATTCTTGATCGCCTACCTCCGGCACCCGGTACCTCTTCGACTGCACCATCTGATGATCAGCAATGAGAGGTACCACGTCTGACTGAAGACGTTAAACTTAGCGCTCATAGGAGGCACCCCAAAACATATCCTTTTTAATAGTTTATTTTCTTTTATTATTAGTATTTCATAGTTTACTTTTCTATAGCTTTTTATATTTACTTGTTTTCCATTTTATGTTTGTTTGTCTTTCTTTTTCAAGGACAGAGTGAGTGCATCCAGTTGAAGTTTGGGGGCGTGCTACGAGTCATGCCAGCCATATAGTTCTCCATCTCCCATGTCAGCTCCTTCCATGCTATTCACACATTGGGGACAATGTGCAATTTAAGTTTAGGCGTATGGGGACACAGTCACACACTCACTATGTCCCATTTTTTGTTGTTGTTGTTTTTATAGATAAATGCATATTCATTCTGTTCCAATAAAATTTTGGGTGATCTAAACAAACGATATGATTTGACTTCATAAGTGAGCTTAACACTTTGAACATATAGGCCAATAATTAAGTTTTGAACCTAGATCACTTCCTTTTAGGCATTTAAGGATTCACAAGTTTGACCTGAACTAATACGAGCACATTAGCACATAGTTGTGTGGGGTATGACATGTAATTTTGATTTGTATATTTCTTTTGCTTGACTGTGAACCAGATGACCTATTAGATTAACATTTGGCATAAGAAAATAGAAACAAATTGTTAGTGTTCAAAAAGAAAAATACTTCTAATGATCAATAAAACAAACTTTCCACTGAGTAACTGGCCCTCTTGCCTCAGTAAGCAGTAAGTGTCACGTCGAAAGGTGGAAACATTTTTGCTCACAAAAGATCATTAAAAAGAACTTTCCGCTGAGTAACTGGCCCTCTTGCCTCAGTAAGCAGTGAGTGTCATATCAAAAGGTAGAAATTTTGATTGGTAGCATTGAGACCGGTTAGTTTTGTAGCATTTTTTACTCAAGTTAGTAAGTCCTTAGGGGTGTCTCTACACCTAATGCCCTAAAACCATCTGGTTTGGGAGTCATTGGCTAAACACTCGTTACATGAGTCAAATAGAAAGCTTAAGGGAACTAACTTGGCAAAAGTCTCGCAAATAAAAGAAAAGAAGAAAATCTATGCCATCTTTGTTGATTCTAATAGGAAATTTGGTGAATCTTGAGACATCGAAACACTACACATTAGAATTATTTGGAAACTTAATCTTTTATGTGCTAGTTCACCACACACTAAAGTCAAACTTGTGATGTCTTAAACCGCTTCACGAAAGTGATTTGCGTTCAAAACTCTTATTCATTGCAAAGATATGTTTATATTTGTTAAGCTTGCTCATGAATGCACATCATAGTTTTGTGTGAAAACCTAAAACTTTTGTGAACACTACGAACATTGGATCTATCTGTATGTTGTTATTTTTCATTTTAGTTTTTGTTTTGTATTGCTAAGGGACTAGCAATATGTAAGTTTGGGGGTGTGATAGGTGCTTAAATATTCATATTTAAGCCCCTTTATTTACATTTGTTAGGTCCTTCGTTATGTTAATTTAGTCCATTTTACTTCATTTGTGTGTTTCACATGTTTTTATAGGGTATTGGAGAAAAAGAAGCACTTTGGCACCTAAAGGAAGAAACTTGGAAATCCTGGAGCAACTTCTAGTCAAAGTGCGATCGATCGCAATGTTGCATGCGATCGAGCGCACATTGCGATCGTGCGCACACAAGAAGGATCGAGCACAGCACTTACGATCGAGCATAAGACACATGCGATCGAGCGCACATGTACGGGTGTGAAAAGTAAAATGGCAGAACTAGTTTTGGAAATAGAAGAGGTTTTGCGTTTTTGGAAATTAGGGTTTCCAAAGCCTGCTAGGAATACTCAAGCACTATAAATACACTTGTAAAGCACACACAAATAGAATAACTTCGAAGAGATCACTTCTTTTATCTTTTACTTTAGCTTGGAGTTGTAAGCTTTGGGAGAGAATTGACGCCTCTTCTCTCGAGTTTATTCTTCACTTTACATTTAGTTTATATATGATGTTTATCTCAGACAACATGTGTAACTAACTCTTTATAGGGCTCGATTGAAGCCCTAGTTATGCTTTCCCATATATTTATTCATTGATTATCTTTGCCAATAGCCTTTATTATGTTGCTTAACTTGATTAATGCCTATGATTATTTAAATTCCTCATATGTATGTGTATGGCCAACGTATGTATGTGTATTGATTGGTTAGTTAGATCAATTTGGATGATCGAGTCCTGGGTCTAACAACAGTAACAAAAGATATCCACACCAGATTCTTGGGTTAATCAATATGGAAAACCGGGAGTAGATACCATGCCCTAGGTCTCATGTGGTTGTCGATTTCCACAGCCCTTATGCTTTCTTTAGGAACAACTCAGTAGATACCATGTTGAATCCCTCAAGAAAGAAAAGAGTTAGAGTAGATACCATGCCTGACTCGTTGCTTAGGGAAATCAATAGCTTAAGGAGTAGATACCATACCCTTAGGTTGGCGACCATTAGGTATACATGATAAGGCTAGTGCACTGATACATTACACATTGGGAAAGTATGACTAGTGGTGGATATCAAAGCCCTGTGTCTATATTATTATTAAATCATATTCAACAGTTATTTCCTTCTTTTTACTTTGAAGAAATTAATTCTAAAACCGAACTTTACCAATCCCTGTGGAGATGATCTTGCATTCGCACACTATGCTACTGTTGACCTTGTGCACTTGCAAGTAATACGAGTGCGATTATTTGCTTATTTATTTAGGTAGATAAACATGCAACATAGGTGGAGACGACTACTTTTAGCCTGTTGAGGGTAGGTCTATCGATGATTATATTGTAGGACGACGGTTATTTGACTACCAAGAAAGTAGTTTCCACAGTAGCTATCCATGGAGCCATCCCTGCAGTGACAGAGAGAACTATGCTACCCTTGGTGAACACCGGGGGTCCCTGAAAAGCTGTACAGTGGGGTCGAGATTGGTTCCAGCTGATCGTCTTTTAGCTGCATCTGCTTGAAGGTATCATAGAACAAGATCTCTATCGAGCTCCCGCTGTCTACCAAGATGCGCTTGACTTGGTGGTTGGCTACAAGAAGGGAGACCACCACGGCATCATCGTGTGGGGTCTGCACTCCATCCAGATCATCGTCTGTGAAAGAGATCGCTTGGTTTGTCTTCCTTCGCTTATGGGGGATACTGACGGCGGCCACGGACTTGGCATATGCTTTACCACTCTGTCTTGAGTTACTCCTGATGGCGGGGCCCCCACAGATTGTTTTGATAATCTTAGTTGCCGTGACTTCTTGGCCCCTTTGGTTAGGATCTTCTCGGTTGGGCCTTGGACTTTTTCGGAGAGCTTGACGCTCCTAGTTCGAATTGAAGGGACGCTCGGGGCTTCTTTTGGGTCAGTTGGGCATTTTCCCTTACCGCGATTCGGTAAACTCTTTTAAGTACCCTCGATTAATGAGGGCCTCAATCTGTTGCTTTAGGGTGTGGAACTCCTCAATATTGTGCCCATGGTTTCTATGAAACCGACACCACTTGCTCTAATCTTTGTTGAGGTGTTGCGATCTTGGAGGCCACTAGAAGTTTGCCTTGTCTTGGAGTTATATCAGGATGTTTGTCCTAGATATGTTGAGATGAGTAAATATCTCAAAGCGGGTGGGGGCCATGTACTTACCCTCGCGGTAGAATCTTTTGATCGCCTCACCGTGAGGGTCGACGATGTCTTTCCTATTTTTCTCCATCTCCCCTTGCCTTTCTCTTCGAAAGGTTTGGTCGTCTTCCACTAGCATGTATTTGTCAGCTCGGGCCAGGACTTCGTTCATGTCCTTAGGTGGCCGCCTGGTGAGCTTAGAGCTGAAGATTTTGGACCTTAGTACGTTTTTGAATGCCAGCATCTGAACGTTGGGATCGAGGTCAGGGATCTCCTAAGGGGTAATGTTAAACCTTGATATATAGGCCCAAAGCCTTTACCCTCAGTGCTGGATGATGTTTAATAAGCCCACTGAGGTCTTCTTAGGTCCCTTGCTATTGAGAAAGTTGGATGCAAAGGCGTAACTGAGCTCTTTGAAAGTGGCGATGCTTCCTGGTTTCAATCAGGCATACCACATGCCGGCTGCTTTATTAAGCGTTAGGGGAAACACTCGGCACATGACTAGATCAGAGTGTCGATGTAGAATCATGGTAGTTTTGTAATGCTAGAGGTGATCCAAAGGATCTGCCGAGCCGTCATAGGGCTTAATTTGCGACATTCGAAAATTTGGTGGGAGTGGGGCCTCAAAGACTTCCTGCGTGAATGGTGGATCCTGAATGCTGAGTTCATCTAAGACATTGTGATTTCGGCATTTGAATGCCTCGTTGATTTTTTCTTCCATCTCCTCGATTCATCTGTTTAGGCCGAGGTTGCTTCTGGAGGAAGAGCCCCCTAGACTTACTGTTGCAAGGTGGTGAGGATTCCACAGTGGAGTGATTGTCGATGGGGAGCCCATTACTAGGAGGGCTAGCTTGCCTGGCGATGCGGTGAGGAGATGAGGGTGGGGGCTATCAACCTCCTCTCCAGACCTCGACGGCTATGTCCGTTACCAAGCGGGAAAGCTCTAGGAATTGCGCTTGGCTTATTGGAATGGCGAGGTGTGCCGTGGTGGCTCCTCGGAGGTTCTCGAGCTGGTTGAACTCCATGTAGAGAGGACACTGCGCTCCCGAAAAGGTTTGAAGGTCACAGCTAGAGGTTCTATGCTCGGACATAGCATGGAATCTTGAGCTCAACCTCCGGCTATGAGCATTGTCTTACGTAGGTGTGGGGCTAGCCCTTGCGAATCCTTTCTCGATGTTCCTAGGGTGTTTTTAGGCGGCATGGCAACATATGAGTTCTTTGGATTTCTTCGCTTTTACTAGTTAGCAAGAGATTGGTATTTCCCACAGATGGCACCAATCTGTTGATGCCAAAAATTTGCTGTTGAGCTGAAGGTTCCACGTCCGACGTCCTGCATGAATAACAAGGGGTAAACTAAAGAGTCACCGGAAGAGAAAAGGGTGGTGCCTCCGAAGACTCTCTGATGCCTTTGTTAGGACAAGATGTTGAGAAAATGGAGTTTGAATACAAGTGTTTCAGTAATGAGCTTGAGATTGAAGATGATCTTGGATTCACATACCTTGGGTCTTTATAGTATTTCGGAGGCAAGTTGGGCACGTGCCCGGGATGGTGCGATCTGTGAGATCTCGCTTCTTCGACGAAGGATCTTGTTGCTTGTTCAGGGGCAGCTCAATCCTTGCAATCACGCTTACACTTATGCATGGGGAGTCGGCGAGTGATGACGGTTATGTCAACTGCCTGCCCATGTGTCACTCGATTATTGGAGGAAAATTATCCACGTGTCATCATGCTGTTAGAAGGTGGTTTACTGGTGTGGCCAGGTGTCGTTCGGTCATTGGAGGGAAATTTTCCATGTGTCATCAGGCTACTGGAGGGTGATTTGTTGGCCGTATCAATACTAATGCACATAACAAAGTCAAAATAATTACACAAAAACTAGAGTTGTATAAAGTTTTACAACGAACATACAAAAAAAAATTCTATTCTTAGTAATTGACCCTACACATTCTAACAATGACAAATACCATAATGGATCAAGAAAGATACCATAGAAGCAAGTAGCATTGTTTACTACACTGACAAAATATGTCAAAATAACGTAGAAGATTCATCCAATGTGATAAATATCTTATATCCAAGCCAACTTCGAACATACAAATAAATTGTTTTAATTCAGACTAGTAGCAACCATATATTGATGAACTGAAGCTCTACCTTTAAGGTACACAACTACACACTCACTCAAACTCAGGAATTTAATTATTGAAAAAATACAGTCACAACATCGTTGTTACTCCAAAAGAATGCACAAATTTACTTGTCAAAACATGGAAGGAAGAAGGATAATGGAACTTAAACCTGTTCAGATTAGTGGAGAGTGAACCTTGGAGTTGTAAGTATCATGTTCCTTGATTTCAAAAGTTAAGGAGTGGTCAATTTTTCATTTCCAGTAATATTACTTACTTAGCAACTTAAACCATCATACGTAAAAAGCCACAAGTTACGTGAGAAAAGCAACACAATAGAAATGCAACAGCTTCTTCTATTAGGTTGTTCTTGGTATTCAAAAAGTGAAAGTAAAGAAAAAATTGGTTAACAGTCAACAACAATGAACAAAGAGAAACCCAACGTTATAGCAAAAAAAAGCTTGAAGCTGCAACTGCATTTTAGTCATCTAACAAAGGCAAACATTTCAGGAAAGAGAAACGATCACTAGTCTTCTAAAACTTTATAGTCAAAATATATCAAGAACTTCTGATCATTTGACATTTCAAAAAGATGAGTAATGAGTACAAAGGTATTCTTTCTTCACGTCATAAAATATAAGTACTATTAAAATTGAAAATATTATAATCAAATTCAGCAACAACTATGTACATTCTATTTCCTACATCGATATGATTTTGTGAAAAGGATTTGTCTCTTCACTTTGATAACAATTACAACATCAATATGAAAACTGGTTTGATTCGATTTAAGATTTTTTTAATTTAAATATTTTTGCATGCATACAAAAAATTTAGTAGCATCTTCTGAGTTATCCATACAATAAATTTTAAAAATTTACATTCGAAACATATAAAATTTAACACTGTATGGAACCAGTAAAATACTAAACAAGTTATAACAATTATTCTACACACATACTAATGTCGGGCAAATAGGTAGAAACAGAAGCAGAATAGAGAAAAAGAGAAACAACAGGGAAGCATAGGGAGATTAGACCGAAAGAAGTAGACTAGATAGAAAAGAAAACAGAACAAAAGGAGAACAGAACAAGAACATGGAGAAGGGGACAAGAGATATACCAAAACTCAAGTTTATTCCATAATCAAAGTCTGCCTTACAATCTTAATACCAGTGCTCTTATATTAAATAAGAAAGTAAATCAAATACTAATAACTATTTAATTACCTAAATCTAATTTTCCTAAAATACATATCCAAGAATAATATCCCAAAATAATAAATATTGTCTTTTCTATTCTGCATCATATACATTGAAAGGAAAAAGCTGTGGATTTACACTATAAAAAAGACCACTACTTGTCTCAAATTGAAAGGAAAAAAATTGCAAAAATCCACACTATTTGCCACATGCCACAATGATCAAATCAATTTGTGCATGCACCAACAAGCAGTCTACATATAGAAAAGCTAGACCCAAAACAGTAGAGAAAGAAAATTAAGGTTTTAGGAACCCATAGTTGAAGCAAACTATTTAGTATGGAGACAGAGCAATAAAGGTCAGAGAGAAGAACTAGTATTACCTGTAGGACACCATCTTGAGATGAACATGTCGTACAGTGCTTCGTGACGAAGAGTGATGAGCACCGGACGGAGGGTGTTTTTTAGTAACTGCTGATTGAAGGAGTTGAGTGACAGACGGAGGTGGCCTCTTGGCGACGAGGCTGTCGAGATTGGGGGTTGGAGATCTAGGGTTCTCTTGGATTCTCTTAAGGATGTTTGGGCAAATAAGGATAAGGTTTGAATGTTAAATAGGCTTTGTAATTTTGAGACAAAGCGAAGGGTAAATAGATAATTCTTATTGGGTCACTAAAAGACAAAATGAAGCATTGATTTAATCCAGGAGATTTAAACCACCTTAAATAACAAGCTAGACAAAGCTTATTTGAAGCGATAACCATATCAAAGTGCAAATACATAACAAGAAAACCAAACTCTTCCTAATTAATAGAAAGTTAAATGCACCAATATTAAAAAACTAAGTTAATTAGTCATATCTAGAGCAGGTAAAATCTAACCCGACCCTAAAAGCTGATCTGACCCAAACCCAACCCGACCCAAAAATGTATCAAAATAATATGACCCTAACCCGAGTGATGCACTAAAAATGACTCAAATTCAAAATGACCCGAACCTAAATGACCTAGAAACCCGAAACGACTTGAACCCTGAACAATTAGACTCGAAACAACTTGAAATTATATTTTTATAAAAAAACTTAAAAATTTTTAAACTGGGGTAATAGTTAATTAACTAGTTGTCAAATAAAATAAATTATATTATAATTAATTAATTATTGATTTATATGTTTTGATGTGTATGATTAAACATTCTATTAATATGAGTAATCTCATTAGCTTCAAATCAAAAAACGAGGAAACTAGTAAATTTTGCATTGTTCTTCACGTCTCCATAAAATTTTATCTTTAATTGTCTTGGAAAATAGAATGGAATGAAATGATTATATAAAATTTAATCTCCAAAATCTAGTATAAGGCATTACCGGTGAGAATAATTTTGTGGACATGAGATCAATTAAGACTGGATTTTTGGGACTTGAGTCGTAACATTGCATATTACATTCACAAATAAAATATATTATTTAAAAAATTTAGTGTTGATTTATTATTTATTAATTTTCACTGATTTGGATATGTAACTCGTTTAATCATATTATATGTAAATAATATATTTTTAATCAAGTATAAATATATATTTTGTTGACCCGATCCGACATGACTCGAGACTCGATATGATCCGAGATCAAAATGACCCGAGATTGACAATGCCCCAAACCCGAATGACCCTACCCGACCTTACCCGATTGTCACCTCTAGTCATATCAATGTATATGATAAAGACCATGAAACAAGGAAAAAAATTAACAAAACCCTCAACTCTTGATCCCACAGTTTGTGTTTTGTGGAAAATTTGATCAAGAACAAATGCACACAGGCCCTAGGGCCCTGAGTTAACAATTGATTATTAGGTTGAAAATAATGTGGAAAACCCTAAAACCTAAATGGATTTGTTTGGCAATAAAAGAAAAGAAGCTCAGAAACTTGAATTTCATGTCTGTATGAATACAAGGAACAAGCTGATCGTGAGATTTTCCGAGGAAGTTCACACAGTGGGAATTGCAGCCTGGGAGGACTATCTAGTAGGACAATTCTATGGACCTTCTTAAAATTATGGTTTGATATATACCGCCCTATTAGCAAAGGAGACAGCTAACGCAGTAGAATTTGTCTTTGCAGCTCTTCCTGAAGAAGCAGTTGTGGCACTCTGTTGCTAACAGAATTTGGGGAAGGAATGGAACCATTAAGGTTATCTCAGTAGCTAAAAAACACCTTACTTTTCGAATCAAATATGAAATCTAGAGATTGGGTTTTCAAATCAGGCCCTTGGAAGTCTATTGCAATAAGTAAATGGAGACTCGGAATGCAGTTCACCTAAAGATCCTTAAAAGAAAATACCGAATTGGGAGAATTTTTCGCATATACCAAATGGAATTTATGTCAACTAGAGGTTTAAGCTATATTGCAAGTGCTATTTGCTACTTTATACCTAGATAGGGCTACTGAAAAACAGAACAAGAATTTCATGTGCAAAAGTTTGTGTCGAAATTGAGTTAGATTGAAAGCTCCCTGAGTTAATAATTGTGGAAATTGAAGGAGGAGATGAAATAGAAATAGAGGTTGAATATTAATGAAGGCCAGAAAGTTGTACACTGCAAAATCTTTGGCCATGGTACTGAGAAATACAGTAAGTAAAGCAGAAGCGAAGGCCTAAAAGAAAATTGCTCCAGCAATCGCTTAGGACAATTCTGAAAACTCAAATGTTGATTCTAAGATTCTATCAAACAGAAAGAAAAGTAAGCGGATTGTGGACTCAGTGAATGATGAATCAACTGCACTCTAAGTTTCGGACTATTTAGAACTTGGAAGCTTAAGCTACAATAGTTGATGATGATGTAAAAGCAATTCAGAAAAGAGAGAGATTGCAACATAATCAAGAAATTGTGCCATTTTCTAGGTTTAAACACACTAGGAATTTAACTGTAAAGGATGAGTTTTGTTTTAGCAATGTAAATAGATTTCATCTGTTATGTTGTATGAATGGGTAGTAGTTAATTTCTCAACTAGCCGATGCTCCGGATCTCCCATTAACAATTGGTTATAATCCGAAAACGTCCATCGTCTTTTGAACAAGGGTTCTAATGTTCATCAGACCTTCAAAAAGAAGACTTAAATATCTGGCTATGCTAGTCTTAAGGATGACCTCAAGAAATTTGAGGACAAAACGAACAAGTCTAAGATCAAGTTTGGGAATAAGCCTACTTCTTCTAAGAATAAGAAGCAAAAACTGATTCTTCTTTTGTTTGAGAGAAAGCCGAAGAGAGGCTCTGATGCCAAGAGCAGCTTTTGAGGAAGATATATTTGCAGCTTTTCTTGCATTATGTAGTAATTCTTATATGGGCAAATATCAGTAACATGCCGTGTGGACTGTAGTTAGCAAGTCCCGTGTTTTATAAAGACTATCACTTTAAAAAAAATAGAAAGAAAAAAAAAACTCACAATCAAAATGAAGGCATAAACAACAGTACCAAATTAGATTATCAGAAGACTCAAAAGGAATCATTTTCAACACTTTCCCTTAATCAGAAAAAATACATGAGAATAGCAAAGAAATCACCCATGGGCATCTCCTCAACCCTAATTAGCCCCATGAAATTAAAATTAAGAAACCTAAAAGCTAGAAGAGTGAAACAATACCTTGGTTACTGTACTCGAATGCCAAGGATCCGATCACCACTGATACGGTCCATAAAAGCCCCCACCAATAAGCCAATGACACGTGGGATCACTCCCCACCAATAAGCCAGTAACACGTGGAACCACTTCCCACCAATAAGCATAGGACACATGGAACCACTCCCCACCAATAAGCGTAGGACATGTGGAATCACCTCCACCCTATAGCTAGAAGACACGCAGAGTGGGCAGGTAACGCAACCGTCAAGGCGAAGCGTGATTAAGGGGATTAAGCCTCATCTGAACACGCGATCAAGATCTCTCAGTAGAGAAGCGGGATCTCAGAGATTTCACCATCCCGGCCATGTGATCGGCCCGGGAACCTTATAAAAGGCCAAAAGGAACACGAGAAGAAATCAGGTTCAACTTTCACAATCCTTCACAAAAGATTCAGATTATAACCTTCTCCTTTCTCAAAATCCCACACTAACAAGAACATTGGAGTGTCCTCGGAGGCATCCCCCACGTTCTCCTCCGATGACACTTTTAGTTCACCTGTCTTCTTGTGCAGATCCCCCAGTTTTCAGCTCAGCAAATTATTTCGGGTATCAACAGATTGGTGCCGTCCGTGGGAAACAATCAATCTCTCACTAAATAGTAAAAACGAAGAAGCACAAAGAACTCATATGTTGCCATACCGCCTAGAAACGACACAAAAAGAGAGTAACAAGGGAGCCGTTGCGGCATGCTCCGCACCCATGCGGAGCCACACCCACAGCCGACAATCCAGGTCGAGGTTCCCCACAATATCTAAACGCGTGACCCTTGGGTCGGACCGACGAGCCCCCCTTAGAGAGTAGCACCCTCATCACTCAGGGACGGATTCCCTAGACCTCAGGAGGGTGACCACGGATCATACAACTGCCCCGGTAACCCATGCCCAGTTCCAAGAGCTTTCCTAGTTGATAACTGACCTGGCTGTTGAAGTCTGGAATGGAAACCGATAGCCCTCACCTCCGCCCTCTCACCAAACTCCTAGGCAAACTAAATCCTCCGGCAGTGAGCTCCCAGTTGACAGCCATTCCACCACTGAACCTTCGCTACCTTGCGTCAGCCGGTCTAAAGAAAGCTCCTCCTCCAAAAATAACCCCAACCTAGATAGGCAAATCGAAGAAATGGAAGAAAAAATCGATAGAGCCCTCAAACATGGAAGTCACAGTATCCTGGACGAGCTCAATGTCCAAGATCCTCCCGTTCACACAGGAGGTCCTCGAGACCCCACTCCTACCAAACTTCAGAATGCCGCAAATCAAAGTGTATGATGGTTCAGCAGACTCCCTAGACCACTTACAGCATTACAAAATAACCATGACGCTGCACCAACATTTCGACCCAATCATGTGCTGCGCCTTCCCCCTGACGCTCGAGAAAGCTGTCAGCACATGGTATTCATGCTTGAAGTCAGGATGTATTGGTAATTTCAGATAGCTCAGTTACGCCTTTGCCTCTCACTTTCTCAATAGCAAGGGGCTGAAAAAAAACCTCTGAGAGTCTATTCAACATCGTCCAACATCGAGGGGAGAGGCTCCGAGCCTACATATCAAGATTCAACACAGCTGCAAGGGAGATCCCAGACCTTGACCCCAAAGTCCAAATGCTAGCATTCAAAAACGGACTAAGGTCCGGGGTCTCTAGCTCTAAACTTACCAGGTGTCTGCCTAAGGATATGAATGAGGTCCTGGCCCGAGCTGAGAAGTACATGTTAGCTAAGGATGACCAAGCTTTCCGAAGAGAAAGGGAAGGGGAGACAGAGAAAAAAAGAAAATATATCGACCCCCACAGAGGGACAGCTAAAAGACCCCACCAATAAAGTAGATATAAGCCCTAGACCCGGTTTGATAGCTCATCCCCCTTAATGCATCCAGAACCAACATCCTGTTGCAACTTCAGAACAGGTCAGTCTTCCAATTTCCCCTTAAACCGCAACACCTCAGCGGAGACCAGAGTAAATAGTATCAATTCCATAGGAACCATACACATGACACTGAAGACTACCATAGTTTGAAGCTTCAAATTGAAGCCCTCATTAACCAAGGGCACCTAAATGAGTTTACCAGGTCCTGGCAAAGGGAAGCTCCCGACCAACTTAAGGGGAACTTTAAACGCCCCTTTCTTCCAGAACGAGAGTGTCAAGATCCTCAAAAAAGCCCCAGGGCCAGGCAGGGAGGACCCAACCAAAGGAACCAAGAGGTAGCAACGACCAAAATTATCAAAACGATCTGTGGAGGCTCCACTGCTGGAGGTAGCTCGGGATAGAGCAACAAGGTGTATGCCAGAACTGCTACCCAGCCTCTTCCAACAGGGCCTCCCGGTAAGAGGTAGAGTCCCTGTAAGAAGCTAGGGTTTCCTCCATAGCTTTCTTGGTGGCTTCGGCAGCCTCCTCCCTCACTTGCTGCTCTGAGGCAAGAGCAGCGTCCCTCTCAGCTACAAGGGCGTCCCCTGCCAGGTGCAGAGCATCCCTCTCCTTCATAGCCTCTTCATTGGCCTTGTCAATCACTTCCAAGGACACTTGGAGTGTCTAGACAAGCTCATGACTCTCATCCAGCCTCTGCTGACACTTCCTCAGCTTCTTTACCGTATCGATGCATCGACTGGACAACACGCTCACAAGCACGCCAGACTGAAGCAAAGCACAAGTATTGTTAGCAAATAAACTACTAACAAGAAGAAAAATCCTTAAGAAGCCCAAGAAGAAAAAGCCCTTAAAAGCCCAAGAATAAAAAGCCCTAAGAGGCCCAAGAAGAAAAAACCCTAAGAAGCCCAAGAAGAAAAAGGCCTAAGAGGCCCATGAAGAAAAAGTCCTAAGAAGCTCAAGAAGAAAAAGCCCTAGAAACCCTAGGAGGCTTAAGAAGGGAAGCCCAAGAGTCCACTAAGAACCCTAAAATTGTGAGGTGTTAAAAATCTCCAAGACCGAGTACATGAGCCGTTTGTCCTATACTCTACCCAAAATCTCCAAGGCCGAGTATATGAGTTGCTTGTCATATACTTGGCCCAAAATCTCCAAGGACGAGCATATGAGCTATTTATCATATGCTCGGCCCAAAATATCCAAGACCGAGCATATGAGTTAATTGTCACATGCTCGGCCCAAAATCTCCAATACCGAGAGCTACTTGTCACATTCTCGATTCAAAGTCTCCAATACGGAGTGTAGACTGAGGTTTCAATCCAAGAGGGGGGTGAATTAGGTTTTTAAAAA
Source organism: Bretschneidera sinensis (assembly GCA_023935145.1). Taxonomy (NCBI): domain Eukaryota; kingdom Viridiplantae; phylum Streptophyta; class Magnoliopsida; order Brassicales; family Akaniaceae; genus Bretschneidera; species Bretschneidera sinensis. Next base: position 89,726,936 of record CM043699.1, read on the forward strand.
CCTTTGCTAATTAAACACAAGTTTATAAAAATAGATAAATTCACAAGCATGTAAACAAATAATGTGCTGTAAATAAAAGAGTTTAAGGAATAGAGGATGCAAACTCAGTTTATAGTGGTTCGACAATATCGGATTCATTCCGACCCTACATCCACTCTCTTCAAGGAACCTCCTTGAAGTAATCCACTAAGAAACTTAGTCGTGCAACTTCACAGGTGTTACACAAACCTTACAATCAATTCCTTCCTCTTGGAAGCAAAATCCCTGCCTCTCGGAAGCTAAATCCCTTCCTCTCGGAAGCTAATATCTTTTTTTTTGGAAGCTAATCCCTTTACAATAAATGTTGTAAAGTAGATGGTAAAGAGACAATAATGAAGGCTTATACAACTAAATGATATCTATCTTTCAAGGTAAAGCTTGAAGAATGGCTCAACAATAAATATTTCAAAGCTTTTGTGTATCAACGAGTAAAAACTTGATTGAATATATATTCTTCTATTTTGAAATGCTTAATAGAGTGGGTTCATATAGCCTTGATGTAATATGGCCGCTTTGTACTATTATGGTACGATTTGGTGCAATTTGTGATGAAATCTCGCATCTCAACGGTCATATTTTTTGAACTACCAGTTGACTTGGTCTTAGTACCAGTCGACTGGGTCAAGTTAAAAATCAAAATTTTAAGGGCTATGACTGGTACCAATCGACTGGGTAAGACTTACCAGTCGACTGGGGACTTTCTGTCCAAAGTACCAGTCGACTAGGTTGATCTTACCAGTCGACTGGGGACTGTTTGTCCAAAACACCAGTCGACTAGTATGAAGCACCCAGTCGACTATGGACACACTGTCTAAAACTCCAGTCTTCTGGTGTAAGCACCCAGTCGACTGGGTTGCCTTTCAACCCAGTTTTTCATTCTTTGAAAAGGATTTGATTTTAAAACATTAGTTTTTAAAATACCTTTTCAAAATGAGCCACTGGACAAGCTAATTATCTGAACAGGTGAGATTTACAACTAGTTTAAATACCTTGTCCCTATACTAGATCTTCTATCTTGACTTGGAGTTTGATTCGGGTTGAGTTCTTGCACTTTGATTCTTGGCTAAATGCTTTTATCGCTTAATACACTTAGATAGCACTGTTAGTATAATAAGAGTTGTGTTTTGTCATCATTAAAATATAGGTGAGGGTCAATAATCTCCCTTTTTTGATGATGACAAAATTCATGAGAGAAAAATAGTTTTAAAAACTAAGTGTTGGAATTTTTAGAAAAAAATCGAGCAGTGTCTCCTCTGTTTTTTGAATAAAATCAACCTGTAAAAAGATTAAAAAAAATAGTTTATATATCACCCAACCAATCACCCCAACACATATAATCATATACCAAGATCTTTGGAGCAATGCTCCCCCTAAATCTATGCACTAGTTTGAGTTTACAGTTAGTTTTCACATTTTTCACATTTTCTCATTTTTCTCTCCTGTTTTGACAATTGCAGAAAAATGGGCATTAAACCAAAAAATAAGCCATATAGATACCATAGACATGAAAAGCATGCAAAAATAAACTTGTAAACAAAAATTTGGTATCATTTGGAGTTCGAAAGCCTTCCCGAGAAGAACCATAAGTTTCTGTATATGTAGAAGCAGTTTAAAGCATTTATCTGAATATAAAGAGTTATAAGGCATGTAAACATAGTACACAAATGTAAAACAAGTATATGAATCAAGTTGAAGCTGAAATCATAGTCATATATATCATCAATCTATACAGTAAAGGCTTCGTAGAGCCAAAACAGAAGTACAAAATACAGGAAAAAATGAAAATATGTCTGTGCTAAGTACAATGAAAATCTATATAAATAAATACAACGAAAGGAAGATCGAAAATGACTCAAGGATCGAGAGAGTCAGAGCTGTCCCGGATAAAATCCTGAAGCTCAGCCAGGGAGCCCTCGGTATGCTCACGGTGCAGCTCGAAGTCATCTCGAAGAAAGCGGAGGTCGTGATGCATGCCCTCGACTGTGGAGGTCAAACTCTGGAAACCGGACTGCATAGTCAGCTGAAGGCTTATGATAGCCTGAAAGAGATCACTATAACTAGCTTGATTAGCACTCGAGTCACCCATAGGAGGTGCTCGGTCATCCGTATCCATATCAGCAGCAGCAGTAGCATCTGGACCCTCGTCCTCATCATCACTGCTATCGTCCTCTCCAATCCAAATGTGCTTCCCGGCCTTGGAGCAGATGAAGCCGTCTAGGACTGTGCTTCCCATCTTCTTCAGCCAGGAGACATTGATAATGTCCTTGAGGTCGATATCTTGAGCCTATGAGGCGAGGAGAGGCACTCGGAAGTGCTGGAGGATGAGTGTGATGAGCATCCCGTAGGGAAGGCATCCGAAGTCGCTTGCTTCGCCATTAATCATGTTGGTGAGCAGCAGTGGGTAGATATTGAAGTGGTGCCCAGTTTTAAGGCACCAAATCAATACGATATCTATCTTAGATAGATACTCTCGACTCTTGAGTCTCGGGTGGATGGTCCAACTTACAATGAGGTTGAACAATTTCAAGTCAAGGGGCATGTCACTACATGTGTGAAATGTAGTGGGTCGAAACACATAGTTAGGGTTGTCCCTAACTATCTGGCATGCCTCCTCATACTCGAAATTGTCTGGCTATCCATCCAGACTCCATTAGATCCCTCCCACAGGGATCCTCAGGATACTCATCAAGAGTTTAGTAGTGACCTCAAACTCCACTCCCATAACACTGGTTCTGAACCTCAGAGCCAGTGGACTGGGTTTCACCTAGTTCGCATAAAACTGGAGAATGTCTCGGGTAAAAATTTTCATGTATCTTGACCAGTGGGGTCAAGTTTATTGCATTGAAGGCAGGTAAAATATCAAAATTACCATGATGAATAGAGTCAAAGTCAACAAATCTACCCGTCATGATTTTCTTATGCCTGTCCTTTGCCGCTAGGCTAGAGAACAGAGAGTTGTCGAGCTCTGTTCTGGGCTTTTTGCTGGATGAGCCCGCCATGCTCTTCCCCCATGAATCCGAAGCCATGGATTTGGTGGACTTTGGTCTAGTAGGCACATGTGGTCCCCCAACAGTGGTTTTTATATGGATTCTTTCGGACATTTCGGAAAAAAGGTGTTTTTGGTAAAAAAGAGTTTTGGGTGGAAATTGGAGATTTCAACCACAAAAAGTTGAAATGGATGTTGTGGATGAGTAGATCGACGTGTTTAGGAAGTGTTTTGAAGGTTTTTGGATCAAAATGATGAGATTTTGTAGAGAGAGAAAGCTTAGGGTTTCAAAAATGGCGTAAAAATCTGGAAAAAAAAAGAATATATATAGAATCGCGATACCAGTCGACTGAGGATAGGGTACCAGTCAACTAGGTCCTTTGCAGAAATGAAGGATTTTGTATACCAGTCGACTGGGTCAGGGTACCAGTCGACTGGGTGATTTGGCAGACAGATACCAGTCGACTGGGCAGTTCATACCAGTCGACTGGGATGTTAACTGAATTTCAAAAAATTGGCTCCAAACAAGGTCTTGATGTACTAGTCGACTGGTATAATGTTACCAGTCGATTGAAAGATTGGGCAGAGACTTACCAGTCGACTGGGATAGACTTACCAGTAGACTGGACCATTAAGAAAATTTTCAGTCTTGAGTCTTAGCATGAAATTTGTTTATCTATGCCATCTTGAGTGAGGGAGTAATTAAATAAGGTTTAATACTCTTTCACTAGATGTCAAATATGCAAAATGATGAATAATGAAACAATCAAACATACAGTTTATCATAATCTAACAATCCCATTGATAGTCTTATTTTGCAAAAACTTGCTTCACTTAGAGGTTTTGTAAGAATGTCAGCTATTTGATCTTCTGAAGATATGAATTTTAGTCTTATATCACCTTTTTTAGCATAGTCTCTTAAGATATGATGTCTAATTTCTATGTGTTTAGTTCTAGAGTGTTGAATAGGGTTCTTGGTTAGGTTGATGGCACTAGTATTATCACAATGTATTGGGATACTTTTAAAGTTCATGCTGATGAGTGCCAAATATTGCATGTTTTGGCCCCTTAATTTACATTTTTTAGCTTAGGAATTTGTTACTTTGAGTTGTTTTTCATTTTTTTACAGGTTTACAAGCTTGGAAAGGAGTTTCACTAAATTGCCAGAATTGCTCGTACAGATCAGCTATATTTTTGGATTAAACTGTATTGATTCAGGAAGAACCAAGAGATGAGCCATATATGCTTGGAAAGATCTAGATGTCTATTTACGGATCAATAAAATGATTTTTCTAGAGAAAGTTATGGTAGTTTTAGCAGACAAAGGTCAGGTTGTGCATGATTTCAGTGTGACAGATCAGTCATTTTTTAGGATTAAACTGTATTGATTCAGGAAGAACCAGAAGATGAGCCATATATACTTGGAAAGATTCGAATGTCTATTTTTTGGAGAATTTTACGGATCAATAAAATGATTTTTCTAGAGAAAGTTATGGCAGTTTTAGTAGACAAATTTCAAAGAGCAAAAGCTGGAATCTGCAGTATCCCACATCGGATTGGAAAACATTGCACTTGTGATGTTTCCCTATATAAGCCCCTCTTCACTTCATCTTTAGTAAGCAATCCAAGTGCCATTTTGGTGCAATTTGGAGGACTTCTACTAGCATTCTGGTGGATCTCCAAGGGCTTTGCTACAAAGGGGGAAAACGCTGCTCAACAACTACGAGTGGAATTTCTCTCAATGTATAGTCAGTTTTAATTTATTTCTTTTTGAGTTTTAATGCTTAGCACTTTAATTATGAAATTTAGTTTCATAATCATGAGTCACTAAAATCTTCAGCTAAGGTTGAAGATGAAGCCTTTCCGTTTTTAGCATTATATTTTCAGATATGTTTGTACAATTCTGATATTTTTAGTATTAAATGTTTTATTTCAATTGTTTGAGTAAATTCTTACGACTGATAGTTTTTAAATTGTTCAAGTTAGATATTCTATGTTTCATTTGATGAATACATCGAATCATTTTGATTAAATTGGATATCCTTTGTGATTTGTAAATTAAACTGTTGGTATTTGTCTAAGGTTTGCACAGGTCCAACCATAGTTCACAGATGGTTAAAGTCTAAACCAAAGTTGGAGGATTAAATTTCAGCAAGTTAAAAGACTGCACACGTGTGTGCATCAATTTGGAGCAAGGGAAGGCTATGCACACTGGTGTGCGCCCTTCAGCACATAATCAGGAAAGTGTGCGCACAGCTGCAGCATCAGTGTGCGCCTAGGCACCCCCCACCAGCGCCCTGGCAACCAGAATGATGTCTCCCTGGCCAGCACCATGGCGTCCAGAAGGTGTGCAAAGGTGCCTTGCTCAGTGTCATGGCGCCCCCTGTTAAGCGCCTAGGCGCTAGGTGAAGGGCTGCACACATGGACAGCCTGTTTTTAAGACCCTCTTAGGTGCATGGGTGCAATGTTAAAATGCACAGCACCACTTGGGAAGTGATGGAGGGCTATGATTAAGTGGAGATCATGATCAAAGGGTGGAGATTGATTAACAACAATGTCCAAGAAGTGGATGGCTATAAAAGGGGTTTCCTAGCCTCATTTTTTGCAAGAGAGAAAAATCATTGTTGTGACATTGTGCGAGATCAATTGTAATACAGGAGAGAAATGTGTGAGAGACATAAACACAAGAGGGACTCTTTGTAGTGAGGCTGGTTGTAAAGAAGAGAGAGTAGTATAGAGAGAGAGCATTGTAATCTTCTTGGTTTCTTCAGGAACTTGAGCTTCTTGAAGGGGATTGCTGTAACTTGTAAGAACCATTTGAGATAGTGCAGAGAGTTCAGAGGAACTCATGGGGACGTAGGAACATTGCCGAACCTCGATAACAAATTGCTTGTCTTCTTTCTTTCTTTGATTTTTTGTTCTTATGTTCGATTGCTGAAATATTTCTACAAGTCATTCTAGACTTGGGTGTTTGGAAGATCACCACCTGGGCATCTTGTCAAGATGATTTCCAACAGTGGTATCAGAGCTTTGGACAGTGGTATCAGAGCTTTGGACAGTGGTATTAAAGCATTGGACAGTGGTATCAGAGCTGCACAACTGGGTATCGAAGCAAGAACAAGAAGGTGACAGAGCCAAGACTCCAAGAATCAAAGATCAACTTCTTGGTTGATTCAAGAACGGTGTTAAGATCCATCTTCGATCTGTGTTCTTGAGATTGAAGAAAGCATTTATGGGTGGTGCATAAATCTAGGATCTTGTCCGCAAAAGATGGCTTCAAATTTCTGTGTTGAGAAGTTTGATGGAAAGGGAGACTTTTCCCTTTGGAAGTGGAAGATCAATGCGGTTCTAATACAACAGAAAGTGGACTTGGCTATTGGAGAAGATGATGCTTTTCCAGCAAGTGTCATAGAGGACCAGCGGACCGAGATGAAGAAGATAGCTTACAACACCATTTTCTTGCACATGTCGGATAGTGTCACAAGGGAGTGCGAAGACTTGGAGGATCCGGCTGTCATATGGAAGAAACTAGATGAGTTGTTTCTAAGCAAAACTCTTCCTAACAAGATTTATCTTCTTAAAATAATCTTTACTTTTAAAATAGATCCTAGTAAAGAGTTGCAAGATAATCTTGATGCCTTTAATAAGCTAGTTCAAGATTTGAATAGTTGTAGTATTATTTTTTCGGATGAACAGTTGGTTGTTATCTTGTTAAACTCTCTTCCTGATTGCTTTGATAATTTGATTAATGCTATTGAGTATGGAAGGGATACTTTAACAAAAGAGATTGTGATCAACGCCATAAGGGCACATGATTTCAAGGCCAAGATAAAGGAGACTTCAAGTGGAGATGGACTGTTTGTAAGAGGAAGGCCAGCAACTCGGAATGACAGCAACAATGGCTACTACCGGGACAAAGGTAGAGGAGAAAGCCATAGGAGAGCACACTCTAAACTAAGGGTTGGAGGAAGAAGATGCTTCTACTGCAACAAGGAGGGCCATTTCAAGAAAGATTGCAAGAAAAGGATGTGGGATGAGAGGAGAAGTCATACCAATAATGGAGAGGCTTCGGTTGCCATGGGAGAACAACAAGGTGATGATGTTCTTGTTGTGTGCTCGGGTGTGAGCAAGGGGCAAGAAGGCAACGGGAAATGGATTCTTGATTCCAGGTGCACTTATCACATGTGCCCTTACAAGGAATGGTTCAAGAATTTCAAGGAGATCAATGATAGAAGGGTCTTCTTGGGGAATGACAATTCTTGCTAAGTGAGAGGGATTTAAGACATTCAATTGAAGATGTTTGATGGAGTCACAAGGCTGCTGCGAAATGTAAGGTATCTTCCAGATTTGAAGAGAAATTTGATTTCATTGGGGCAGTTGGATTCCGGGTATAAATGCAAAGTAGAAGGAAGAAAGATCAAGGTGGCCAAGGGATCTTTGGTAGTGATCAAGGCAGCAAGAAACGATGGACTCTATGAGATGATCGGAGAGACAGAAATCAATGATCAAGCAGCAAGCTTGATGGCTAAGATGGATAGGGCAGCCCTTTGGCACACTCGCTTGGGACATATGAGCGAAGAGGGCCTGCAAGTTCTCAGCAAGGATGGCCTACTTGGTGGAGACAAAGCAGAGGAACTTGATTTCTGCGAGTGTTGTGTTCTTGAGAAGCAACACCGGGTCAGCTTCAACATCGGAGTGCACAAGTTTAAGGGCATTCTTGACTACATTCATGTGGACCTTTGGGGACCAACAAGGACACCAACACAGGGAGGTAACTTTTACTTTCTGTCTTTAATTAATGATTATTCAAAAAGAGTCTGGGTTTATTTGCTTAGAAATAAATCGGATGCCTTGAATAAATTTATAGTGTGGAAAGGGTTGGTTGAGACTCAAATGGGTAGAGTAGTTAAGGGGATAAGAATCGATAATGGATTAGAAATTTTTAACCAAGAACTTGATCAATTCTATAGGTTAAATGGCATTCTAAGACATAGGACAGTTATGGAAACCCCTCAGCAAAGTGGAGTTGCTGAAAGGATGAATGAGACCTTTATGGAAAAGGTTAGGTGCATGTTAAAAGTATCTGGTTTACCAAAATATTTTTGGGGAGAAGCTGTGGCTACAACTGCATACTTGATAAATAGATCACCCTCTAAAGCTTTAGAGCTCAAGACTCCCATGGAGAAGTGGAGTTGAAAACCCCTTGAATTAAACAACCTTAGGACTTTTGGGTGTGCTGTATATGCACATCAAAAGGAGGATAAACTTAGCCCAAGATCTAGAAAATGTGTATTTCTAGGATATGGTGATGGGGTTAAGGGATATAGGTTGTGGTCCTTAGAAAAGAAAGGCATGAAACTGATTATAAGTAAGGATGTTATTTTTAATGAATTGTTATTTCCCTACTTGGAGAAAACTAACCTTGCAGGGGCTAGTGAGCAAACCAGTCTGGAAGTTGTGGAGCATCGCATCAAGGAAAACTCGGTTCAGGTAGAGCAAAGGAGGCAAGAGGGTTCAGACCAGGTAGAGCTCTTGGATGAAGGCCAAGCTCAAGAAACTCAAGAAGAGGCTGAACAAGAAGAGGTTGATGCAGCAAGTCGGAATGACTGCCAGCTCACAAGAGACCGGGAAGGAAGGCTAGTCGGACCACCTTCAAGATATGGGTTTATAGATGCTGCGGATGCAGCAGCTCCTTGGATAGAAGGAGAGATGAGTGAACAAGAAACTTACACAGATGCTATGGAATGTAAGGATTCACCAAGATGGAAGCTAGCTATGGAGGAAGAAATGGATTCTTTGAGGAAGAACAACTTCTGGGAATTGGTGAAAATTCCAGGAAAGCAGAAAGTTGTGGAATGTAAGTGCATTTACAAGGTCAAAGAAGGGTACCCTCCAGGAGATGAAGTCTGGAACAAAGCTAGGATGGTGGCGAATGGCTTCACAAGAAGAGAAGACATAGGTTTCACAGAAACTTTCTCACCTGGACACAAGGTGGAGAAGATGGTAAGTATCCTCATCTATGTTGATGATGTGCTGTTGGTTCGGAACAGCAGGGAGAGGATGGAAAGGTTTACATCTCAACTCAGCGAGGAGTTCAAGAGGAAAGATCTCAGCCTTACACAAACTATCCTTGGGATGTGTAGAATCCAAGAAAATGAGAGAAATCAGTTGAGGGTTTCTTGGGCAATGGATGTTCTCAGCAAATTTGTGAGTAATCCCGGAAAGAAGCATTAGCTTGGGATGAAGTGGTTGCTGAGGTATTTGAAGGCTCAGTGGTAGCACTCATAACAACCAGGGCAGAATGCATAGCGGCTATGGAAGCCATAAAGGAGGCTATGGGGTACAAAGGGTTGTTGGACGAGTGGGAGGTCCTAAAAGAGCAGGTGGTGGTATCTTTGGATAGCCAAAGTGTGTGGCCCTTATGGAGGAATCCGGTGTTCCATGAGGAGATGAAGCATATGGATGTTCGGTATCTGATGCGATGAAATTGACACTAGCAAGTGCACTAATCGTTCAAGTAATAAAATGATGAGTAAATATCGTTCCCAATGAGGACTGAGCAAATACTACAGAAATTATGATTCGACTCTTACTGTTATTTGAGCAAACGAATAATTGTCGGAGAAAAAGTTACTAACAATTAACTAAAAGGGAAAAACAGAACGCAATAGTAAATAATAGAAAATTTGCAATCTTTGGAATGAAGACTCTTATGAACTAATGTGCTAAGGACTTGACTTCACCTAAACCATAATTGACAAGAGCTTCGAATGGACAAGTTTCGTTTAATACGTTTTTCAAGATGGTAGAATCCCCAATAAATTGGTTATCTATATTCCAGGTCTAACCACAATCTTAAGAATCATTAACTTCGAATATCCGTATTCCAGGTCTATTCTAGATTAATTCAAATTAAGAAGCATTAAGTGTTTTTGGATTCCTTTCAGTTAAATCTCCCTATTCAGTTACGATTTAAGCAGACCACATGAACTTCCTAGGATCCCTATTCGGTTACTCCTATTTCATTCATGGCATGTTTTACCCTGGCCTTTGCATAGATAATAATCTAATATCATATTTATTAGTTCAATCATTCATAAAAACATGGCTTCTCTATTCGACACATCACCATGCCCCAAGAAGGAATCAAAATAATAAAAAGCATTAAGAACAATAAAACACACTCTTTGAAAAACACATTAAATTCCACTTGTCCAAACAACAAATTCCACTTGTCCAAACAACAACTCAAGATAAAGGTTTAGGATCCATCTATCCTTAACACAAAAATATCTACTCCATAATCATGTTCAAACAACCCATGTTCATATAATAAAACATCAACATAGATAGAATAAAAGATTACAAAACCGGAGAAGAATGATTAAAAGCTTGATTCGTAGCCTCCCGGAGTGTCTCCAAGCCTCCTTTCGTGTCTCCTCTCCTCCAAATTCTGTTTTCTTTCTTCTCTTTTCCACCTCCCATTCTTGTTCAGCTGGGGTTTTAATTTATAAATTCAAAATTCGTGGGCTGGCGCTGCAGCGCCAACATCCCAGCGCTGCAGCGCCAAGACACACAAAAAACCCTAATTCTGGCGCTGCAGCGCCAACTTTCTGTCCAATTCCTTCTTTGTGTCAGCTACCAGCACTGCAGCGCCAACATCCTAGCACTGCAGCCTTGAGTTTCTATCCTCTCTGTGCATTTTGGTGTTGTGAGGTGCGGCGCGGGCTGATGCTGAACTAGGAGGTCTGACCTTTGTCCGCTAAAATCGCCATAACTTTCTCTAGAAAAATGATTTTAATGAACCATAAAATCCTCCAGAAAGTAGACTTCCAAATCTTTCTTAGCATATGTGGCACACTTCTTGGTTCTTCCTACATCAATACAGTTTAATTTGTAAAGATGATTGATTTGTATGGCAACTCCAGCAACTTAGTGGAAACTCATTTCTTAGTTTCTCTTCATCTTGGCTCTTCCACGACCATTCTTTTGCTTGAGTGTTCAATGGAGCTTTGTGTTTAAAATGATTATAGCTCTTCCATCTCTTTTAGACCAAGATACCCGAAAAATAGACCGAAATAAGTTAATGCTCCAAAAATATCACATTAGAGTTGTTAATGAATAAAAATGCAATTAAGACCTAAATCAACCCTAAAGTGCTAACAAATAAGTACAATTATAATGCATTTTATGGCTCTTATCAATATCATTACATTTCGAAAAATGGTACGAAATGATGCATTTATGTTGACAAGAAGACCACAGAGGAAAGTCCTACAGATTTATGCACCAAGGTTCTACTTCTAAGAAGATCCAATCATTGCCTTGGACTTCTTAGGATTGGATTTGGTTAATTGATGACTCAAGATGAGTTTAGATCCTGAAGCTTTCTGCACAATGGTTCAGGTTTAAACACTTAGACAAAGATAGAGATTGTTGGTATTTGTCTAAGGTTTGAATAAGTCCAACCATGGTTTAGAGATGGTTAAAGTCTAAACCAAAGTTTGAGGATTAAATTTCAGAAAGTTAAAAGACTGCACACATGTGTGTGCATCAATTTAGAGCAAGGGAAGGCCATGCACACTGGTGTGCGCACTTCAACACATAATCAGGAAACTGTGCGCACAGCTGCAGCATCAGTGTGCACCTAGGTGCCCTCTGCCAGCACCCTGGTGCCCATAATGATGTCTCCCTAACCAGCACCAGCACCTAGGCACTCCCCACCAGCACCATGGCATCTAGAAGGTGTGCAAAGGTGCCCTGCCCAATGCCATGACGCCCCCTGTTGAGTGCCTAGGTGCTAGGCAAAGGGCTGCACACATGGACAGCCTGTTTTAAGACCCTCTTAGGTGCATGGGTGCTATGTTAAAACGCACAGCACCACTTGGGAAGTGATGGAGGGCTATGATTAAGTGGAGATCATGATCAAGGGGTGGAGATTGATTCACAACAATGTCCAAGAAGTGGATGGTTATAAAAGGGGTTTCCCAACCTCATTTTTTGCAAGAGAGAAAAATCATTGTTGTGACATTATGTGAGATCAATTGTAATACAAGAGAGAATTATGTGAGAGACATAAACACAAGAGGGACTCTTTGTAGTGAGGCTAGTTGTAAAGAAGAGAGAGTGGTATAGAGAGAGAGCATTGTAATCTTCTTTCTTCTCTTCTTGGTTTCTTCAAGAACTTGAGCTTCTTGAAGGGGATTGTTGTAACTTGTAAGAACCATTTGAGATAGTGCAGAGAGTTCGGAGGAACTCACGGGGATGTAGGCGTATTGCCGAACCTCGATAACAAATTGTTTGCCTTATTTCTTTCTTTGATTTTCTGTTCTTGTGTTCGATTGTTGAAATTTTTCTACAAGTCATTCTAGACTTAGGTGTTTGGAAGATCACCACCTGGACATCTTGTCAATGTGATTTCCAACATATACGGATACATTGGATGGTTTTGGTTTAATTAGGATATTTGTTGTGATTTGTTTAAAGTTGGATTCATGGAATCATTTGATAAAACTCTTTTATATAGAACATGAAGATATATGCTTTACTTTGGTGGGTTGGATTATTTTTATCATTTGTTTTTAAATCAATTTAGCGTAGTTTATATTTGTTTTGCAAAATACAATTCAAAATTCGGAACTAGGTTAAGATAAGGTTAGTTTAGATAAAATTATATTTTCACAACGCAATTCCCTGTGGATTCGACCTCGCACTTGCACAACATTATATTGCAAACGACTCGTGCGCTTACAAGTAATTTAAAACTCACAATAAGTTTTTGGCGCCGTTGCAGGGGAGTTGTTTTGTTTGTGAAATTTTTGTCTGAATTGATTTTATTTTTCTACTAGTTTAGTTAGCATTTTTGTTTAATTTTAATTTTAATTTTTTAATTTTAATTTTAATTTTAGTTTATTTGTTTCTATTTGCAATTGCCCAAAAATAAAATAAAAATTAAAAAAATGTGGATGAATACAGCGCCGGTTTCACAGTCTTTAGAGGACACCCTCAAGGATTTCATGAAGATGACCGGCCAGTCCATTAGTGCAGCCAATACATTCAATGTTGATAATTGTTCCATCTGTGCTAGCCCTATGCATTTAGCACAGAATTGTCCAACTATGCCAGCATTTTCCGAATATCCCATAGAACAAATGAATGCTTTCAATGACTGTCGGTGGCAATCAAATGGATCTTACTCCGAGACGTACAATCTCGGGTGGCAGAACCACCCTAATTTTTCATGGAAGCAGAACCAACTGATGAATCAGGGAGGAGCCCCTCATCATGCTCACAATCAATACCCTCCCGGATTTCCTCCACCAGTTCCAAGTTATGGTCTCTCAGCCCCTCCAGCACCATCACCCACTTACCAAGCTCCCACTAAAGCGCCAGCATCGGCTTCACAGTCATTGGAGGACACCCTCAATGATTTCAGGAAGATGACCAGCCAATCCATAAGCGAAATGAGGAGTGCAACAATTGTAAACACCTAAGCGATTACCAAGCTAGAGAGTCAAATGAGTCAAATCGCAAGTCATTTGGGTGAAGGAGAGAAGGGAAAGTTCCCCAGTCAACCCGTGCCTAACCTGAAGGAACAGTTTGCGATTGGAAATTCATCAACTTCTATGCATGGGCAGGAACAAGTGCAATCGATTGTCACATTAAGGTATGGAAGACAATTGGACAATCAAGTGGAAGAGAACCCCGCTCTGCAGCAAGGGCAAGAAAGTGGCAACATGGAGAAGAGAGATGCTGAGCTATCTATAGCCACACCTATTATTAAGGATCTTCCTAGGTCGTTTGTACCTAAAGTGCTTTACCCTGAGAGATTACAAGCGCCCAAGAAAGAAGGGAAGTCTGAGGACATTTTGGAGGCATGCTTTGCTCAGTTTGGAGAGGATTTGGATTTGGATAAGTTACTTGAGCAAGCGAATGCCATTTTGGAGTCTGCTCCTCGGGAGAGCAGTGAGACTGAGGAGACCACAGCACCTGAACCCCCTAAGAAAGAACTTAAGCCTTTACCAGACAATCTTAAGTATAAGTTCCTAGGTCGAGCAGATTCTTTGCTTGTGATTATAGCTTCAGATTTGGTTGAAGCTCAAGAGGATAAATTATTGGACATTTTAAGAGAGCATAAGGAAGCTATCAGTTGGACTATTGAGGATATCAAGGGAATCAGCCCCTCGTTGGTGATGCACAAGATACATTTGGAAGAGAATGCCAAGCCATCGAGGGAGCCACAAAGAAGGCTCAACCCAGCTTTGCAAGAGGTTGTGAGGACTGAAGTGATTAAGCTGTTGGATGTAGGGATCATTTATCCAATCTTTGATAGTGAGTGGGTGAGCCCGATTCATGTCGTGCCAAAGCATGCTGGATTGACGGTAGTGATGAATAAAGACGACGAGTTGGTTCCAACTCGTGTGCAGTCAGGATGGAGAGTGAGTATAGACTACCGTAAGTTGAATTCTGCCTGATCAGATGATGGAGCGCTTAGCTGGGCACGATTTATAATGTTGGGTCTAGCTAAAAACCTTAAACTTAGCGCTCATGGGAGGCACCCCACAGCATTTCCTTTCTGTTTGTTTATTATTTTACGTATTTCTTGTTATTGTTTATTTCTAGTGTTTCTTTTGTTTTCTAGTCTTTATTTTCTTAGGGACAAAACATACTTCAGGTCAAGTTTGGGGGTATGCTATGAGCCATACCAGTCCAGATAGTTTTCCATATCCCAGGTCAGCTCTTTCCATATTATTTACACATTGGGGTCAATGTCTAATTTAAGTTTGGGGGTATGGGAGACACATTACACACATTTTGTCCTAATTTGTCTTTGTTTTTCTTCATTTAAAAAAAAAGGTAAATGCATGCTCATGTTATTTTGAAATTTTTGTTGATCTAAACAATTTCTGTGACGTGATGTCATTGGTGAGCTTAAAATTTTGAACACACGATCTGGTGATAAAGTTTTAAAATTTAGTTACTTACTTTAGGCATTTGATAATTCACATGTTTGATCTAATCTAACACGAGTACATTAGCACAAACTGTGTGAGGTATGACATGTGATTTTAATGTGTATGTTTCCTTGCCTTAACTGAAACTGGATGACTTGTTGGATAAACACTTTGGCATAAAAAATACGAAAAAAAAAATTTTGATGATCATAAATAAACTTTCTACTGAGTAACTGGACCTCTTGCCTCAGTAAGCAGTGAGTGTTCACGTCAAAAGCTGAGAATTTTTCTTGGTAGTATTAAGGCCAGTTTAATTTCGTAGCCTTTTTTACTCGAGTTAGTAAGTCCTTAGGGGTGTCTTTACACCTAATTCCCTAAAACCATCTGGTTTTGGAGTCATTGACTCAACACTCACTACATGGGTCAATTAGAAAGCTTAAGGGAACTAAACATAGCAGAGCCTTATAATAAAAAAAAAAAGGAGAAGAAAATAAAAACTATGCCATTTTCGTTCATTCTGATGGGAAATTCGGTGAATCTTGAGACATAGAGACCTTACACATTGGAGTTATTTGGAAGCTTCATTTTTATATGCTAATTCACTTTACACAGTGTCATACTTGTGATGCCTTAACCTACCTTTTATAATAATTAGATTTAACATTTCTATTCATTGCAAAGATGGGTTTATCTTTCTAAGCTTGCTCATGAATGAATATCATGGTGATGTGTGCTCCTTAAATTTTTGGATACCATGAGTGATGAACTTATCTTTATGTTCTTTGTTTTTCATTTAGTCTTTTATTTTGTTTTGCTAAGGGACTACCAAAATTTAAGTTTGAGGATATTTGATGAGTGCCAAATATTGCATGTTTTGGCCCCTTAATTTACATTTGTTAGCTTAGGAATTTGTTACTTTGAGTTGTTTTTCGTTGTTTTACAGGTTTACAAGCTTGGAAAGGAGTTTCACTAAATTGTCAGAATTGCTCGTCCAGATCAGCCATTTTTGAGAATTAAACTGTATTGATTTAGGAAGAACTAGGAGATGAGCCATATATGCTTGGAAAGATCCGGATGTCTATTTTTGGAGAATTTTACGGATCAATAAAATGATTTTTCTAGAGAAAGTTTTGGCAGTTTGTGCATGATTTCAATGTGACAGATCAATCATTTTTTAGGATTAAACTGTATTGATTCAGGAAGAACCAAGAGATGAGCCATATATGCTTGGAAAGATCTGGATGTCTATTTTCTGGAGAATTTTACGGATCAATAAAATGATTTTTCTAGAGAAAGTTATGGCAGTTTTAGTAGCCAAATGTCAAAGAGCAAAAGCTGGAATTTGCAGCATCCCACATCGGATTGGAAACATATTACACTTGTGATGTTTCCCTATATAAGCCCCTGTTCACTTCATCTTTAGTAAGCAATCCAAGTGCCATTTTGGTGCAATTTGGAGGACTTCTACCAGTATTCTGGTGGATCTCCAAGGGCTTTGCTACAAAGGGGGGAAGCGCTGCTCAACAACTGCGAGTGGAATTTCTCTCAATGTATAGTCAGTTTTAATTTATTTCTTTCTGAGTTTTAATGCTTAGTACTTTAATTGTGAAATTTAGTTTCATAATCATGAGTGGCTAAAATCTTCAGCTAAGGTTGAAGATGAAGCCTTTCCATTGTTTAGCATTATATTTTCAGATATGTTCGTACAATTATGATATTTTCAGTATTAAATGTTCTATTTCAGTTGTTTGAGTAAATTCTTATGATTGATAGTTTTTAAATTGTTCAAGTTGGATATTCTGTGTGTTTCATCTGATGGATACATCGAATCATTTATATTAAATTGGATATCCTTTGTGATTTGTAAATCAAACGGATACATTAGATGGCTTTGGTTTAATTAGGATATTTGTTGTGATTTGTTTAAAGTTGGATTCATTTGATAAATCTCTTTTATATAGAATATGAAGATATATGCTTTACTTTGGTGGGGTGGATTCAGAAACCTTAGTGTTTTTATCATTTGTTTTTAAATCAATTTAGCTTAGTTTATATTTGTTTTGCAAAATACAATTCAAAATTCGGAACTAGGTTAAGATAAGGTTATTTTAGATGAAATTATATTTTCACAACGCAATTCCCTGTGGATTCGACCTCGCACTTGCACAACACTAAATCGTAAACGACTCGTGCGCTTGCGAGTAATTTAAAACTCACAACACATGCCATAGTCTTCTAGTTGTTATTTCATCCATAACACTTGGGCACAACAACTTCCAGCTGCTATATATTCTGCCTCGGCAGTTGATAGTGCAACGGAGTTTTGTTTCTTGGAAAACCAAGAGGTTAACATTGCACCTAAGAATTTGCATGTTCCACTTATGCTTTTTCTATCTAACCTACATCCGGCAAAATCAGCATCTGAATATCCTACAAGCTCAAAAGATGAATCTCTAAAGTACTATAATCCTAGAGTTTGAGTTCTTTGTAGATATCTAAGGATCCTTTTTACTGCAACTACATGTGATTCCTTAGGATTAGCCAGAAATCTAGCACACATACATATACTGAACATAATATCAGGTCTACTTGCAGTCAAATGGAGTAAAGCTCCTATCATGCTTCTATAGTATTTAGTATCTACACACTTACCTCATTCATCAAGGTTAAGTTTAGTAGATGTGCTAATAGGTGTACCAAGTGGCTTTGAGTTTCCATCCCGAGCCTATTTAGTAGGTCTTTAGTGTATTTTGATTGATTGATGAAGAGGGGGGTGAATTGTGTTTTTAAAAACTTTTGCTAATTAAACACAAGTTTATAAAAACAGATAAATCCACAAGCATGTAAACAAATAATGTGCTGTAAATAAAAGGGTTTAAGGAATAGAGGATGCAAACTCAGTTTATAGTGGTTCAAAAATATTGGATTCGTTCCGACCCTACGTCCACTCTCTTCAAGGAAGCTTCTTGAAGTAATCTACTAAGAAACTTAGTCGTGCAACTTCACGGGTGTTGCACAAACCTTACAATCAATCCTTTCCTCTTGGAAGCAAAATCCCTTCCTCTCGAAAGCTAATCTCTTCCATTCGAAAGCTAATCCCTTTACAATAAATGCTGTAAAGTAAATGGTAGAGAGACAATAATGAAGGCTTATACAACTGAATGATATCTCTCTTTCAAGGTAAAGCTTGAAGAATGGCTCAACAATAAATATTTCAAAGCTTTTGTGTATCAATGAGTAAAAACTTGATTGAATGTATATTTTTCTATTTTAAAATGCTCAATAGAGTGGGTTTATATAGCCTTGATGTAATATGGTTGCTTTGTACTATTCCTATACGATTTGTTGCAATTTGTGCTGAAATCTTGCAACTCAACGGTCATATTTTTTGAACTACCAATAGACTGGGTCAAGTAAAAAATCACATTTTTAAGGGCTATGATTGGTACCAGTCAACTAGGTAAGACTTACCACTCGACTGGGGACTTTCTGTCCAAAGTACCAGTCGACTGGGTTGATCTTACTAGTCGACTGGGGACTGTCTATCCAAAACACTAGTCGATTGGTATGAAACACCCAGTCGACTGTGGACACATTGTCTAAAACTCCAGTCTTCTGGTGTAAGCACCCAGTCGACTGGGTTTCATTCTTTTAAAAGGATTTGATTTTAAAACATTAGTTTTTAATGAGCCATTGGACAAGCTAATTACCTGAACATGTGAGATTTACAATTAGTTTAAATACCTTGTTATACTAGATCTTCAATCTTGACTTGGAGTTTGATTTGGGTTGAGTTCTTGCACCTTGATCCTTGGCTGAATGCTTTTATCGCTTAATACACTTAGATAGCACTGTTAGTATAATAAGAGTTGTGTTTTGTCATCATTAAAACATAGGTGAGGGTCAACACGGAGCATATAAGATGTTTGTCATATGCTCGACCTAATGCCTCCAAGACCGAACATATGAGTTGCTTTTTATATGGTCGGCCTAATACCTCCAACATCGAGCATATGAGCTGCTTGTCATATGCTCGGCCTAATGCCTCCAAGACGGAGCATAAGAGCTACTTGTCATATGATCGACCTAATGCCTCCAATACCAAGCATACGAGCTACTTGTCATATGCTCGGCCTAATGCCTCCAAAACCGAGCATACGAGCTACTTGTCATATGTCTAGCCCAAAGTCTCTAAGACCAAGTATATGAGCTGCTTGTCATATGCTTGGCCTAAAATCTCCAAAATCGAACATATGAGCTGCTTGTCATATGCTCGGCCCAAAGCCTACCAAGCCGAGTATATTAAATGTTGTTCAGCCTGAGATTCCTAAGGACAGGCACTAATTGTTCTTCGTACAAATGCACGGCCATGGGGCGAAGCCATATAATCTTCCTCGAAGCACACAAGTATGCTTGAGGAAGTGGGGGGCCTGTGATACGGCCTATAAAAGCCCCCACCAATAAGTAAATGTAATTCATACTTAAATAATTTCATTTAGTTTCCTTCAAATCACTTGTTTTCTTTAAATACTTGGGAACCTAAAGAAAGGTTAAAAGAGAAAAATTTTGAAGGGGTTTATGGGGGAATTTTATAGAGAATCACGAAAGCTATCAGAAAAACAGAAAGTAATAATATAATGTTTATTTTTGAATTTTTAGCATTCATGAAATTTTTCGGAATTCAAAGTGGGAATTTTCAAAGGGTGTGGTTTATGAAGAATTGAAGAAATAATTAGAAATTTAATACAAATATTATATCAGGTGTTGATAATCAGCAACCAGGGGAAATTTCTAAGAGGAACGGAAAAGGCAAGGAGGTGATCCACGGGTAGCTTTAAGTGCTACGTAGCGAGTTAGATTTACTTTAAGTAATCTAAATAAAAATGAAATATCTAGTGATAATATTAAAATAAATTATTAACTTGTGTTTTGGAGGTAGATAAAATTTAATTGATAGGTATGATATAAATATTGGACATATGGAAAATTATCATGTGAAAAGAAATATTATTAGAATAATGAGTTGATTTAATAATGATGGTGATAAATAAATTCTTGACGAACTGTGCTAAATAAATTGATGTGATATATGAGGAGAAGAAATTATTGAAATTTATCAAGTAGAAATTTGATGAGAGATAGGATAACTAAATTTAAATATTTTGAATTCATGTGGTTTTTATATTACTGTTCATATGCATATTTCATATCATTGATCATATGCATATGAATTAAATAAAAGAACCAAAAGAACCAGAAGGGGGCCAGTCTAATTGAAAAACCGTGACAGCTAGAATATTCTGAAAATAAATACCGTGACAGCTGGTATATGCTGGAAATAAAAGAACCAAGAGGGGGCCGGTCTAAGATAATAAAAACATGTTGACATGTGAGAAGACGTTCCCATAATAATAATTCATGCATTGCATCTGTTTTACATGTTGATATTTTTACTGAATATTGGTGATGTTATGCATTTATTTGTAGATAAATGAGTCTCACAAAGAGATAATTATAGTGAGAAAAAGACTTAGAAATATGATATGATAGGAATTATTTAAATGTTATACATTATGCTATTACCCAGTTATATGAGAGATAAATTATTAAATATTAAAGGGCTATTTATGCAATCTGAATACTTTTAATAAATTTAATTCACTGAGCTTGTCAAGCTCATCCCTCATAGTACAATGATTTCAGGTAGCAGATAGGTCAAGTAGTCTGGTGGGTTGAGAGTCAGAAGAAATCATTTTCTATAAGCCACGTATGTGTCAAAATCCTCAGATAAATGAGAAAATTTTATTTGTAAATATTCATGCATTTTGCGTTGTATATTATGTTTAAGTTAATATCAAATTTATGTACCTCTCCTGTTGAGAGTTGAGGGATAAAATAAAAATTTATGTTAGTATTATTTTTTGCATATATGTGTCGTGCTAGGATTCTTAAAATGTGATGACACCGTTTCGGGGGTGGCCAACTCGAGATGGGCTGTTACACCAGCTCAACAAATTATTTCGGGCATCAACAACCACTATCCCTACTTGATAGGAACACTTTGTGTGATGTTTTTAATGCGTTTCCTACCCTATTTGGCTTTATAATTCTCTTACTTTGTTATTTTGAGCGTAGTTTCTATTCTTAGTGTTTATAGAGCTTGTGAACGTGGGAATGGTAAAAGAAAGTGCAAAAATGAGTTTTCCTAGTTACTTTAGGAAATCTAAGTGGATCAAGAAAATAGTCTTATCATTCTAAGAAACTTTCTTAATTTAGAAACTTGCCTTTTTAATATCTTTCCTTTTCTAATTACGAAAACTTTCCTTACTTATTATTTTCTGATTTCTTTGTAGGGAATTTCCACCTTGGAATTATTTGGATGATATGTCAAAACACGAGAGAATATTGGAGTCCACTAGGGATCCTATGCAGGCCATTTGTGTAGAAGAACCCTAATGCATGCATTTGTACATGATTGCATGTATCTGGACATGTTTAGAAGCTTGAGGAGTTTTTGGTTCAGCTTGGGAAGGGATCTTTGCGCATAAGGAGAAGAAAATCAAGCCAAGTAATTCGGCCACCTCAATTGTGCTTGAAATTCAAATTTTGAAGGAGCAAAGTGTGGATCGCAACAACCATAACCAAGCTAGCTATTAATTATGATTGATTATTTTAAGCATGATAATAGGATCCTATTTTAGGGGGAATATGGAGTGATTTTAAAATTTAAAATTTGAAAACCCAAGTTTTCTTTCTACATATAGCACAGCCTAGACTCATTTTGGGGCATCCTTTTCTTGGAGAAAAATCTATTAAAAAAAACACGAACCTGCTACTAAGTTCTCTACTCCAAATTCAAGAAGCAAGAGGCTAAAACACTCCACCATTCCATCTCGAATCATGAGCACATAAGGACTTCTCCAAATTGTGTTTTTCTTCATCCATCATCATAGCCATGAGGATCATCACCATCAACATCTCAAGCTTCCTTGATTGTGTTAAAGAAGTGTAACTCTTATGACTATTCTTTTTAATTGTTTTAAACCTAGTTGTTATTGGATTAAAGAATACTGTGTTGGATTCTTATGTTGGAGATTATTGTTAATTCAATGAGTTGGTTAATTTTCAAATTTATTCTTTGATGTTTTCAAATTGTTCAAGATATGTAAACATATGAATTCGTGATCTTTATTACATATGTTGAATCTTCGGTTCTGTTATATTGAAAACTTTGATATTGCAAATCATTGAAGCCATAATCGCACTTTCATTCACCTAGTTGATCTGGAGTACGATTTAAAGTGGTAAAAGCTATGAACAATAGCCAATGTTCTGGAAATTACATGTTCTTTATCCATGGTTTTTTTTTCATAGGAATAAGAAACAAGTTATTGAATCGTAATTCCTTTAGATCTTAATGATTTGTTTAAGTAATTGTAAGGATGTGCTGAGTATTAACTTGATTGCTTAAACAAAATAACTAGCTGATGGACTTTTCCTAAACTTAGGGATTATCTAAGAATGAATTTATAAAATGCATGATCTCTTTAGGCTTGCACTTTGATTCAATTCTGATATGTGATTGAGGTATGAATTCATTGTCTACATTGAAACAATTTGATTAGTCATTTAATAAATTTGATTTTCTGAATTGTGAGAGAAAATGATCAATTGTAAATAATTGTTCTTTAATTTCCTTAGTAAAATTCGTAAAAAAAAAATCATGAAAACCCCCTAATTTATGTTAATAGATGTAGATTTATATTTGTTTATAAACTGCTAATTAAACCAACCAAAATTTTTTTTATGACTCTTTAGTGTAGGAGTACCCGTAATCCCCGGCCAATAACGATACCCTACAAATCACTTTACTACAATCTTCTGTAGGGTTTATTGATGACTAAATTAATGGATTATCAAATGGCACCGTTGCGAGGGATTGCAAAATCCCTATATTTTAATGTCATTTAACTTGTTAATATTCTGCTTACTTGTAAAATTTGCACGTAATATACCTTGTGTTTTACTTGATTGCAATTTTAGCATGCGACTTCCTTAAAACCATTTGTAACATTTGTATGAAGGGAAACTCATTAGTATTTGTATTTCAAACTTTAACTTATATATTGATGTCTTTGCTTTTATTGTTTAGGTCCATGAATGCCAGCGGTCAATAGAAAGACTTAAGAACTTCCAAAACGCTTGGCTTTACTAAAAGAAGTTACACTTTCTACAAATCAACCCCCACTTCACCAAGTAGGGAGCGTAGAGTTGGAGGAGTCAGATAACTCTTCGCATCACTTGTCAGACGAGGAAGAAGACATACCTGACTTAGAAGACGCAAGTGAGGAAGACGAATTACCAATGGCTAAAACTATTAGGCAAATGTCCTCTTCAACTAATGGAGGAGCTGCACCAACTTGTATTACTT
This sequence comes from Bretschneidera sinensis, assembly GCA_023935145.1. Lineage (NCBI taxonomy): Eukaryota > Viridiplantae > Streptophyta > Magnoliopsida > Brassicales > Akaniaceae > Bretschneidera > Bretschneidera sinensis. The sequence goes on from CM043699.1 coordinate 89,750,346, forward strand.
ATCTAGAACTAGCAGTTAGCAAGGTAGCTGAGTTCGAGCTGAAAAGTGGGTTCTTGCACCATTTGCCCAAATTCCATAAGCTCACTAACGAAGATGCTCACAAATATCTCAAGGAGTTTCAGTTTATGTGCTCAAGTACGTGCCCACAGAATGCGGATCTCAACATTCTGAAGCTGAAGTCCTTCCCTTTTTCACTTGAAGATGGGGCAAAGACTTGGTTGTTTGATCTACCCTCAGGTTATATTAACACATGGGAGAAGCTGATGACTGAGTTTCTGACTAAGTACTTCCCTACCTTAAGGATTACTGTCTTGAGGAAGCAGATAACTGGAATTTAGCAAAGGAAGGATAAGGCGTTCTGTGCCTACTATGAGAGATTCAAGGGCTTAGTTGCATCATGTCCTTCACATGGGATGAAGGAAATGAATCTCCTCACTTACTTTGTTGAGGGACTTCTCCCTCTTGAACATCAATTGTTAGATGCTACTGCTGGAGGTTCTTTTGTGAATAAGACACCTGAAGTTGCTAAAGAGTTGCTCGCCCAACATGCTCTTAATTATCAACAATACGAGGGAGTGTTAAACTCCACTCGTGGGGTGAATGAGGAATCTTCTAACTCTACTCTTGAGGAAAAAGTTAATAAAATGTCTACTCTTCTGTCTCAAGTACTGAAAGTGAATGGAGCACAAGTACAACAAGTTGCTCAAGTCTGTGGTGTGTGTTGTACTCAAGGGCATCCATCTGACTAATGTCCCTAACTGATCAACAATGGAGGATGGGAGTCTATTAACGCTGTTGGGTTTTAAGGTAATCAACGTGGATAAAGGTACAACCCTTTCTCTAACACATATAACCCTAGGCTTAGAGATCACCCCAATTTTTGTTGGGCCAACAATGATAATGTTTAGAACCCTCAACGTCAAGGGCAAGTGTTTCCACGCCTTCCAAGTTTGTTTATGAGGCCTCAGGGACCTCAAAACTTTGTCCCTAATCCTCTGGTGCCTACAAATTCTGATGCTTCTAATTATGATGAAATTTTAAAGTCCCTTGCTCAAGGGTAACACAATTTAAGTACTGCTACTCAAGCTCTTGCTACAGGTCAACAGGCTCACACTAAGGATATTGCAGAGCTGAAGAAGAAATTGGGACAAGTGGTGGATTTCATGGGGAAGATAACTGAGAGTGGAAAATTGCCTAGCAACACTGTTCCCAACCCAAATATCGAGCAAGCTAAAGCTGTTACCACAAGGAGTGGTATGACCCTTGTGGATGTTCCTAAAACTCAAAAGAAAGCCTAAGTGACCCATGATGAGGAAGAGGACGTTGGGAGCACCAAGAAGGAAATAAAGAAAGATCCCGCCACCTCAATGGCGGAAGTGATTAGTCCTTGATCATCTGAGAATGCTTTGAAACCTTGAGGTAACAAACAAAACCCTAGACACTCTTTTGATTCTAATCCTTTCCTTGTGTACCTTTTCCTAGTAGGTTTGCCAAAACCAACAAGGATGAATCTGATCAGGCCATCTTGGAGATTTTTAAGAAGGTACAAGTCAACATGCCTTTGATTGAGTGCTTGAAGCAAGTGCCAAGATATGCCAAGTTTCTGAAGGAGCTTTGCACTACAAGGAGGTAGACTCGTGAGAAGGAGGTGGTGAAGATGAATGAGATAGTCTCTACTGTCATCCAAAGGAAATTGCCACCAAAGCTTAAGGATCTAAGGAGTTTTTCTGTTTCTTGTGTGATTGGTACCAACAAATTTGATAATGTCATGCTAGACTTAGGAGCTTCAATTAATGTGATGCCTTATAGTCTTTATGATTCTTTAGAGCTAGGTGTACTTAAAAGTGATAATGTTGTTATCTAATTGGCTGATCTATCTAATAAGTATCCTAAAGGATACGTTGAGGATGTTCTTGTGCATGTGAATTAACTCATTTTCCTACTGACTTCTATGTCCTTAATATAGAAGATTTGCCCCTAAATTCCACTCCATTGCTTTTAGGGCGCCCATTAATGAGGACTGTAAGAACAAAGATCAATGTTTATGAGGGAACACTGACCATGAAATTTGATAATGAAGTTATACGCTTCAACATCTTCGAAGCCATGAGGTATCCATTGACTGACATTAAACTCTGTTTTTCTATTGATGTTATTGATTCACTTGCGCAGAGGTTTATGGAAGCAATGGAAGAGAATGAGTTGAAAGTAACGCTCTCTCAAGGAGTTGGTTATACTGAGAATGGAGAATCCATTTCTAGGGCTGAGTTGGAGAAGGCTGAAGAGCCCATTGTGATCAAAATCGTAGCCTCCCTTGAGGCCCAACCTATATTACCAAGGTCTATTCCTCCTTTATCCCTTCCTATTTCTACTAGCAAAATATTACCTTCAGTGATACAGGCCCCTACACTTGAGCTTAAGGTTTTGCCAGATCACTTGAAGTATGTCTTTTTGGGGGACAAGGAGACACTGCCTGTTATTATATCCTCAAAGTTGGAGGAGGACCAAGAGAAGAAGCTTGTGGACGTTCTGAAGAAGTATAAGACCGCCATTGGTTGGACTTTGGCAGATATCAAGAGAATTAGCCTAACCATGTGCATCTATAGGATCCTGTTAGAAGATGGTGCCAAACCCACCAAAGAGGCCCAAAGACGCCTACATCCACCTATGATGAAGGTAGTGCAAGATAAGGTAATTAAATTACTTGATTGTGGCATTATTTACCCTATTTCAGATAGCAAGTGGGTGTCTCATGTTCAAGTTGTGCCAAAGAAGTCAGGAGTTACTGTGGTAAAGAATGAGGAAAATGAGCTTGTACCTCAAAGAATGGTGACTGGTTATCGAGTTTGCATAGACTATAAGAAGCTCAACGCTTCAACAAGGAATGACCATTTTCCTCTGCCCTTCATCGATCAGATGCTTGAGAGGTTAGCTGGTTATCCTTTTTATTGTTTTTTGGATGGATATAGTGGGTACAACCAGATCTGTATAGCTCAAGAGGACTAAGAGAAGACCACCTTCACTTGTGCTTTTGGCACTTATGCCTACAGACGTATGCCATTCGGATTGTGCAATGCACCAGGTACGTTTCAACGTTGTATGCTTTCCATTTCCTCTTAATACATTGAGAATATCATTGAGGTCTTTATGAATGATTTTAGTGTCTTTGGTGGAGATTTCGATGCATGCTTAGAAAATTTGGAACTTATTCTGAAACGTTGTGTTGAAACTAACTTGGTTCTAAATTGGGAAAAGTGTCACTTCATGGTGACTCAAGGGATTGTTTTAGGACATATCATATCTGCTAGGGGGATTGAAGTTGATAAATCTAAGGTAGATCTTGTGTGCTACTTACCCTCTCCCACTTGTGTGAGAGAGGCTCACTCATTTCTTGGCCATGCAGGATTTTACAGGCGGTTTATCAAGGATTTTTCCAAGGTATCAAGGCCCTTGTGCCGTTTGCTCCAGAAAGACACTCCCTTTGAGTTTGATAAGGAGTGCAAGAAAGCTTTTGATAAGCTAAAGGAGTTATTGACTACTGTTCCCATCATATCTCCACCTAATTGGTCCTTACCTTTTGAATTGATGTGTGACGCCTCAGATTACGCTGTTGGGGCTGTTTTGGGATAAAGAATGGACAAGAAGCCCTACGCCATCTACTATGCCTTTAGGACGCTTAATAATGCTCAACTGAACTATTCCACAACTGAAAAAGAGCTCATTGCTGTCATTTTTGCCTTAGATAAATTTCTCTCTTATTTACTTCAAACTAAGGTTGTTGTTTATACTGATCATGCAGCTGTGAAATATCTTATGACAAAGAAGGAGGCCAAACCGAGGCTGATTAGATGGGTGCTTTTGCTTCAAGAATTTGATTTGGAGATCAAGGAAAAGAAGGGGAGTGAAAACTTGGTAGCTAACCATTTGAGCAAACTTGTTCATGAGGAGGACGTCCTACCCCTACAAGAATCATTCCCAGATGAGCAGCTCTATGGGATTGAGGTAAGTGAGCCTTGGTATGCTGATATTATGAATTATTTAGTTATTAGGAAATTTCCTTACACTTTACCTCATTTTAATAAAGAAAAGCTTAAGAAAATGGCTAGGCATTACATATGGGATGAACCTTATTTGTGGAAGCATTTTAGTGATCAAATCATTAGGAGGTATGTCCCTGAATCCGAGCATAAATTAATACTTGCCTTTTGTCATTCTGAGTCTTATGGTGGACATTTTGGTGCATGTAGGACAGCCCGTAAGGTATTAGATTGTGGTTTATTCTAGCCTTCTATTTTTAAGAATGCATACTTGTATTTCATGACTTGTGACAGATGTTAGAGAACAAGTAACTTAGGCTCTAAGGATCAGATGCCCATGGCCCATATTAGAACTGTTGAGATTTTTGATGTTTGGAGCATTGATTTAATGGGGTTGTTTCCTTCATCTAACGGTTTTCTTTACATTCTTGTGGCTGTTGATTATGTGTCCAAGTGGGTAGAGGCTAAGGCCACCAGAACTAATGATTCTAAAGTTGTTGCAGATTTCTTGAGAGCTAACATATTTGCTAGGTTTGGAATGCCTTGTGTGATTATTAGTGATGGTGGATTACACTTCTGCAACCGTACGATTGAGGCCCTGCTCAAGAAGTACAAGGTGATTCATAAGGTGGCAACACCTTATCATCCTCAGACGAGTGGACAAGCAGAGGTATCAAATCATGAGATTAAGGGGCTTGACATTCTCTTCCAAACGTAACTTGGGCATCACCATCAAGGGGTTAATTCCCTTGACATCCTCAATAGTCCAGCCGATAGCTTCCTTATGCTCTCTTAAAACGTCCAATAATTTCTCCTCTGGAGTATCAACCAAATCTGAAGCTATAATCATAGGCAAAGAATCTGCTGGACCTAGGAACTTATACTTAAGATTGTCCGGTAAAGGCTTAAGTTCCTTCTTGGGGGGTTCAGGTGTTGTGGTCTCCTCCATCTCACTGCTCTTCTGAGGAGCAGACTCCAAAGTAGCATTTGCTTGCTCAAGTAACTTATCCAAATCCAAATCTTCTCCAAACTGAGCAAAGCATGCCTCTAGGGGGTCCTCAATGTTTGATTCACCCACAGTCTCCTCTGTCTTACTGCTCCCTCGAGGAGCAGACTCTAAGATAACAGTTACTTGCTCAAGTAGCTTATCTAAATCAAAATCCTCAATAGTCCAACCGATAGCTTTATTGTGCTCTCTTAAAACGTCCAATAATTTATCCACTTGAGTATCAACCAAATCTAAAGCTATAGTCAGAGGTAAAGAATCTGCTGGACCTAGGAACTTATACTTAAGATTGTCCGATAAAGGCTTAAATTCCTTCTTGAGGGGTTCAGGTGCTGTGGTCTCCTCCGTCTCACTGCTCTTTTGAGGAGTAGACTCCAAAGTAGCATTTGCTTGCTCAAACAACTTATCAAATCCAAATCTTCTTCAAACTGAGCAAAGCATGCCTCCAGAATGTCCTCAGACTCCCCTCCTTTCTCGGGCGCTTGTAATCTCTCAGAGTAAGGCGCTTTAGGTACAAACGACTTAGGGAGATCCTTAATAATAGGTGTGGCTGTAGATGGCTCAGCATCTCTCTTTTCCTTGTTGCCACTTTCTTGCCCTTGTTACATAGCTGGGTTCTCTTCCATTTGATTGTCCACTTTTCTCCCAGACCTCAATGGGACAATCAATTGCACTTGTTCCTGCCCGTGCATAGGAGTTAATGAATTTTTCGCCGCAAACTGTTGCTTCGGGTTAGGCTCAGGTTGACTTGGGAACCTTCCCTTCTCTCCTTCACCCAAGTGACTTGCGATTTGACCCATTTGACTCTCTAGCTTGGCAATCGCTTGGGTGTTTACTATTGTTGCACTCCTCACTTCGCTTATGGATTGGCCAGTCATCTTCCTGAAATCATTGAAGGCATCCTCCAATGACTGTAAAACTGACACTGGCGCTTGAATAGGAGCTTGGTAAGCGAGTGATGGTGCTGGATAGGCTGAGTGACCATAACTTGGAACTGGTGGAGGAAATTCGGGAGAGTATTGATTGTGAGCATGATAAGGGGCTCCTCCCTGATTCATCAGTTGGTTCTGCGTCCATGAAAAATCAGGGTGGTTTCGCCACCCTGGATTGTATGTCTCGGAGTAAGATCCATTTGATTACCACCAATAGTCATTGAAAGCGTTCATTTGTTCCATGGGACACTCGATAAAAGCCGGCGTAGATGGACAATTATGTGCTAAATGCATAAGACTAGCACAGATGGAACAACTATCAACATTGAATGTATTGGTTGGATTGATGGACTGGCTAATCATTTTCATGAAATCCTTGAGAGCGTCCTTTAAAGACTGTGAAACCGACGCTGGATTCATCCACATTTATATATATATTTTATAGGCCAATGTAAATAGAAACAAATAAAATTGCAAAAAGAAAAAATCAAACAAAAATGGCTAACTAACTAGTAGAAAAATAAAATTAATTCAGACAAAAATTTAATTTTCACAAACCAAACAACTCCCCAGCAACGGCGCTAAAAACTTGTTTTGAGTTTTAAATTACTCGCAAGCGCACGAGTTGTTTGCAATATAGTGTTGTGCAAATGCGAGGTCGAATCCACAGGGAATTGCGTTGTGATAATATTTTTGTCTAAACTAAGCCTATTTTAACCTAGTTCTAAGTTTTGAATTGTCTTTTGCAAAACAAATATAAACTAAACTAAATTGATTTAAAGATTAATGATAAAAACACTAAGGTTTCTGAATCCACCCCACCAAAGTAAAACATATATCTTCATGTTCTATATAAAAATAATCTATCAAAATATTCCATGAATCCAACTTTAAACAAATCACAACAAATATCCCAATTAAACCAAAACAATTCAATGTATCTGTTTTTAACAAATCACAAAGGATATCCAATTTAATCAAAAACAATTCGATGTATCCATCAGATGAAACACACGGAATATCCAACAGAACAATTTAAACGCAACCAATCATAATCTTTTACTCAAATAATATTTATACTAAAAAACATCATAATTGTATAAACAAATATGAAAATGTTATGCCAAACAACGGCGAGGCTTCATCTTCAACCTTAGCTGAAGATCTTAGTCACTCATAATCATGAAACTAAAGTTCACAATAACAGTGCTAAACATTAAACTTTAAAACTAACAAAAGCAGTAAATTAAAAACTGATTATACATGGGAGAAATTCCACTCGCTGTTGGGCGGCGCTTCCCCTCGTGGTAGCAAAGCCTTCGGGATCCACCAGAATGGTAGCAGACGTCCACTGGATTGCACCAAAATGGCACTTGGATTGTTTCCTAAAGATGAAGTGAAGAGGGGCTTATATAGGGAAACATCACAAGTGCAATATGTTTCCAATCCGATGTGGAATACTGCAGATTTCAGCTTTTGCTCTTTGATCTTTGTCTACTAAAACTATCATAACTTTCTCTAGAAAAATCATTTTATTGATCCGTAAATTCCCCAGAAAATAGACATCTAGATCTTTCCAAGAATATATGGCTCATCTCCTGGTTCTTCCTGAATCAATACAGTTAAATCCTAAAAAATGGCTGATCTGTCACGCTAAAATCCTGCACAGCCTGACCTTTGTCTACTAAAACTGCCATAACTTTCTCTAGAAAAATTATTTTATTGATCCGTAAAATTTCCCAAAAAATAGACATCCGGATCTTTCCAAGCATATATGTCTTATCTCCTGGTTCTTCCTGAATCAATACATTTTAATCCTAAAAAGTGGCTGATTTGTACGAGCAATTTTGAAAATTTAGTGAAACTCCTTTCCAAGCTTGTAAACCTGTAAAACAACGAAAAACAACTCAAAGTAACAAATTTCTAAGCTAACAGATGTAAATTAAGGGGTCAAAATATGCAATATTTGGCACTCATCATAGGGCATGGTGGGTTATTAAATCTTTCAACATGGACATTGATGAGGCTGGTTTACATAGAAAACTCCAACTGAATGAACTTGAGGAAAACAGAAACGAGGTATATGATAGTGCATGGATCTACAAGAAGAAAATTAGAGCTTTTCATGATAAGATGATCTGTGGCAAGGCCTTTGTTGTGGGCCAAAAAGTTATTCTCTTCCATTCTAGACTTAAACTTTTTCTTGGTAAGTTACGTTCTAGATGGATCGGTCCCTTCGTTGTCACTAATATTTTTCCTCATGGTGCTGTGCAGATAAAAAGTGACAAAACTGGAAATGAATTCAATGTGAATGGCCATCGCTTGAAGCCTTATTATGAGGCTTTTGAGGAGCACACTGTGAATGATGTACCCCTCCTAGAGGCGCCACTCACAAAGGACTAAAAACGAGGTACAAAGTCTAGGCTGAAAGATTGTAAACATTAAAGTGCTGCTTGGGAGGCAATCCAATTCAACCGAAGCTGTGGATGAGCCATCAACACATATTTCCATTCTCTTTCTCTCTTCTATTTACTTCGGTTGATCTTTATATGTTATTTGTTTTGTGTAATTTTTGTAAATACCTTGCCTATGTTTATATTCTATATTACATGCTTATTCTGATATACATTGAGGAAAATGTAGGATTTAAGTGTGGGGGAGGGATTTACATCTTTTTTAGTCATATCATTGCTTTTTAGGACCTCTTCCAACTCAATGATGAAACTGATTCTTAAGATAAATGGTTTTTAAAAGAGTTTGAGCATACTTTTAAAGATAAAACAAGAAATGAGTTAATTTGCTTATATTGTAGTCATACTTGGAAATTTTGATGCACATTAGCCTTGATTTGAGTAATTTGTTGTCTTAGAATGGAGCATGGAGACATATTGAATGATACTTGCATAATTTTACAATATTTGTGAGTTTTTCGAGCCTTATAATTAATTCATTATGCATATCAATTCAAATTCTCTTCTGAATGCATCTTGTGAATATAATGTTTTCTAGAACTTGCTTTAAAACCGCTTGAGACGATCGTACATGTTCAGATTTGGAGAAGACGGAGGCAAATTAGGATTTTACCACCATGACTAAATGGTCTTTGTCCTGATCGTGATTTGACCCTTAGATAGCCTTTTGAGCCCGAATTAGCCTATTTTCTTCATTAACCCACATTCACTTACCCTTATGAACTTAAATACCTTACCTACCCTTTTTCCTTGAAACTAGTGAGCTTGGATCTTGTTTATGTTGATTTTTATGTTGAAAAAAAAAACATCTCAGAGGAGTAGTAGGGACATGAAAAGAAGTGTTGTGATTCAAAGAATACAAATTCTAGAGAATTGGGAGCATTATGAGTCTTTAAAGTAAGTTGAAAGCCAAAGTGATGAAATCTTCCCTAGAGTGATGGAAACGTGGTACTTAATAATGAGGATCTATTTATGAACTTTTTGAATGCTTTCTAGTTCTGAGGAAATTTTGTGATATCATTTCTCTTCTTTCTTATGAAACCTTGACCCCTTAGCCCCATTACAACCTTTTCAAAGACCTCCTGATCCTTTGATGTGGAGAGTGAGTGTACAAGAAAGTCTATGGTTTAAACTGTTTTCATATGTGTTTGAGTGATTAGTATAGCTAGCACCACATTTAAATGAGTGAAAACCATAGTGATGCATTATGAGAAGTAAAATTTGATACTATTTGTGTATTAACTTGAGGGTGGCATATTACACTTATACTTGGCTGATTATTCACACACACAGTCAAAGTACAAATGCTATATAATCTTAATAACTCCGTGGCTTGTTTTTGAGGTAAACTTGTGCTCTCCCTACTTTATTATGCCATATTGCCTAAAGGATCTCTGAGATGTAAGTTGGAAGGATTAGAGTCATTTAATTTATGTTATGTCATTGTGGTGTCATTTGGTTCGTTTCTGTCTTTTCCTTTAAGATTCTACTAGGTTACATACTGTTTTGTTTTGCCAAGGGACTAACAAAAGCTAAGTGTGGGGGAATTTGATAGGAACATTTTGTGTGACGTTTTTAATGCATTTCCAACCCTATTTGGCTTTGTACTTCTCTTAACTTTGTTATTTTGAGCTTAGTTTCTATTCTTAGTGTTTAGAGAGCTTGTGAATGTGGGAATGGCAAAAGAAGGTGCAAAAATGAGTTTTCCTAGTTACTTTAGGAAATCTAAGTGGATCAAGAAAATAGTCTTATCATTCTAAGAAACTTTCCTAATTTGGAAACTTACCTTTTTGATATCTTTCCTTTTTTAATTATGGAAACTTTCCTTATTTATTATTTTATGATTTCTTTGTAGGGAATTTTCACCTTGGAATTATTTGGATGATGTGTCAAAACACAAGAGAATATTGGAGTCCACTAGGGATCCTATGCGGGCCATTTGTGTAGAAGAACCCTAATGTATGCATTTGTACATGATTACATGTATCTGGACATGTTTAGAAGCTTGAGGAGTTTTTGGTTCAACTTAGGAAGGGATCTTTGCGCATAAGGAGAAAAAAATCAAGCCAAGTAATTCGGCCACCTCAATTGTGCTTGAAATTCAAATTTTGAAGGAGCAAAGTGTGGATCGCAACAACCACAACCAAGCTAGCTATTAATTATGACTGATTATTTTAAGCATGATAATAGGATCCTATTTTAGAGGGGAATATGGAGATGATTTTAAAATTTAAAATTTGAAAACCCTAGTTTTCTTTCTACATATAGCACAACCTAGACTCTTTTTGGGGCATCCTTTTCTCGGAGAAAAATCTAAAAAAAAAAAACACGAACCTACTGTTGAGTTCTCTACTCCAAATTCAAGAAGCAAGAGGTTGAAACACTCCACCATTCCATCTCCAATCGTGAGCACATAAGGACTTCTCCAAATTATGTTTTTCTTCATCCATCATCATAGCCGTGAGGATCATCACCATCAACATCTCAAGCTTCTTTGATTGTGTTAAAAAAGTGTAACCCTTATAACTATTCTTTTTAATTGTTTCAAACCTGGTTGTTATTGGATTAAAGAATACTGTGTTGGATTCTTATGTTGGAGATTATTGTTAATTCAACGAGTTGGTTAATTTTCAGATTCATTCTTTGATATTTTCGAATTGTTCATGATATGTAGACATATGAATTCGTGATCTTTATTACATATGTTGAATCTTCGGTTCTGTTATATTGAAAACTTTGATATTGCAAATCATTGAAGCCATAATCGCACTTTCATTCACCTAATTGATCTGGAGTACGATTTAAAGTGGTAAAAGCTATAAACAATAGCCAATGTTCTGGAAATTGCATGTTCTTTATCCATGGTTTTTTTTTCATAGGAATAAGAAACAAGTTATTGAATCGTAATTCCTTTAGATCTTAATGATTTGTTTAAGTAATTGTAAGGATGCACTGAGTATTAACTTGATTGCTTAAACAAAATAACTAGCTGATGGATTTTTCCTAAACTTAGGGATTATCTACGAAATGAATTTATAAAATGCATGATCTCTTTAGGCTTGCACTTTGATTCAATTCTGATATGTGATTGAGGCATGAATTCGTTGTCTACATTGAAACAATTTGATTAGTCATTTAATAAATTTGATTTTTTGAATTGTGAGAGAAAATGATCAATCGTAAATAATTATTTTTTAATTTCCTTAGTAAAATTAGTATAAAAAAACAGATCATAAAAACCCATAATTTTGTGTAATATGTTAATAGATGTAGATTTATATTTGTTTATAAACTGCTAATTAAACCAACCAAATTTTTTTATGACTCTTTAGTGTAGGAGTACCCGCAATCCTCCGACAATAACAATACCTTACTAATAACTTTATTACAATCTTCTACAGAATTTATTGATGACTAAATTAATGGATTATCACTACTCTTATAGTCTTACCGCATTTAGCTTTGCCCTCCCCCTCCTTGTTATTGTCTCCCTCCATTCCTTGTACTCTGCTTGGTCGCTTTGGGGCACCCTTTTAAACCTTCTTTTAATTGGCTTAAAACTGAAAACGACGTCATTGTTCTTACATTATTATCCGTGGGCCCTGGTGGGTTCACACTTTCAAAGATCCGACGGTGGACAGTTTAAAAGTAGATGTACTCCTTGTTTCCTTTGAGAGAAAGCCCGAGTGAACACACTGAACAACAAGTGAATATCACCCTATTTTCATTTTATTTTTCTCTTAATCTTTCAGATTTGGTACTTTTGATTCCTTAATCTTTCACCTTATTTTAATGAATTCCATATTTTTATGAAATTCATTTGAATTATATATAATGTTGTATTTGTTTTGTTAATAAAGTGTGTAGTTCATTTACAAATGAATTGATCACATGTTTGGTTTATTAATAAAAGTGTGGAATTCATTTTCAAATGAATTATAGTAGAATTGAATTAATTATTAACAAATTTTATCAAAATTGATAAAATTTGTAAATGAATTATAAACATGAATTTTTATAAAATTATAAAAAAATTACCAAAAACATATTTCAAATTTTAAAATCAAAGAGCAGTTTTCAAAAACCATTAACCATGTTTGGAAGTCCATTTTAAGACATAACTTTCAAAAACACTTTTGAAAAGCATTTTCTGAAAACCCAATTTGATGTTTTCAGACATAATTTTCTAAAAACACCCTCTCCTCTGTTTCGTTCTTCCTCTTCTGCACACACAGATCGGGTCTCCCTTTCCCTCTCTCTCTCACGGTCGTCATCCTTCGTCTTCTCTGGTACGACCCTCTGCCGTCACTCCCCCAAATCGCAACTTCTTCCCCTCATTCTTCCCTCTCTCTCAACACCGTCACTCCTTCATCCTCTTCTCTGGTACGACCCGGCGCCGTCATTCCCTGAGATCATGACTTCTCTGGTAAGTTTTCTTTTCTTTCATCTCTGCTTTTTACAGTTTCTTTCTTCCTTAAATTATGCATCCATCCCAAATTGATTTGCTATTTTTTTCATCTAAAATTTTTCCTAAATCAAAATTTTTCTTGGTATGGCTCTCAACAAATGGTTTTTTTTTTGTACATCCTCCGGCGACCTAGATACCTTGCTCGCGCCACCATTTTGGGGTTCAGCTTAGGTAAAATTTGCTCTCATTTCTCATACTTTCTCAAGTCTTTTCTTGTATTTCTTTTTTGAATAACTTCCAGTTTGTTGGGTACCTTTAGCATTTTTTATTTATCTGTTGGTGGCTGTTCTCTTTTTCTTCATTCATTTTTTTGAAGGGTAATTAATGGGTATACAAAAGGGATTTCCCATTGCTAGATCTGACTTGAATTCTGTTGTTTCTGGTTAAAACTTAAATAGTTAAAATGAATAAGATGTAGAAATTCTTTTTTCTTGTTTAGACTAGTCAAACGATGAATTTCATCTTGCTTTTAGCTTATTAAATTAATTTTCTTTTAGTTATTTTCTGCACTTCGGAGGTGGCAATGTTTTCATTAAAAATGACTTCAAGCAGTCTTCAAGGCTCCAGCTTTGTGCTTTGATACCATGTTAAAAGTAATTAGCTACTTAAAAATAGTAAGTTCTGAGAAGTATATGTTCATAGCTAGTGTTGTAAGCTTCTCATAACCTTCTTAGTGTTATTCATGCTTGCTTACTTTGTATATTATAAATGAAAGGGTTTTGAGAACGAAGAGGAAAAGAGGGGGAAAGTTTTTGAATGCTAAACTGGAGTTTCTATGCTGAGTGAAAACAAGAAAAGTGTGAGGTCATCATATATGCAGGAAGGCTAAGGCATATAACTTGTAGGTTGTTACTACATATACATTCCTGTTTATTATTAGACTACTTGTTGATTATTGAATCCTTAAAGAAACTATCATAATTTAAGCATTTATGAAATTCCCATGCTTAGCTACTCTTGTCAAATTTAGTTATATGCAGGTTATTTTAGTTGTCATGTCGTAGTTTGCGTGGTTTGCATTCATTTTTAACAAGTTAGAGGCTTCAACTAGTGACAAGGCAGTTTAAATGTTTCAATTATGATTCATCTCTCATTCATCTAGCATGCTTTTGGGGCATTATTCATCCTGAAATTCTTAGGCATGAACATGAGGTCCATGATTTAGGAGTACAAAAGATGATATAAGAGCTTGAGACCACAATTGAATCATTGGTCTGTGATACTATCTTACTCATCTAGTGACTTACGTTATATGTTGTAATGGATAGGTTGTCAACATCTTGTTGATATATGACATACCTACTTCACCATGGTTCTGATTTTCCAGATTTAGAGTAGTCTCAGTTAATTAATTCATGTGCATACTTTTGCTTCTAATGTTTAGTTGTGCCCTTTTCTCAATTCATGTGCATACGCTTTGATGCAGGTATGCTTTTATTTGATTTTGAAACCTCTTTGAATCATTTGACATATGCATAGTCGATTATCATCGCTTATGCTTTCTTGAAAAGAAGTGAAGCGAGTTTTTGCTGCTTGCACTTCACCAAAGAAGTGATCAAGTGAAAGATGATGGTCATTTTGTCGGTTTCTTTGAATTGTATTACATAAGATCTGGTAGTGTACAATAATTAAACTTGAAAGTGTACAAAGTGGCATTCAGTTGAATGATGTTGTACAGAGGCGGGTTGTTTTGCAGTCTAATGTTAAATCATGTTACGATTTGCATAATTCTTGCATTGTTGTCTCCCATCTTCCCAAATTTTCTTTATGATTCTTGCGGATAACCAAGTTCGAAATGCATCTCCAAATTATTGAAATAGTATTCCACTTCCTTCTAGTTGTGTACCATGATCAATGAAAAGAAATGAAATTGTCCTCCACAAATAAATTAGTTTACTGGTTTTCCATTTGTTGATTCATGGAGAGAAATGAAATCGTCTTCTAATAAATCAGTTTGCAGGTTGCAACATTCTTTTATAGGCTATTTGAGGGGTCTGTATCTGAATGGCAAGTCTAGATGAGAAACTTTCTATATGCAAATAGTTAGTTGCATCCTAGCATATTTTCTTTGGCCAAATAAAAATTTAGATCTTGGTGTATGGTTTGTGTTGCAAATGCTTGTTGCTGTTAGGAATTCTCTTGAGATTTATATAATGAAAAGTTGTGATTTTTGAATTGTTGATCTAGCTTTGGTTCTATTGGGTGGTAACTTGAAATTGAGAATGGCCCAGGGGTGGTGCATTTAAATGATGCTGCTGCAGTTTCGTTGATTTCCAAATCCAAATGGTTCCGCTTTTAGAAGATGAAGCTCAAAGGTTGTGGATAATTGAGCTAAGAAATTGCATCTAATGTGACTTCTATTAACAATTGAGGCCTCTCTTATTCGAAGCAATAATGGTTGCTTCTCCAAACCATTTGCTACACTAATAAAAAAAAACAATGCTTTCTATAAGAAAAAGAAGAAGAAAAATTACCGTGCTGTAATCTATATTCATAACCTTGTGTTCACTTGACAATTTGGGAAAATAAGGTAGAAAAGCCATTATGAAAGGAGGCGGAATGACCACATGAATTTGTGTCCTTAGAAATGATCATAAATCACTTCGAGTTTTTTTATCTAATGGAATTGTAAAATGGTTCAATATTTAAAAAATATTGAAATTTTGAAAATAAAATAATATTAATTATTTTCAAATATTTGATGTTTTAGAAAGATATATTTAGTAAATATAAGAAATAAAATTAATATAGATTTCATATTTAAATTCAAAACTGAAAACAGTTACAAGAAGGTGTATCCAAATAGTTTTATATTTTCAAAATAAGATTATCCGATCAACATTTCACTGTCTTCTGTTTTACAAAACAGTTTTCGAGTTACAGTTATCCAAAAATGTTTCTTTAGAAAACATTAGAAAGCTGTTTTCAGTTTTTATTTTCGAAAACTGAAAACTGGAAACTGTTACCCAAACATGTTATACTCTTCTCTTCTATACTCTTTTCTCTCTCTTCCTCCCCTTTCTTATTTCTTTTTATCCTTTAGCTTTGTTTTTTATGATTGCTTGATCTATATTTAGTTAAGAACATCAAAGTTTTGGTTCGTTTATTGTTTTATAAAAAAATATAAAAGAATAGTTTATAAAAATAAAATAAATATGTTACTATATTCAAATTGATGCACACTGAAATAAAACTAACATTTTTTATTATAAAAAATAATTAAATTAACTCTTAATTTTCAGATTTCATTTGGCAAAAAAAAATTAGATTTCATTTTTGGATTATAAATTTATCTTATGAATTGAAAAAGTATATAGCGTTAATTCTGTTGAATAATATCAATAAAATTAAAATTGATATGTTAAATGATTTAAAACATGATATAAGTAAAATTTTAAAAAATGAATTGAATTTTTAGTTGATCCCAAACACATATTATTTTAATTATACAGACACTAAATATAAAAATTTATTTATAAATAAATTTTAATTTTAATTTATTTAAAAATAAAATATAAATTTTTTACAAATAACTTTTAATTTTAATTCATTTAAAAATAAACCAAACCCTATTCTTGAGATCACGTGCTATATTTCTTTCTTTCCTCGTTTTTTCGTTTGAATAATGTCAGATTCCAAGTAATTTTTTTTTTTTTCAGGTTCAGTTTAAGAAAAAAATTGTATTGCTAAGCTCATGCTAATTAAGCATCGTGTGAATTGTGGGTTCCAATTGTTGAATACTGTGAAAAGCTTTATGTTAGCTTCCTCTTCTGTGCTGCGAAGACAACAGTTCTTGATTAGGTCTCTCGGTGGGTACAACGAACAGAGTCATAACCAGAAGAGAATTCCAGCAATGAAATCAGTGAGCGGAGTCTCTTTAGAGGTAGATACTGAGAGCATTTTGAGAGCAATCATACTGACGCTTGACCCCAAAAGGCATAAAGGCCAGGCAGGTTAGCTCACTAGACGCTAAAGATATCTTTGAATCGATTAATTTTGGGGTTTATCCTTATCACATATTAACCCTTTACTTTCTCCCGAAAACCAATTTGCATTGCTACAATGTAGTTGTGGTATTCCCTATCCGAAATCGTAATTGTGGTATGATTAGTTTTGTATTTGTAATATTTGACAACTGATTGGTGATGATTCTAGTTGGTCAAAAGTAGAAATCAGGTTTTTGGATCTAATGTGTTCTATACTCGTAAAGTTGCTCTACGGGTAAATTGTTGTAGTTGTAGTTATTGTGTTATTGTTTACAAGAAAGATATCGATAACCAGGCTGAAAGGAAGGTTTTAGTGCATGGATGCTGCAATTGGTGAGCAAAGGGACTAGCTTTCTTGGTTTTGATGCAACGAGGACTGCTTTTTTTTATTTCAACAAGGATCTATGGATTCTGTTTTTGTTTCTGAATAAGAAAATGAATTTTTTCGTACTTTAATTCCTCTATATGTATCTGTCAGGGAATATAGCTGTTATTGGTGGGTGTCGTGAATACACAGGTGCTCCATATTTTGCTGCGATTTCAGCATTAAAAATTGTAAGTCCTCTCCTCTTTCTTTTTCGTTTTGGCCAGTTTTGTTCTAGGCTTGTTGCTTATCATAAAATTTCTCAAGGTAAACACTTTGTCGTTATACTACATTCACGAGCTGCTGGTTTGAGCAAACACACTTGTTTTCTTCCCCTTGCAGGGTGCTGATTTGTCCCATGTGTTCTGTACAAAAGATGCTGCTCCAGTTATAAAAGGCTACAGTCCTGAGTTAATAGTACACCCCATTTTAGAAGAATCATATACTATTAGGTGGATCTTTTTATTAATCAATCATATTCCTTTCTATATATTTATTTGTTAGAATTTTATTACTTAGTAGGACACTATTTTTTTATCAAAAAAGTGGTTTAAGTGATGAGGACAGAGGATTCATCTCACGAAAGGTTCTTGCTGAAGTTGATAAGTGGATGGAAAGATTTGATTGTCTTGTTATTGGTCCTGGCCTAGGAAGGGATCCATTTCTTTTGGTATGCTTTTCCTCCCCTAGTCTATCAAATTATATGCTTTAGGTTATTGACTTAGACCATGCAATTACCACTGTTTATGATTAAGAGAGGTCCTTTCTAAATTTATATTGCACTTGATCTGAGCCTTGTCTCATTTGCACTTACAAGCCTTATATCCTAGTATCCTACTATGATTTTGAAAGTTTACGTCTTGAGGTTCTTGATTTTAGGTGCATAATTCATCATTTTCCATTTACACAGTGATATGCCATCAATGAGAAACAGAATTTATGTGTGTGCATGCATGTGCATGTGGCTTTGCACATATGCATGCGTGTATTTCATTGTTAGGATGAACAGCAGGCACACATGTATCTTTCATTGGCATACGTTTATGCAAATGTAAAATGTTTCAATATTTTTAAGCAGAATAATCTGAGAGGCATAATTGTCTAATTTTGCAATGACTTTGTTGATTTTGATTGTAAAGAAATTGCAAAATGCTAAAATGGGTCCATGACCTTAAAGTTCTTCACCATTAAGATTCTGAAGAGTGAGTTAGGGCCTTCTTCAGATTTGATATGATCAATGTTATTCATTAAGGAACAGTGTTTTTCCTCGCTGTGCACCTTCTTCTCTCTAATGTTGCTAAAATATATTGGAGCGATTTCTATCTTCCTTGGTTACAAACTTACAATCCAATATCTGAGGAACAGGATTAGGAAATGTGTTATTGATATCATTATTTTCCATTATTTGCATTCAGTCTTTCAGTTTCTGGCTTGGAATAGCTTTCATTAACTTTGGCTTGAACTTTGAACTTTTCATGCATCATTGAGTTTTGAAAGGCTTTCTGCTGTTGTGTCCGAACGGTCTCAAATGTCCTTATGGCATTGCCAGGAAAACTTTCTAGTTTCTTCAGCTTTACATCACATTTCTTACTTCTACACTTTATTCCCTTCAAAGCCCCTCTGCAACAATTCTAAGACTTGTTTACCATGTCCAGGAATGTGTTAGCGAAATCATGAAGCATGCAAGAAAGTCAAATGTTCCGATTGTCGTAGACGGGGTAAGTCACCAATAATCACATGTAGATGGTGTTGTTGAGGTGTGCGATTGATGATTTGTGTTCCAAAGTTTGCCATTTGCCGAAAGTATATTTCTGATATATGGCCTTTCTCAGGACGGGCTCTTTCTCGTAACAAACCAGCTTGATCTTGTTAGTGGTTATCCCTTGGCTGTCCTAACCCCAAATGTGAATGAATACAAGCGCCTGGTTCAGAAAGTACTAAGTTGTGAAGTAAATGATCGAGATGGTCATGAACAGTTACTTTCTCTTGCCAAACAGTAAGTTTCTCACGATTTTCTTTAACTTGTCATAGAGCATGTGTGAAAAGCCCTTCACCAACTTGTATCATCCACTGTGATAGTCATATGATACTGATTGTGTTATACCAATTTGATTAACTATTTTTTGTCAAGAGAGCATCAACAATACCAAGCTTTATTAACAACGTTGTACCTCAATTGGTCAGGATTGGTTGCGTAACCATCCTACAGAAAGGAAAATCCGACCTTGTTAGTGATGGTGAGATAGGTAAGAATTAGATGTTCACTTAATAATGTATTTCTACTGTTACAACGTTTTCAGCTCTTTTTGAGATTGAAAATTAATGGTCTGTCTCACAACATTTTGGATGAGAGTAGGGTACTTTCTGTAGAAATTACACTGATTGTGGCTGTTTAGTACATCAGGCATGCATGCAGGATAATGGAACTGCAAGGTGTTAGTGCCCGCAGACCTTCTTAATACAATTTATTTTGATGTCATTACACTGGACATACATTCATGGATTCTCTGTAGTAATAGTTAAAGTGTTCATGTCTGTTCATGTGGCTCCAGTTATCTTGGTGTTGAAGTTTTATTGTTTGGGAGGATCCAAGTGCAGGATAGGGTCTGTTTCTCATATAGATATACAGAGAATAATTATAAAGTATTTTATTTGGGGTCATCACCTTAAACTGAAGTATCATGTTGATTGGATATGACTAAGGGTATTGATACTGGACATGCTAAACTAAAGGAATTATGAACAGAGATCAACCTGAAACTCGCACAAGAACCCAAGTGTAACATAAGTGAAATCAATGAACATGCTGGGAGGATTTTTCCTTTAATCCTACTACATCATATCCAGTGAGTATCATATCCTTGAAGTTAGCCGAACTTTTAAATAGCTCTTCCTTAGGTATAGCTTCTCAAGCTGTTTGGACTATCCTCCAAAGAAAATCTATCTGAATCCCCTAGGGCAGCTAGTGATACATTTGTGAATGCTAGCTTTAACCGTGGCCTGTGTGTAACGCCCCAAGATGGGGATCAAGTCTTGGTCTCCCACATCGGCTAGAGAGGGAGTGACTGGGTTGTTTATAAGCAATTGTCACCTCCAATTGGACAACACGTTTTAAAACAATGAATCAGTGTTGACTCTCGAAAGCTCGGCCGGTGGTTTGAACCGGTGGGTTGTCGAGTGTGAGACCATACAATGAGGACGTTGTGCCAAAATGAAGGGAGATTGTGACGCCCCAAACATCGACCAGAGAGGGATTGACTGGGCTGTTTATAAGTGATTGTGATGGGGAACACGAGGAAGATTAAAATTAAGGATTTTAATTTAGGAATTGGGGGATATAGGGATAATTATGTAATCAAAAAATATTATGGGTATCTAGGTGTAGTTAATTTCATATGTCAGTTTTTTTTCATAGTTTAGTTTCCTTATTGGACTAGAGTTAAGATCTCTATATAAGACGCGTCTCTATGTCATTTGTAGTTAGCTTGGATTTGAATAAAAAAATAGATTATTGAAGTTAAACAATCCGTGATTGAGTAGTTGTTTCACGCCATGTGATTTGGTTGCTGTTCCCATGTGATTTGGGACGATCTATGTGATTGTTAGTTTTATCTGTTATTATTAGTTTAAAATTATTTCTCCCCTACTTAACGGCATCAAGTGATACAGAACCCAAACCTCGATCCCCCATAACTGCTGCCATCGCACCAAAATCCACCCAAACACATCTTAGAACAGTATCACGTGAACAGTAACCCATAAACAGTGATGTTTGAACAGTAGCAGCACACGTAGCCACCTTTCTTGCTATGCCCCTCCTGCCGCAGTCAGCCACGATTCGCTTCACTTTGTCGCAGCTAATCCAAATTTATCGGCCACGCATCCCAACACTACTTTTTTAGAAAAAAAAAAGGAGAAAATTCCCTGGGGCAGCTAGTCTTATACATTTGTGAATGTGAGTTTTAACTGTGGTCTGTGTCCTTTGCGTTCAAACTCCGTTGAACCAATGGTTATAAATTTCAATGTATTTAGCAAGTCATATAATTTGAATGGGTTTAATCCACTCCGTTTATCAAATTAAGCAGGTCCAGCCCCTGTTCTGGTCATTTGTCATCTTTGGTTTTTGAAGCAGTACTACCTCTTCTTTTTGGGAAAAAGGGAGAAAATTCCCTGGCTTTAGAAGACCTTGATATCTTTTTTTTTTTTTATGGTAATCATTGATGCTTTGTGCAGTAAAATCAGTGAGCATCTATGGTTCCCCTCGGCGCTGTGGTGGCCAAGGTGATATTCTTTCTGGAAGGTAATTACTGATTTTGTTGGCTCATATTTTGTTTAGTTAGAAAGTTTTACTGATTTTTAAATAACATTTCTTCTTTATTTACTTTATTTTATTTATTTCTTTCCTTCTTCCCATTTTCTTAGTGTTTGTAATTTGTAACCCTTTATTCCAGTTTTGCTAGTTTTCCTAACATTCTAATGGTCCTTCATTCATACTCCTCAATCAGACGTATGGCTTGTGCTTTTAAGATGCCACTAATATCTATTTTCTCTTCATTCCTTTAAGAAAACTTGATGAAATATTCTCATGAATTATCATTAAGTATTAACTGTAATGACCCAAGATAAAGATGTAACCGAAGGGGTGTGTGTGTGTGTGTGTGTGTGTGTGGAGAGAGAGAGAGAGAGAGAGAGAGAGTCTTATAATATATGTATGATATTCTTGGAATCCTAGTAATATGTTTTCCTTTTGGTGCCAGTGTTGCAGTATTTTTGTCTTGGGCACGCCAACATATCTCAGCTGCTGAAGGAAATATGACTATCAAGTTCTGTACCCAGCAGTTGCTGTTTTGATCTTTTAGGTTCCTCATTCTTGCCTCATGTTTAACAGTTGTTTCCTTAAATATGTCATTGATACAGTCCAACAAATCCGACTGTGTTGGGTTGCATTGCTGGGTCTGCTTTACTGAGGAAGGCTGCATCTCTTGCTTTTGAGAATAAGAAACGGTCAGCTCTCACCAGTGACGTCATCGAGTGCTTAGGGAGAAGGTACGGCTTCTAGATTAGAATGATTTTCAAATAGGATATAAAGGTTTAATCTTAGGCTTTTACTTTCCTTGTTGCAGCTTGGAGGATATTTCTCCAGCCTGTTGATCCTGTAGATTCGAGCGCAGAATTGATAGCATTGCACCTCGTTGGAGAAAACTTCGATCATCAAACCCGTCTTTTTAGTTCCAGAACGCTTTTTCTTTTCTCGTCTTAAAGTCATGTACTGCTTTGTGTACTACTAATAATCTCAATGTTTCTGTGCAGTGTTGATAAGTATGTCGGATAGAAGGATTCTGATGTCTTGTAGTGCTTCTCTTTTCTTTCCCCCATTTATTCTGGAGTATTATCTTCTTAAATTTGTTGGGGAGAGAGAATTCGTATTGCTTTAGAGCATGATTATAATTTATTAGTGCGAGAGAAATATAACCTGACACTTTTCTTCTGCTACCGTACATGCATTCAGTAATTCAGTTGGAAGTGGTATGTGAAGATGAAGTAAGACCATATGGAAGACCACAGCACCATCTGAAAGACAGGCCAGCTTTCTGCTGCTTAACGTGTACATAAAATTCACATTTTGCTATTTTGGCGCAATTCAATACCTTCATATATCAAAGAGCAACTCAAGGCAGTAATGACTTGAACTGACCTTGACAGCTCTTTTGGTTCACTGACAAGATTTGTTTTGGTATTAAAGTAGAGTTATAGTGACATGAGATTAAGGGTGAATTGGTAATACTTTGTTTGGTGCGTAAGATTGGTTAAATATATATTTATCGTAAACTTATGTTTGGTTAACATTTGACAGATTTAGAATTGAAATTAAGGTAAGATAACATGTAAAAAAACAAAATTAACTATGCTCTAAAATAACATTTTCATTTGCTTATCCTTTTCAGAAGTTAAAAAATAGTAATTACATCCAATTAATAATACGATAACATATAAAAATTAAAATAACAAATAAATATATATATATCCTCAAAATTAAACAGGAATCATATATATTTTTAATCCTAAAAATCAAACTTGTAAAAATATAGAAGGTCAGTTAAAACACTTGTTTGTTAGAAAGAGCCAAGATCAGCACCCCACTTGAATTTTTAAAAGCAAAGTAGCGTTATGGAATTTTTTAAAATTATCTTCAAAAAAATAAATTAATTACCATGCTAATTTCCCCAAAACAAACAAGCTATGTGAAATTTATTTCATAGGGTTGAAAAAAAGACTTAAAAACTGAATTTTATAAGCAATGAATAAGCCAAACTCAAAGATAAGCCCACGTGAATAAATCAATTTTAACCCAAGTGTTTGTAAATACAAATAAAGGCAACACATCCACAATGGTACTTGTATATAAGAGATGGTCTCATTTCCTAACTTATAACAAAGTGATGTGGGATTCCATAGAAACAATATTCTCTCTATAATATTGGTTTGTTTTGTCTCATCGTTTTGAACACTTTATTTCGTTTCTCTTTTTTCTTCATTTTTTTTCACAAGAACTGTTATGCATCATCCTTTTTAGTTTAATTTTTTCCCTCAATTCACGTTGATTATTAAAACCATTGTTTTCAACCAAAGAACTAGAACTAGAAACCTATTTCTCTTCCCAAAAGCTTTTACGTTATTCATCAAGCTTTTTTTTAGTTCACATGGACATGAACTTCAATAAAAACTTTTGAATCATACGCATATACAATAGTATAGGCACATATAAAAATACAAACAGATATATATACGAGTAGATAATAAAAATAATAAAACAAACATATCAAAGCAGAAGATCATTGCTTGTTCACATGGACATAAAACTTTGATCAAGTTTTCTTTAAAAAAAAATTGCATGAATCCCACATTGGTAGTAAAACATGAAATAGAAAAATATACAATTCAAGGTTGATGATGATAATAATAATTTAATGTAAATGCATTAAATTAAGGTCTTAATAATTTAGTTCCTCTATTTTATTGTTGTTGAAATATTTTTGTTTATTTATAAGTAAAAAATTTAAAATTTTTTCCAAAGGTTTAGATTCAGGTGAATTGAGCTTTGATCGAGCCAAACTTAAATAGTTCGGTTAAAAGCTTTGTTCGAGTTCAGTCTCTATATATTATGAATATATGTCACCCCCACAAGAAAAATTTTCTAGATCTGCAACGCTAAATTATTTAGAGCTTTATTCAGTTCATGTAGACAACACAGTTTGCATGCACTGTAAAGATTTATCGGGCCAAACATCCAGAAAATGCTACACTGCAAGGATGAAAACATTGCTGCAATTGTAATACTCTCCATTTAAGGCACATGCAACAAATGTAGCTAACTGTGACATTCATCAGCCCAATCAACCAATCCAAATTTGGGATTTTTAAATCAGATAGACGAAATTTCCAGGAGAAAGAAAAAATGACATAATAACGCACCATGAAGCCTTTGTATTTAAAATCTAGAAAGAGAATCGTGAAATCATGTTTAATTAGACCACCATCCACGTACTTGATGCTATAACAAACAAAGGTCTATGGAGCAATAACAAACATTTTCTAATTATTCTAGCATTAATTGGAAATGATGTAATGAAACGAACCAAAAAAAGGTCTATGGAGCAATAACAAACATTTTCTAATTATTCTAGCATTATATAACACACAGTAAATAACCTGGCAATCATGGACTATGATGATCCAGCTGTATGCCCACCATGCTCAAGATTCAGCAGGTGGCTGCTGTTGTTGCTGTGGCCACATCTGCTGAGATGCATAAGGATGAGGCTGTTGACCATAAAGAGCTTGATCCAAAGGCTTACCAACACTCATCCCTGGAGCACCAACCTGCGGAGCAAGCTGATGTGGCATGTAATAATAAGGAAGACCTTCGGCCGGACCTCCAACTCTTGGCACCGAAGCAAGTACCTCATCTTTCAAATCCTCCCTTGGGACAATATCAACCAGAAAATCAAATATATCTGTCCTTGTAATTGCAGCAGCAATGTCATTCTTCTGAAGTGTCCTCCTTTTGTTCTCCTCTGTATGATTCCAAGACCTTAGCGTCAACTCTAGAATGAACATCTCGCAGGCCCTCGCAAATATGACCGGAGCTTCAGCTGATATCATCCTCACATCCTCATCTGCCTTCATGATCTTCTTGATCCTAGCGAGAGGCAAGCTATGATTCTTAAAATCAGTAGTTTGCTCAATTTCTTGGTACTGGTTTGCCCAAAAATTCTGTAGTTGTTGCTGAAGTTGCTGTTGCTGCTGCTGGTGGATGTGCTGATAAGCAACCTGAGCCGAAGAAGCAGGGAGACCTGCCGGCTGAGTAGGAGATTGAATTGAAATAACAGATCCTGAGGCAGAGGTGCCCATCATTTGGTTAGGTTGATATGGAGTCACACCATAAAGCCCTTGAGCTGCAATACCAACCGCACCCATCGGTGAGGACTGCCTGTGCCCTTGCTGATCCATACTGGCTTAGATCAGCTTGGATGAAGTTTTTAATGCTTACCACTTCTACTCCAGAGTATCAAAACACGTTTCAAACAAAGAAATAAACATACACCATTGTCATTTTTCCCAAAGGGTGTAAGACAAAAAAAAATCAACTTCCAAAACCCAAATAAAAAGTAGATGATGCTGATTATCTCTAACTAATGCAGATAAAACTTGTAGAACCACAATCCTGTAAAAATTAGATATAGTCTAAGGCACTGCCTGAAAACTAGTGAATTAAGAAGATCTCTTCAAACTTATTAGAAACCACTTTCGTATCTGAAACAAATACCAGAATCCCAGAAAAAAAACAGATTTAATAAACTAAATTGTCCCTGCTACCCTGCATGAGTGTCCAGTATAACCCATTTTGCATGAGTGCTATCTTCCACTCTTCACATCTAAGCAATCTTTATTTCAACTTCTATAAATCTCACTGCAACCATGCAAAGAGTTTCTGCTGGTTAAACAAACCATCATAGCCACTAGCACACCCAAAACCCTTGTAAGAAATAGAGATTTTTAAGTGGGAACTCACTAAAAACTTATCCCAAAGGTCCTCATAACATTACAAATTATTTCCTAGGTATAGCAGACTTCTAGAATTTCATATTACTTTGCCTCAACATGTAACTAACTATGATTGAGTATGAGTTACTGAATTTTAAGTCTAAAATCAACTCCCCAGAAAAAGTAACCAAAACTATTTACACTCTGTCAACAATTCTATTCACTCACTCATTTATCTCTAGAAATTAATACTCTTGCCCATACAGACACAAATACTGACTGCAAGACTGTCGATTCTAGAAACAAAAAAGAAGTTGAGTTAACTCGGACATCTTTTTATCAACTCACTGAGTGGCATCATAAGCAACTGCAACACCAACCATGGTGCAGTCTACATGCATATCTATACGTATATAAATACATATGTACAAACATGTAGACACTCTAAATCCGTAAATTACAAAAAACTAAAACAAATAATATGAAGATCATGCGAAAAAAAAAAGGGTTCATTAATTCTACGGTTTCTAAAACCCTAACGAACAGATTAACATCAATTGTCACCAAAGATTTACCAATTATATATAAATTCACCGCACAAACAAAATACGGATAAATTAAATAAAGATAACAATAACCCATGGAGCAAGTACCTGCTCCGCTCTGTTTTGCTTTGAATTCTTGATCTTCTTCGACAATTGAAAACCCTAAAAAACAGAAAAAGGACAAAAGAAATTTGGTCGATGTTAAGCTTAAAAGTTAAATTTAAGAGAAACCAATATAAATTTGTTACTAAAGAAAGCAAAAAGAGGTTGACAGATAAATTACTCTAAGATCGAAGCTTATGTAAGCAGAGATTAATTTAACTTAAAATTAATAAATTAAACAGAGGGTCGAAGTGGAGAGAGTGAAGGATGAGAATATGAGGCTGACTCTCCCATTATAAAAAAGCGCAACTTTAGTTCGTGCTAGAATTTTACTTTCAGTTGACCTTTTTTTATGACAATTTTACCCTCATTGTGATATTAAATTTACATTAACATTACCCTAGTGAAGAGATGGAAAATCTGATCCACTCATGTCCACTTTCTGCCTTCTTATTATGTGCGTGACGTCTATTTAGCTAAAGTTTGGCTTTTTTTTTAACTGAAAGATTGTTTATCATTCATTAATAAAAGATACTCCACAACATACAGCTTGGTGGCTAAGCTTTTATGCAGATTTAATGGGGATGTTTATTTTGTTTTGAAGTTAGAAAATTTAACTAAATAAAACCGAACCACATATTAATTGATGTTTAATTAATAAATAACGTGGTTTGATTTAATTAAATATTTTTACAAATTTTATTTTAAGTTCTTTTTTATTTTTTTATTAAGTTTGTTAAATGAAAAATGATTTTCTTACATAATATTTAATTGTCTATATTAAAAAAGGAATTATAAATTTTTTACAACAAATATGATAATTGAAGATTCTACCCAGTGAAAAAGCTACTAGCACAATTAAAGACATAAAGATTTATGAAGTTGATTTTGTTACGCAATTGGTTGGTAAGTTATATAAAAGAATGCACGAGAATTTAGCTAAAAAAGAAATTATTAAGATATTTCATCTAAAACAATATTATGATGATTAAGATATTGGGATTAGGTATAAAATTTGATTAAACAGTATTGAATGCTGGATTAAAACAATAAGGTTTGAGGATTTGAGTCGAAGTGTCGGGTAGAGGCAAATTCTGTCAATAGTCAAAGTGTTTGAGGATTTGAGTTGAGAGAGGAACTTATTTGGATATTCTTCAAATCTCACGTCGGATAGAAGTGTTATTATAAGTAGTTATGATCTCATATCATTTATGTGTTAAAGGTTCGAGTGAACATTGAGTGTATTAGGGTTTTGGTTGTGAAAAAGTTTTCACACAGTTTTTGTGTTAGAAAAATTATGTATTATGATGTAGTGAGTTTTAACACTTTTCTTCCATTCAAAAATTGCAAAAGAAATAGAATAGTGATTAACTTATAGACGTAGACAAATAGGTATCCCGAACGAAATTAAAAATTTTGTATTTATTTTTCTCTTTATTTTTGCTATTGTGATTGTGTAGTTCTTGATTAGATAGAAAAAATCTCAACATAAGAATCAAATTTTAATTTTTTTATATTAAATATAAATTAAATGAAATTTATTTTTTATCTTTCCTTTAATGTTATTTATTTTTTAATCCGACTTAACAAACAAGCATTAAGTATATTATTCTAATTTAACCTTCTAAAATAATCTATTCTTCACAGAGTATAATTGTAAGAAGTCGTATCTTCTAACTCTATGAATTATCAATTTAAATTTTATGATTAATTAAATAGTTTGTCCTTATTATTAAAAAAGATAACATGTAATATATATTTATAAAGTGTAATAATATTACAACAAGAATATTAACTTAATGGTTAAGATTTATGAAACTTATTAAATCATGAGTTTGAGTTTTTAATTTGTATATTTTTAATTTTTAAGGATTTTAAAAAACTTTTGCAATATAATGTTATTTACTTTTATATTTTTCATCCATTTGCAACTAACTCTTGAGAGTAGCAAAGTATTTACACACATCAGAAACACAAAAAAAAACTATAAATCATCAGAAGAATTGTGCCTTTGAAGATTTTCTAATTCCAAAGTCAGCATATCAAAGTAAGTGAATAAAAAAGCAAGAGAATTTTAAAGAGAAATTGTGTTGTATATGAGAAATGTCGGGAGCCCCTTCATATAGCATATGCGTTGAGTTGAGTTTGTAACGAGAAACAATGTTGCGGTTATTAAGTGCAATAATTGTTTACTTAGTTTTAATGCTAGGGTAATAATGTCATTTATACTTGTCCGTCGTGAAACAATTAATGTGGCCAGTCAGAATATATCAAAATCAAAGGTTTAGGTGTGAAAATACCATTTTTACTTTAGCCATATATAAGTGCACGATTGATTGGACTTGTAAAATTACATTTTAACTCTCTAAAAATGTGTGTCGATACGTTATTGAAAGAGTGATTACCTTACATCAGTTTAGATAAACTAAAATGTATTAGGATCTTATCTCTTAATCCACTCATAGATTATCTCAATATTGTCACACGTTTTTTCTTTATCCAACTCTTTTTTTACCCTAGCTGGTGTAAGTACTGGTGATCTTCTTATCATTAATCAGGATTTTTTAAATGCTTATCTTCATGTTACATTCATTTCCCTCCGATTCCATAGTTGTAGAATCTGCTTTGCCACCAAAACATTTTAAAAAGTTGGTGAAAAAAGATCATCTTAACATATCCCACCAGCCATAATATAATCAAGCCTAAATTTTCGGTCTTTTTTCATTGACAACTTCACATTATAGATACCATTCATCCCCACACATAACCTTTGCAAAAATGTTCACTACAAAAATTTAAATGGTTTTGTTACTGTTTCTTTTTAATCACTTCATGGTGGTTTCCTCCAAAATTGTTGGCAGGACAAACTGTGATTTGATTTTGAATGAATCCAAGGACAATATTACTAGAGATCTTGATGACATTGAAGTTGGTTTGAAGTTACTACAAAGAGAGAATGTTGTAGCCATGGTCAATCAATTCTCTCAAGCTCCTGAAATCACAAAGATCAGCTTAAGGAAAATTGTGTTTTAGATGGTACAAAATGCATGTATATGCCATGCGTTTGGGAAAAAAAAAACTCCCCATTTGTGCACTAGGCTTTGCTTCAACTGTCACCGGTGGTGCAGATGGCCCTATTTATGTTGTTACCAATCCTACCGATGAAGGAAAAACAAAGAATCCTCTCCCAGGAACCCTTAGGTATGGTATCGATTTAGCAGGGTGTCTCAGTGGAGCTTGGATTTACATTGAAAGGAGCTTGAAGATTAAGCTAAGGGATAAACTGTAGATTCCTTAAAATACAACAATTGATGGGAGAAGTTTTCATATGATTATTAGTGGGAGTTGTATTGCCACAGCAAGAGCTGAGAATATAATTCTGCATAACATTTGAGATAATTTCACCTGGGGATTCCGATACGATCCACATCTATGATGATGCACAAAGGATATGGATCAATCATTTGGTTTCGAGAGATGGGTTGAGAGGATTGGTTTCAGTTATTCAAGGAGCAGTCGACGTGAATCTATCTAATTGCTATTTCTCAAACGAAAACTATGATATGTTGTTAGGAGCATCAAATTATGACACTGTTGATCAGAAACTTCGAGTTACTGTTTACAGGAATTGGTTTGATTCTTCCAGACAAAGGATGCCTCACTGCAGGTAAAACAATGCTCAAAAACTACTTTTTTTTTTTAATTTTATAATTTGTAAGTAAACATAACTTTGCGTTGGTTTTCAATATGAAGGTGGGGTTATTGCCATGTTGTGAACAATTACTACAGAAATTGGTCATACTATGCAATAGGAGCAAGGAGTCATGCTCAGGTTCTTTCAGAGAGAAATGTGTTTGATGCAGGAATAAGGCCAGAGGTGACACCATGGTATGATAACTTCAGCTCTGATACATTTCCAAGGATCGAATCGTCAGGGGATCTGTTTCTAAAGGGTGCTACGTTTCATCAGTTCCTAAAATATGGCACCTTAGCTACCAACCCGGAAGATGAATACCCTATGTATAATAAAATATGGCACCTTAGCTACCAACCCTGAAGATGAATACCCTATGTATAATCTTCCGATTCTATCCACAAACTCAGTATTTAAGTTGGTTACCAATTGTTCTGGGGTTTTGTATGGGTACAAAGTAGACAGATGCCTATCTAGCATCTGAAGATTTCATATTTTAGGATTCCATTTTGGTGTAAAGGGTTTCATTCTTAAATTCTTTGAAATTTGTATTTTTAGACTACATATATTTTCAGATATGGAAGATTCCAACTAGCATTTTCCCTTTTTCGTTGGATCAAATTTCACCTTCATCCGTGGATGAAGATGGAGTAGGGCTACCCTCCATTGTGTAGCCCGTGTTTAATAGAACAGACTTTATGATAAATCGAAAATTAGGAGCAACAAATGGGTGGTAGGTCATGCTTCAAAATCTAGGTCCTCTGTTAATAGGCAAGCTAGTTTCAAGTGTTTAAATGATTTTAGCTTCTAAGGCAAGATCATCATAGTATTCACTGGCTATGCAGAATTAAATAACAAAAAACATGGCATTTTATAACACATAAGTGAAAAGACAGTAGATTTCAAACCCTCGAACAAACTTTAATGAACTAGAAAGCATAGTTGTACGATGGAGAAGCTAGAGCAACAGTTTAAAAAGCAAATACCTAGAAGATAAAGCTACATACAATGAAGTTGCTTTTCTATTTCTTACAAGCATACTCTTCCACTTCACTTGTCCTTTCTACCGACAGTTACACGCATTTAGGTATTAACACAGGCCCTCATGCATGAATCATATTCATAATCATTAAAAAAAGACCACTTTTCCCCCTGATATAGATTCTGAGGAGAAGAAAGTTGTCTTACTCTGTGGCTGCAAGAACTTGTGGCCCTTCCACCTGAAATTACACCCCCACCAAATCAACAGATAGGTAGGATAAAATCAGAATATGCGGTTGAAGTGAACCTCATAAAAGCTAGTCAGTATAGACAATTCATGCTACATTACCACAGTGTAACAAAATAATGAAAAAGAACAATTTTGCCCATAAGCAAAGTTGTAGTTCCTATTATGTCACTTATGGGTTCAGCTTTCATCCTTTTCTTTTTCCACTCTTTAAGAAAATGAATAAAAAAAATATCACATATTATGTGGGACTCACAAATTAATGAGAATAGTAGTTATTGACAATAGATGGATGGTTCTGATTGCTTCTTTTTCTCAAATGGTGAAAAGAAAACGATGAGAGCTGAACCTGTCCCTCACATCCTTGTCCCATCCCTAACACTCGAGACCAGATATAGAGATAAATGGATACTATTTGAGGACAGTGTCAAACCTTGAAATGGGCAATGTTTTCCACCTGTAAATCTCATCTCAATTCTATGTCCTTGATACCACTTGAAGAAATTTAGGGTAACTAGGTTTAAACTACAATAATGCACTTTAATACACTAGGATGTAAATTGAAAGTTTTCATAATCAATACCTTTTGATATGTACGTGTTAGGATTTTGGTTCAAATCCCCATAAGAAGTACTTCTAATTAGTTTGAAAAAATTAGTTTCCTATTTTATAGTTGGTTGTTCTAGTAGAAGTAGTATTAGTTTCCTATTATATTGTTACTTGTACAAGTAGTAGCAGTAATTTACTATGATGTTGTTATTTTCATAGTAGTATTAAGAAAATATCTTCTATATAAAGGGACTTTAGAAAAGGTTTGAGACACACTCATAATTCCAATACACATCATAAATTAGAGGGGTTTACTATTAAAGCTAAGATGAGAGCTTCCAGTGTATTGGGATTTTGGGTTGTCAAGTAGAGGAAGCACTTACAACTAGTGTTAATTTGAGAGTTTTGGTTTTATTGAAGCTTTTGAGTTGTGAAGTAGTGAGAGTTTAACAACTTTTCTATTCATAAAGTTGTGATCGAAGATTGGGTTTGTTGGTGGACATAAACATAGGGGTTGTCGAACCACGTTAAATTGTCGTGTTCTTGATACTTGTTTGTTTTGCCTATAATTTAAGTAAATGGATTTTAGAGGCAAAATCCCAACAGTACTAATAAAGTTGGTGTTCATGCTCGGGGCTACAACAACATCTTTTCTTCTATCATGATCCACAACACAAGAAAAGTGATACTTCTTCATTAACAAATCCTAAAACTCCCCCAAAAGACAAAAAAAAAGGGCCCGGGGGGGTTGGTGGTGGAGGGACTTTCTTCCCAATTCCTTATTTGGTACTCTAATTGAGATTATGCAGGTTGTCCAAGTTCAGGCATATACTTTGCATACACTCAATGACATAGCTTTAACATCATTAAAATCATAACCATACATACCTCATCAAGCATAACTATCTCTTTTTCAGTATTTGTTTCCAGGAAATGATGGAAAACAAAATTACTGATGCTAGATGAGGCATATTCATTATGACTGATACTTATACGCTATAATATTGAGATGTTACTCAACACAGACAAAGCAATGCAAGCATATACAAATTATATATAAAGTCACTTTCCTTCATTTCGGAGAATTATAGTCTTTGTTATCAACAAATATCAATCTTCTTATATTGTCAGCATAACAGCACAAAGAAGTTGTAAAGAATTTTCTATTACACCCTTGTTTTACATCCTTTAATTTAGAGGTAACACTCACTCTACCTTTCTGTTTCAAACCCTAAAAAAGAAGAAAAGAAAGAAGTGCTGGGTTTGAGCAAATATTAGTCGATGGTTCTTTTGGAGGGAATTGTATTCACATCGATGGTCTGATCGGATATGAATAAGAATGTTGTGGCTATGATCAGAACCCCCACGAAAGAGGGATATAGGACCAGATCACAACATTAAATATGTTATGCGCACATATTTTAGTCAACCATAATTACCTTAAAGGTAGCACCCCAAATCTCTTCCTCTTTGGCAGGAACTGCAGTGACCTTGTTCTTAGGATTCTCATAGCTTCTCAACTCTCCAACTGCTGTTGAGAAGAAACAACCTGCAAAATTCAATGGTACCATTGTCCACGAGAAAAAGAAAATGTGAGGTTTTCTATGGTAATCATGTAGTCCTTGTTAACTTTGTCGTCACTGACGGATTGAGAAAAGTTATAGATGAGGTGACTGTAGGCCGTAAATTTATTCTATATTTATTGTATTTTTTCTATCACAAGCAATCCCTGATTGTTTGACAAAGTAGTCTAATTTACAATGCATAAATGTCAATTATGTATCACGAGTATGTAGGTAGAGTACGGATGTTTTTTCTGTCTAACCCACCTTGAGGGAAGGTAGCAAGTGACTTGCCACAGGCACCTTTGAGTAACTCAGCATTGTCAGCAAAGGCGACATATCCATCAGCTGTGATTCCCCAATAGAGAGGAACCTTACCAAATTGATCCTGTCACAATTATACACCAACCCAGTTGTCTTTAAAGACCAACCAAAGCAATCAGCTTAACCAAGACATTTAGCGGGTGGGATAACTTACGGAAGCCACAAACAACGTGGAGGTGGACTTGTCAAAGACAATGAAAGCGAAATTCCCAATAAGGTGGCCAACAACATGGTTGGCAGGATAGGGTGCCCGATCACGGAGAGCCTTGTAAGCCTCAATTACTAAAAGCACCTCATTTGCAGACTTTGCCAGTCCATACTGCTGCCTCAAACTTCCCAAGTTGTCCAGCGCTCCCTCAAACAAGCAAAAAATCTCATCCTTAACTGCAAATGATCTGCCATTTCAATCATCCAAAGAAGAATGTTAACAGTACATTTATTTTGTCTTCTTGACAAGCAGGGCATTATTGCATCTATGGGGGAAAAAGGGGCACACTTTCTAAGGCAGCTGCTGCTGGAGAGCACATTTTCAGCAATTTTTATCTTGTGCCTCCTTTTATGTATTTCTGCTACTGAGCGGTTTGTAGAGGAACATGGAACTCAATGACTACAGCTACTGCCTAGCTTTTTTATTTATTCAAACTCTTTCACCGAAAAAAATCCATTCTTACCCGTTAAGACAAAACCAAGGTGAGATAAATTCAACGGGATAATATTTATAGGAATGGAAAGGGGCTGGAGATTTTTTTTTGTTCTCCATCCTGTCCTCGATGGGGAGAAAACAAGACAGGAATTTTCCATTAACAATTCTAGTTTTTTTCTTCAAAAAAATCTTTAATTAGATTAATAAATATTACATGAGATAAAGATGAAAAAATACATGATATCAAATAATTATTTAATCCACACAAATATCTATTTGCAAAAAATAATGTAATTTCATGTTTATGTATTTATAAATTATCTATTAATTACACTCTTTGTTCATCTCTTTTAACTCTTTACCATTTTCACTTTTACGGCAAAACTTTTTTTCTTCCATTATCTTTCTTTCTTTATTTCTCTCTTTTGTTTTTCTCTATTTTTCTTTCTAATTTTGTGAAAAACATAAATTCAATTTTTACGTGATAAAGATTGATCCTGTAACATACAAATGATCTAACTTCTGAAAATCTTTTAAAATTTGTTATTTTCAGCTAATAATTCTAAATAAATTGATTAAAAAAAATTATTAACTCTACGTCTTGAAAATTATTAATATTTAAGGTAAAATCCATATTTCGCCAATTGATCATCCATTGTTATGAAAAAAGTGAAAAAAAAAAAGTAAATTCAAAAAGAAAAGTTTTAGTTGCAAAAACAAAGAGATAAAAAGTAAGAGATGAATGAGTAATTAATAAAAGATTTTAAAACTTGTAAAGAGAATATATGATAATAATTACATTTCAAAAGTCAAATTTAGTATTTAAAAGTATTATTGTAAGTTTTAAAAACAAAACAAAAAAATGAAATGTCCATCCCACTGCCAAAAATATAAAGATAAACTTACCTATAAAAAAAAAGGATAAACTTAAATTTCCTAGATGGTCCCATATGAAGCATTATTTTTTCATCAAGTCATGAATAACACCGGAGTCTGGAGGACCAATCCCCAGCCCCAGGACCCAATCCAACTCATATCATCCTTATCCTTACGTTGTCCTATCCCCACTCTAAGATCTTTGAAGAAAGTTGGAAAAAAGTTGATAGGGAAATCCATTATTGTGTAATCAATCATAAAAGTTTATTTTATTGAAGCAAATAATTAAGATCTAAAAGGAAAATGACACCTTGTGCTATGAACATATAATCTGCACTAGTAGACAAGAAAACTGCCCTCTCGAGTACTTTTCAATACTTGAGAGTATGGAGTACCACCTCACTTATGAACAGGAGACAAAAGGTATTGACTCCACCAGTGTGGAGTGTTGTTCCAACGAATGGGTCGAACACAAAATGGAGAAAATTTATCAATAATTATAAAAAAATATAATAATAATTAAATAAAATTAATTAAAAAATATTCAATTATTATTATATTTTTTAATTATTATTAATAAATTTTCTCCATTCTTTACTATTACATTCCCCTTAAAAGCAAATAGTAATCCAATAATTCCTCAAGTGGGTGGACGTCCCACCAATGAACAGGAAAAGAACAAGCTACGTTAACAACCATCTGACCGTCCAATTTCCTAAGCAAGTTGGCTTTTTTATTTTTCGGGATAAATGCCACGCTTACGTTAAAATTTACAGATGGCGTGTGATGAGCGATTGAGACAAATCTAGTCAGAAGAAATACTTATACGTTTTTGGCTAAGTTGCAGGCATATGCAACATACAATCACCTCACTGTATGAATCAAATCTCACAACTATCGAATCAATAAGACGGGTTAAACATATCTGTTTTTTAATAGTTTTATTTTTTTATGTTTATATATGTATTTTAATAAATAAATATTAACACATTTTTTGTAAAAAAATAATGATCCGTCATGAATACAGATCCAATCTTATATATAACGAATTAACAGGTGTAAACTAAAGATTTCTGTTTTTAACAAATTTCATTATTTTATATTTATATTTATGTTTTTTAACTAAAAATCTCACCTCATGTTATAAAGCGCACACGTAAATAGAGAATTTTTTTAAATAAAAGATTTAATATAATCACTTTATAATTTAAATGTTATTTTATGCGTATACCGATCTCATCACCTCGTGAGCTTTGTGACATGTCGCACGATTATTGGTTTAATTGCACTAAATTCAAGCCAGTCACGTTCTTGTCCGCTTACCGTTCTGATGCACTCGTCACTAAGTTTTTATAATAATATCCTCTTTGGTTAAGAATTGTGGCATAAAGCCATAAACCATTACTAAAAATTAATAAATTCGATGGTGAGGATGGAAAAATATGGAAATTAGTTCCTTTTTTTTTACTGCAAATCAATTCAATTAAGCTAAGCATGTTATAACCACAAGTAGGATCTAGAAGGGAAAGCGAAATTTAAAATAAAAATAAAAATAAAAAACCTATAACTCAAAGCTACAGATTATTTTAAATATGGTTAGTATTTTTTTTTTCCTTATCCTGTACGATTTTTCTCAGCAACCAAATTAACTGTCAATCACTATCCTGATCAGAGTCTCCTGACCGTCTGATCACTACTCTCCTCTATCCAAAACAAAATTCCACGAGTCAGACTGTCAAGATCGTTTGATCAACCATTTCTCAACCAACTTATCAGAATTGAATCCAAAATACGACGCGGTAAGAGGCGATATCATGATTATCAGCTTTTTTCTTTTTTTCAAAAGCTAGTTTTTTG
The DNA here is from genome assembly GCA_023935145.1 of Bretschneidera sinensis. Taxonomy (NCBI): domain Eukaryota; kingdom Viridiplantae; phylum Streptophyta; class Magnoliopsida; order Brassicales; family Akaniaceae; genus Bretschneidera; species Bretschneidera sinensis. The sequence continues at coordinate 89,788,035 of CM043699.1, forward strand.
GGGGGTTGTGGTTTTTTACCTGGGATTTAAAGGAGACTCGTTGTGATGAGTGTAGGCCAATTGGACATGATCCCCGATCTGTACGGACACCGCCGAGGCGTTGGTCTCGAGGAAGCGGTTCACCAGCGCCGTAGCCGTAATCTTCGGCGATGGAGTCCGACACCCTGCCGCCACCAGCTCATCCGGTGGCGACATTATCGCGCTGCTGAACACTCCCAACATCTTTCTCTCTCCCTAGAAAATTATCTCTCCAATAAGAAAGCTTTCTAGGAAAATTGTTATTGCTAAATGCTAACTACTATTGCTTATTATCTCCCTCGCGAGACAGTGGTTTTATTCTTCTCACTGGGTGGAAAGCTCAGAACTCGGACATAGGATTTCGAGAAAGGAGGTTCCGTCTCCATTTTATAAAAAAAAAAACGAATGAGGGCAGAATCGTCAATTCGTTTAATCATGCTGATTTTTCCATTTCCATATTTTGTGTATAGAGTGAATTGAACTGAATGTTATTTTAATAGTCCAATGAACCGATAAGGAGCCATGTGATGTGTAGGGTCCACTGGCGGGCGATGATTCTTGAGCGTTAGACGAGGACGTGTGGGATTTCAGTAGGGTCTGTGGGAGGAGTAATATTTCACTTTATTTTTTAATTTATATTTTTTATAAGATAATATAATTTAATTGTATGAGTTTTAGAAAAACTTTATAAAATCGATTTATACCTTTTTTTTTCCCGATGAAAGGCTTTTTCCAGTGATTTGAGAACATTCTAATGGGAAAAAGTGATAAGAATAAATAGCTTATATTATTTATTGATAATTTTTTATAATTTAAGTGAATAATATGATAACATTATAAATTTATTAGTAAAAAATTACTTCCATATAAAATGATATTTTCATTGCGTTTGATTTTTGACTACGTTTGTTTTCACGTAAAAATATATTACAATATAAAACCAATTACATATAAAATGAGTTTCATGATAAATTTTGAATTTTGAATTAAATTTTTTTTCTTTGGTTGTGGTGTGAAAATAAATAAAGAAAAATATAGAAAGTAAATATGAGAGAAATTTAATAGTGTAATATGTGAGAATTTTTAAGAAAGCGAGAAAGTGGATTATTTTACAATGAAATAGTCATTTTCCATTTATTTATAAAACAACTTACGATAAAAAAACTCATTAAGTCATTTTCCTTTAAAATAAATTTTTTTTTGGTGTAAAATAGCTTCCAATAGAAAACGTTTTACACCATTCAAACATGATGAAAATATAATATTACATGAAATCATTTTCACCAATGATTTTAATGTGTAAACTGTAAAGTATTTTACGTTGGAAATCATTTTACACCAAAATCTTTTATTTTAAAGGAAAAGGATTTACAAAGTTTTTTTTTTTTTTGCTGTAAGTTATTTTACAAGTACTCCACTTGTTTACATGTAAAATATATTACAACGTAAAACCAATTTAATATAAAATGAGTTTCATATAAAATTATAAATTTTCAGCTAAATTTTCTTTATTTAAAAATAAATTATGAAAATGTAATAAATTAAATAAATAAAGGTAGAAAATTACTGGTGTAATACATGAGAGAAATTTTAGGAAAGTGGAAAAGTGGTTTATTTTTAAATAAATAACTATTTTACAATTAATTGTAAAACAACTTACACCAAAATAGAATAAATGTTATTTTGTTAAGCTTATCACTCAATATTGTAAAATCTTCTTTTACATTAAATTGATTTTCATAGAATTAAAATACTATTTTACATGTATTTAATTTTTAGGCTACTATTTTCCATTGAAACAAATGGAAATGGAAATGGACTATTTCTTTGTAAAATAACCCACTTTTTCACCTTTCTAAAAATTCTCTCACAAATATTGCACCATTAAATTTCTCTCCTTATTTATTTTCCACAATTTCTTTCGCCTATTTTAGACTTTAACCAAACAAAAAAAATTAACTGAAAATTCATAATTTTTCATGGAAACAAACAGAGATGATTTTATATTATGATCAAATTAACATATTATTATACTTGTATAGCACCGTTTACTAAAAATATATTACAATTCTCTTAAATTGAGATGATTAGAAAGTAAAAACTAAAATAAGTTATCTTTTGTTATTTTCTTATTTCTTGTTAAAATTTTATCATTTTTATCAAATGTATGATGAAAAATATCAATATTTTATTTTTTTAATCTCTTTCTTTTTGTCCTTTCGGTCTTCCATCTTCCCATTTTTTTTTATTTACCAATCAAAGTCTTAATGTGGTTACTAAATTTTGAGCCCACAATTTAAAATTCTTTTAAACTATTATCAAGTTTTAATTAATTCATCAAAGAAAACATATTTAAAAAAAGAGTAATTTGTAATGCCCGTATTCGTGAAGTAAGGGTAAAGAAGTAAATTAATAAATATGCCATAAAAATTAAAATAATATATTTACACGAAAGATTTAGTATTGAATAAAATAATTCTTTTGAAAAAAAATCTGGGACGTGGACGTCATTAAAAGAAAAGAAAAAAAAATTTGGACCTGAACGTCCAGAAGCAAGAAAAGGAAAGGAAAGAAAATAAAATAAAAAGTCAAACAAAAAAAGTACTCAAAAATCAAAAAACATGGGCAGCAGGTATTACACCTGCTGCCAATTTAAGTAAGGCATTGTAGAAAAACATATATATGCAAACATAATTCATACTGAACGATTTCGTTCAGTTTCTATGAACTTCTCATTTTTTTCTCTAAACACTTGAGGACCCAAAGAAATGCTAAAAGAGCAAATTTTTGAAGGAGGTTACTGCAGAATTTCATAGAAAATCAAGAAAAACGATTAGAAAAACATAGTGTTTATTTTTGAAATTTTTAGCATTCATTAAATTTTCTAAAAAGTCAAATTGGGAATTTTCAAAGTGTATGGTTTATAAAGAAGTGAAGAATAAATTAGAATTTTAATATAAATATGATGTCAGGTGTTGACGATCTATAACCGGGGGAATTTTTTAGAGAAACGGGAAAGGCAAAGAGGTGATCTACGGGTAGCTTTAAGTGCGACGTGGTGAGTTGGATTTACTTCAACTAATCCAAATAAAAAATGAAAAATCTAGTGATAATATTAAAATAAATTATTAGCTTATATTTTTTGTGATAGATAAAGATTTGGTTGATAGATATGATAGGAATATTAGACACGTAGAAAAACTATTATGTGAGAATAAATATTATTGGAATAATGAGTTAATTTAATAATAAAGGTGATAAATAAATTTTTGATGAGCTATGATTGATGTTTTAATACGAATTATGAGGAGATGAATTTTAATGGATATTGACAAACTTTAATGGATGATTTGATATGATTAGGGATGAAATTTAGTGGATATTGACAAACTTTGATGAATAATTTGATGTGATTTGGGATGAAATTTGGTGGATCTTGACAAGCTTTAATGGATGATTTGATGTAATTTGGGATGAGTGGATTTTAGTGGAGTTTTTATATAATTTGAGAAAAAATCAGGATAATCAATTTAAATATTTTAATTTCATGTGATTTTTATATTACTGTTTATATGCATATTTCATATCATTGCTCATATACATATGCATTAAATAAAAGAAAAGAAACCAGGAAGGCAGCCGATCTAATGAAAATGAAAGAACCGAGAAGGCAACCGGTCTAAATGAAAATGAAAGAACCGAGAAGGCAGCCAGTCTAAATGAAAATGAAATAATCGCAAAGGCAGTCGGTCTAAATGAGAATGAAAATACCGGAAAGGGTGCCGGTGTAAGATAATAACAACTTGTCGACAGGTGGGAAAACGTTCCCATCATTACATCTGTTTTAATTATTGCTTGCATTATTAAAATGCTGATGTGTAATGTGTTATTGTGAAGTTATTCATAGATAGATAAGTCTCACAGAGACAATTATGGTGATAAGAACCATCTAAATGATAGACATTATGATGTGAACCTCATTACGAGGTAATTAAGAGATAATTGGTGGTCTTAAAGTGAATCAATAAATAAGAAGAAGAGATTGATAGAGAATGAATCTTTTGGCATGTGTAGTGATAGTAAAATGCTAGTATCAAGGTGTGAGGATATAAATGATTAAATATTGAAAGACCATTTATACAACTGAATACTTTTAGTAAATTTAATTCACTGAGCTTGTGAAGCTGATATGATCCACGCCAAGAACTAAGAAATTTATGGATTAAGAAGACCTCCAATATCGTTTAGAAGTAGATTTATGTGAGACCGCGATCCGTTTCTTATATTGAAGCAAGAACCTTGGTATAATGAAGACGCCACAATCAATTATGGAAGGATTGATTGATAAGTCGAAGATGAACGCCACGGAAACTCCGATAAGTTCAGAAGTTCTAAAAGAACTAAAGAGAAATTTCTCTCCAAAAGTATGAATCAAATCTGAATTGTCTTATTCCAAAAGCCAATGGCTATTTAAATACATGAGAATTCGTAACCAATTAGAAAAAGAAAAACTAAGAAATAGGAAATAAACCTAAACAGAATTCTGGTAGGAATAGGAAACTACGAAATAGGAAATAAACCTAAATAGAATTCTGGTAGCCTAAAATCCAAATAAAGAAAGTACCTGACTTGGCATGCAAGCTTTATAGTGCAAAAATTAAATTCAAAAGGAAACAATTAAGAAAAGGTGCAAGGTGCAAGCCCAAAGTGGAAGAAGAATAGGATGCAACAGCCTGCTGGATTTAGGCCCATCATAACAGGCCCAAATGATATCTTTTTTGGAATTTCTTAAGTCTAAATTGAAGTTCAAGACGTCATCATTCCATCCCAACAAGTTTCAGCCCATTTGGAGTTGTGGGTAAGAAGATATGACCATTTTAATTATGGTCATTGGGTCCTCCCGAAATTCCAAAGTGGAAGTTTCCTGGGATCATGGAAACCCATCATTGTGGATCATGTAGAGCATCATCCTTGGGCTCCCAAAGATGGTTCTTAGCCCAAATATGTTGAATAAGCCCATTGAGAGTTTTCTTGAACCGTTTAGCTCGGGCCCTTGTAACTGGACCAATTTGAACTTGAATAAACCGTTTAGCTCGGGCCCTTGTAACTTAACGAATTGGAACTTGAATAGGATCCACCTCCCATTTATTAGCCGTATCCTCATCATTCCCCTCCTCTTGAAAATTATTTGTCCTCAAATCATCACCTACATCAAAAGGGCGTAAATCAGAAACATTGAAAGTGGTATTAACATTGTACTCACTTGGTAAATCCAAATTGTATGCATTGTTATTGATGCGCTCAAGGACTTCAAAATGAGCATTAGTTAATTTTTCTTTGATCAATTGGAACCCCTTCTCTTGCTCGTCTCCCCATTTGAATCCAATGTTCTTCTTGATGACGTCAATAAATGGTGCGGCAATACTGCTAAAGTATTTCATGAACCTCTTGTAAAAACTAGCAAGTCCATGAAAACTACGAACTTGACCTATACTCGTGGGACTTGGCCATTCTTTAATTGCACGGATCTTCTCATCATCAACCTGTATTCCTTGTGCACTCACAACAAAACCAAGAAATACAAGCTTATCGGTGCAAAAAGTGCACTTCTTCAAGTTAGCAAACAACTTTTCTTTTCTAAGCACATCCAAAACTAATTTTAAATGTACAACATGATCATCTAAGTTTGTGCTATAAATGAGAATATCATCAAGGTAAACAACAATGAATCTGCCTGTAAAAGCTTGCAAAACATGGTTCATTAATCTCATGAAGATATTTGGTGCATTTGTCAGTCCAAATGGCATAACTAACCACTCATATAAACCATATTTCGTTTTAAAAGTAGTTTTCCATTCATCACCCTCTTTCATTCTTATTTGATGATATCCACTTTTTAAATCAATTTTAGAGAATACACATGTACCATGCAGTTCATCTAGCATATCATCTAAACGAGGAATAAGATGTCGATACTTTACCGTTATATTGTTGATTGCTCACCAATCAACGCACATTCTCCACGTCCCATCCTTTTTAGAAACCAAAATCATCGGAATAGCGCACGGGGTCATGCTTTCTCTTACGTACCACATTTCTATTAATTCACTAACCTGCCTTTGTAGCTCATTTGTCTCTTCGGGATTGCTTCGATAGGCTGGTGGGTTTAGAATTGTAGCACCAGGCACGAAATCAATTTGATGTTCAATTCCTCGAATAGGAGGTAAGCCATATGGAATCTCTTCGGGAAATATATCATCAAACTCCTGTAAAAGAGAAACAATAGAACTAAGCAAAAATGAGTCAAATTGGTTAGTGTTTAACGCCTCTTTGTACAAAAGTACAATCATTGGCTGATTTAAAATCATTGCTCTTTTTATTTCACTCGTTCTTGCATAGAAATTTGTTTTTCTCTCAATGACCGAATCAGCTCCTTTATTTTCTATCTCAATTTTTCTGACCTCTCTCATTTTCTCTTTCTAGTTTGCATTCGTTCTCTTTTTCTCACTCTCTTTCGTTTGCTCACTCTCTTTTTGTAACCTCACTTGATCTTCATAAACCTGCTTTGGTGTTAAAGGAACTAGAGTGATTGTTCTTTCATTTCTTACAAACGAATATTTGTTAATGAAGCCATCATGCTTAACACGCCGATCGAATTTTCATGGCCGGTCTAGTAACAAGTGTCCAGCTTGCATCGGAACTACATCACACAAGACTTCATCTTCATATTTTCCACTGCGAAAGGAAACTAACACCTGTTTGTTCACCCTCAGTTCACCACTATTATTAAGCCATTGTAACTTGTAAGGCCGAGGATGTTTAATCGTTGGTAGCCCTAATTTCTCAACCATTGTAGTGCTAGCAACGTTAGTACAACTACCTCCATCAATAATTATACTACATACCTTGTTTTGCACGTGGCATCTAGTATGGAAGATGTTTTCTTGCTGCACTTCATCATCTTCTTTGATTTGCACACTTAGAGCTCTCATTGCAACCAATAATTCTCATCGGGCAGCGTATTCCTCATCACTCGCATCCTCCAATGGAGGCTGATAGGAACACTTTGTGTTATGTTTTTATTGCCTTTCCTACCCTATTTGGCTTTGTAATTCTCTTAACTTTGTTATTTTGAGCTTAGTTTCTTTTCTTAGTATTTAGAAAGCTTGTGAACATGGGAATGGTAAAATAAGGTGCTAAAATGAGTTTTCCTAGTTACTTTAGGAAATCTAAGTGGATTAAGAAAATAGTTTTATCATTCTAAGAAACTTTTCTAATTATGGAAACTTTCCTTATCTATTATTTTATGATTTCTTTGTAGGGAATTTTCACCTTGGAATTATTTGGATGATGTGTCAAAACACAAGAGAATATTGGAGTCCATTAGTGACATGGGTATGTCCAACCTAACATGGGCTTGCCCAACAAAAATCACATAATCTCTTGTCAACTAAGCAAGGTGAAAGGTCCAAGCCCAAAGTGGAGGAAGATTCGGATGCAACAGCCTACTGGGTTTTGGCCCATCATAACAGGCCCAAACAATATCATTTTTGAGACTTTCTTAGGTCCAAATTGAAGTTCAAGACGTCATCTTTCCAGCCCAACAAGTTTTAGCTCATTTGGAGATGTGTGGAAGAATATATGACCATTTGAATTCTGCAAGTTGGGTCCTCCTGAAATTTCGGGATTATATTCCTCTTTCTTACTTTTGACCATTCCTTGATTCCTTGCATGTTTTAGGGATTGTTTCCTTGCATGTTTCATGGCTTGTTTTTAGCATTGTTTTCTTGCTTTTCCTAAGCTTAGAGGGTTGTTCTAAGCTCTATAAATAAGGTGTTTGTAAGCTGAAAGAGATCATCTTTTCTCTTGGAACCATCTCTACTCAAAATTCAAGAAGCAAAAGGCTGAAACACTCCCCCATTCCATCTCTAATTGTGAGCACATTAGGAATTTTCCAAAATGTGTTCTCCTTCATCTATCATCTAGCCGTGAGGTTCATCACCATTAACATCTCAAGCTTCCTTGAGTGTGTTCAAGAAGTGTACCCCTTGCGACTATTCTTTTTAATTGTTTCAGCCTTGGATTCTTATGTTAGAGATTATTATTAATTCAATGAGTTGGTTAATTTTCAGATTTATTCTTTAATGTTTTTGAATTGTTCATGATATGTAGACATATCAATTCATTATATATATTGAATTTTCAGTTTTGTTATATTGAAAACTTTGATATTACAAATCATTGAAGCCATAATCGCACTTTCGATCACCTAATTGATCTGGAGTACGATTTAAAGTGGTAAAAGCTATGAACAATAGCCAATGTTATGGAAATTGCATGTTCTTTATCCATGGACTTTTTCATAGGAATAAGGAACATGTTATTGAATCATAATTCCTTTTGATCTTAATGATTTGTTTAAGTAATTGTAAGGATGCGCTGAGTATTAACTTGATTGCTTAAACAAAATAACTAGCTTATGGACTTTTCCTAAGCTTAGTTATTATCTAAGAAGGAATTTATAAAGTGCATGATCTCTTTAGGCTTGCACTTTGATTCAATTCTGATATGTGATTGAGGCACGAATTCGTTGTCTACATTGAAACAATTTGATTAGTCATTTAACAAACTTGATTTTCTGAATTGTGTGAGAAAATGATCAATTGTAAATAATTGTTCTTTAATTTCCTTAGTAAAATTAGTAAAAAGAAAAATCAGATCATGAAAACCCCCTAATCTTGTGTAATGTTAATAGATGTAGATTTATATTTGTTTATAAACTGCTAATTAAACCAATCAAATCATTTATTATTATATTTATGACTCTTTAGTATAGAGTACCCGCAATCCCCGGTCAATAACGATACCCTACTAATCACTTTACTACAATCTTCTGCAGGGTTTGTTGATGACCGAAATAAACAATCTATCATAGGCATGGATTCGATATCTTCTTCGCCCTCGGTTTCAATTTCACCATTATCTCGCAATACCATAACTCTTTTGTTCGAACATTGGCTTGCTATGTGACCCCTGCATTGGCATTTAAAACACTTAATATCATGATTTCTAGTGGTGGAAGAGTCAGTTTTACCTTGATTTCCATGGCTGGTACTTTCTTGCTTTTGCTCGGTTTTGGGCTTGGCCGTGGCTTGCTTCACAAAATTCAGCCTCCAAGATGAACCCGAGTTAGGGTTTTGTCGTGTATTGTTGCCCCTCCTCTTGAGTTGGTTCTCAATTTTGACAGCCATGTGCACCATATCTTCTAACTCCACATAATGATGCAACTCTACCGAATTAGCAATTTTCAGGTTCAAACCAACCAAGAACCTAGCCATAGTAGCCTCTCGATCCTCCTCTACATTTGCTCGAATCATAGCTACTTCCATCTCTTTATAATAATCCTCCACACTCCGACTATCTTGTGTAAGTCTTTGCAATTTTTGGTACAACTCACGATAGTAATGGCTTGGAACAAACCGTTTCCTCATCACAGTTTTCATCTCCTCCCAAGTCTCTATTGGACGCTCTCTATTTCTCCTCCTGTTCAACACTAGTTGATCCCACAAAACAATCACGTAGTCAAAAAATTCAATGGCCGCAAGTTTAACCTTTTTAAGCTCGGAATAATTATGACAATCAAACACTAATTCTATCTTCTTCTCCCACTCAAGGTAAGCTTCAAGATCGTTTTTGCCTTGAAACGATGGAATCTTCATCTTAATACTACCCAAGTTATTGTCTTCCCGATTCCTAACTTCTCTACCTCGACCACCAAATCTCCTATGGCTAACAACTGATTCCCGATCATCTTCTTCATCAAATCCATTCCCATAATACTCTTCATCTTCAACTCTCTCTCCCCTAGGTTGAACTCTCTCTCTCCTACGCACATTAGGAGCGTTTTGTTGCTGCCCCACACGTGCATTCTCTACCCAATCTATCCGTTCATGAACCTGTTCCATATCTGTTCTCAATACTCTTCTCAACTCACCCATTAAAGTCTCTATGAGCAACTTCGGATCACCCTCTCCCGACATATCTCCGGAATTATTTTTGTTCTTGTTGTTTGATATGTTTGCTGCAAAAACAACGTTAGAAAAACAAAAGGACCTCACACACTCCCTTACGTGTTTCACTCAAAGAATGAGTCACTTAATTTCACTCGTGTTTTCACACAAAATTCAGATTGGCTTTTCCCCTCTTATGTGCTCGCCACTCTTGCCTTTTTCCACTCGTAATAATCCTCTATAGGTTTTTATCAAACTAACCGAACAAGTATCAAAGTTTCCAGCAACAATTCACCAATAACTCACAAAGAAATTCGGATTTAAAGGCTAATTTAAGGCTAGAATACAAGGAAACAAAGATGAGAAATTGAAATAAGAATTGAAAGGATTGAATTTAAATATTACACACTTTCTTTTTTTTCACGTTTTTTTTCCTAAACTGGAAATTTGTTCTTCTTTTTTTTTCACATTTTTTTTTTTTATGAATCAAAACAAAAGATAAGTAAACCTGCAACTAGAAGGCTCTGATACCAACTGATATGATCCACGCCAAGAACTAAAAAATTTATGGATCAAGAAGACCTCCAAGATCGTCTAGAAGCAGATTTATGTGAAACCGCGACCCATTGCTTATATTGAAGCAAGAACCTTGGTATAATGAAGATTGAGACCGTGACCCGTTGCTTATATTGACCTTGGTATAATGAAGACGCCACAATCAATTATGGAAGGATTGATTGATAAGTCGAAGATGAACGCCACAGAAACTCCGATAAGTTCAGAAGTTCTAAAAGAACTAAAGAGAAATTTCTCTCCAAAAGTATGAATCAAATCTGAATTGTCTTATTCCAAAAGCCAATGACTATTTAAATACATGAGAATTCGTAACCAATTAGAAAAAGGAAAACTAAGAAATAGAAAATAAACCTAAACAGAATTCTGGTAGGAATAGGAAACTACGAAATAGGAAATAAACCTAAATAGAATTCTAGTAACCTAAAATCCAAATAAAGAAAGTACCTAACTTGGCATGCAAGCCTTATAGTGCAACAATTAAATTCAGAAGGAAACAATTAAGAAAAGGTGCAAGGTGTAAGCCCAAAGTGGAAGAAGATTCGGATGCAACAGCTTACTGGATTTAGGCCTATCATAAGAGGCCCAAACAATATCCTTTTTGAAACTTTCTTAAGTCTAAATTGAAGTTCAAGACGTCATCTTTCCAGCCCAACAAGTTTCAGCCCATTTGGAGTTGTGGGCAAGAAGTTATGACCATTTTAATTATGGTCATTCGATCCTCCCGAAATTCCAAAGTGGAAGTTCCCTGGGATCATGGAAACCCATCCCTGTGGATCATGTAGAGCATCATCATTGGGCCCCCAAAGATGATTCTTAGACCAAATGTGTTGAATAAGCCCATTGAGAGTTTTCTTGAACCTTTTAGCTCGGGCCCTTGTAACTAGACCAGTTGGAACTTGAATAAATCGTTTAGCTCTGGCCCTTGTAACTTGACCAATTGGAACTTGAATAGGATCCGCCTCTCATTTGTTAGTCGTGTCCTCATCATTGCTCACCCCTCATTGTATAATGATTTCAGGTAGCAGACAGGACAAATAGTCTGGTGGGTTGAGAGTTAGACAAAATCATTTTCTGTAAACCACGTACGTGTCAACATACTCAGACTAATGAGAAAATAAAAATGAAAAATTTATTTGTAAATATTCATGCATTTTAAATTGTATAGAATGTTTAAAGATCAGATTGATGTAACTCCCTTGTTGAGGGTTGAGGATTTATTTATGAAAAATTTCTTTTGGTGTTATTTATTTTCATTTTGCATATATGTGTCATGCTGAGATTTCAAAATGTGATGACACTGTCTCGGGGGTGGCCAACCCGGGATGGGTCATTACAATTTTGGTATCAGAACATTAGGTTTTATGATTCTGTAGACTGCATAAAAAGTAAGAAAGTGGAAGATTAAAAAAAATTATATTTTAATAGTCTGAGGATGACTCGTGGACGCACTAGAGCTAGAGTTAGAGTTATTGATTTGAGAGGGCGAGGTAGGCCCCAATATTTTTGACAAGATGAGATTGAGTCTAAATCTGTGGTTACTAGAAAGGAACGTGTTGATAGTATAATTAATATTAGTAAAGGTATGAGAAAATCTAAAATTGAAAGAGATGAGCTAAGATCAGCTCTTGCACATGATCTTAAGAAAATGAAGGTAAAAGATAATAGAGTTGATAGCTTATAGCATAGACTTAATGAACATGCTAGAGTAGTGCTTGAGTTAAATCCAGTAATAATAAATGTTAAAAAGGTGGAAAAGTGAGTTTATACATGAAATGTAGGGAGATTATTTGGTATTTTACCAGTAACTGACAGGCAGATGGTTGCTTTTGTTTCGTTTGAATTAGAATGAGAAGTTTTGGAATGGTGGAAGGATATTCTTCATAGGGTAAGTAGAGATATTGATAGACCCTTAACCTGGAATAGGCTTAAGGAGGTTTTTTTTCTTAATAGATACTTTCCTTATACCTCTAGACACCAACAAGATAGAGATTTTATTTATTTGAGGTAAATATGTTGACTGTGGTTCAGTATGATAGTAGATTTGTGGTCTTATAAATGGTTGTACCAGAAATGGTAGACCTAGAGGAGAAGAAGTGTAAGAGGTTCATAAATAAACTATGTTTTAAGATTTGATTAAAACCATCTTACATGAGGCATATAAATATGTCAGATTGGTGGATACAACACTTCAGATTGAGAAGGATGTGATGGAGTTTAAGAGAAAGAAAAAGAGTTGTTAAAAAGGCTTAGATATTAAGGTTATAGAGGTAGTAATAGTATGAGTGTACAGGGTGAGAGACCACCCTAGAGGAGGCATTCCTTGTCACAGGGAACTGAAGTACAGAGTCAGAGGCAAGCAGGATATGTTACTTTTGAATCTCATAATACTATTGGTGGGACCCTTAGATTTGAGAGACAGGTTATGAGAACTGGAATTCATGGCAAAGGAAGTAAGTATGTCACTAAAAGAAAGTGGTAATTTGATGTATGATTGGGAGACAGAAGTTTGTTATAGATGTATTCAGATAAGATATTTATTCCAGAATTGTCAAAAATTGAAGTGTTTTGTGTGTAGAGAAGATGGACATATCAATGATGGTTGATTTGGTGCAACCCATTCTTTTGCATTCAATATTCATATGAAGTCTATTGAAGTATATATTAGCCCATGGATGCAAATTATTTTTGGTTGAAGTTCCGACTAGAGATAGAGTTATCATAATAAATGTTTACAAGTGTGGGGTGATTAGTATCAGTGATATAAAAAAAATCTGAAGCTGATTTATTACCTTTGAATATGATAGATTTTCATATAATTTTGAGAATGAATTGGTTGTTGACGTGTTACGCTTGGGTTGATTGTTCTAAAAAGAAAGTAGTATTCGAGATATGGACATGAGGAGTCTAGCTTTCAAGGAGAACATAAGATACTCTCGAATTATCTCATTTTGCTCTGACCACTTGGAGATGGTTGAAGAAAGATTGTGAGAAATAATTGGCATACATAATGGATTCTAAAAAGGGAAATAGGAAGTTATAATAAATCTTAGTGGTGAAAGATTATTCTAATGTAATTCCTGATGAGTTGTCTAGGTTGCCCAAAGTAGGGAGATTAGATTTTCTATTGATGTGATACCAAGATTATCACATATATTTAATAGCACCCTAAAGAGTGATAACCACTGGCTTAAGAGAGTTGAAAGTTCAAGAGTTGTTAAATAAGAAATTTATTCGATTTAAGGTGCCGCTATGAGGAGCCCATGTAATGGTTGTGAAGAAAAAAAGATGGAACGATAAAATTGTGTATAAACTACAAATAGTTGAATAAGAACAAATATCATTTTCCCAGGATAAATAAATTGGTTTCAAGGAGTGAGAATGTTTTCTACGATAAACCTGAGATCAGGTTATTACCATTTGAGGATAGAGAAGGGAGACGTGCCTAAGGCTGTTTTTAGGACATGTTATGATTATAAGTTTCTGGTGATGTCATTTAGATTGAATACTGTTCCAGAAAAATTTATGGACTTGATGAATAAAATGTTTGAACTATTTCTTGATAATCTCGTGGTCGTATTCATCGATAACATTTTGGTATATTCTAACAATGAGGAAGAACATGTGAAACATTTGACAGTGTATTGGAGATAATGAGGAAAGAGAGATTGTATGCTATAATTTTTTAAATGTAAATTTTGACTAAACGAAATAAATGTCTTAGGGCATGTAGTATCTGGAGATGGTATAGAAATTGACCCACAGAAGGTAAAGGTAGTGTTGAGTTGAGAAAGACAAACTAATGTAACTAAGATCAGGAGCTTCTTGGGGTTGGTAGGTTATTATAAATGATTTATCCATAATTTTTTCTATTATTGCAGTACTGTTGACTAGATTGACCAGGAAAGATGTGAGATTTGTATAGTTTAGGGAGTGTGAGAAAAGTTTTCAATTACTAAAGGAGAAATTGACTACAGCTTCAGTATTGGTGTTTCCTTCTAGTGATGAAGGATTTGTGGTGTACAGTGATGCGTCGCATCATTGGTTGGGATATGTGTAACATAGGAAAGCTGTGGCCCATACTTTTAGGCAATTGAAGATTCATGATAAAAATTACCGTACTCATGAATTAGAGTTGGCTGTTATAGTGTTTACTTTAAAAATTGGAGATATCATTTGTATGAAGCCACTTGTGAGATATTCATAGGTTATAAGAGTTGGACATACTTATCTACCCAGAGAGAGTTGAATTTGAGGTAAAGATGGCAGATGGAGTTGATTAATAACTATGATTGTACAATTCACTATCATCTAAAAAAATGAAAAAGTGATAGCTGATGCATTGAGAAGAAAGTATACAAGAAGGTTAACTGATATTGGAAGTCCTGATGTGAAATTGATGATAGATTTAAAAGAGATAAGAATGAAGTTGAATATCAGTAATAGAGGATAATGGTTAGCGAATATGGTTGTACAGTCATTTATAGTAAAATGCTTTAGAGATGTAAGGTAGAGATGAAAAGATAGAAAAAATTAAGCACTGAGTGCTTACTAGAAAGCATTTTGAGTTCAAAATTTGAAATGAGGGTATTTTAGTATAGGAACATTGGAGTTGTGTTCCTAATAATGCGAAGTTGAGGAAGGAGATAATGAGAAAGACACATGAGGATGTAGATTCGATGCAACCAAGTAACAATACATCAAGTAACAATAAGATGTATAGAGAATTGAGACATAATTTCTGGTGGTCAGGATTGAAGAAGGATGCAGCTGAGATTGTGAGGTTGTATGGAGTACTATTGAGAATAGTGTCAATTAGAGAAGCTAGATTTACATCTTGGTTTTGGAGAGGCTTTCAAAAAGCCACGAGTACACAATTATAATGAAATATAATTTTTCATGCTCAAACAGAAAGGATTATTAGAGTACTAATATTAGGATGGCACCGATTGAGACATTGTATGGTAAGAGGTGTAGAACTCCTATATGTGGGAAGAAATGGGAGAGAGAAAGATATTTGATCCATAAATTATTGAGTTAACAACTAAGATGATTGAATTGGTTAGAGAGAACCGTAAAGCAGCACAGAGTAGACTAAATAGCTGTTAATAATAAAATAAGACCTCTTGAGCTTCAAGTAGGTGATTTGGGGGTAAGTAAAAATATCTCCATGAAAAGGTATGTTGAGGATCAAAAAGAAAAAAAAGTTGAGTCTGAGGTAAGTGGGACCCTATGAGGTTGTTGAGAAAGTTGGGCTAGTTGTGAGGCCTCCAGAGTTAGAACATTTATATAATAGTATAATATTATACATTCCATGATTCACTTTTAAGAAAGTGTTTACATGATGAATAGTATAATATTTTGAGCTAAGCTATAGAAATTCAAAAAGTTTGGGCTTATATATAAATACTAGTGAGAATTTTAGACAGAGAAGAACAAGTTTTGTAAAATAAAGAAAATTCATTAGTTTAAGTTCTGTGGCGGAATAAGGATGTTGAAAAGATTACATGAAAGTGTGAGATAATTATAAAGAAATACTGTTCACAATTGTTTCTTGAGTTGGTAAGAAAAATTTTAGGGACGAAATTTTTATAAGGTGGGTAGAATTGTAAAACCCGTATTCGTGAAGTAAGGGTAAAGAAGTAATTTAATAAATATGACACAAAATTGAAATAAAATATTTACGCGAAGGATTTAGTATTGAATAAAATAATTCTTTTGAAAAAAAAAATCTAGGATGTGGATGTCATTAAAAGAAAAAAAAATTTGACCTGAACATCTAGAAGCAAGAAAAGGAAAGAAAATAAAATAAAAGAAAATAAATAAATAAATCAAACAAAAAAAATACCCAAAAGTAAAAAAACGAGGGCAGCAGGCATTACACCTGCTGCCAATTTAAGTAAGGCATTATGAATGCCTCACACGTCTCCAAAACGTGGAGCAAATTTGGGAGCTCGAGAAATGCAAGAGGGGGACAGTTGAAACAAAGAAAAATATATATGCAAACATAATTCATACTGAACGATTTCGTTCAGTTTCTTTCAACTTATCATTTTTTTTTCTCTAAACACTTGAGGACCCAAAGAAAGAGCAAATTTTTGAAAGGGGTTACTGCGAAATTTCATAGAGAATCAAGAAAAGTGATCAGAAAAACAGAAAAGTAATAATATAGTGTTTATTTTTGGAATTTTTAGCATTCAAGAAATTTCCTAAGAAGCCAAAGTGAGAATTTTCAAAGTGTGTGATTTATAAAGAAGTGAAGAATAAATTAGAATTTTAATATAAATATGATATCAGGTGTTGACGATATACAATCGGGGTAATCTTTTAGAGAAACAAAAAAGGCAAGGAGGTGATCCACGGGTAGCTTTAAGTGCTATGTGGAGAGCTGAATTTACTTTAAGTAATCCAAATAAAAAATAAAAAATCTAGTGATAATATTAAAATAAATTATTAGCTTATATTTTTGGTGATAGATAAAGATTTGGTTGATAGATATGATAGGAATATTGGACACGTAGAAAAATTATTATGTGAGAAGAAATATTATTAGAATAATGAGTTGATTTAATAATAAATGTGATAAATAAATTCTTGATGAGCTATGGTTGATGTTTTAATACGAATTATGAGGAGATGAATTTTAGTAGATATTAACAAACTTTGATGGATGATTTGATGTGATTAGGGATGAAATTTAGTGGATCTTGACAAACTTTGATGGATAATTTGATGTGATTTCGGATGAAATTTAGTGGATCTTAACAAGCTTTAATGAATGATTTGATGTGATTTGGGATGAGTGGATTTTGGTTGAATTTTTATATAATTTGTGAAAAAATCAGGATAGTCAATTTAAATATTTTGATTTCATGTGATTTTTATATTACTGTTTATATGGATATTTCATATCATTGCTCATATGCATATACATTAAATAAAAGAAAAGAACTAGAAAGGTAGCCGGTCTAATGAAAATGAAAAAACCAGAAAGACAGTCGGTCTAAATGAAAATGAAAGAACCGGGAAGGTAACCGGTTTAAATGAGAATGAAAGAACCGGGAAGGCAGCCGATCTAAGATAATAACAATATGTCGACAGGTGGGAAGACGTTCCCATCATTGCATCTGTTTTAATTATTACTTGCATTATTAAAATGCTGATGTGTGATGTGTTATTATGAAGTTATTCATAGATAGATAGGTCTCACAGAGAGACATTTATGGTGATAAGAACCATCTAAATGATAGATATTATGATGTGAACTTCATTACGAGGTAATTATAAGATAATTGGTGGTCTTAACGTGAACCAATAAATAAGAAGAAGAGATTGATAGAGAATGAATCTTTTGACATGTGTAGTGACAGTAGAATGCTAGTATCAAGTTGTGAGAGATATAAATGATTAAATATTGAAAGACCATTTATACAACTGAATACTTTTAGTAAATTTAATTCACTGAGCTTGTGAAGCTCACCCCTCATTGTATAATGATTTCAGGTAGCAAATAGGAAAAATAGTCTGGTGGGTTGAGAGTCAGACAAAATCATTTTCTATAAGCCACGTACGTGTCGACATCCTCAGACTAATGGGAAAATAAAAACGAAAAATTTATTTGTAAATATTCATGCATTTTATGTTGTATAGAATGTTTAAAGATTATATTGATGTAACTCCCCTGTTGAGAGTTGAGGATTTATTTATGAAAAATTTCTTTTGGTGTTATTTATTTTCATTATTGCATATATGTGTCATGCTAAGATTTCAAAATGTGATGACACTGTCTCGGGGGTAGCCAACCCGGGATGGGTCGTTACATAATTGGGGTAGCTTCTGCTTCTTATAATAATGTAAATGTATTACTAATGGTAAATTTATCACCTATAAGAATGTATGAGAACTTTTCAAGAGTTGGGTTTGTTATAAGATATGATTTGTTCTTGTATGATTTTTTTTTTGTTTTTATGAAAATGACATAGTTAAATATAATACCTTTACATATTTCAATTGGAGAACATTAATATGAATGATTTATTTTTTTGTTAGAAAAAATAATTTAAAATGATATGATTGTTTGAAAATTCAAAAGGTATTAGTTTAAATCTAAAAGTTGTAATTTAAACATAAATGTGTGATTTAAATCTAAAGGTTGTAATTTAAACAAAAAGGTGTCAGATTTTTTAAATATTTTTTAAACAAACACGATCTGATCCATTAAAAACTAACAGACATGATCGTAAGGTTCTCATTAAATCTAAAAAATTCATGTCTTTCCAACTGGAAAAACATGACTTTCCAGAATTATTTAAAAATGTACTTCTACACCTATAAATACCACTCTCTCCCCACTTTGAAATACAATTCATTTTTCATTATTTCTTCTCTCTTTTTCTCTCAAAAATTCTGCCATAATATTTCAGTATTTCAAAGCAGAATTAAATCAGAAGTTCTTCAAATTTTGTTGTCTGCAGACTTCAAGTTTGAGACTTGGTTGTATCCTTGAGCACTGTTCATTTGTAACTCATAGCAAACTTGTTTATACAAGTGGGAATGAATAAAGCCTTAAAAACAATGATTAATTCACGCCTCTGAGTCTTGATTTTCATATTCTGCTCTCGTTTAAAAAAATTTACAACAATTTTAAGGCTTTAGTTTTTGTCAAATGGAGACAGAATCATTCAAAGTGATGAATCAAGACTTCGTCAAGCTGGATAGATTCGATGGAAACAATTTCAGCCGGTGGCAAGACAAGTGCTTATGGAAAGAAAGCAGCCTCAAACAGCAGTGATTGAAGAACTACAGAAAGAAATGAAGAAAAAAGAGGAGGGTGAGTTCCTATGTCGTGGGCATATTCTGAACACATTATCAAAATGCTTGTACGATCTGTTCACAGACATCAAATAGGCTCGTGATATTTGGAATGCTCTTGAATACTAATACAAAACAGAGGAAGAAGGTACAAATAAGTATTTAGTTTCCAAATACTTTGATTTCAAAATGTTTGACAATAAACCTATCTTAGAACAAATGTATGAATTACAAGTTATTGTCAATAAACTCCAAGCTTTAATTTTTTTTTTCCTGAATCATTCCAAGTGGGGGCTATTATAGCTAAACTTTCTCCTTCTTAGAATGATTATGGAAAAAGATTGTTGCACAAATCCGAGGACTACACTTTAGAACAAATTGAAAAAAAAAACATCTTTATATTGAAGAAGAGTCACGTTTACATGATAAAAGTAGTAATGTTCAAAGTGGTCCTAAAGTACATCATGTGGAGGCAAGCAAAACCAAAAAAAACATGCTTTACAAGTGAAAATTAAAGGAAAATTTAAGAAGAATGCAAGAAAGAATAAATGGAAAGATAATTTGCTTTTGTATATAGTGGTATGCAAATTTAATTATTTTGAAAACAAAAGTGGATGTGAATACATTTGAGGATAACAATAGCATGTCAATTCATTTAGTTTGATTTGTTAAAGTTGTGAGGCCATTTGGCCTGCATGCATTGAAATTTATAATTTAATATTATTTGGTTGATTAAATTATTTAGTGACACTGTAAATTTACATGAAATATTAAATTGAGATTTATTATAAATTTATAGTAAAAATCACTATGAACATTTATTGCTATACTTATTTGTATGCATGAGTTGTTGTCAAACAAATTTTTTACTTTAACAAGCATGATTATATATCTGTCTAGTAGGAATGATATAGCATCTCTAGGTTTATTCGTAAAAAAAAAAAATAATGTTCACATGACAGTATCTTGCTTGAGATGTTACTATTACGTATAATAAATATGAAGTTAATAAATTTATTCGTTTTTGTATATATCTTTAAGACATAAAATGAATATGAGCAAGAAGAATTAATTGTAGATGCACACATTAAAAATGACATTTCTAGAAGTGGTGAATGAGGACGCCATATAACCAGAACATTGTGATCACCATGAGTGCAATTGCATGAGTGCTATTGTATGTGTATCTTAATGAAAAAGGCATGGTGATGTATATAGTAATATTGAACAAAGGTTCTAATGATGAATCAGAGAGTCCGACCACTTGTTTTAGACAAAGTAAGAGTCTTTGTACTGATAAATGTGTGGGTGTAGAGTTTTGATTTCCAATATAAAAACTGGACTTTGTTTGTATGATTCAGTTCCTAAAGTATATTTGTTTATGGCTACATTGAGTAGTAACTTGTGTATTAAAAAAATAACACACGTAGTAGAAATGTGGAGGCCATTTTGTTGTTTAACAATGAAATAATTAATTTCTTATTGTTGTTAATGTAATTTTTATATATATTTTAAATGTGGGGGTATTAATTATATTATAGAACACCATAAATATATGTGAAAATTTGTTGAAATCTTGAAACTTATATGGTTGATTTAAGTGAAACCAAGAAATACACTTTATGAAAATTAAAATGAGAAAGCTTAATGGGAGTTATGCTTTGAGTACTTCATAGTACATTACGAGAATATACAAGTTTAGTAGAATCTTTGGTTACCTAGAATAAATCATAGATTTGATTTACACCGGTGGTATCAAGAGGATATACTGATGTCATGGTAATTCGGTTGTATCAAGAGAATACACCGATGCTAGTCGGATGACGAGAGTAAGAGATATAAAATACCTAGGAGGAGGTGATGTTTCTTGGAAGAGCAAGAAATATATGTCTCAAAAAATGAAATCCGAATTAATTGCCTCGATAGCAATTTAGAAAAAATTGAATGAACTAATTAAAAATTTATTGTTAAAAAATAAATTTTGTGGCCACATCCTATGCATTTAAAATCCATACTTTGTGATAATGAAGTTTTATGAGAGGTACAATAAATAGTAAGTCTAGACACATTAGTCTTAGACATGAGTATGTGAGATAATTGATATAATATGGTATCATTACAATTGTCTATGTAAAGTCAAGTAAGAATTTAACTGATCTACTTACTAAGGCACTCGCAAGAGACCTAGTAAGTAATACATCTAGAGACATAGGGCTTAAACCATTTAAAAGTCAGCAGTGATGGCAACCCAACCTAATGCTAGTAGACCACTAGTTCTAGGTTTTAATGGGTAATAACAAGTTACTGTGATTAGCTGTTGATATTGTCACAAAGTTGGCCCATAATTGAGAAAGACAATATCGTCTGTTACGTTTTAGAGGATGAGTTAAACTCTTAATGAAGTTATAAAATGCGTTCTAGTAATGGAAACGCAATAGGAATTTCACCTATATGAACGAAAGAGTGGTGTCGCTTCTTATAGAGAGTTATGGTTTGCTTTCTTGAGGCTCATGAAACCAGGATATAGCACATGGTCATAATAGTGCTAAGTAAAAATAAATTCTCACCGGAATAAGAGAATAGTACTTCGGTCGTATCACATAAGAATGTTGGTTTAATCTAAAGGACACAATTCATTTCGATATGAATTTGAGTTGTTTACACTAATAGAAAGTTACAAATCGAAAGATACTTTCTTTATGCATACAAGACTCAGAGATATTATGACAATATTTTTCAAAATTGGCTTTTCAAACAAGTGGTGGATTGTTAAAAAAAATAATTTAAAATGATATTAAAGGGTTGTTTGAAAACTCAAAAGGTATTAGTTTAAATCTAAATATTGTGATTTAAACAAAAATGTGTGATTTAAATCTAAAGGTTATAATTTAAACAAAAAGGTGTCAAATTTTTTAAATATTTTTAAACAGACATGATTTGATCCGTTAAAAACTAACAGACATGATTGTAAGGTTCTCATTAAATCTGGAAAAATCATGTCTTTCCAACTGGAAAAACATGACTTTCCAGAACTATTTGAAAATGTGCTTCTACACCTATAAATAGCCATCTCTCCCCACTTTGAAATACAATTCATTTTTAATTCTTTCTTCTCTAAAAAATTTTGCCATAATATTTCAGTATTTCAAAACATAATTAAATTAGAATTTCTTCAGATTTTGCTATCTGTAGACTTCAAGTTTGAGACTTGGTTGTATCCTAGAGCACTGTTCGTCTGTAACCTATAGTAAACTTGTTTATACAAGTGGGGAAGAATAAAGCCTTAAAGACAGTGATTAATTCAAGCCTCTAAGTCGATTCTCATATTTTGTTCTTGTTTAGAAAATTTTACAATAATTTTAGGGAATAGATGCTTTATTTATTCACCGATTATCATATATGATTCCAAAAGATTAAGTTATAAACCCCTGAAAAAAAGATTAGGTTAAAAATTAATATGTCACAAAGTCACAGCTTTGTATTATTTCATTTTCTTTGTATTATTTGGTACAAGAACTTAAATTAATTATTGTGTTTTAATATCATGATTTTTCACACCTTTCTTGGATGAGGATGTAACTTTTGTTGACAGTTTATTTTCTTTAATGAAAATGAGAGTATATGAAGGAGTGCCATTTTAATTCTCTAAGGGTGCGTTTGAGAAAACTTTTGCCTATAGAAAAAGAGTCAATGGGAATAGATTTGATTGCATTTCCTAAAATTACTATTTGGTAAAATTTCACTACTACAACCTTTCAAAAAATAGCTGTAAGAGAAAGCTAAAAATCCTTTTTTTTAGAAGCAAGGGTGGAAAAGCTTTTAAAATGTGCTTGACTGGGTGGCTCCTAAAGTTTTAATGAATTTTACGTAAAACGAACAACCCTTATCACATTTTACTAATTTCCATCTAACTCTTTATATATTCAAATTATCTAAATCCTTAATCCTCATTTCTCTTTGTTGAAACGACGAACTCAACCATGAAAATGGTATTTGGAAGAAGCGGCCAAAAAAAGCAAAGATTGTAGATATTTTTTATTTTATTATTAAGAATAAATGATTTTATTAATATAAAATTACTGATTATTATTAGCTAATGAATAATTTATTTTTTGTTGTTAATAAAGAATACCTCTTTGATTAAAAAAAATTCATTAAAACTGTATATCTTTGAACCATGTCTATTTGAGTAATTTTACAGTTTTATAGCACTATTAAGATTACAATTACCAAGCATTATTATTAATCACAACACTTTCACAGTGCTTTTTTGGAACCAGTACTCTCACCGTACTTTTGGCACCAATGCAGCTACAACACAACACTCCCAAACGCACTCTAAATCTTTAAAAATTATGAGCGCGTTTAGTTGTGAAATATATATTTTTATTTTCTATCTTCATTTTCTTTACTATTTTTTTCAACAATTTGGACATTTTTAACATATAATACTTCTTTTTTCGATCAAACATAATATTTAAAAAGTTTAAAAAGTTTTGTTTTTCCAATATCATATTGGAAAGAAAAACATTGTTTTTCAAATTATGTTAAAATCTCCAAATTGTTGAAGAAATTATTAAAAAAATAAAAATAGAAAATTGTTAAGAAAAATGAAAATGAAAAATTGACAAACATTTTCCATAACTAATTGTATTCTAAATATTCTAATTTTTTCTCAGTTTGAAAGTTTTGGAAGAAAGATAAATTAGAGTAAATGAGATAAGATTTGAGAAAATAAAGGACTACTATTCTATTCTCTTTCAGTCCAAACAAATTATTAATTAATTACAATTTACTATCCATTTAAAAATAGGGTGTGGAAGTTTCTAATATGCAAAAACCATGAACTTTAAAAGTTTTTGTTTAGTACCATTTTTAAAAAAAATATATGATACAAATGTTTATCTCATTATTAAATGATATAAAAAAAATATATTTTTTAATAATAAAATAAATCTTTATACCATATACCTAATTAAATAATAATTTTTCGTGGTAGTAATTTTAACCTAAATTAACGCAGGCAAAGTGCTGCTGTTTGTGGGTCTAAGATATGTCTTTATTGCGACACATCTAACATTAATTCATGCTTGAAGGGACAGGCAGGCTATAGATTCCATATGTTGGAGTAGATTAAGGATGTGGTGATCTGATTTCACCAAGTGCTCTTCTTAGTAATGACATGGAAATATTCTTCTTCTTTTATTTGTTCCTTTTTAAAATAAAAAAGATACTTGAATTCAGGAATCTAAGATTCTATTAAGTATGGTAAAAAAAATATTCTATATGGAAAATATCTTTTAAAAATTATTAAATTATAGTATGATTACGGTGTTTACTATAAACTTCATTATATAAAGCTTTATAATATATAAAAATACCCTTATAGGTTAGTAAATAACAATACTCTTATATTAAAAGTGTATTAATACACTCGTCAACTCGAACTATAATTAATTCAAATTGGTTAAAAAAAATCACATAAAAATCACTTTATAAAAAATTGAATATTAACAAACTAAATACTCTTCATTCTCATGATTTTTATGGGATATTTTTACCAATTTGGATTAATTACTGTTAAGGTTAACACTCTGTTTGGTATGATTTAAGTATAGAATTCAGTTCATTTCCAAATGAACCAAAACTAAAATTTATTTACAAATGAGGTCAAATGAATTTTCATGTTTGGTGTAGTCTTACTTAAACTGTAAAATGATGAATTTTGTGTTTCAAGATTTCCTTTCTGGTTGCTAATCAGATTTTTTTATATAGTGTATGCGAGAGATTTGTGGAAACGGGAAACTTGTGTAGACCTAGAAATAAAATAACAAGGAAAGCTAATTTTGTCTTTTCAAGATAACAAAGGCTCAAATATATAGTTCATTTACAAGTTCTATCAAAATTGATAGAATTTGTGTAAATCTTACTCATTTCTATTGAATTTTATATTTTTGATGTTAAACCAAACATAAAACCAATTCATTTGTAAATGAATTTTACGTCTAATTAATAAACCAAACACAGTAATATATAGAATTCCATAAAAAAATATGAAATTCATTTAAATCAAACAGACTATAAGAATATATAATATATTTTTAATACATGAGGATCTAATTGTAATTTGTACCAAATTATATGGGTGTTTTATAATTTTTACTATAAAGCTTTAATGAAACCTTAATCATAGTATTATACGCCATTTCATAAGATTTTATATTGTAAATGGGAACCATTTAATATGTGGTGCTTGTATATGACAGTACTATAATCCTGTTACAGATTTTTGGCATGGGTCCCTTAATCAACGGTCAAGATCTAATGAGTTGATGGTGAGGTGAGGTCCACGAGAGTTGGTGAGGATCAAGGATAAACATATGAGGTAGGAAGTGAGCTTAGGTTGAATTTCCTTATCTGGTGCAGTAACCTTGGGGTATATATGGAAGAAAATTTAATCGTATGAATGGTGTAAGACCAAAATCTCACCTAAACATTGAGTAGAAGAAGTAATCAATCAAGTAATTAAACTTAATTATAATTTTAAAGTGACGTGTATTGATTTTGATTTTGGATAAATTTCAAAGGGACCATGATGCCACAGTTTTGAGCCTTTCCCTCTTTGACGTTTTATCTTTATCCGTCCTTGTCATTTTTACTATTTTTTTTTTCCCACCATGATCTGAAGTGCTCTATCTCCATTGAATCTGTTCTTTTAAACCCACAAAAATAAGAGAACTAAGAAGGAGAAGAAAACCGAAAAAGAAGATAAAGGAGATAAAGGAAAAAGAGAACAATAGAAGGGTGAAATGAGAAAATTATTGTAGAAATAAGGGAGGACATAATGGCCAAAAAAATTTAGCCCCCTGGGAAATTAATTTTATCTATAGGAGACCTTTTTTTTTTTTTGGAGGATTAGGAACTAGTTGGGAATTTGGGATTAGTCCGCCTCTTACTGACAAGCAAATAAAACAAATAAATTTTATAAATTTCATATAATTCATTTGTAATTATATAGTTTTTATGTGTGAAAAGAAAAAAAATACTATGAAATCATTTTAAATTTTTTTTTTTTTATGAAATTGAGTTACTTGTTGCAAATTGATAGAATTTACAGATACAATGTTATATTAACCAAAATACTAGGGCATGTTTGGATAACAGTTTTCAGTTTTCAGTGTTCGAAAACTGTTTTTGAAAATAAAAACTGAAAACAGTTTTCTGAAGAAAACATGTTTGGATAACTGTAACTCGAAAACTGTTTCCAAAACAGAAAATAATGAAATATTGTTTGGATAATCTTATTTTGAAAACAGTTTTGAAAATAGAAAACTGTTTGGATTACACATTTTTGTAATTGTTTTCAGTTTAATTTTTAAATCTAAAATTAATTTTATTTATCATATTTACTAAGCATACACTAAATACTTATAAATAATTAATATTATTTTATTTTTAAAATGTTAGTATTTTTCATTTAAACATTATCTAAATGACGCCATAAACTCAAAATTTGTATTCTGTAAGTGCTCTACCATAGTAATTGGTAGAAATTTTTCTCTGAAATACATCATTTGATGAATATCACATCAACAATAATCAAAGTGGAGATCGATCATGATGCATTGATGAGTCTATGCTTTGGTGTTTGGGACCAAGCAGTGTTGATGTTTAATTAATTAAACAGAGTTAAAGTTCACCTCACATATCTAATATCCTTAACAACGATTTTTAGAAAGACTCCAACACGTCATAGATGGTTTTATTCAGCTAGCCAAGGATACAACAAGCATAAGTTAGTATTATGCGACATAGATTGATATAGACACTGCTAGCATATCGAATATTACTTCTTTCCACAAGAAAAAAGAAATGTTTATTTATTTCACCTCCAGTTATTTTCTAGGTGCATTTGCAAACTTGTAACCTAAATCGGATAAAGTAGAGAATTCTCTTTCGCCACCAACTTCACCAATAGGTACAGTATCACTGATTTCTCTCGAATCCTCTTGTGTGAGCTTCAGTGCCAAAGATCCAATGTTGTTGTCAAGATTTTTAACTTTAGTTGTCCGTGCAAAACATGAAATTGACAAGTAAGAATTATCCCTTCACAGATGAAGTACGCAATTCCTTCTCTTTCTTTTCTATGGTAAACTGAACTGTGAGTATTAGTAAAATAAAATAAAATGAGAACATGTAAGAGCTCAACAAACCAAGGTTTGGAATTATGTCCTCCGCTTGATGGAGAATCCATGCTAGAGCTAATTGAGGAGGAGTACAAGAATGCTCTGCAGCCGAGTTGGCAAAACGGTCATTTAAGGATTTGTTCTTCTCTAAATTATCACCAGCTGTGATAGAAACATCAATATCAATTCATATAGAGATAATATATGCAAGGAAAGACATAGACAGAGATACAAAATGAAGGAGATGACATAAAAATATCTCTAAAGACAAAACTGTGATGCACAAAAACAGAAACTTGTTACTCTTATCCCTTCTTTGCAAGTCATGTACCAATATACTGTAAGTAGGCAAGCTCTCCACAGTGGCTTTACCACCAAAGAAACCATGACTAAGAGGGCTATATGCCACTATCCCAATACCAAGCTCTCTGTAATAGAAGGTATGAAAAGATTAAAGTAGGTGAGACTGATATAGTGATATGAACTACTCCATAAGTTATTTTTAATAACGTAAACATATCTGATATAATACCAAGTGCATGACATCAAACACTTGAATTTACAGCATCAGTAATATTAAAATTCTAGGACATCAAAGATAGATATTAGGATACCTGCAGAGTGGAATTATATCATCCTCAATTTCACGACTCCACAGGGAATACTCCATTTGTACAGCAGTTAGGGGATGAACAACATGAGCTCTACTTATCGCGTCAACACTAGCTTTAGATAACCCAATATGCTTTATCTTTCCCATTCTAGTCGATCTAAGTGATCCCTTGCCATTCCTTTCTCTAAGAGAAGGTTCCAACTTCCAACAATATGAGAAACTCTAAAGAGATTTGCAGCAGAACTTAGAAGTCAAAGGAGCACCAACTAAACCACAATTTCCAGGAACTATACTGAAATTAAGACAAATTATATGGGAATGAGTAGAAAGTATGAATTCTCGGGTGAGATAAGTGATAAAATAAGAGTCAAAGATGAAACTCTATTAAGAAGGATCTATCGTACCAAGGGAATACAATAATAATAATGTGCATCTTAGAGGCATATGAACTAATTTGATTTTATTCATTTCATCTTTATTTTATTTTGCATACAATTATGTTCCTCTAGAAAGTGATATACTATTGAAGATCCCTTTTATCTTGTCATTTTAAAAGAGTCTATAGAAAACTATGGAAATCTTCAATTATAAAATGTTCAAGCACTAGGACAATCATCCAAGAATAGCATAAAGAGTACTATTAGAAGTTACAAGCCAAAACAACAGAAGAAGCTCAAAATTCTAAAAGAAAGTATCATATAAACCTTGGCAGCTTTGTCTTGGGATGTACAAGGAATAAGAGAAAGGGGCTACTGAGTGATATACCTTTTTTCTCCTTTCTTGTGATAGTATCAGTAGCAGCAGAAACCATCCATGCCATTTGCTCCATAGTTGAAGATGATCCACTAGTCCCCAAAATATCATTTCCAACTAAATAACATTTCCAAAACTTAGCTCCCCATGTGTTAATAAACAAAGGCTTCTCATCCTCACTATCATAGGTACCATTATTATACAATGCATTCTCTATCTCTTTTAAACACAGTATAATAAACTTTGATGGACAATCTGAGTTTTCACAGGCTATTTTTTATGGCCATGGGAACCACCATGCTGAATCTCTGCTCTTCCCAAGTTAACAAGGCTTTTCTGCCCTAATTTATCAATAGATGCAAGTGATATTTTCTTGTTATCTTTCAATGTTATAATCTTCTCACTTGTTTGTTCTAAGTTATTGCCTTTTGCATTCCTCCTACTAAAAGAGTCTGTTCTAAGCAACTTTCTTTGTTTCCTTTTTTTGAAAGTCATTTTTATCATGCCTATCATTAAAGGGATCATCAAGGGACAGAAGGCTAAAACACATCCCCTGTATGATGTTTAGGTTAGGCAGTTAGTCACATTTACTAAGCAGTAGGAAACTACGCATCATAAATTTTACAAACTTCTCATTTCCATGGCCCCAATAAGAGAATACAAATTACTAAGTGCAATATGAAAATCTACCATTCAAAAACAAAATGTAAAGCAGCGACAAATCAAGTGAGAAAATAATCATATTAAGCTTAACTTTAGGTTAATTGAGCATTTATCTCTTCAGACATTACTCAAGAAGCTTGAAGACAACCCAAAGAAGAGAATGTTCAATTTTTTTTTTTGATAACTAACAATGTACTGTAGTTTGCAAATATGAAAATCTTAAGTTAAGTCCTAACTGTGGTTCTAATTTATATTAACCCCAAACAACCCAACCCATACGAAAATGAAAAACAAATAACCTTTTTTTTTATAAGAACTTCATGCCTTTGACATCAATTCCTGATATATAGTGTTACTTATATCACTTATTAAAACACCAAGCATCAAAGGTCAGGAATATAAACCAATCCTACATGTTATTTCCCAAATGCTCTACTTCAAATGATAAAAGACTGATATTCAAATACTATGATTCTGCTAGGAAAAGTACTTATTCCTACCCTATACACACCCTATAGTGGAATTTTATCCTATATATCCTCTTTATATAAGTATTTTAAAAAGCTTTCTAGCATCAAATCCTACTTAAGAGATAAACAGAAATCACAAAAATAAACCATCTTCCTCTCCCTCTTTCTTAATTGCACTATGAAATCCAATAACCTCATTTAACCAGCAAATTAACAGCAATTTGAGGAGATGAAACACATTCCTTAGCTCAATAAGAAATTTAAATAAAACGGTCCAAAAATTGCAACTTCCACATTACCGATCAACCAAATTCTATCATAAAAAATACAACAATCAAATTTTGCTATATGAACCGAACAAAACACAATAAGAGCAACAAGAATCAAATAACTTCTTTTTCCCAAAAAATTTCATACTGAATTAATAGGCCTACATGATCAAACTTCATTTTGAAAGGAAAACTACTGGATATTAAATAACAACACTCGCCTATAACACCAAACTTAATTATTCAAAAATGAAATGTTAATTTTCTTAGGTCCATTAGCAATTTACATATAACCAAGCAACCCATTAATCATCAAAGATTTAACAGTACACTATTTTCTTTTAAAGAAAAAAATACCTGTCATATGCGACGTTTACCGGATTCGCGTCGCTTCTTGGCTGCGATAATGGTGGCGACATGAGCAGAGACAATTTTTTGCGGGTTCTTCATGGAAAGGGCGGTGGAGAGGCAGAGGGTCAGTGGAGCGACAATGGGGCTTGCGGTTTCTTCACAGCAAGGGTGGGTTCTTCACGAGTAGCTTGGGCTTAAGGTTCTTCATCGCTTGGAGAAAACTGATTTGTGGGTTTGAGAGAGAGAGATGACTGAATTGTTGAGAGACAGAACACGTATTTGAGATGGAGATATGGGTTAAGAGAGTCTATATGGGTTTGAAATAGAGGGAGGACTGATTTGTTTGAGAAAGATCACAGGTTTGAGAAAGAGAAATGGGTTAAGAGAATCTATGGGTTTGAGAAAGAAAGGACTATCGTTTGAAAGAGAGAGAGCAAGGGTTTCAGAGTGAGATATGGGTTAAGAGAGTGCTGAGAGAGAGACGAGGAACACTGAACACTCGATCGAAAGGAGCAGAGAGTAGCATTTTAGGGCTGCAAAATTGAAAATGAACACTGAAAACCCCAATTGGCAGTTTTCTAAAAGCAGTATTTAAACATTGAATTTTAGAAAACTATTTTTAAAAACTGTTTTTCAAAACTGCTGCCAAACATCAAAACTGGGTTTTGAAAAGTTTTTTAAGTTTTGAAAACTTAAAAAGGGTTTTTGGAAACCCAATCCAAACATAGCCCTATATTTCCTCTGTTCCTTCCTTCTTTCCCTCCCCTTTCTCTCTCTTTCTTCTTTTGATTTTTTCATTTATTTCAAACATTTTAAGTATAAAAAACCAAACATAAAAGTTCATTTGAATTCATTTCTAAATGATTTTTTTTTTCAATTCCTTTGAAAATAAAATTGGTGTAGGGTTATTTCCCTCACTAATTGAATAATGACACGTAGCACTCTTAATGGATAAAAATGTAAGCTCACAACTCAAGAGAATCAGCCAATTAAAAGGTAATAAGTGGTAAAAGGCAAAAACGATAACTTTACCTAAAACCCTAGCTAAGTAGAAACTCTAGCAGTATAAGAATCCTAATTCTTGCAGGATAGGTCACTCTTAACACCTTTCCTAATTGGACTACGCTCCAAAGAATTATATAAAGGAAGCTCCCATTACTTCACGGGTACATCTCATAATCTTTCTAAGTTCTCTCAATACTTTCATTCCTTTTACAGAGTACTAACTTGAGCATTAGAGAGTCCCCCTTGGAGAACCCAACTCCGAGTGACTTTTTAGATCATGCGTTCTATGTGTGCAAGTGTTCGCAATGCTCGCGAAATTGACCAAGCACGGCTTACAGATGCTCAAGCTCTATCTTCATTTACGTTTTGAGTCTAGATTTATGGTAGTTTTAATTCTTTACAAAAAAATTGCTATCGGTTTAAGTGTTAATATTATGTAGAATCACTTAACCAAGTGGGATACTCGGGAAACGAAATTCCGAGATCACCATACTATGATAGACAAAAATATTGTAAAAAAAAATTCACAAGTGCTCCAAACTGGGGGGCTAAAGTCAAACTACGGTTGCAAATGACCTTAATAAAAATAACAATTGGTAGGATTTTCATCTATACATCGAATTCGGAAACTCCAAGATCGCCAACAACATTCGGTAGGATTTTCGTCCAAACATCGAGTGGGGAACTCCAAGATCGCTAATAGCACTTGGTAGGATTTTCATCCAGACACCGAGTGAGGAACTCCAAGATCGCCAATAACACTTGATAGGATTTTCATCCAAACATCGAGTTGAGAACGCCAAAAGAACCAAAGCCATCACCTTTGACGCATTAAAACCTAGGCAAATCTAGGCTCGAAGAGTGGCACAACAGCCAATCAAGAGACCTCTCCCCCACCTCTGAGGGTTCATCATTGATGAGTCTTAAATATTGCATATTTTAGACCCTTAACTTATATTTGTTATGCTCTTAGTTAGTAGTATTTTACTTTATTTTACGTTTTTCTTGTGTTTTGTGTATTTTTACAGGTTTGTGGAGAAAATGAAGCATTTCAGGAGATTTGAAGCTTCTGGAGACATTGCGCTCGATCGCACAAGATATGCGATCGAGCGCACCTGCGCTCGAGCGCACCAGCGCTCGAGCGCACCTGCCTATGAACGAGCGCAAGGTCAACATCCCACATCGAAATAGTTGCTGTTCAGCGCGTCTGCGATCGAGCGCACAGACATACGATCGAGCGCACATGCGATCGTGCACACGATACATGCGATCGATCGCACCATTCTGCGATCGAGCGCACTCGGGCCAGTATCCCACATCGAATCTGAAACCTGCAGTGCTCCGTGATTTCCCCTATATAAACACCATTTGGCTTCATAATTCAATGTACAATTCCTAAGCCACTTTGGTGTTTACCGGTGGACGTCCGCCAACATTCTGGTGGATCCCGAAGACATTGCTACCACGAGGGGAAGCGCCGCCCGGCAGCGAGTGAAATTTCTCCCATGTAAAGTTGTTTATTTATTTCTTTATATTCAGTTGTTTTAGTTTAAATGTTTAACACTTGTTATTATAGTTTTATAGTTATTAGTGGCATTGCTACCACGAGTCGTTTGCAGTATAGTGTTGTGCAAGTGCGAGGTCGAATCCACAGGGAATTGCGTTGTGAAAATATATTTTTAATCTAAACTAACTCTATTTTAACCTAGTTCCAAATTTCAGAATTATATTGCAAAATAAATTAAAAGTAAACTAAGTTGGTTTAAAAACTAATAATAAACACTAAGGTTTCCGAATCCACCCCACTGAAGTGAAGCATACATGTTCTAAAAATATAGCCTATCAAAACATTCAATGAATCCAACTATAAGACAAAAAACAAAGAATATCCCAACTAAACCAAAAGCACCCGATGTATCCGCTCTTAACAAATCACAAAGGGAATCCAATTTAATCGAAAAGCATTCAATGTATCCATCAGATGAAACACAAAGAAAATCCAACAGACAATTTAAACTCAATCAATTATAAGATTAACTCAAATAATTGACAGAACATTTATACTAAAAATTGTCAGATTTGTAAAAGCAAATCTGAACTACTACGCCAAACAATGGCGGGGCTTCATCTTCAACCTTAGCTGAAGAGTCTAGCCACTCATAACTATAAAACTATAATAACAAGTGCTAAACATTTAAACTAAAACAACTGAATATAAAGAAATAAATAAACAACTTTACATGGGAGAAATTCCACTCGCTGCCGGGCGGCGCTTCCCCTCGTGATAGCAATGCCTTCGGGATCCACCAGAATGCTGACGGACGTCCACCGGTAAACACCAAAGTGGCTTAGGAATTGTACATTGAATTATGAAGCCAAATGGTGTTTATATAGGGGAAATCACGGAGCACTGCAGGTTTCAGATTCGATGTGGGATACTGGCCCGAGTGCGCTCGATCGCAGAATGGTCCGATCGATCGCATGTGCGCTCGATTGCATGTATCGTGCGCACGATCGCATGTGCGCTCGATCGTATGTCTGTACGCTCGATCGCAGACGTACTGAACAGCAACTATTTCGATGTGGGATGTTAACCTTGCGCTCGTTCATAGGCAGGTGCGCTCGAGCGCAGGTGCGCTCGATCGCATATCTTGTGCGATCGAGCGCAATGTCTCCAGAAGCTTCAAATCTCCTGAAATGCTTCATTTTCTCCACAAACCTGTAAAAATACACAAAACACAAGAAAAACGTAAAATAAAGTAAAATACTACTAACTAAGAGCATAACAAATATAAGTTAAGGGTCTAAAATATGCAATATTTAAGACTTATCAATCACCTTAGGACTGATCACTCTAAAGGCTTGAGCATAGAGAAAAGGGCTTAAAACACGTAGCCTAACTTCCTTCGGTCAGTTATAGTTGACTAAGTATCTTATTCAATTTTTTAAGACATAATATTCGTCTCAAATTAGTTGTTTTTTTTTTCTTCCAAAGAAGGCCATTAGGTCCATACTAAAAAATAATGAGGTACTGTTGCGAATGTTCACTTGTGGGTAAGAAAAAGAGTGAAATACCCATCCTAAATATGAAAGAAATAAAAAATAAAAGTGATTTATATACATAATTTAAGTCTAAAACTAATAAATTTAAACTTTAGAGTCAAGTCGATGCTAATACATGCATATCAAGCCGTACAAGATCTCCGTTCTTTCGACTTTTTGTCATATGAATTTGTCTGTGAATTCATGCGCAATTTTTTTTAGTTGCATTATTGGTGGGTTTTAAGCCTCAACTACTAGATTATCCTTTGATAAGACAAAGAAGAACTAACAAGACTGGTTGTTGGATTTTGGTGGGAGCCAGAGATGATGCAGACGAAAATAATATGAGAATCCAAACAAATGAAAGTTGGATTTGATGAATAGGAAGATCGATTCTACCAAGGTAAAAAAAGGGCTAAAGCACAACCACTAATACCTACGATTAAGACTTGTGCAAATACATAATTTGAATCAAAATGCGAGCCACATCTTCTTCCTATTTCCATTGACCTTGGGGCACATTCCAAGCCGAAACAACTTTGGAGGTGGCCAAGTTGAAGATACCTTCATATTCCATCGTGGCCCTGTTATGTAGTGGATGGGGGCCCATGTTATTGTAAGCTCATGGGACCACTAAAATATTGGCATATCGATCAAATTGTATCATTGGGTAGATTCGAGCTGAATTAAAAAATTTTTCGAGATGAGTTTCAAATTTAGAAAATTAAATTTGAGTTTGGCTCACAAGGTGAAAGTGAGGCTCAAGTTCAGCTTGTGAGTCATTCGAATCATTGACTCGAATATGTTCGAGTTCGAATTCGAGTTCGAATTTCGAATTGAGTTTTTTCAAATTAAAATAAAAGTTTTTAAGTTCTGCTCGATTGGCTAATCGAGTCAAAATCACCGCTCGAACTTTACTCGAGTTCGGCTTAACCAATGTTTTTGAGTCGAGATTCACAAATCAGACGAGCCACTCAGCTCACTTGTACTCCAACTCACAAACTATATTGAGCTTGGTTCATGTGGAAGTTCGATTGATTTGTTTTGGGATTAGACCTAAGATACATGTTTCTTGGTTGGAACCCATGCTTTGGGCCTCTGATAGCGAATTCCACTTGTGCAGTGTGGATTCACACACAATCTACACAATAAAATTTTGAGAGAAGCAAGCTGCGATCATGGGCGCATAAATTGACAGAAATATTGTTATTTAGTAGCAAAAATGTCGGAATAAAGAATAAAAATTTCAATGACAAAATAGAGAGAAAATTTTCAATACTACAAGAGTTCAAATATTGGTGACTAGAGCTTAACCATAATTCCAACGTTAATTTGAATTGTAATTCACACATCCTCGAATTCGACAAAAAAATGAAAACAAAATCGTGAAATTCTATTTTAGGGGTAGTGGATTCCCTAATGGGAGTTTTTGTTTTGTTGCATCAAGATTTTATTGCACTTGAAAAATAAAATATTAAATTTGGAGCCCAAATGGAACGGAGTTTATTATTTAAATATGATTATGTGCTTTCATTGTTTTTTAACCTTTCATATCCTTTTCAGCTTCTTGATGTTACCTAAAAAAAGCTTTAGCAATTATTCAATTTATTTGAGGTTTAGTGTTCCTCTCAATAATTAAGAATTTGGGCATTGGGCTGCATCAGTGATTTGCTTGATTATTGCTTTTTTTTTTAATTTTTTTTTTCATTATTAATAGCATTTAGTAGAAATAAAATGACAGAAATAGAAAAAAGACAAACAAGAAAGAGCAACATTGCAAGCCATCCAGGGTGTTTTGAGGATGGATTGTCCTAGGCACTTGGAACTTAATGCATATCTTTTATACGTTTTCAACATCTGCTCCTTGTTTGATGTTTAAAGCTATAATTTTTTAAATATCTAATTTATTTATTTTTAACATAAAAACTATTAAAAAATATGATATTTTTATTAAATATTGTGTGAAAATTCTCATTTATATACAGACATAAATATTGATTCATATTAAATCAACGAATAAAAACTATCTTATCATATCGTAATAACGAGTTCCAACCAACCCACTGAATTCTATAAGAGCAAAGTTTATGATAAATAAGCTTGTGTATTATATACTTTATTTCTTTCATGAATAAAAATAATTGTTATTTCATTAAAAAAAAAGGTTTAATTATATACGTTAATGTTTGAGATAGTTGTGAACGTTACCCTAAGTTTTTGTTGATAACAATTTTCTCTCAGGTTAAGAAATTGTTGCAATTCATGTTTTCCGACCAAATTTCCATCATCCGAGTCAACATATTAATTTTGACTACAAATTAAGCCATGTGTCAATCAATCATTGATTAACATGCAAAATTAATTTCAAAAAATAACTTTTTAAATAAGTAAAAAAAATCTAGAAAAAACTAAAATCAAGAAAATAGTCCAGGTTGTAATAATCTATGCTGTGTGTTACTTTTTTTTTTTTGTTTTCTAAAATTAAAATTACTTATTTTAAATTATTTTTGTATGGGAACCAATGATTGATTGGTATGTGGCTCACGTTGTAGTCAAAATTAATCTGCTAACTTAGATGAAAGAAACTTGGCTGGAAAGTGTCAATTGCAATCATTTCCTAACACGTGAGTGAAAATTGCTACCGACAAAAACTTAGGGTAATGCTCGTAACTACTCCAAACATTAGGGTAACACATGCAATTAAACAAAAAAAACAAAAAAGAGTTATTATCTGATAGGTAAAAACTAAAAAAAGTAAGTCAGAAATATAGTTGAATAGGAAAAAAAAAAGAAATAATCAATTATCTCATAAGGATGATTAATGAAATCTTTGCAATAATTTTTTAAAAGCAAGATCATCCAAGTAATTTACGCAAGATTTTTTTTAAATGTTTTATTATTTGAGAATTGAGATCATGTTAATGAATAGATTATCCAAATTTGGAGTAACCTAAAAGCCACACTGTATGATTGGATGTAAAAATGATTTTACTTGCCTTGTATGCATTATCTGTTCTTCTCGAAGTGGGTTTTATGGGATGGTAATGGAAAACCTGTTGCTGATTGGCTTGATGGAACTTCATATGAGATAAGAGTTGTCTGTCGTAGAAGGAACAATGAGGCCCCAAACACCATTCAAAAAGAGATCCATAATTTAGGAATATGGTTTACAGGTAATATAGCCAAATACAGTATGGATTCTACCCAATGGCACAAAGACATTCAATTGGATGGCCTTTACTGAGAATGGATTGTGAATGGACAATGCGTATGCTTAGCGTCCATGATCATTTTTACAAAGATGATTACATAAAATCTAATAATGAGACAAGATGAGTAAAGTTCTAATTCTTCATTGGCTATATTTATTCTATTAAAATGGAAAATGGAAATAGTTGCACATAATGAAAAGGAATTCATAAAATGGCAAACATGAATTTATTTAACCAACAAAAACTCAAGATCTGGAGCTGGGATTAGCGCTTTCCATTTGAGTAGCTGTCAGCTGCATGACATGACAATGAAGCTCAGAGAACTAGCTTCTCAGCCAAACCTGATAAATACCAGATACTTTTAGCCTAAGATAAATAAGTTAACTCACATGATTTTAATAATTTGATTAAAACCTAGGCTAGTTATTGAGTTTGACCCATCAAATCTGATTTTCGAGAAATGAAAACATTGACTAAGTCATTATTTTAGGTAAACATAGGGTAAGAGAAGAGTATAATGTTTACAACTTACAATTTCCAAGTATAGTTGGTGCAGCAATGGCAGCAAAGCGATGCTGAAGAAGAGCAAGAGAGTGATTTTTGATGAGGACACGGCTAACAAATGGGAGGTGGATCCTATTCAAGTTCCAATTGGTCAAATTACAAGGGCCTGAATTAAACGGTTTATTCAAGTTCCAATTGGTCAAGTTACAAGGGCCCGAATTAAACGGTTTATTCAAGTTTCAATTAGTCCAGTTACAAGGGCTCGAACTAAATTGTTCATGAAAACTTTCAATAGGCTTATTCAACACATTGAGGCTAAGAACCATCTTTGAGGGCCCAAGGATGATGCTATACATGATCCACAATGATGAGTTTTCATGATCCAAGGGAACTTTCACTTTGGAATTTCGGGAAGACCCAACGACCAGAATTAAAATGGTCATATCTTCTTGCCCGCAACTCCAAATGGGCTGAAACTTATTGGGATGGAAAGATGATGTCTTGAGCTTCAATTTAGACCTAAGAAAGTTTCAAAAAGGATATCATTTGAGCCTATTATGATGGGCCTAAATTCAACAGGCTATTGCATCTGAATCTTCTTCCACTTTGGGCTTGCACCTTGCACCTTTTCTTAATTGTTTCATTCTAAATTTAATTGTTGCATTATAAGGCTTGCATGCGAAGTTAGGTACTTTCTTTATTTAGATTTTAGGTTACCAGAATTCTACTTAGGTTTATTTCTTATTTCGTAGTTTCCTATTCCTACCAGAATTCTATTTAGGTTTATTTCCTATTTCTTAGTTTTCCTTTTTCTAATTGGTTACGAATTCTCATGTATTTAAATGGCCATTGGCTTTTGGAATAAGACAATTCAAATTTGATTCGTACTTTTGGAGATAAATTTCTCTTTGGTTCTTTTAGAACTTCTGAACTTATCGGAGTTTTTGTAGCGTTCATCTTCGACTTATCAATCAATCATTCCATAATTGATTATGGTGTCTTCATTATACCAAGGTTCTTGCTTCAATATAAGCAATGGGTCGCGGTCTCAGTCTTCATTATACCAAGGTTCTTGCTTCAATATAAGCAACGAGTCGCGATGTCACATAAATCTGCTTCTAGACGATCTTGGAAGTCTTCTTGATCCATTAATTTCTTAGTTCTTGGCGTGGATCATATAAGTTGGTATTAGTGCCTTCTAGTTGCAGGTTTGCTTATCTGTTGTTTTTATTCATAAAAAAAATAAAAAAAGGAGAAAAAAAAAACGAAATTGAAAAAAAAAGAAGAACAAATTTTTCAGTTTAGGAAAAAAAACGTAAAAAAAAAGTGCGTAATATTTAGATTCAGTCCTTTCAATTCTCATTTCATTTTCTCATCTTTGTTTTCTTGTATTCTAGCCTTTAAATCCGAATTTCTTTATGAGTTATTGGTGAATTGTTGCTGGAAACTTTGATACTTGTTCAATAAGTTTGATAAGAACCTATAGAGGATTATTACGAGTGAAAAAAAGGCAAGAGTGGTGAGCACGTAAGAGGGGAAAAGCCAATCTAATTTTTGTGTGAAAACACGAGTGAAATTGAGTGACTCATTCTTTGAGTGAAACATGTGAGGGAGTGTGTGAGGTCCTTTTGTTTTTCTAACGTTGTTTTTGCAGCAAACATGTCAGATGACAAGAACAAAAATAATTCTGGAGATACGTCGGGAGAGGGTGATCTGAAGTTGCTCATGGAGGCTTTAATGAGTGAGATGAGAAGAGTATTGAGAACGGAGATGGAACAAGTTCATGAGCGGATAGATCAGGTAGAGAATGCACGTGTGGAGCAGCAACAAAACGCTCCTAATGTGCATAGGAGGGAGAGAGTTCAACCTAGGGGAGAGAGAGTTGAAGATGAAGAGTATTATGGGAATGGATTTGATGAAGAAGATGATTGGGAATCAGTTGTTAGCCATAGGAGATTTGTTGGTCGAGGTAGAGAAGCTAAGAATCGGGAAGACAATAACTTGGGTAATATTAAGATGAAGATTCCATCGTTTCAAGGCAAAAATGATCCTGAAGCTTACCTTGAGTAGGAGAAGAAGATAGAATTAGTGTTTAATTGTCATAATTATTCCAAGCTTAAAAAGGTTAAACTTACGACCATTGAATTTTTTGACTATGCGATTGTTTGGTGGGATCAACTAGTGTTAAACAGGAGGAGAAATAGAGAGCGTCCAATAGAGACTTGGGAGGAGATGAAAACCGTGATGAGGAAACGGTTTGTTCCAAGCCGTTACTACCATGAGTTGTACCAAAAATTGCAAAGTCTTACACAAGGTAGTCGGAGTGTGGAGGATTATTATAAAGAGATGGAAGTAGCTATGATCCGAGCAAATGTAGAGGAGGATCGAGAGGCTACTATGGTGTAATATCCGTATTTTAAAAGTTGAGTAAGTGTATATTTTTATCAATATGAAAAAGAGTTAAATCCCTGAATGGCTGAATGAAGATTTCTGGAGACCAAGGTTGAAAAGTAAGAAAAAAAAAAGAAAAAAAAAAGTCAACTTGGAACAGTAACTCGGGGCAGCACACCTACTGCCACCGAGAGAACAATTCCAAGTGGATTGATTTATATATTGGTTTTTATTGTTTAGTGGGGAAGTGGAGAACAAAACATAATGATGATGTTTTTATCATTATGTTTGTTTTATATTAAATGGTATCTTATGGAAGACTTGGGGAAGAGGGAGAGGGGGGGCTGCTGATTTTCAGCCGAGCTCCCCTATAAATATGGGAAATTGGTTTGTGTAATTACACGAAGAAATTTTCCTATAGTTTCAAATAATTCATCAGTGTTCTTAAAACACTTGGGAGTTTAAAGAAAGGTTGGAACAAAATTTTGAGGGTATTTTCGAAAATATTTCGGGAAGCTATCAAAATAGCATAAGGTAATAAGGTAATGTTATTTTATCATTTATGAAAGTTTCAGGAGGTTAAAATAGAAAATTTTCAAACTGTATAGTTTATGGAGAAAAGAAGAAATAATAAGAAATTTAAATTCCAATATTATGTCAGGTGTTGGTAGTCAACAATCGGGAGAAAATTCGAGGAAGATCGGGAAAGGCAAAGAGGTGGCCCACGAGTAACTTTAAAGTGCTACGTGGTGAGTTGGATTTACTTTAAGTAGTCTAAATGAAAAATCAATTATTTTAGTGATAATCTTAAATTTAATTATTTAAGTATGCTTGGGTGATAGATGAAAAAGTGATTTATGGGAATGATAGAAAATTTGGATATGTAGAAATATTTCTCGGTGAGTAATAATATTTTGGAATTTATAAGTTGACTTGAAAATAAAAGCAATAAATAAATTATTGATGAGGCATACCGATGTTTTAACACGAATTATGACGAGATGAATTTTAGCGGATCTTGTTAAATTTTTATGGATGATTTAAGATGAATTTTAGTGAATCTTGACAAATTCTGATGGACAATTTGAGATGAAATTTAGTGGATCTGGATAGACTTTAATGGATTATTTGATGTGATTTGGGAAGAGAAGAATCTTGTGGATAATTAGGATAGCCAAATTAAGTGGCTTGAATCTTTATACTGTTTTTATATTTCTGTTTATATTACTGTTTCATATCATTGTTTATGCACATATGCATTAAATAATATAACCGAAAGAACCAGGAAGGCAGCCGGTCTAATGAAATAACCGTGACATCCGGTATATGCTGGGATGAAAAATAAAAACCGTGACAGCCGGTATATGCTGGGATGAAAAGTGAAAACGTGACAGCTGGTATATGCTGGGATGAAAAGTGAAAACCGTGACAGCCGGTATATGCTGGAATTAACCGGGTAGGCAGCCGGTCTGATGAGAATAAAAGAACCGAGAGGGCAGCCGGTCTAAGATAATAATAACCTGTCGACAGGTGGGAAGACGTTCCCATCATAATCATTCATGCATCTACATCTGTTTTAATTATCGTTGCATTATTTGAAATGCTGAGATGTGGTATATTAATTGTGAATTAAATTATAGATGGCTGGGTCTCATAAAAAGAGACAGCTATAATGATGAGATGTGTGAGATACTGAGTTGTGGTATATTAATTGTGAATTAAATTATAGATGGCTGGGTCTCATAAAAAGAGACAGCTACAATGATGAGATTTTTGAGATGCTTAGATGTGATACTTTTTGTGAATTTAATTATAGAAGGTTGAGTTTCATATAAAATGACAGTGATAAGACTTATCTAAATGATGGACTTTTTGATATGAACCTCATTACGAGGTAATTAGGAAATAATTGATGGTCTTAAGGTGAACCAATGATTGAGAAGAAGAGATTGATAGTAGAAAGTTGTCATCAGGTTATGCGAAAAATAAATTTTAATATTAAAGGATTATTGATAGAATTTGGAATACTTTCAGTAAATTTAATTCGCTAAGCTTGTGAAGCTCACTCCTCACTGTTCAATAATTTCAGGTAGCAGTCAAGATAAATAGTCTGGTGGGTTGAGAATCAGTCGAGATCTTTTTCTGTAAGCCAAGTACGTGTTAATATCCTCAGAAAATCGAGTTAAAGACTTGTAAAAATTTTATTGTAAATATTCATGCATTTATGTATTTTATGTTTAAGTGAATATCGGATTTGTTTACCTCTCCTGTTAAAGGATAAAAAAAAAATATGGTAGCATTATATTTATTGTTGCATATATGTGTCGTGCTTGGATTTTCAAAATGTGATGACACCGTCTAGGGGTGGCCAACCTGGGATGGGTCGTTACAATTTTGGTATCAGAGCATTAGGTTTTAAGATTCTGTAGACTGCATGAGAACCTAAAAAGTGGAAGATCTAAATAAATAATATTCTTAAATGCTGAGTCTGAGGATGACACGTGGTCGTGCGAGAACTAGAGGTAGAGTTCAAAATAAGAGAGGACGTGGTAGAAACCCAATTTTTAGGAGGACTGAAGCAGAGGAAGAAGTTGAGTCAGTGGTTCCCGCAAGGGAACATGGTGATAGTGCAGCTGGTACGAGTAGAGCTGGGGAAGTATCTAAAAGTAAGAATGATGAATTGCAAGATACTCTTAACCATGCTTTAGAGAGGATGAATGCAGCCTAGGAACGAGCTGCTAATTTGCAGAGAAGATTAGATAAAAGGGATGGAAGAGAACCAGAGGTAGTGAGGCAAGAGGTTCCTGATGGAGGGGTATTTGCAAATGAAATACAAGGGGATTGTTTTATGAGGTTTCTTAAGTTTAAACCTCAGTCGTTTAAAGGATCTGTAAATCCGGTGGAAGCTGAACAGTGGATTGAGCATGTGGAGAAATATTTTGAGGTTTTACCGGTGTCTGATAAACAGAAGATTGC
This sequence comes from Bretschneidera sinensis, assembly GCA_023935145.1. Lineage (NCBI taxonomy): Eukaryota > Viridiplantae > Streptophyta > Magnoliopsida > Brassicales > Akaniaceae > Bretschneidera > Bretschneidera sinensis. The sequence continues at coordinate 89,831,882 of CM043699.1, forward strand.
TTTTGCTTCGTTTATGCTGAATGGTGAGGCTTCTCAATGGTGGAAGGATATTTTGCCCAGGATGAGTACACAAATAGATCAACCTTTGACTTGGAATAAATTTAAGGATGAATTCTTTGCAAAGTATTTTCCAGATTCTTTTCGGGCACAACAAGAAAGAGAATTTATCCACCTAAAACAGAAAAATTTATCGGTGGTTGAATATGATAGTAAATTTGTAGCCCTGTCAAGATTTGTACCCGAGTTCGTGAATACGGAGGAAAGAAAATGCAAGAGATTTTTAGACGGATTACACTATGAAATTCGTTTTAAACTCTCTTACATGGGCATAGGAAATTATGCTGTACTGGTAGATAAAGCATTGCAGATTGAGAGAGATTTAATAGAGTTTAAAGGTAGGAAGGATTGGTTGAAGAGAACTAGATTTGAGGGATCTAAAGGTGGTAGCAGTATGGCTGTACAGGGTGGAAGACCACCCCAGAGGGGGCGTTCTTTGTCACAAAGAACGGTAGAGAAGACTCAGAGGCAAGCAAGATCTGTTACTTCAGTAGCTCAGAGTAATACCAGTGGGACCCCTCGATTTGGGAGACAGGCTATGGGGATTGGGAGTTATGGTAGAGGAATGAATATGCCACTAAAGGGAAGTGAAAATCTGATTTATGATCGGGAGTCAAGGGTTTGCTTTAAATGTAATCAGATGGGGCATTTATCTCGGAACTTCCCTACACATATATGCTTTGTATGTGGTGAGGGAGGACATGCTGTTGCAGATTATCCAGCGGGGAAGTCAGTTGAAGCAAGCATTGGAAGTGTCGGGAGAAAACCGATGGAGAGAGGCAGCGGATCAGGAAGTATGCAGGGCAGAGGTCGAGGATCTGTAGCAGAGCGAGGACGTGGCAGTCAGAGTTATTCCAGAGATGGCAGAGTCTATGCATTGACCCAGCAGGATGCACAAGCCACTCCTGATGTTGTTATGGGTGTGATATCTATCCTTGGTAGGGCTGCTAGATTATTGATTGATCCTGGTGCAACCTATTCTTTTGCATCTAGTAGTTATATGAAATCTATTGATACCAGTGCTAGTCCTTTGATGCATGCCATTATTGTTGAGGTTCCTACTGGAGATAGGGTTATTATCAGAACAATTTATCAAGGTTGTGTGATTAATATTGCTGACCGAGAATTTGAGGTTGATTTATTGCCTTTAGATATGACAGATTTTGATGTGATTCTAGGGATGAATTGGTTAGCTGCATGTCATGCATGGGTAGATTGTTTTAGGAAAAATGTGGTGTTCAGGATACCCGGGCAGGAGGAGTTTAATTTTCAGGGAGAACGTAAAATACTTGTTAATTGTCTGATTTCTGCCTTAACTGCTAGTAAATGGTTGAGGAAGGATTGTGAGGGGTATTTGGCATATGTGATGGATTCTAGCAAAGAGGGTAGACAATTAGACGAAATCTCAGTGGTAAAAGATTTTTCAGATGTATTCCCTGAGGAGTTGACGGGATTGCCTTCTAATAGGGAGATCGAATTTTTTATTGAAGTGATTCCAGGATCAGCACCTATATCCATAGCACCCTATAGAATGGCACCAGCTGAATTGAGAGAGTTAAAAGTTCAGCTACAGGAGTTGCTAGATAAACAGTTTATCCAACCTAGTACATCACCCTGGGGAGCCCCTGTGTTATTTGTCAAGAAGAAGGATGGGACATTGAGGTTGTGTATTGATTATAGACAATTGAATAAGATCACAATAAAAAATAGATATCCTTTACCCAGGATAGATGACCTATTCGAGCAATTATAGGAAGCTAGAGTGTTCTCTAAGATAGACTTGAGGTCGGGATATCATCAATTGAGGATAAAAGAGGGGGACGTGCCTAAAACTGCTTTTAGGACACGTTATGGTCATTATGAGTTCTTGGTGATGCCTTTTGGGTTGACCAATGCTCCTGCGGCATTTATGGATCTTATGAATCGGGTGTTTAAACCATTCTTGGACAGATTTATAATTGTGTTTATTGATGATATTTTAGTATACTCTAAGAATGAAGAGGAGCATATACGACATTTGGAGATAGTGTTGGAGATTCTGAGGAAGGAGAAATTATATGCGAAATTCTCTAAATGTGAGTTTTGGTTGAATGAAATATCCTTCTTGAGACATGTTGTGTCGGGAGAGGGAATAACAGTTGACCCACAAAAAGTAGAAGCAGTGTTGACTTGGGAGAGACCCACGAATGTAACTGAAATTAGAAGCTTTTTGGGATTGGCTGGTTATTATAGAAGATTTATTCAAAATTTTTCTATGATTGCTAGACCTTTGACTAAATTGACCAGGAAAGACGAAAAGTTTAGGTGGTCAGAGGAATGTGAGAGAAATTTCCAGCTGTTGAAAGAAAAACTGACTACTGCCCCAGTATTAGTGCTTCCATCTGGTGATGAAGGATTTGTGGTCTATAGTTATGCGTCACATCAGGGGTTGGGATGTGTGTTGATGCAATATGGGAAAGTTATAGCTTATGCATCTAGGCAACTGGAAAATCATGAGAGAAATTACCCGACCCATGATTTAGAATTGACTGCCATAGTCTTTGCTTTGAAGATTTGGAGACACCATTTATATAGAGCAAAGTGTGAAATTTTTACTGATCATAAAAGTTTGACGCATTTACTAACCCAGAAAGAGTTGAATTTAAGGCAGAGGAGGTGGATGGAATTAATTTGTGATTATGATTGTACAATTTATTATCATCCAGGAAAGGCTAATGTAGTAGCAGATGCATTGAGTAGAAAAGCTACAGGGAAATTAGCTGCTTTTGGGAGTCATGATACTAGTTTGATGATAGAATTAAGAGAAATGAGGATGCAATTGAGTGTCAGTGATAAAGGAGCATTAATGGCAAACATGGTAGTTCAATCTCCTATTATTGAGCGTTTATTACAGCTACAGAGTAAAGATGAGGGAATAGAGAAAATCGGGCAGGAAGTGTTGAGCGGGAAGCCGACCGAGTTTAGAATAAGAGAAGATGGTATGGTAGTATCGGGACAAAGAATTTGTGTTCCCAATGATGTGGAGATGAGAAAAGAAATACTAAAGGAAGCTCATGATTCGATATATTCCATGCACCCGAAAAATAATAAGATGTACATGGGGTAAAACAGAATTATTGGTGGACAGGGATGAAGAGGGATGTAGCAGAATACATTGCTAGATGTTTGACTTGTCAGCAGGTAAAATCTGAGAATAGACATCCAGCAGGTTTATTACAACCTCTTCCGATACCTGAGTGGCTATGGGAAAATGTAAGTATGGATTTTGTTTCTGGTTTTCTCCGTACCCAGAGAGGGCATGATGCTGTGTGGGTTATAGCGGATAGACTTTCTAAATCTTCATATTTTCTTCCTATTAAAACTACCTGGAGTCCAGAAAAGTTGGCTGAGTTGTATGTGGCAGAGATAGTGAAATTACATGGAGTGTCATTGAGTATTGTGTCAGATAGAAATTCTAGATTTATTTCTAGATTTTGGAGGGGTTTTTAAGAAGCTATGGGTACACAATTACAGTTTACTACAGTTTTTCACCCACAAACTGATGGACAAACAGAGAGAATCATCAGAATACTATAAGATATACTAAGGACAAGTGTATTAAGCTTCTCAGTAAGCTGGGATGCTTACTTGCCTTTGATAAAATTTGCATACAATAATCAGTATCAAACTAGTATTGGGATGGCACCCTTCGAAGCTTTGTATGGAATGAGGTGTAGAACTCCAGTATGCTGGGAAGAAGTTGGAGAGAGAAAGATATATGGCCCAGAAATGATAGACTTGACTACTGAAAGAATCAAACTGGTTAGGGAGAATCTCAGAGCAGCTCAGAGCAGACAGAAAGGATATGCTGACAAAAGAAGATGACCTCTTGAATTCCAAGTTGGTGACTGGGTATTCTTGAAGATATCTCCATGAAAGGGAGTGTTGAGATTTAAGAAGAAGGGAAAGTTGAGCCCAAGATTTATGGAGCCCTATAAGGTGATCGAAAGAATTGGACCCGTAGCATATCGTTTGAATTTGCCTCTGGAATTAAGGCAATTACATAATGTTTTTCATGTGTCACTACTGAGGAAGTACTTGCACGATGAGTCCCATGATATCACGAATCAGGCGATAGAAATTCAGAAGGATTTGACTATTATGCTAACACCAGTCAGAATCCTAGACAGAAAAGAGCAAGTCTTACGCAATAAAGTTATTCCTTTGATTCAAGTATTATGGCGCAATAAAGATGTTGAAGAAGTCACGTGGGAACATGAAGCAATAATGAGGAAGGATTATCCCCAACTCTTTACTTGATTTCAACAAGGAAATTTCGGGGACAAAATTTTGTAAGGTGGGTAGAATTGTAATATCCGTATTTTAAAAGTTGGGTAAGTGTATATTTTTATCAATATGACAAATAGTTAAATCCCTGAATGGCTGAATGAAGATTTCTAGAGACCAAGGTTCAAAAGTAAAAAAAAAAAAAAAAGAGTTAACTTGGAACAGTAACTCGGGGCAGCATACCTACTGTCACTGAGAGAACAAATCCAAGTGGATTGATTTATATATTGGTTTTTATTGTTTAGTGGGGAAGTGGAGAACAAAACATAATGATGATGTTTTTATCATTATGTTTGTTTTATATTAAATGGTATCTTATGGAAGACTTAGGGAAAAGGGAGGGGGGGGGGGGGCTGCTGATTTTCAGCCGAGCTCCCCTATAAATATGGGAAATTGGTTCGTGTAATTACAAGAAGAAATTTTCCTATAGTTTCAAATAATTCATCTGTGTTCTTAAAACACTTGGGAGTTTAAAGAAATGTGGAAGGAACAAAATTTTGAGGGTATTTTCGAAAATATTTCGGGAAGCTATCAAAATAGCATAAGGTAATAAGGTAATGTTATTTTATCATTTATGAAAGTTTCAGGAGGTTAAAATAGAAAATTTTCAAACTGTGTGGTTTATGGAGAAAAGAAGAAATAATAAGAAACTTAAATTCCAATATTATGTCAGGTGTTGGTAGTCAACAATCGGGAGAAAATTCGAGGAAGATCTGGAAAGGCAAAAAGGTGGCCCACGAGTAGCTTTAAAGTGCTACGTGGTGAGTTGGATTTACTTTAAGTAGTCTAAATGAAAAATCAATTATTTTAGTGAAAATCTTAAATTTAATTATTTAAGTATGTTTGGGTGATAGATGAAAAAGTGATTTATGGGAATGATAGAAAATTTGGATATGTAGAAATATTTCTCGGTGAGTAATAATATTTTGGAATTTATAAGTTGACTTGAAAATAAAAGCAATAAATAAATTATTGATGAGATATACCGATGTTTTAACACGAATTATGACGAGATGAATTTTAGCGGATCTTGCTAAATTTTTATGGATGATTTAAGATGAATTTTAGTGAATCTTGACAAATTTTGATGGACAATTTGAGATGAAATTTAGTGGATCTGGATAGACTTTAATGGATTATTTGATGTGATTTGGGAAGAGAAGAATCTTGTGGATAATTAGGATAGCCAAATTAAGTGGCTTGAATCTTTATATTGTTTTTATATTTCTGTTTATATTACTGTTTCATATCATTGTTCATGCACATATGCATTAAATAATATAACCGAAAGAACCGGGAAGGCAGCCGGTCTAATGAAATAACCGTGACAGCCGGTATATGCTGGGATGAAAAATAAAAACCGTGACAGCCGGTATATGCTGGGATGAAAAGTGAAAACCGTGACAGTCGGTATATGCTGGGATGAAAAGTGAAAACTGTGATAGCCGGTATATGCTGGATTTAACCTGGAAGGCAGTCGGTCTGATGAGAAAAAAAGAACCGGGAGGGCAGCCGGTCTAAGATAATAATAACCTGTCGACAGGTGGGAAGACGTTCCCATCATAATCATTCATGCATCTACATCTGTTTTAATTATCGTTGCATTATTTGAAATGCTGAGATGTGGTATATTAATTGTGAATTAAATTATAGATGGCTGGGTCTCATAAAAAGAGACAGCTATAATGATGAGATGTGTGAGATACTGAGTTGTGGTATATTAATTATGAATTAAATTATAGATGGCTGGGTCTCATAAAAAGAGACGGCTACAATGATGAGATTTTTGAGATGCTTAGATGTGATACTTTTTGTGAATTTAATTATAGAAGGTTGAGTTTCATATAAAATGACAGTGATAAGACTTATCTAAATGATGGACTTTTTGATATGAACCTCATTACGAGGTAATTAGGAAATAATTGATGGTCTTAAGGTGAACCAATGATTGAGAAGAAGAGATTGATAGTAGAAAGTTGTCATCAGGTTATGCAAAAAATAAATTTTAATATTAAAGGATTATTGATAGAATTTGGAATACTTTCAGTAAATTTAATTCGCTGAGTTTGTAAAGCTTACTCCTCACTATTCAAAAATTTCAGGTAGCAGTCAAGATAAATAGTCTGGTGGGTTGAGAATCAGTCGAGATCTTTTTCTGTAAGCCAAGTACGTGTTAATATCCTCAGACAATCGAGTTAAAGACTTGTAAAATTTTTATTGTAAATATTCATGCATTTATGTATTTTATGTTTAAGTGAATATCAGATTTGTTTACCTCTCCTGTTAAAGGATAAAAAAAAAAAATCTGGTAACATTACATTTATTGTTGCATATATGTGTCGTGCTTGGATTTTCAAAATGTGATGACACCGTCTAGGGGTGGCCAACCTGGGATGGGTCATTACAAAATTGCCAAAATTTTGTACAACCTACCATGAGTTGTACCAAAAATTGCAAAGTCTTACACAAGGTAGTCGGAGTATGGAGGATTATTATAAAGAGATGGAAGTAGCTATGATCCGAGCAAATGTAGAGGAGGATCGAGAGGCTACTATGGCTAGGTTCTTGGCTGGTTTGAACCTGTAAATTACTAATTCGGTGGATTTGCATCATTATGTGGAGTTGGAAGATATGGTGCACATGGTTGTCAAAATTGAGAACCAACTCGAGAGGAGGGGCAACAATACACGAAAAAACTCTAACTTGGGTTCATCTTGGAGGCCGAATTTTGTGAAGCAAGCCACAGCCAAGCCCAAAACCAAGCAAATGCAAGAAAGTACCAGCTATGGAAATCAAGGTAAAACTGACTCTTCCACCACTAGAAATCATGATATTAAGTGTTTTAAATGCCAAGGCAGGGGTCACATAGCAAGCCAATGTTCGAACAAAAGAGTTATGGTATTACAAGATAATGGTGAAATTGAAACCGAGGGCGAAGAAGATACCGAATCTATGCCACCATTGGAGGATGCGAGTGATGAGGAATACACTGCCCAAGGAGAATTGTTGGTTGCAAAGAGAGCTCTAAGTGTGCAAATCAAAGCAGATGACAAAGTACAGCGAGAAAACATCTTTCATACTAGATGCCACGTGCAAAACAAGGTATGTAGTATGATTATTGATGGAGGTAGTTGTATTACATTGCTAGCACTACAATGGTTGAGAAATTAGGGCTGCCAACGATTAAACATCCTCTGCCTTACAAGTTACAATGGCTCAATAATAGTGGTGAACTGAGGGTGACCAAACAGGTGTTAGTTTTCTTCCGTATTGGAAAATATGAAGATGTAGTTTTGTGTGATGTTGTTCCGATGCAAGCTGGACACTTGTTACTAGGCCGGCTATGGCAATTCGATCGGCGTGTTAAGCATGATGGCTTCACCAACAAATATTTGTTTGTAAGAAATCAAAGAACAATCACTCTAGTTCCTTTAACACCAAAGCAGGTTTATGAAGATCAAGTGAGGTTATAAAAAGAGAGTAAGTAAACGAAAGAGAGTGAGAAAAAGAGAAAGACTAAAAACTAGAAAGAGAAAATGAGAGAGGTCGGAAAATTGAGATAGAAAATAAGAGAGCTGATTTGGCCATTGAGAGAAAAGCAAATTTCTATGCAAGAACGGGTGAAATAAAAAGGGCGATGATTTTAAATCAGCCAATGATTGTACTTTTGTACAAAGAGGCGTTAAACACTAAACAATTTGACTCATCTTTGCTTAATTCTATTGTTTCTCTTTTACAGGAGTTTGATGATATATTTCTCGAGGAGATTCCACATGGTTTACCTCCTATTCGAGGAATTGAACATCAAATTGATTTCGTGCCCAGTGCTACAATTCCAAACCGACCAGCCTATCGAAGCAATCCCGAAGAGACAAAGGAGCTACAAAGGTAGGTTAGTGAATTAATGGAAACGGGGTACGTAAGAGAAAGCATGAGCCCGTGCGCTGTTCCGGTGATTTTGGTTCCTAAAAAGGATGGGACGTGAAGAATGTGCGTTGATTGCCGAGCAATCAACAATATAACAGTAAAGTATCGACATCCTATTCCTCGTTTAGATGACATGCTAGATGAACTGCATGGTGCATGTGTATTCTCTAAAATTGATTTAAAAAGTAGATATAATCAAATAAGAATGAAAGAGGGTGATGAATGGAAAACTGCTTTTAAAACGAAATATGGTTTATATGAGTGGTTAGTTATGCCATTTGGATTAACAAATGCACCAAGTATCTTCATGAGATTAATGAACCATGTTTTGCAAGCTTTTATAGGCAGATTCGTTGTTGTTTACTTTGATGATATTCTCATTTATAGCACAAACTTAGATGATCATGTTGTACACTTCAAATCCGTTTTGAATCTGCTTAGAAAAGAAAAGTTGTTTGCTAACTTGAAGAAGTATACTTTTTGCACTGATAAGCTTATGTTTCTCGGTTTTGTTGTGAGTGCACAAGGAATACAGGTTGATGATGAGAAGATCCGTGCAATTAAAGAATGGCCAAGTCCCACGAGTGTAGGTCAAGTTCGTAGTTTTCATGGACTTGCTAGTTTTTACAAGAGGTTCATGAAAGACTTTAGCATTATTGCCGCACCACTTATCGAAGTCATCAAGAAGAACGTTGGATTCAAATGGAGAGACGAGCAAGAGAAGGGGTTCTAATTGATCAAAGAAAAATTAACTAGTGCTCATTTTCAAGTCCTTGAGCGCATCAATAACAATGCATACAAATTAGATTTACCAAGTGAGTACAATGTTAATACCACTTTCAATGTTTTTAATTTACGCCCTTTTGATGTAGGTGATGATTTGACAACAAATCCTTTTCAAGAGAAGGGGAATGATGAGGACACCACTAACAAATGGGAGGCGAATCCTATTCAAGTTCCAATTGGTCAAGTTACAAGGGCCCGAGCTAAACGGTTTATTCAAGTTCCAATTGGTCCAATTACTAGGGCCCGAGCTAAACTGGTCAAGAAAACTCTCAATGGGCTTATTCAACACATTGGGGCTAAGAACCATCTTTGGGGGCCCAAAGATGATGCTATACATGATCCACAAGGATGGGTTTCCATGATCCAAGGGAACTTCCACTTTGGAATTTCGGGAGGACCCAACGAGCAAAATTAAAATGGTCATATCTTCTTGCCCGCAACTCCAAATGGGTTGAAACTTATTGGGATGAAAAGATGACGTCTTGAACTTCAATTTAGACCTAAGAAAGTTTCAAAAAGGATATCGTTTGGGCCTGTTATGATGGGCCTAAATTCAGCAGGCTGTTGCATCCGAATCTTCTTCCACTTTGGGCTTGCACCTTGCACCTTTTCTTAATTGTTTCCTTCTAATTTTAATTGTTGCATTATAAGGCTTGCATGCCAAGTTAGGTACTTTCTTTATTTAGATTTTAGGTTACCAGAATCCTCTTTAGGTTTATTTCCTATTTCGTAGTTTCCTATTCTTACCAGAATTATGTTTAGGTTTATTTCTTATTTCTTAGTTTTCCTTTTTCTAATTGGTTACGAATTCTTATGTATTTAAATAGCCATTGACTTTTGGAATAAGACAATTCAGATTTGATTCATACTTTTGGAGAGAAATTTCTCTTTGGTTATTTTAGAACTTCTGAACTTATCGAAGTTTCCGTGACGTTCATCTTCGACTTATCAATCAATCTTTCCATAATTGATTATGGCGTCTTCATTATACCCAGGTTCTTGCTTCAATATAAGCAACGGGTCGCGGTTTCACATAAATCTGCTTCTAGACGATCTTGAAAGTCTTCTTGATCCATCAATTTCTTAATTCTTGGCGTGGATCATATCAGTTTTGTTGTTGATTCATTTCTTCAGCACGTACTGATTCCCTCCGCCTTTTTCTTTTCATTTGGGTATCTGAACTGACGGCATGTGGGATATTTTATGCCAGTCCTCACCCCTCTCTCTAATGTATCTTCTCTCCAGAGAAGGGCATTCCATAATAGACAGATGCTGGAGGTTCGTAAGGCGTTGTAATCCTTAGGGTAAGAGTTCAAGATTTGAACAGAAATTGATAGTTAAAGTCTGAAGCACTGTGAGTTGTTGTAGCTTCTCTGGCAAATACTTCAACTTTGACAGCGCAGCAATTTCTAGATGCCGAAGTGAAACGAGGTGCTGCAGATCATTTGAAGGGAAGGAATCCAGTTCCTCACATCCTTCAATTGTTAAATGTTGAAGAGAAGTTAGATGTTGCAGTGCTCCAGACAGAGATCTGAGATTAGGACAATCAGAAATCAATAATTTTACAAGAGACTTGAACCCTTGGAATGCCTCCTGTGACATATGTTTTAATGCACAGCAAAAGCTAATATTTAGATATTTGAGTGAAGTGAGGTTTTGCAACTCCTAAGGGAGCAAGGCCAGTTCATCACAGTGGTGAAGTTCCAATGACAATAGCGCAGTGAGGTTACCAAATTCCTTTGGAAGACATTGAAGCTTGGAGCAGTAACGGATATGTAAATGTTTCAGATGACCATGTTTGTGGAGGACGTGTTGTGGTAAAGATGTCATTTCAGAGAAGTCAGAAATTGTCATGTGCTGAAGAGAATTAAACTGTCCCACTGAATTCAGTAACTGTTCATTGCAATTCTTAAATTCCAGTTCCTGAAGATGACAACCAAGCACTGGGAGGCTTTTCAATTTGGGGCAATCCCTTAGGATCCACTTTGTAAGACAAGGGAGGTAGAGCCTTCTTTTTTCTTCTGTCCACATCTCTAAATTTAGCATCCAATAGAAAGACAGCTCCCTCAGTGATGGAAACCCATCAACTGAACCTGAACCTTCAAAGCCGAAGAAATCATCCCCAATGCATCTGAGAGAATCCATTCCACCAATAACCAGAACCTCAAGCTCGGCCAGTTTCCCGAGTGGGGGCAGATGCTCGCATCTTGTACACTTGAAGAATCTAATTTCTACTAAATTATCAATGTCCCTCTCCGTCCAATATGGAAATGAGAAGCCTACATACCCTTGTATCGTTAAATTTCTCAGAGATGAAGGTGGACGAAAACCTTCTAGCACATTCTCTGCTCTTTTTGACATGGAAGGGTTACTATCAGGATTTTTAAAACTAGGCTCAATGAGTCAAATTTATTCTTGGATCTCAATCGAACTTTCAAGGCCTCATCTTTACTCTTCACATGCTCAAGACCTTCTATGCTAAGCTTTCCTCCAATGTGTAGGTCTCGCAGCTCTCTAATATGACGTCCACTCTTTGGGCCAACAATGAAGATGCTTAATGTTTCAAGGCGAGACAAATGCCAAATACCAATTGACATTTCTGTCAGTGATATGCATTCCTCAATGTCAAGGTGAACGAGGCTTCTCATATTCATCATCTTTTTGGGCAATTTCAAGAGATTGTAACAGCTTTTGAGTTTCAGAGTTTGCAAATTAGGCAAGCTGGTAACGGATTCTGGCAGCACTTTGAATTGACTTCGGGTGAGGTTGAGCAGCCTTAGATGTTTCAATTTGGCTATTGAATCTGGCAGTTCTTCAAGATCAGTTTGGCTGAAATTTAACACCCGTAGGCGTTTAAAATTTGAGAATATTTGACTCAGATTAAATCCCTCCAGGCATGTCAGATCTGCGAAGCGGTAAGGTGGAACCTTTCTAGCATCTCTGACAGGATTCAATAAGATGAGTGAATGGATTGTCTGACAATTTTGTAGTATACTTGGTATTTCTGACAAGGATGTTTCTGAATCTAAAATCAATGATGAATGCCGAATTTTGAGGGGAAACTCGGGAGCTCATCAAGATTGACGTTCTTACAGAAATCCACATTGAGGGATTCGTTCACTGTAACCGAGCAAGCAAAGATCATGTACAAGGTCATGCATTCTGCATTCTAAGTTGCCATCATCATCTCTTTGAACTTCTTGGAAGAAAGACCTCCAAGACAAGTTGTTGAAGATATCATATCCAACAGATCCATACCCCAATGTTCTCCTTGGTTGGGATAAACCATTGGCCATCCAGAACTGAATCAATTCAGCTATTTTGATTCGGTGTCCTTTTGGAAATATGGAGCAAAGAGCAAAACACTGCTTCATGTGTGACGGTAAATGATTATAGCTTAACCTCAAGGCAGGCAATATCAAATTTTCCTCATCTTCTTGCAAATTCCAAATCTCAGTATCTCTAACATATAGCCATTCATGTTGCTCAGTTTTAAAACGCATTAAACTCCCAAGAGCCTTTGCAGCTAGAGGTAAACCCCCACACTTCTTCGCTATCTCCTTGCCAATTGCTAGCAACTCTGGTTTTTCGGCTCTACTTGAACTAAATGCACGTTTCTTAAACAATGACCAACATTCATCTTCTGATAAACCTATCATGTTGTAAGCAGTAAGTGTGCCCATAATCGAAGCAACCTTCTCCGAATGCGTTGTAACAATAACAGAACTTCCTTTCGCTCCACATGTCAAGGAACATCTCAATTTGTCCCACTTCTCTGGATCTTCATCCCAAACATCATCTAACACGAGCAAGAACCTCTTCCACCCAGCAATTCTTGTAAACGAGGCTGCATTGGGTCCAGGTCTACAAGGTCACAGGCAGCTCTACTCGCAGATTCAATGATTGATTTTGTAAGCCTTGTCACATCAAAATCATCAGGCACCCAGACCCAGATTCTGACCTCAAAATGCTTCACCATCTGCTCATCATTGTACACAAGTTGAGCAAGCGTTGTCTTCCCGATGCCTGCCATTCCAACTATCGGACAGAGGGAAAGTCAATCTCTGCTATCCACATTGTTTAGCAATAAATGTACTAGATTTTCTCTCCCCTTGTCTCCCAAAAATTTAGGTTTTCGTTAATAGTGAACTAGTTATTCTTTCTTCAGGCTGAGAACCCTTGTAAACAACTACATCACTAAAATGAAACTTGGACCTCTCCGCAGCAATCTCATCAAATCTTTCTGTTAGAAAATAAAGAGAGATTGGAGAAGAAATTCTTGTATTATTGATGTATATAATTGAAGTTATTGTGAAAGACGAATACAAGCCTATATATAGGCTAAGAATATAAAACCTAATAGAAATAAGAAACCTAGGGTTTATAATAAAACAGGAAACTAAACTAATTAGGAAACTAATACATATGAAACTAGGAAGCTAATATTGCAATAGGAATAAGAAATATCATTTACATTAATAGCCCCCCTCAAACTTAAGGTGGTAAAATGGATGCCAACTTGAGTTTGTAAACTGAATCAACGAAGCACCGAAAAGACGAGTGACAGGCAGGGGCCCGGAGCGGAATCACTAGTGATGACTTGGCAGAACCTGGAGCAGAATCTCGGGTGATAACTTGCTGCTGCTGATGCTGATGCTACTGCTGATGCTGCTGCTGTTGATGCTGCTGGTGATGCTGCTGCTGTTGATGCTGCTGGTGATGCTGCTGCTGATGATGCTGCTGATGATGCTGAGTAGAATCACGGGTGATGACTTGGCAGGACCCGGAGCGAAATCTTGGGTGATAACTTGTTGCTGCTGCTGATGATGCTGATGATGCTGATGATGCTGCTGCACGTGCTGGTGATGCTTGTTGAAATGTGACTTAGGATTCGGCGGTTCCACAAGATGGTGATGGTGGAATAGATGCAGCTCGTGTTTGAGTTGTTACAGAATATGGTGATGCTTGTTGAGAGGTGACTTGAGAGTCAATGGCTCCCTGAGATGGTGATAGTGGTGCTGCATATGCAGCCTGCGCTTGAGTTGTTGCACGTGCTAGTGATGCTTGTTGAGAGGTCTTTTGGTAGTCGGTGGCTCCATGGGATGGTGATGCCACAGATGCAGCCCGCATTTGAATTGTTCCATGCCCTGGTGATGATTGTCGAGAGGTGACTTGGGATTTAGTGGTTCCACAAGATGGTGATGGTGGCATGGATGCAACTCGTGTTTGAGTTGTAGCACGAGATGGTGATGCTTGCTGATGCTGACTCAGGGGTGATTACTTGGTAAAGATTATAATAGTATATAACAAGAAAGAAAAAGAGGTTATGTCCAGGCGAACAGCATTAAGCTGCCGGCCAAAATTGCGGAAGCTCAAAAGACGACTCTCAAAATAAGATCAATAGCTCTGATACCATGTTAGAAAATAAAGAGAGATTGGAAAAGAAATTCTTGTATTATTGATGTATATAATTGAAGTTATTGTGAAAGACGAATACAAGCCTATACATAGGTTAAGAATATAAAACCTAATAGAAATAGGAAACCTAGGGTTTATAATAAAACAGGAAACTAAACTAATTAGGAAACTAATACATATGAAACTAGGAAGCTAATATTGTAATAGGAATATTAAATATCATTTACGTTAACACTTTCGATAATATATTTAATTTTATGCCCAATCCTTCTTCGGGACATAATCTCTTCAAAATTTAAACAGGATAAGAAAGAACCACTTACATGCTTGAGGCACCTATAACGATTATTTGCACATCTCAGACGCAGAGTTTCAGCAAACTCATCTGATGTATCATATGCCCAGTTCTCACCAGCATTTGCCCATCTCAGATGCAGAGTTTCAGTTACATATTCATCTAGTATGTCTTCTGCATCATAGGCTTCATCCTTCAGTTTTATAAGCCAATTCCTAACCGCCTTGTCTTTGAATTGCTTCACTTCTGCATCATCAAGGACATCTCGGATTGTTGACATTGTGTTGGAAAGTCTTTCCATCTCTTCATGAACACCCCGCATTACACCATACTCCCTCTGGATAAGGGAGTTCAGATTCTCAAAGACGATCTGAATTACAGCATCAACCATCTTTACTCGATATTGAATGAACAACTTGTTTATGTTAGTCTCTCTCTGAAGTAGGTAGAAATTGTCCACTAGAAGCCTAAACCGATTAGATTATGTTTTGAAGAGAACAAAGCAAAATAATATTTTAGATTACCTACCTTTGTATCTTACCACATTCAATGACAAAAATCTGGCATATGAAACAGAAATTCGCCAACAAGTATATGAAAAGAACTAATATAGGCATATGAAAAATTTGAAGCCTCTGCAAAGATGAAACACAAATAATATTTTACAACAACTCAGAAGCAATTCTGAAGGGTACCAGAGGTTCAATAAACACTTTAAAGATGATGACAGATACTATCCATAACAACTAAGCAAATAAAATATCTGATAGATAAACCTGTACACATAAAAAGTTACTAATTTCAGGAACACTTGAATAGCAGCAACACCATAAGCCTTCCAAGGGAATAGCTCCAACCCAAAAAAGGAAAGAAAAAAAGAAAGTAGCAAATTATTATAAAACATCAAATGTCTATCCTACTATTTCAATTACAAAGCAAATTATTATAAAAAGTTGATTTTGTCTTGCGCAATTTACAGCATGTGAAGCATCTCTTGGCATACTAGGCGCCAAAAATCTCTTCTTCCGTTTCTTTCTTTCTTTTTTGAAAAAAAGTAATCTTGGTAATATCCAACAATCTTATTTCTGTTAACAAATCAAAATTCTAAATATAATTGACTATTACATCTCTGTATGTTATTTGGAACAATGTATCTATTTAGTTGTGGGTTTTTATAGCCATTGTAACAAATCACGAGAGGACACATCTTCCAAAGTCACCCTTTCATTATGTGACCAAAGTCGTTTATCAGAGAGCATTTTAGGCCCAGGAACTCAGTAGGAATGCCATTTTGATCCAAGAACCAAGATCATTGACAAAATTTTGCAGTATTAAGAAAGAGAATGTGACTAAAATTGATTGCTTGGATCACTTGGCCACAAATGGTTGATCATCAAAATGCAGTCTCATTCATGGGCACAATTCAATTGCAGTTGAAGCATATGGGTCCAAAATTAAGCATGAACAAGTATTCCTGTGACTTACAGATACCATGGAATCTGGTTTTGGTGGCTGGAAAAAATATGTCAGACAAGTGTTATTGCTAGAGACCAAAGTGTTGTTTCCACAACAAATTGCTCCCAGATGAACATGGAATTAGCCTGGAAAAATCACTTGTTGTGTGGAAATAACGCCACTAAAATAAATCTGATCCAACATCATAAGTAATACAAATAAATCTTATGAGCATAAGAGAAATTCAACTTATTTTGTGCTCCACGTTCACACAAATCAGTCGCAATCAACTTCTTCATACATTTATATATAGATAGGCCTAAAACAGCATTTGATCCCAAATACATTCTTCTTCTGATAAACTAGCTTGCACGGAATGCCGAAGAGTGACTAAGTAGTAGGCTGGTGTTACGAGAGGAAGTAGTGGAACTACAAGGCGTGGGTTTAAGGCGTAGAAAACGGAACAGGAGAGCACCTGCAATAGCTCCTATCACAGGGGCAGTAATGTATACCCATATGTCCTTGAAATTCCACGACACAATTGCAGGCCCTAATGACCTTGCTGGATTCATCGATCCTCCTGAAACAGGCCTGCAATAAGATTGCACAAAAAGGAGAAACAAGAGAAAAATAAAATAAAATGAAATTTTGCTTTTCTTTTTTAATTATACGACACAAATCCAGCAACTTTTACATTACCCTGTAATAAGCACTGCAAGTCCAATGGCTATTCCAATAACCAATCCTGACAATTGGCCTACCTGTAAAAGATAAATTACATGTTTCTCATTTACCCATAAAGAGAATAACAAAAGATTTGGCATGTTCTGTTGGATTTTATGTGTTAATAACTTTTTTCTCCTAGAAATAATTCCGGGATTCAGATGCATCATTTATAAAATTACTTAATAGCGAGAAATATACCACGAGATCAAATTAGCATATTGAAATGGAAAATTCTTACAGACTGAGCTTCACATGTCAATGATGCTGCTAAGAACACGATGATGAAAGTTGCGATGAGCTCCACCCAGAAGGCAGCAAAGCAGCCTTGGATTGGCCGTGTAGCCATAAGATTTGATTTTACACCGTAGATAGATCCTCCAACACATGTTGCCAGCACGGAACCCATTGTTTGTGCCACTATATAAAACGGAACCTGTTAACAACGAGGAATTAACAAACTTTAAAATTTAGTACTTTTGCTTAACAAACTCATCATGGCAAGAGTTAATTAGCTTGATTTAAGTACCCTGGACCATGGAAAATGACCAAAGATTGCAAAAGCAATTGTAACAGCAGGGTTAACATGAGCACCGGAGATTGGTCCTATAGTGAAAATCACAACAACTACTGTTAATCCTGCTGTGGCTGCATACTCCATTAGACCCACTTCACCTCTCATTAGCTGTGTGCTTGCTATGATCCCACATACGCAGAACACCAGAATAAAAGTTCCCACCATCTCTGCCAAAATCTGCGTAGTTTAAGCAACTTCAATGTACAACAACACATATTATGCAGGGGTCAACAAATGATTTCAAAAGCAACTTAGAAGGAGAAGTGTTTTGAATCAAATTTTTTATAAGAAAAACCAACTTCTTCGCAGAATTCTGTTGCAAATTTTAAGATCATGTTACTGTCTAATTGCCGTTTAAATTTTCATAGAAAATTAATTTCTTGAAATCCTATAAATTGGTCTGCTAGCCTGTTTGCGCTAAGGTTCTTCGGGGCTTCCTTAGTACTAATCATGCTTGCTTTATGCTTTCATTACTTCTATGATGAAAAAAAAGATAGAAGTATTATCTTCTTCTCCTAAGAAATTGTTGATCATATAAGAGAACACAAGGGGTTAGTCTTGTCTTACCACGCGTACAGGATTTAAATCCATTTCATGTGGAACGCAGCGAAAAGGCAAGTTTTTCATCAAACTGTCTCCGTTCCCTGACATTGCAGTTGAGCCTATCTCTTGATCATCTCTAGATAAATCACCGGTTGAAGCACTGTTTGAAGTATCAGGAGATGGTTGCTCTGGGAGAAAGTGGTTGATTTTCATCATCAGACACCACTCGAAAAGGAAGACTGACTTAAACTAGCCTACAATTGATCAGTCTTTATCGGACTTTCAAAAATTGTTTAAAGATTAAGGAGGTACAAAGACAATGTAGAAAAAGTAATATGACTTGTTTCTTGCATGAAAGGATGGAGTCATTGATTGAACAAGGGAAGGTTTAAATATATGGTCTGCTCCTTGTTGTTGACATAAGTTAAGGCTCTTTGGAGGGTGGAAGTTCGAGAAAGCAATTGAGGGTTGGGAGGTGTTCAAGTTCAACACAATTCATGTGTTGCTAACAAAAGCAGGAAAAGAGTAATTGGTGCTTCATAACTGCCTTCATTTTAAGAGGTTAACCATTTTTTCTCCTACAAATATAAATTTGGTTAACCTTACTTTTATGTTTCCTTTTTCTTCTTCTCTTCTTGATTTTAAGAGGTTAACCAATTTTTTTCTATTTTTGATTTCTACTCTCTTAAAGTGCATAGGTTTTATTTTTATTTGTATTTGTATATATTTTTGTTCTTTTACATATCCCCTGTTATTGGTTAGTTGGATTTTTCCCCCTTCCACAGCCATACAGCATCTTAGGAGTACAATTCTAAAAGAACACTTGTTTATATCACTACTTTCCCTGTGGGGCTTTCACTACCTCTCTAGTCTCTACTCTCTACCTGTAAAATTGTGAAACAGAAATTCTGAAGTAGTGGGAGAAAGTCCAAAATGAGAACTGAATAGCGAAAACTGCTAGTTCACTTTCAAAATGGGCCAGCAAGTGCATGCCATATTAGTCACAACTACAACTGCATCCTAACTACTGACAATAAGGATATTTTCATTTATATCATTTCAAATGTGAAATTTTATGTCAACCGTCCATCAATTAGTACAAGTTGACCTAATTTTTTACATCATGATCAACAATTTCAAGCAACTGGAGTTAACATGAATTTTACCATAAGATTTGTGTTAGAGAGATTCATATAACAAGCGGTCAGAACACAATCCCGCGTTGAAAAGAATATATAGTTTAAAAAAGTTTATCAAAAGCTGATCATGTGTAGTATGGTAACTTATGTAAGAGGTGTACTATATTATAGTGCAATGCTCATGTCTTATTTCTTATTTTTTCATTTAATAGAGATGATTCAATTTGTACATTTAAGAGAAAAACATCAATCATTTTAGTTTTTTCTTTCACTTTTTTTTCCTAAATAAAATAAAAGTTTATTACACGCATTTTTCTTTCTTCTCACTTTTCACCGTACTAAACACACGGATACTTGGATCACTTTAATTCAACTTTGTAATTAGCAAACTACATTCTTAACACAGCCACAAATTAAAACTTCAATCAACAAAACTTATTGCATAACTAAATCTGAAAATTTCAATTGTTGTTTCCCTAGGTCTCATGGGCTTAAATCCATATCTAGATACCCCAAATAGAAAGTAACACTATCATTAGAGTAGCATTGATCTACGACAAATGCTATCTTGTAATACCCGTGTTCTTAAGGTAATGGTAAAAGGTAATTTGATAAATATGACATGGAATTAAAACAATATATATATATATATATATATATATATATATATGAAAGATTTATTATTGAATAAAATAATTTTTTGAAGAAAAAAAAGAACGAAATGTCCAGGTGTAGTAAGAAGAGAAAAAGAAAAAAAAAAGAAAAGAAAGTGGCGTTAACACCTGGAGTACAGGTGTAAAATTGCCAACATGCAATCCTTTGCATGTTGGACAGCAGAGGTGCAAAATAACAGTGGGCGGTTTTTTTTTGAATGTGTATATATATAGTTTTTACTTTATTTTATTATAACCTACTAAATCATGTTTGGTTTTCTTCTTTCTTCAATCCAAATTACTTTATTTCTTTAAACACTTGGGGATTGAAAGAAAAGTTGAAAGAGTAAAATTTTGAACAGGTTTACTGGAGAATTTTAAAGAGAGTAGAGGAAAGCTCTAAGAAAAACAAAAGGTAATAATATGAATTTTATTTTTTGAAATTTAGCATACATGAAAAATACTCGGAATTTGATGTAGAAATTTAAAGGTATGAATTATGAAAAAATTGAAGAATAAATTAGAAATTTTAATATAAATATTTTGTCAAGTGTTGACGATCAGCAATCGGGAGAAATTGCTGAAAAGAGCAGAAAAGACAATGAGGTGATCCACAGGTAGCAGTGTTACATGGTGAGTTAGATTTACTTTTAGTAATCAATATAAATATGAAATATAAAGTGATTATATTTGAATTAATTATTAATCTATGATTTGATGATAGATGAAAGTTGGTTGATGGGTATGATAGAAATAATTGATATGTTAAAGATTTATTATATGAGAAGTAATATTATTGAAATAATGAGTTGATTAGATATATAATGAAGGAATAAATGAAATTCTTGACAAACTATGATTGATAATTTGATATGATATATGAGGAGATAATTTAATGAATATGATAAAATAATAATTTTGAAAAAAAGCTGGATAGGTAAATTGAATGTCTGAATGTATACTTGTTTTTATATTATTGTTTATTTGCATATTTTATATCATTGTTCATATGCATATGCATGAAATAAAAGAACTGGGAAGGCAGTCGGTCTAAGATAAATCATGTCGACATGTGGGAAGATGTTCTCAAATAATAATATAATTTAAATTCATGTATTTCATTTGTTTTAAATATTGATTATTATTGTTTGAGATGCTAAAGTGTTATTCTTGATTGTACATTTATTGATAGATGAATGAGTCTCACAGAGAGAGATATGATGAAAAAGAAATATGAAAGTATGATATGATAAGAATTATCTGAGTGATTGATTATATGTTGTGAACATCATAACGAGGTAATTATGAGGTATAATTTATAGTCTCAAGATAATTAAATATATGAGAAGAAGAGATTGATAAATGATGAGGATTGTGATATGAGTAGTGATAATAGAATGCTATTATCGAATTATATGAGATATAGATGAATGAATATTGGAAGACTATTTGAACAATTGAATTATAAGATGTGACTGGAGTTATACAAATTAAATACTTCTAGTAAATTTAATTCACTGAGCTTGTGAAGCTCACTCCTCATTGTTAAATAATTTCAAGTAGCAGGCAAGACAGATAGATTGGTGAGCTGAGATTCAGATTGAGTGATTATCTATAAGCCTCGTGGTCTACATCATCAAACTAATGAAAAAATATATATATTGTAAATAATCATGCATCATATGTTGTATTTAATGTTTCAGTTGGGATTTTAATAATATAACTCACCTATTGAGGGTTGAGGATTGATGTGTGTGTGTGTATATATATATATATATAATTTCAGTCGATGTTTTTATATTGTTGCAAAGATGTGTCGTGTTAGAATTTCAAAACGTGACGACACCGTCTCGGGGGTAGCCAACCCGGGATGAGTCGTTACATACATGCAGTAGTTTATTCATATCCATTATTTTTCACTAAAGTAGCTAATGGACTTGGGCTCCCAGCTGCAAAACCAAAGAATATTTGGGTAAAAAATATAAAGTTTCCCCCAAAAACAAGAATTGATGTCTTCAACTAGGACTATCACATCTATTACTATATGCCGCAGAGTGGTATTGGATCCGCTTTAAGGATAGTTTGCTCCTTACAATAGGGGTAAACACAAAGTTTCCTATAAGCTCTTTCTCAAAACTAATGAAATAACCCATCCAGTTCTATCACTTTGACATTGTCAAAAGTATAATTTTTAATTTATAAATCCTTGAAAAGTCTTTGATTGAGCACATTGTTATGTTAGCATTCCATTGAATGTTACCTCTAAAAACCCCTTATCATATCTATAGCTCAATTAAGTTAACTTATGTAGGTTAATCTTATAGCTCACTAGGTTAATCTTCATTCTCCTCCATTAAAAATAAAACTAAGAAACCAAGCAAAAATGGCCAATATAAGATCACTTTTCCTCTTTGTGTTAACCTTAATATCCTTCAAAATCTCAGCTCAGCCTTACAAAACCTTAGTTTCACCCATCACCAAAGACACCACCACTTCCTTTCACAGCATCACCCTTAACTAAAATGAGCAATATGCCGTGGACATCAGCACTCATTTCTTGTGGTATCATTGCCAGCGTCCACTTCCTCCTGTTTCCTACTTGTAAACCGAGGTTCAAACTCAAGAGGGGGGTGAATTGGATTTTAAAAACTTTTGTTAATTACTTTATAAGTTTTTAAACAGTTAAATGCACAAAGAACATGTAATACCCATATTCGTGAAGCAAGGGTAAAGTAGTAATTTAATAAATATGACATGAAATTTGAATAATATATTTACACGAAAGATTTAGTATTGAATAAAATAATTCCTTGAAAAAAAAATTGGACGTCCAGAACATCCAGAAAGAAAAAGAAAAAAAAAGTTTTAAAAAAAAGTTCAAAAAAAATAAAAAAAATAAAAAAAAAGTAAAAAAAAAAAACCAAATCAAAGTCAAAAAAAGGTGGCAGCAGGCTTACACTTGGGTTTTGCGTGGCAGCTCAAAAACTGTAAGGGAGAGGGGGCTGCTAAAGCAAGGAAAATATATATAATGAGTAAACATATGGATACTGAACGATTTTGTTCAGTTTCTTTGAACTTCTTGTTTCTTTTTTTTTTTCTCAAAGTATTTGGGGACCCAAAGAAATGCTAAAAAAACAAAATTTTGAAGAAGTTTTCTGCGGAATTTCATAGAGAATTACGAAAAGCTATCAGAAAATAGAAGGTAATAATGTAATGTTTATTTTTGAATTTCTAACATTTATGAATTTCCCTGAATTCAAAGTGGGAATTTTCAAAGTGTGTGGTTTATAACGAATTGAAGAATAAATTATAAATTTAATATAAATATGATGTCAGTTGTTGACGATCCACAACTGGGGGAAATTTCTGAGAGAAACGGGAAATGCAATGAGGTGATCCACAGGTAGCTTTAAGAGCTACGTGGTGAGTTGGATTTAGTTAAGTAATCCAAATAAAAACGAAAAATCTAGGGATGATATTAAAATAAATTATTAGCTTATGTTTTGGTAATAGATAAGATTTGGTTGATAGATATTATATGAATATTAGACATGTAGGAAAATTATTATGTGAGAAGAATATTATTAGAATAATGAGTTGATTTAAATAATGATGGTGATAAATAAAATTATTGATGAGCTATGGTTGATCTTTTGATATAAATTTTGAGGAGATAAATTTTAGTGGATCTTGACAAACTTTGATAGATGATTTGATGTGAATTGAGATGAAATTTAGTGGATCTTGACAAACTTTAATGGATGATATGAGAGGATTTTAGTGGAATTTTTATATAATTTGAGAAAAATCAGAATAGTCAATTTAGATATTTTGATTTCATGTTGTTTTTATATTACTGTTCAGATGCATATTTCATATCAGTGTTCATATACATATGCATTAAATGAAAAGAAAAGAATGGGGAAGGTAGCCGATTTAATCGAAAAACAGTGGCAGCCAGTATGTGCTGGAAATAAAAGAGACACTGTGATAGTCGGTATATGCTGAAAAAATTTCGTGGCAGCCGGGACAAGCTGCAAAGAAAAGAACCGGGAGGGGGCCGGTTAAGATAATAACAACCTGTCGACAGGTGGGAAGATGTTCCCATCATAATCATTCATGCATGGCATCTGATTTAATTATTGCTTGCATTATTAAAATGCTGATGTGTGATGTGTGATTGTGAATTTATTTATAGATGGGGATAAGTCTCACAGAGAGACAGTTATGGTGATAAGAACCATCTAAATGGTAGATTTTATGATGTGAACCTCATTACGAGATAATTATGAGATAATTGATGGTTTTGAGGTGAAATAATAAATAAGCGGAAGAGATTGATAGAGAATGTATATGATGACATGTGTAGTAATGGTAGAGTGATAGTATCAAGAGTATGAGATATAAATTGATTTAAATATTAAAAGACTGCTTATACAAATGAGTACTTCTAGTAAATTTAATTCACTAAGCTTGTGAAGCTTACCCCTCATTATACAATGATTTCAGGTAGCAGACATGACAAATATTCTGGTGGGTTGAGAGTCAGACGAAATCTTTTTCTGTAAGCCACGTACGTGTCAGCATCTTCAGACTAATGAGAAAAGAAAATAGAAATTTATTTGTAAATATTCATGCATTTTAAAGTTACATATAATGTTTAAAGATCAGATTAATGTAACTCCCCTGTTGGGGGTTGAGGATTGATGTAAAATTTTCAAATGGTGTTATTTATTTTTATTGTTGCATATATGTGTCGTGTTGAGATTTTCAAAATGTGATGACACCATCTCGGGGGTGGCCAACCCGGAATGGATCGTTACAATTTTGGTATCAAACAATTTGGTTTTATGATTCTATAGACTGCATAAAAAGTAAGAAAGTGAAAGATTAAAATAAATTATATTTTAATAGTCTGAGGATGACACGTGGACGCACTAGAGCTAAAGTTAGAATTATTGATTTGAGAGAGCATGGTAAACCCCCAATATTTTGACAAGTCGAGGTTGAGTCTAAATCTGTGGTTCCTAGAAAGGAATGTGTTGACAATATAATTGATATTGGTAAAGGTGTCAGAGAATCTGAAGTTGAAAGAGATGAGCTAAGATAAACTCTTACACATGCTCATGAGAAAATGAATGTAATAGATGATAGAGTTGATAGCTTATAGCATAGACTTGATGAACAGGCTAGGGCAGTGTTTGAGGTTGTTAATCTAGTAATGATGAATGTTTAAAAAATGGGAAAAATGAGTTTATACATAAGATGCAGGGAGATTGTTAAGTTGAATGCGGTGTTGTTTAAAAGATCTATGAATTCTTTTAAACTTGAGTTTTGAGAGAAACATGTAGAGAGATTATTTGGTAATTTACCAGTGACTAATAGGCAGATGGTCACTTTTGTTTCATTCAAGTTAGAAGGAGAAGTTTTAGAATGATGAGAGGATATTCTTCCCAAAGTAAGTGCAGATATTGATAGACCCTTAACCTGGAATAGATTTAAAGAGGTTTTCTTTGATAAATACTTCCCTTAGATCTTTAGAGCCCAACAAGATAGAAGTTTTATTTATTTAAGGAAAATGGGTTGACTGTGGCTCAGTATGATAGGAGATTTGTAGCCTTGTCAAGAGTTGTACTGGAAATGGTAGAACCAAAGGAGAAGAAGTGCAAGAGGTTCATAGATGAACTATATTTTAAGATTTGATCAAAATTGTCTTACATGAGGCTTATGAATTATGTCAGATTGGTGGATATATCATTTCAGATTAAGAGAAATGTGATGGAGTTTAAGGGAAAGAGAAAAAGTGGTTAAAGAGGCTTAGACATAAAGGTTATAGAGGTAGTGGTAGTATGAGTGTACAGGGTGAGAGACCACCCCAAATGAGGTGTTCCTTGTCACAGGGAACTGAAGTACAGAGTTAGAGGAAAGCAGAATCTATTACTTCTATAGCTCAGAATACTATTGGTGGGACCCTAGATTTGGGAGACAGGTTATGGGAACTGAGAGTTATGACAGAGGAAGTAAGTATGCCACCAAGGGGAAGTGGTAATTTGATGTATGATTGAGAGACAAAAGTTTGTTATAGATATATTCAGATGAGATATTTATCTCAAAATTGTCAAAAATTTATGGTGCTTTGTATATAGAAAAGGTGGACATGTCAACGTTGGTTGATCTTGATGCAACCCATTCTTTTGCATCAAGTATTCATATGAAGTTTATTGAAGTATATATTAGTCCATGGATGCAAAATATTTTTGTTGAAGTTCCCACTAGAGGTAGAATGATAATCATAAATGTTTACAAGGGTTATGTGATTCGTATCAATGATAGAGAATCTGAAGCTGAGTTATTATCTTTGAATATGATATAATTTCATTTAATTTTGAGAATAAATTGGTTGTTGACGTATTACACTTGTGTTGATTGTTCCAGTAAGAAGGTAGTGTTCAAGATATAGATGTGAGATACTTTCTAACTATCTTATTTTTGCTCTGGCCACTAGGAGATGGTTGAAGAAGGTTGTGAGGAACATTCGGCATACCTAATGGATTCTAAAAAAAGAAAATAGGAAGTTATAATAAATCTTAGTAGTGAAAGATTATTCTAATGTAATTCTTGATGAGTTGGCTAGGTTGCCTCCCAGTAGGGAGATTAAAGTCTCTATTGATGTGATACCAGGATTATCATATATATTTAATAGCACCCTATAGAATGACATCAACTGAATTGAGAGAGTTGAATGTAACATTTTAAGAATTTTTGGATAAATAATTTATGGGACCTAATGTATTTGGGGAGTCTTGTGTTGCTCGTGAAGAAGGAAGATGGAACGATAAGAGTGTGTATAGACAAATAAATTGTTTGAGCAGTGTATGGAGTGAGAGTGTTTTCTAAGATAAACCTGAGATCAAGTTATCACCATTTGAGAATAGGGAAGGGAGACGTGCCTAAGACTGTTTTTAGGACACGTTATGGTCATAAGTTTCTTGTGATGACATTTGGATTGAATAATGTTCCAGAAACATTCATAGACTAGATGAATAAAATATCTGAACCATTTCTTGATAATCTTGTGGTTGTATTCATCGATAATATCTTGGTGTATTTTAAGACTAAGGAAGAGAAGGTAAAACATTTAGAAATTGTGTTGGAGATTTTGAGGAGAAAGAGATTGTATGATATAAGTTCTCTAAGTGTGAATGTTGGCTGAATGAAATAAATTTCTTGGAACAGGTAATATCGGGAAATGGCATAACAATTGATCCACAAAAGGTAGAGACAATGTTAAGTTGGGAAAGACCAACTAATGTGACTGAGATTAGAATCTTCTTGCGGTTAGCTGGTTATAATAGAAAATTTCTTTCAAAATTTTTCTATTATTGTAATACTGTTGAATAGACTGACCAGGAAAGAGGTGAGATTGGTATAGTGAGGGAAGTACGAGAAAAGTTTCCAATTACTAAAGGAGAAATTGACTACAGCTCCAGTATTGGTGTTTCCTTTGGTGATGAAGTATTTGTGGTATATAGTGATGCGTCACATCAATGATTGAGATATGTGTAACATAAGAAAGCTGGGGCCTATACTTGTAGGCAATTGAAGATTCATGATAGAAATTACCTTATTCATGACTTAGAGTTGGCTGTTATAGTGTTTATTTTAAAAATTGGAGACATTATCTGTATGGAGCCACTTATGAGATTTGCATGGGTTATAAAAGTTTGACATACTTACCTACCCAGAGAGAGTTGAGTTTGGGACAAAGATGGTAGATGGAGTTGATTAGTAACAACGATTGTACAATTCACTATCATCTCGAAAATAAGAAGGTGATAGCTGATGCATTGAGTAGAAAGTCTATAAGAAGTTTAACTGCTATTGAAAATCCTAATGTGAAATTGATGATAGATTTGATAAAGATAAGAATAAAGTTAAATGTCAGTGATATAGGATAATGGTTAGCAAATATGGTTGTAAAATTATTCATAGTAAAATGCTTTAGAGATGCCAGGTAGAAATGAAGAGATAGAAAAGATTAAGCATTGAGTGTTTACTAGAAAGCATTTTGAGTTCAAAATTTGAAATAAGAGTAACTTGGTATTGGAACATGGATTTGTGTTCCCAATGATGTAGAGTGGAGAAAGAAGATATTGAGAAAGGTATATGATGATGTAGATTCGATGCAATTAAGTAATAATCAGAGGTATAGAGGAATTAGACAGAAATTCTGATGATCAGGATTAAAGAGGGATGTAACTGAGATTGTGAGGTGGTATGGAGTACTATTGAGAATAGTGTCATTTAGAGATGCTAGATTTTTACACCTTGGTTTTGGAGAAGCTTTCAGAAAGCCACGAGTACACAGTTGAAATTTAATATAATTTTTCATGCTCAGACAGAAAGGATTTTTAGAGTACTAAAAGATATGTTAAGGGTAAATGTGATGAGTCCGCAATAAGTTGGAATGCTTACATGCCATCGATTGGAATTACTGATAATAATCAGTATTAAACTAGTATTGGGATGGCACCGATTGAGACATTGTATGGTAGGAGGTGTAGAATGCCTATATGCTAGGAAGAAGTTGGAGAGATAAAGATATTTGGTTTATAAATTATTAAGTTAACAACTGAGATGATTAAATTGGTTAGAGGGAACCGTAAAGCAGCACAGAGTAGCCCGAATAACTATGCTGGTACTAAGAGAAGATCTCTGGAATTTCAAGTAAGTGATTGGGTGTGTTGAAAAATATCTCAATGAAAAGGTGTATTGAGATTTAAAAAGAAAATGAAAGTTGAGTCCGAAGCATATGGGATTCTATGAGGTTGTTAAGAAAGTTGGGTTAGTTATGGGTAGCCTGAACTTGCCCCCAAAATTAAAACATTTATATAATGTATTTCATGTTTCACTTTTAAGAAAGTGTTTACATGATGTTTTGAGCTAAGCTATAGAAATTCAGAAAGATAGGGTGTATATACAAGTACCAGTGAGAATTTTAAACGAAAAAACAAATATTGTATAAAAAAAATTAAAATTAATTAATTTTAAGTTCTGTGGCGGAATAAGGATGCGGAAGAGATTACATGAAAGCGTGAGAAAATTTATCAAGAAGTATTATTTACATTTGTTTTTGGAGTAAAGTAAAGAAATTTCAGGGATGAAAATTTTGTAAAGTGAGTAGAATTGTAATACCCATATTCGTGAAGTAAAGGTAAAGTAGTAATTTAATAAATATGATATGAAATTTAAATAATATATTTACACTAAGGATTTAATATTGAATAAAATAAATCTTTTGAAAAAACATTAGATATCAAAAAAAAAAAAAAAAAGTTTTAAAAAAAAAAGTCAAAAAAACCAAATCAAAGTCAAAAAAGGTGGCAGCAGGTGACAAATAAAGAAATGCAAATGAAAGGCATTTGTATGCCTTACACTTGGGTTTTGCGTGGCACCTCAAAAATTGTAACTGAGGGGGGGCTGCTAAAGCAAGGAAATATATATATATATATACTGAATGATTCTGTTCAATTTCTTTCAACTTCTCATTTTTTTTCTCAAAACATTTGGGGACCCAAAAAAATGCTAAAAGAGCAAAATTTTGAAGGTGTTTTCTGTGGAATTTCATAGAGAATCACGAAAAGCTATCAGAAAAACAAAAAGTAATAATGTAATGTTTATTTTTGAATTTTTGACATCTATGAAGTTTCCCTAAATTCAAAGTGGGACTTTTCAAAGTGTGTGGTTTATAACGAATTGAAGAATAAATTATAAATTATAAATTTAATATAAATACGATGTCAGGTGTTATATGAATATTAGACATGTAGGAAAATTATTATGTGAGAAGAATATTATTAGAATAATGAGTTGATTTAAATAATGATGGTGATAAATAAAATTATTGATGAGCTATGGTTGATGTTTCGATACAAATTTTGAGGAGATAAATTTTAGTGGATCTTGACAAACTTTGATGGATGATTTGATGTGAATTGAGATGAAATTTAGTGGATCTTGACAAACTTTAATGGATGATGTGATGTGATTTGAGATGAGAGGATTTTAGTTGAATTTTTATATAATTTGAGAAAAATCAGGATAGTCAATTTAGATATTTTGAGTTCATATTGTTTCTATATTACTGTTCAGATGCATATTTCATATCAGTGTTCATATGCATATGCATTAAATGAAAAGAAAAGAACCGGGAAGGCAGCTGATCTAATTGAAAAACAGTGACAGCCAGTATGTGCTGGAAATAAAAAGGACACCGTGACAGCCGGTATATGTTGAAAAAATTCCATAGCAACCGAGACAAGCTGCAAAAAAAATAACCGGGAGGGGGCCGGTCTAAGATAATAATAACCTGTCGACAGGTGGGAAAACGTTCCCATTATAATCATTTATGCATGACATCTGATTTTATTATTGCTTGCATTATTGAAATGCTGATGTGTGGTGTGTGATTGTGAATTTATTTATAGATGGGGATAAGTCTCACAGAGAGACAGTTGTGGTGATAAGAACCATCTAAATTGTAGATTTTATGATGTGAACCTCATTACGAGGTAATTATGAGATAATTGATGGTCTTGAGATGAACCAATAAATTATAGGAAGAGATTGATAGAGAGTGGATATGATGACATGTGTAGTGATGGTAGAGTGCTAGTATCAAGAGTATGAGATATAAATTGATTTAAATACTAAAAGACTGTTTATACAAATGAGTACTTCTAGTAAATTTAATTTATTGAGCTTGTGAAG
Organism: Bretschneidera sinensis; assembly: GCA_023935145.1. NCBI lineage: Eukaryota > Viridiplantae > Streptophyta > Magnoliopsida > Brassicales > Akaniaceae > Bretschneidera > Bretschneidera sinensis. The sequence goes on from CM043699.1 coordinate 89,862,551, forward strand.
CTCACTCCTCATTGTACAATGATTTCAGGTAGCAGACAGAACAAATAGTCTGGTGGGTTGAGAGTCAGACGAAATCTTTTTCTGTAAGCCACGTACGTGTCAACATCCTCAGACTAATGAGAAAATAAAATAAAAATTTATTTGTAAATATTCATGCATTTTTAAGTTGCATATAATGTTTAAAGATCAGATTGATGTAACTCCCCTGTTGAGGGTTGATGATTGATGTAAAATTTTCAAATGGTGTTATTTATTTTTATTGTTGCATATGTGTGTCATGCTGGGATTTTCAAAATGTGATGATACTGTCTCGGAGGTGGCCAACCCGGGATAGGTCGTTACAGCACACAAACGAATAATATGTTTGAATATAAAAGAGTTTAAGGATGAGAAAATTCAAACTCTGTTTATAGTGGTTCGGCAATATTGAATCATTCTGACCATACATTCACTATTTTTAAGGAAACTACTTAAAGTAATCCACTAAAACTTCAGTCGTACAGCTTCACGAGTGTTGTACAAACCTTACAACCGATCTCTTCCTTACGGAAACTACAATGAAGTGTTTAATCCTAAACACTCTAAGAGTTATTCCAACTCTTTTCCTTTACAATAAATGAAATTAGCTATAAAATAAATGATAGAGATATAGCAATAAGTGCTTTTACAAATGAATAATATATCTCTTTCAAGAAGAAGCTTGATGAATGGCTCAACAATAAATTATCAAAGCTTTTTGAGAATTAATGAGCTATCTTGTGAATTGAATGTGTTCTCTTTCTTTTTAAAATGCTCATTGAAGTGGGTTTATATAGCCTTAAAGTAATATAGCTGTTTGAAATTGACTTTGTAGGTTTGGGATATTAAATGCTCAAGTCCTGCGTCTCAAATGATCATATTTTCAAATTACCAATCGACTAAGTCCTTTTACTAGTCGATTGGGTCAAGTGAAGATTTTTCACTTTTTAGGCTAAGGGAGAGTACTAGTCGATTGGGTTAGAGGACCAGTCGACTAGGTGAAGTTACCAGTAGATTGGAAACTTTCTGTCCAATATCACAATTGACTGGTATAGGGACCCAGTCGACTGGGTTGTCCTTCAACCCAGTTTTCCTTTTCAAAAATTGTTTTTGACTTAGAAAATTTTTTTATTTTTAGTTTTGTCAAAGTCTTTTGTAAATTGAGCCACAGATAAAGCTATGTAATTGAACATAAGAAATTTACAATTGTTTCAATTACCTTAAAGCCTATTCTAGATCTTCTGTCTTGTTTTGGTGTCTGAGTCACGTTGAGTTCTTGCATCTTGCTTTCGTACTGGCTTAAACACTTAGATAAAACTGTTAGTACAATTAGAGTAGTGTTTTGTCATTATTAAAATCAAATACGGGTAAAAAATCTCTCCCTTTTTTATGATGACAAAACTAAGGAAAGAAAAAAAATAGTTTTAAAAACTAAGTGTTGGGTTTTTAGAAAAATTTGGGTAGAGTCTCCTCTGATTTTCTAATAAAAACCAACATGTTAAGCATACAAACGCAGTTTAAATATAGTTATATCAACCCAACTAAGCAATGCAAGACAATATTACATTTGTCATTGTGTTCGAAGCAAAGCTCCCCCTAAATTTATGCTCTATTCTAAGTTTACATTCAATTTTCTTTTTTCATTGGTTTTTCTCATTTTTCTCCCCTGTTTTGGTAATAGCAGAAAAAAGGGGTGTAAACTCAGAAAATAAGCAAAATAAACACCACAACCATGAAGATAAGGCAAAAACAAACTTGTGTGCAAAAACTAGCATGATTCGGAATTGGGAAGACTTCCCAGGAAGAATCAGAAGTTTCCACACTAGCATAAGCAGTTAAAGCATACAGTCGAGTACGAACAGCTCAACCTAAGCAATCATATAGCATAAAAGTAACATATGTGTATGAGCTGAAGTCTACAAACATAAAGCAACACAAATATCTAGATATATCCAATCATCATGAGCTTTTTTAGAAAGTTGTTTGAGTACAAGACATGAATATAATACAAAGAAAATGAATGTTCGTGCTAAATATCTAATAAGCTATATGTACATAAAAAAAGGATAAGACAACAACTCAACGAATAGGGGAATCAAAGCTATCTCAAAGAAGATCCCAAAACTCAGCCAAAGAGCCCTATGTGTGCTCTTGTTGCAACTCGAAATCATCTCTAAGTGTGCAAAGGTGGCGATGCAAGTGATCGACTAAAGAGATTAAGCGTTGGAACCCGGACTGCATGGATAGCTGGAGGCTCGAAATAGCCTATAGAATGTCATCGTAGCCAACGTGACCAGGACTAGAGCCACTATGCTATGGACTATGTGCTCATGCGTTAGTGTTCATAGTAGTGAGAGGAGCTTCATAACCAGGAACCTTTTCGTCCTCCTCGCTGCTGTTATCCTCTCCAATCCGAATGTTCCTCCCAGCCTTGAAGTAGATCATCTTATCTCGGATCATACACATCATCATCTTTAGAGAAGAGACATTAATAATGTCCTTGGGGCTGATTTTCTGAGCCTTTGAGGCGAGTATGGGGACACAAAAATGCTGGAGGATCAGGGTGATGAACATCCCGTATGGGAGGCACCCGAAGTCACTCGCTTCGCTATTAATCATGTTGATGAGCAGTAGAGGGGTTAATATTGAAATAGTGTCATGTTTTGAGACACTAAATCAATACCACATCTATCTTGGAAAGATAGCCCCGACTCCCTAGTCTCGAGTAGATGGTCCAACTCACAATGAGATTGAACAACTTTGAGTCGAAGGCCATATCACTACATTGGTGAAATGTAGTGAGCCTAAAGATGTAGTTAAGTTCGCCTCTAACAATCTGGCACGTCTCATTGGAGTAAAAGTTGTCTGGCCATCCATCCAGACTCCACTAGACCCTTCCCACGGGGATCCTCAGAATATTGACCAGAATGTCAGTATTCACCTCAAATTCTACGCCCATGACGCTGGTTTTAAGCCTAAGAGCCAGTGGACTCAGTTTAACCAGGTTGGCGTAAAATTGGTGAATTAGGCAAGGGTAATATTTTTGGTGGATCTTGACAAACGGTGTCAAGTGTATCGCCTTAAAAGTAGGTAATATATCGAAATTTGCATGACGGATAGAATCAAAATCAACGAATCTACCCGTCATGATTTTCTTGTTACGGATGACGAAATTATATCTGCTCTTTGTGGCGCGGCTCCAAAAGAGCGAATCATCGAGCTCAGTCCGTGCCTTTTTGGTCAATGAACCAGCAACTCCCTTTCCCTTAGCATCCAATGCTGAGGACTTTGAAAACCGAAGCTATATAGCGCATGAGGTCCTCCAATGGTGGTTTTGATGCGTATTCTTTCAAACATCTTTAGGAAAGTCGTTTTAGAGATTTGGGGAAATGTGGAGATTTTGACCATGAAAAGGTTGAAAAAAGGTGATTTAGGGTATGATTGAAGGTTCTATAGATTGTTTTTTAGAGATTTTAGACAGAAATCAAGGTTTTTCTGAGAAAAAGCTTAGGGTTTTTTAAAAATGGCATGAAAACTGAAAAATCTGAAGAGACTATTTATATAATCGAGATACAAGTCGATTGGGTCCTTCATAACTTGGGGATTTTTTTGTTATACCAGTTTATTGGGTAAACTGGCAGAGATACTCCGATCGACTGGGTAAACCATACTAGTCGACTGGGTAGGCCACCAAAATTTCAAATTTTGGCTCCAAACAATGTTTTGTAATACTAGTCGACTGGATACTTTGTACTAGTTGACTGGTAAAATGGGTAATGGGATACCAGTCGACTGGGGTTAATCTACTAGTCAATTGGGTTTTTTTAGAAAACTTAAAATTTTGAGCTCTAACTTGAAATTATAGCACGAAATTGTTTATCTATACCATCTTGAGTGAGAGATATATTAAATAAGAGTTAATACTCATTCACTAGCTGTCAAATATGCATATGATGAATGTTGATGCAATCAAACATACGTTTTATCATAGTCTATCAGGCCCATCAATAGTCTAATCTTTTTCACTTACGGGGTTTTGTAAGAATATCAGCTATTTGCTATTCTAAATGAATGAATTTTAGTCTAATATCACCCTTTTGAGCATGGTCTCTTATGAAGTGATATCTAATTTCTACATGTTTGGTTCTAGAATGCTGAATAGAGGTTTGGTCAAGTTGATAGCACTTGTATTATCACAATGAATTAGTATATCTTTAAAGTTTATGCCATAGTCTTCTAATTGTTGTTTCATCCACAAAACTTGTGCACAACAACTTACGGCTGCTACATATTCCGCTTCTACGATTCATAATGCAATCGAATTTTGTTTCTTGGAAAACCAAGAGGTTAACATTGCACCTAAGAATTGGCATGTTCCACTAGTGCTTTTTCTAGCTAGTCTACAACCCACAAAGTCAGCATCTGAATATCCTACAAGCTCAAAAGTTGATTTTCTATAATGCCATAATCCTAAGTTTTGAGTCCAATGTAGATATCTAAGGATTCTTTTTTCTGCAATTACATGTGATTCCTTAGGATTAGTTTGAAATATAGCACACATGTATACGCTGAACATTATAACAGGTCTACTTGCAGTTAGATAAAGTAAAGCTCTCATTATGCTTCTATAAATTTTAGTATCTACACACTTACCTTCCTCATCTAGGTCAAGTTTTGTAGAAGTGCTCATTGTAGTGCCAATTGACTTTGAGCTTTCCATCCCGAACCTCTTTAATAGGTCCTTGGTGTACTTTGATTGATTGATGAAGATGTCTTCTTTTAATTTTTTGATTTGCAGTCTAGGAAAGTAGGTAAGCTTTCCCATCATGCTCATTTCAAATTCACCTTGAATGCACTTAGCAAACTCTTGACACATAGATTCATTAGAGGCACCAAATATAATATCATCAACATATATTTGGACTAATAGTGTGTCATTTTTGTTAGTTTTTGTGAAGAGGGTTGTGTCTATTTTTCCTCTTGTAAAATCATTTTCAAGCAAAAACTTAGTCTTTCATAGCATACTCTTGGAGCTTGCTTCAACCCATAGAGAGCTTTAGAAAGCTTATAAGCATGGTTTGGAAGACTAAGATTTTCAAATCCAAGAGGTTGCTCAACATACACCTCTTCTTCTATAAATCCATTTAAAAAGGAGTTTTTTTTACATCCATTTAAATAACTTAAATTTATTAAAGCATGCAAAGGTCAATAACATGCGAATGGCTTCTAGTTACGGGAACATAGGTCTCATCAAAGTCTATTCCTTCTTCTTGATTATATCCCTTAGCAAATAGTCTAGCCTTGTTCCTAGTTACTAATCCATTTTCATTCATTTTATTTCTAAATACCCATTTAGTTCCTATTATAGTGTGATTTTTTGGTCTAGGAACTAGATTCCATACTTTGTTTCTTTCGAATTGATTTAATTCTTCATGCATATAATTTATCCAATCAAGATCCTTTTCGGCTTCTACAAAAGTCTTAGGTTCTACTTGAGATAAATAAGCTACACAATTGCAAATATTTATAATAAAGGAACGAGTTCTTATCCCTTGTGAAGGATCACCAATCACTTGATCGATTGGATGATAATTCACATACCTCTAATCTTTGGGAAGATTATCCTCTTGTTGACTTGTAGATGGTTGATCAAGATTGTGAGTGTCTACTTCTTGATTTAATTGAGACTCACTCTCATTTGGGTCAATAATGGGAGTAGGTGTTTCTATCCTTGGAATGAAATCTGCATCATCATTAAAAGAACCTACTCTACTGCTAATTGAGCTAGACTCATCAAAGGCGACATGTACGGATTCTTCAACCACTAGAGTTCTCTTGTTAAAGACTCTATAAGCTTTACTAGAGGTTGAATATTCTAAGAATATCCCCTCATCAGTCTTTGAGTCAAATTTACCCAAGTTAGTTTTATTGTTATTTGGGATAAAGCATTTACAACCAAAAGCACGAAAATAAGAGATATTAGGTTTTTTTACATTTCCATAATTCATATGGAGTTTTATTTAGCATAGGCCTAATTAATACTTTATTTAAACCATAGCAAGAAGTGTTTACGGCTTCCACCCAAAAATTTTTTGGCAAACTATTTTCACAAAGCATTGTTCTTGCAAATTCTTCTAAAACTCTATTTTTTCCTCTCAACAACTCCATTTTGTTGAGGAGTTCTAGGTGATGAAAGATTGTGATCAATTCCATTTTCATCATAAAATTTTGAAAAGCTTTGGTTTTCAAATTCTTTTCCATGATCACTTCTTCTGCTTGATATAAAAATTCATTTTTCATATTCAACCTTTTTAAAAAAGTTAATAAACTAATAAACTAATTGAGGTTTTTTTTTAAATGATTAACTAAAAATAACGAATAATGAAAGACAACTAAAATATGATTCAAAATTGAATAAACTTTGTAACAATAATGAGAAAACTGGTCAAAGGATCATTCTCCACCAGTAGACATGAAATGATGAATCAATATCAGAGTTATCCCCAAATTCCTAATAAAATTACCAATCGTAGATAATAATAAGCTCTATTACCCCAATCTTTCCCTAGTTTGTCGTTAAGTAAAACAAGCTCTTTTCTTAATCTCTATATATTAAATAACATAGAATAAGCTCTATAAATTTAATTTAAGAGAAGCATTAGGTTAAGAAAGATAGGTTGGTCCAAGAAACAAACGCATAAGCTCGATTAATTTATCTTGAGTTATGTTCCATATAATAATCACACAAAAATACCCCATCATCAGTGATTACTAATTACTACCATTGATTAGAAATTCAAGACAATTACAGATCAAGATTCCTAACCTAGCAATAGATAATTACCCTGTTTCATTTGGTTGGTCATCCCGAATAAAATAAAATAATAATCATAAACAAATCTTATGGAAGATCATAAACAATTTTATTAGAAATATGGATAATAATCTCTAAATATTCAATCACAAAATCATGCCTAGGGCTTTGAAATCACCCTTAACCAAAAAAAAAAAATTAGCTAGACATAATTCTAAAATTAAAAACAAAATAAATATTCAAAGACATGAAAGATGGGAAGAATGAAGAATGAATAATGAAAGCGAACAACAGTAATCTTGAAGAGTCTTCTATGCAGATGAATCTCCTTGATCACTAGTAGCAGCTACGTTCTTCCCAATTTTTTTTTTTTTTGTTTGTCTAGGAAAAATCTGTTTTTTTGCAAGGCAAAGACAGTCGGCCTTATATAGGCAAACTCCTAGAAAATAAAAAGAAAAGTACAATAATACTACTCCTTCTAGGAAAAGGAAAGACACTGAAATGGGAAATACTTCTACTACTAAGAAAACATGAAATATGAAAGTAATTAAAAGGAAATATGACACAAAATAGGAAAAAGTGAAGCCTAAGAAAAAGAAAGACATTGAAATGGGAAATACTTGTACTACTAGGAAAACATGAAATAGAAAAGTAACTAAAAGAAAATATGACACAAAATAGGAAAAAGTGCAGCACAAGTAAAACTGGTATATATATGGAGGCTCACAATATTCATTGGGGTTTTTTTTATTGCCCTCTCCAACTATGCGGGCTGCCGCCCTAGAAAAGTATGTCGCGGCTCGTGTCCTTCTTCGAATTTAGCTATTTTCTTTTGATAAAACGACGTCATCTCTCTCATTCTGACTCCGATTTTTGAACCGTTTGATCCCAGACGTTTCGGATCTTCTTGCCAATATTATTTTTTCATCCAAATATTATTTTTAAGCACCTGTGACCTGAAAATACACCAAAAATACCCATGATTCTGAAAAACACATTTTAAAGACAATTAAGTAAAAATGCAAGATTTAAACCTAATTTCCCATAAATAATACCGATAAATCACTAAGTTTTAGTGTATTTTCAAGTGCTCATCACAACCCCCAACCAGCTCCTTGCTAGCCCTTAGCAAGTCAAGCGTCTAAAAATTACCTCCAATCAAAACTACTCCTAAATTAAGGTAAATCATTTTCGTCGAATGCACGGTTGCATGTAGTGAATGCAACAAGCCTTTAAACCTATCAGTGGCCTAAATAGGACGAGTATAGTCTCGTGAGGGCTTCCAACGGCGATACCCACAAACACCTGAAAGAATTAAGCTTAATCCTGGGTTGATTCATAATCCTGTCTCATAAGATTGCAAAGAGCATATAATTAACAGTATCGTCAGATATCACACAAATTCAAGAGTTAGATTCACAAGTCCACTCATACTCTTGACATCAATCTTTACCACTTCCCTTGCACGATTATTCAAAAAGATTAGTTTTACTGCTCGGATTGTGTTATGCAAACAAGTATTAATCATGATCTCAAAATATGTGTATCAAACTCAATAGGCCTATTTTTCATAAATACTCTCCACTAATGTAGGATTTTCACACCACTTGGGATCAAAAGAACTTTATCAAGCTTGTAATGTTAGGCTAGGGTAATGGCTCCAAACGAAGGATAAGTTTCAAACAAAGTAAGAAGACCTTATTTGAAGTACAACCTTAAAGCACTAGGAGCTTCTATTCCTAAACATGAACTTTCCTTGATCATTGAACTCATCTTTTCAACCAAACATTTTTTCTTCTCTTTTCAACCATCCCCAATTTCTTGCAAACCATGTATTTTCATTCATGCATTTTCGTTTTTTTTTTGGAATCTACTCCTTGATAACTTGCCACAACCCCCAACCTATCATCTTTCATAGCTTGGGTTATGGCAGTATTCAAAATCAACTCATTTCCTAACTCTCTTTATGATTTATTTTAATGTGTGCATTTAGGTCATCTTAAAGGGTAAGGATATAGTGTTTAAGCTAAAAAAAAAAGGGTAGGTTATAATAGGCTAAAAACAAGAAAAACATGGTCTCTTATTATGGCTGAAAGGGGTGACTAGCAGTCAAAATGAAAAAGGGTGGGCTAGAAAGGCTCAAACGATCCAACAATGGCCTAAATCATCTCCCTAATGGTGTGACTCCTAGGATTTCTCCTCGAGCAATCATCAAATAGGTTCTAGAGTTTGTTGAGATCAATCATAAAATCAAAATCCACATAAGATTCTTTAAGCATGCAAAGACTATCAATCCTCACAATCATATTTAGGAATAGTATAAATCTTAGAAAATTGTAGACTAGACAAGAAACCCACTTTTAAACTCAGGCAAAATTCAACTCAATTGAAAACAACATACAAATGCCACCTGATATATCATCATTGACCATATGAATCAACCCAAACATCAAACTTAGTCTTTCTTTTTATTTAATTTATTTTTAAAAAAATAGAATTCTAAGGAAAATGAAACTAAAAACTCTTAAAATCCTAAGGAAAATAAAACTAAAAACAAAAATAAAATAAAATAAAAATCTTTAAAAAATAATGAAAATATAGCAATACATCATCCACCCCAACCTAAATTGGGAAATGTCCTCATTGCTATGAAATATAAAACAAACTGAACCAAACTAAAAACTAAAAACTAAACGAAATAAATGAAAAATAAAAAACAAAAGAAAATGGGTTGCCTCCCAATTAGTGCTTGGTTTAGTGTCGTCAGCCCGACGTGTGCCTTTTTTTCACTCATCAATATATGTTGGTTCGTAGAGTTATACATCCTCTACATCATGTATCTCAAACAACTCATTGCAAGGCTTCAGTCTATGCCCGTTCATCTTAAAGACCTTGTCGGTTTTCAAACTTTTGATTGCAACTGCACTATGAGGAAAAACATTAATAACAATAAAAGGTCCAACCCAACAGGAACGTAACTTACTGGGAAATAACTTCAGGCGTGAGTGGAATAAAATGACTTTTTGCTCGGCACTAAAGTTTTTCCGCATAATCATCCTATCGTGGAATGCCTTAGTTTTCTCCTTGTAAGTTCTTGCACTCTCATAGGCATCATTTCGTATCTCCTCAAGTTCTTACAGTTGGAGTTTCCTTTGCTCACTCGTGGGATCCATCTCCATGTTACATTATTTTACTGGCCAAAATGCCTTGTGCTCTAATTCAACCAAAAGATGGAAAGGCTTACCATAGACTAATCGATAAGGAAACATACCAATGAGCATCTTGTAAGCGGTTCTATAAGCCCAAAGTGCATCATCAAGGCATGAACTTCAAATCTTTTCTATTGGGGTTGACCATCTTTTTAAGTCCGGATTTCACTTATCGATTCGGCACTTCAACTGATATGTCATGGATACTTTGTGTTTGATGTTATACTTCTTCAACAATGTTCCACCAAACGATTGCAAAAGTGTGTAACTCTGTCACTGATCATAGCCTTTGGTGTTCTAAACCTTGCAAAGATGTTAGACTTTACAAAATCTACAACAACTTTAGAATCATCAGTTTTGGTGGCTTTTGCTTCCGCCCATTTCGAGATATAATCAACAGCAAGTAAAATGTAAAGATTACCAAAAGAAGATGGGAAGGGTACCATGAAATTAATTCTCCAAACATAAAAAATCTCAACAAAAAGTATCGAGGTTTGTGGCATTTGATTCCAGGCACCTAAGTTACCTATTCTTTAACAACGATCACATGACTTGCAAAAGAGGTATGCATCCTTAAACAACGGATCAACACTACTCTTCTCCACCTTACATCCAGGCCCGGTTGTACCCTGCTGCTTTGTGTTCTTCCTCTAACAATACTTTCAAAAATAGACAATGCACCTACATGGTCACACCTGTAAACCCAGTTACTAATTCATGTGGTCTGTCCCAATTAACCTACAAAGATTATGTCATTTCTAGGACAAATGGTAAATACCAAACTGCTCTTATCAGCCTCAATCGTTTATATGTTTCATGTGCACCTCTGTCCTTTTTGCAATCTGTTCCTAAAGGTGTTATTGGCATCGCTGGCTTTTTTCCTGCACCACGTGCTCTATCAAATCAATTCACTCATTCTTATCTTGGATTCACCAAGAAGTTTGCATTGTATTTTCCTAGTACTAATAATGCGCGTGGGGTGATTTTCTTTAGTGACCGTCTATACAATCTTTTTCCCTCTACAAATTTTGATGCAATAGAAGTTCTATCTGACACTCCTTTGATAAAGAAGAAAAGTTCACAGGAATGCTAATGTAGAATAGTATGAGAGAAAGAACCAGGTAGACCTGGGCTTGAAAAAAAAACCAGGCTGCATTGGGGATGAAGAAATCTGATATTATTGTATTTTATTCAATATCAAAAAGTGTCTCTAGAATGAAATACAAACAGATACTTATACTAGAAAAATAAACTAACCCTAATAAGGACTCTGAAATAAATAAAAATAATAATTATTAAGGCTAAACCCAATATATCATGCGGGTGCCCCTCAAATAGGTTCAGACCAAGCTTAGTTGGGCCTGGTCTCCATCAATCCTCCCTGGCTGGAAAAAACTTGACTCTGACGAGTAATGTTGTTAGTACTACTCCAAAAGAAAGGGATCAAGACGCCTAAGCTCATCTTCAGTGATCCACGTAGCATCTAATGAAGGTCACCCCTCCCACTGAATAAGATAATGCTGGAAACCACCTGATGTGGACATGATTATCTAATCGTCCAATATTTCCTCAATGTGATCAACCGTCAGCGGGGGTGGTCTGAGTAGTTAAGGCATAGATGTAGAAATAGTTTCACCTGTAGATAACCCTGTCGGCAACATGGGAGGCTCAAGGATTCCTCGATAAAGAAACGAATCATCCATATTGAATACTAGACTAATATTCATATCAGATGGTAAGTCAAGTAAATAAGCATTAGATCCCAGTCTGCGAGTGATTCGAAATGGGCTAATAGCCCTAGCATGCAATTTCTTGAAAGAATTTTTAGGGTACCGCTCAAGATAAATAAGGACCATGACATAATCCCCCTCATTAAACTCTTTATCCCTACAACGAGCATCAAAAATACGTTTATAAGTATCATTACTTAATGTGATTTTTCGTCGGATTTCAGCATTTGGATGTGAGAGGCAAAAGATTCGATTGACTCAGAAGGTTGGGAATCAGGTAGTAATGGAATAAGGTCAACCGGCTGACGAGGTGAATAACCAAAGACAATTTCAAAGGGCCTTTTACCAGTAGACCTATTGAAATAACTGTTGCAAGCAAACTCTGCAGTAAATAATAACAAATCCCAATTACCAAGTTTATCTCCAGCAAAACGCCTAAGTAAGTTTCCTAAAATTTTATTAATAGCCTCAATTTGACCATCAGTTTGGGGGTGAAAGGTAGAACTAAATCTCAAGTGGGTCCCAAAATTTTTCCAAAAGGTCTTCCAGAAGTAGTTCATAAATTTAACATCTATATCCAACACAATAGAGGTGGGCAACCCATGAAGTCTAAAGATCTCCCTAAAGAACAATTTAGCTACATGAGAAGCATTGATAGTCTTATGACAAGGGCTAAAATGGATCATCTTAGAAACCTACCAATCACAACTAAGATAAAATCACAACCTCTAGTAGTCTTATGAATGTTCTCTTCCTCAACTCTAATATGATGGTAACCAACCTTTAGATCTAGTTATGAAAACACCCTTGCACCTTGTAATTCATCAATGGTAGGTATGGGGAACCTGTCTTTAACACTGACAACATTCAAGGCATTGTAGTCAATACAGAATCTCTAAGACCCATCTTTCTTTTTTACTAACATAATTGGGAAGGAAAAATGGCTTTGGCTGTATTTGATGATGCCATTAAAGAGTATTTCTTTCACCGACTTTTTTATTTCTTCTTTATGGAAATGGGGGTATCTGTAGGGTTTTACATTGACTGGTTTGTAGCCAAGAATAAGGTGGATTTTATGTTTTAATGGTCTGTAAGGGGGAAGTTTGGTTGGTGTTTGGAATACATCTTGAAATTCTTTGAGTAATTGGGAGATTTGGTGTGGAATAATATAGTGTTCGTCTGTTGGTGAGTGTGTATCAATCTTGAGATGGAAATAAGAGATAATGCCATCATAAGCAACTAGTTTTTGTAATTCTTTGGCAGGTATTGGTTGTAGGTAAAGGTAGGATTCTCCTTGGAGGTGCATAGATCTGCCATTCCAATCAAACTACATAGTCAGTGCTTTGTAGTTAGTTAGGATAGGTTCTAACTATTTTAGCCATTGTATACCTAACACAACATCTACCCCTTGAATGGGTAGGATAAACATATCAATAATGAACTCATGATGCTGGAGAGTTAAGGGAACATCTGAACATATCTTGTCACATAAGATATAATCTCCATTGCATACAAACATTTTGAATAGTCTTGATGGAAATATAGGTAAGCCTAGCTGTAGACTAGGGTTCCAACCCAAGAAGGGGGTGAATTGGGTTTTTAAAAACTTTTGCTAATTATTTCCAAGTTTATAAAACAGTTAAATGCACAAGAATACAAATAAGTAATGTGCTTTAAGTAAAACAGTTTAAGGAAGAGAAAGTGCAAACTCAGTTTATAGTGGTTCGGCAATATCTTATTCCTTCCGACCCTACATCCACTCTCTTTAAGGAACCTCCTTGAAATCATCCGCTAAAACTTTTAGTCGTACAACTTCACGGGTATTGTATAAACCTTATAACCAATCCCTTCCTCTCGGAAGCTATTCCCTTCCTTGCGGAAGCTAATCCTTTCCTCTCGGAAGCTAATCCCTTCCTCGCGAAAGCTTACAAAGAAATGTTTAATTCTAAACACTCTAAGAGTTATTACAACTTTTTCCCCTTTATAATAAATGTGAATTGCTATAAAGTAAGTGGTAGAGAGATAGTAATGAATGCTCTTACAAATGAACAATATCTTTCTTTCAAGAAAAAGCTTGAGGAATGGCTCAACAATAAATTTTTCAAAGCTTTTGAGAATTAATGAGCAAACTGATGAATTGAATTTGTAGTCTTCGTATTTTAAATGCTCATTGAAGTGGGTTTATATTGCTTTGAATCAATATGGCGTTAGACACTGACTTGGTAGGTTTGGTGCATTAAATGCTCAAGTTCCACGTCTCAAACACTCATATTTTTGAATTACCAGTCGACTGGGTCAAGTGAGAAATCTCACTTTTAGGCTATGGGAGGGTACTAGTCGACTGGGAACTCACTGTCCCATATGCCAGTCGACTTGGTGCTTAGCACCAGTCGACTGGGGATATTCTGTCCCATACCCCAGTCGACTGGTATATTTGAGCCAGTCGACTGGGTTGCCCTTCAATCCAGTTTTTCATTTAATAAAATTGTTTTTGACTTGGAAGTGTTTGAATTAATAGTTTTGTCAAAATTATTTTGTAAAAAAAAGTCATAAGATAAGCTACTTACTTGAATATAAGAGATTTACAGTTTGTTTCAATAGCTTAATGCCTATTCTATATCTTCTGTCTTGTCTTGGTGTGTGATAAGGGTTGAGTTCTTGCATCTTAATTTTTTGCTGAAAGTTTTTATTGTTTAAACACTTAGATAAAACCGTTAGTACAATTAGAGTAGTATTTTGTCATTATTAAAATTAGATAATGGTCAACAATCTCCCTTTTTTTTTATGATGACAAAACTAATGAGAGAAAACAGTTTTAAAAACTAAGCGTCAGGTTTTTAGAAAAAAATGGGCAGAGTTTCCTCTGTTTTTCGGATAAAACCAACCTATAAAGCAGTTCAAACGCAGTTTATAAATAACATAACCAAGCAAAGTAAAACAAACTTATATTCATCAAGGTCTTCAGAGCAATGCTCCCTCTAAATCTATGTTCTATTTTAAATTTACATTGATATTTCTCTGTTTCTTATTTTTCTCCCTCGTTTTGACAACAGCATAAAAGGGGGTGTAGACTCAAAAAATAAGAAACATAGATACTATAGACAGTAAGATTATGCATAAACAAACTTGTATGTGAAACTTAGGTATTATTCAGAGCTAAGAAAACTTCCCGGGAAGAACAGAAAGTTTTCATACTAGCAGAAGTAGTTAAAGTATATCGCAGAGTAAAAATGATTTAAACGAAGTAATCATATAGCAAAAAAGTAAAGTAATTATATGAACCATAAGCTAGACAACTTAAATATAGGCAAATATATACAAACATCCATATGTCACAGGCTTCTAGAAGCCAAATATCGAATATAATAACAAAAATGTATGATAAAGTAATAAATGTCCGTACTAAGATCAGCTAAAAGGGAAGGCACCCGGAGTTGTAGTATCTAGAGATGGTATAAAAAGTGATCCACAGAAGGTAGATATAGTGTTGAGTTGGAAGAGACACACTAATGTGACTGAGATTAGAAGCTTCTTGGGATTGGCTGGTTATTACAAAAGATTCTTTCAAAACTTTTCTATGATTGTTACATCTTTGACTAGATTGACCAGGAAAGAGGTGAAGTTTGTATGGTCTAAGGAGTATGAGAATAGTTTTTAGTTGTTGAAGGAGAAATTAACTACTACTCTAGTATTGGTTCTGTCTTCTAGTAATGAAGGATTTGTTTTGTATAGTGATGCTTCGCATCAAGGGTTGGGATGTGTGTTGATGCAACATGGGAAGATAGTGGCATATACTTCTAGGTAATAAAAGAATTATGAAAGAAAGTACCCTACCCATGACTTAGAGTTAACTGCCATAGTGTTTGCTTTAAAGATTTGGAGACATCATCTATATTGAGCCACTTGTGAGATATTTACTGATCACAAGAGTTTGACATATTTATCTACCTGAGAGTTATATTTGAGACAAAGGCGATGGATGGAGTTGATTAGTGATTATGATTATATAATTTACTATCATCTAGGAAATGTGAATATGGTAGCTGATGCATTGAGTAGAAAATCTATAGGAAGATTAACTGCTATTGTGAGTTATGACGTGAAATTGATGATAAATTTAAGAGAGATAAGAATGAAGTTGAATATCAGTGATAGAGGATCATGGTTAGCAAACATGGTTGTACACTCATCCATAGTAGAATACTTTTGAGGTGGGAAGAGGAGCCCGAAAGTGCTGGAGGATGAGGGTGATGAGCATCCCATAAGGAAGGCACCCAGAGTCACTAAGTTTGTCGTTGATCATGTTGGCGAGCAGTAGGGGGTAGATATTGAAATGGTGTCTAGTTTTGAGACACCAAATCAATACGACATCAATCTTCGAGAGATAGCCCCGAATCCCAAGTTGTGGATGGATGGTCTACCTCATAATGAGATTGAACAACTTCGAATCAAGGGGCATGTCACTACATGTGTGAAATATAGTGGGCTGAAAGATGTAGTTAGGCTCTCCCTTAACAATCTGACATGTCTCCTCATAATCGAAGTTGTCTAGCCATTCGTCCAGACTCTATTGGATCCCTCCCACTGGGATCCCCAATATGCTCACCAAAAGGTCAATGTTCACCTCAAACTCCATGCCCATCACACTGGTTCTGAAACGAAGAGCTAGTGGACTAGGTTTCACCAAGTTCGTGTAGAACTGGTGAATCAAGCATGGGTAGTACTTTTGGTGAATCTTAACAAGTGGTGTCAAGTGCACTACCTCAAAATGAGATAATATGTCAAAGTTTGCATGATGGATAGAATCGGAGTCAACGAATCTAGTCGTCATGATCTTTTTGTGACGGATGACAAAATTATACCTCTCTTTGGCGGCTGGACTCCAGAAGAGTGAGTCATCGAGCTCTGTTATCGCCTTTTTGCTCGAGGATCCTGCCAAACATTTTCCTATGTCATCCGGTTCCGTGGATTTCTTGGACCATGGTCTAGTAGGCGCATGAGGTCCTCCAACGGTGGTTTTAATTCGGATCTCTCAAACGTTTTGAAAAAAGTGTTTTTAGGGAGATTTGAGAGATTTTTGGGGAAAACAGAATTTTCAACCGCGGAAAGTTGAAATGAATGTGATAGGGGATGAGTTTAAGGTTTCTATGGAGTGTTTTTGTGAGATTTTGGAGGGAAAAATGTGATTTTCTGGAGAAAGAGAAAGAGTTTTGAAAATGGCGTGAAAACCCTGAAAAACTGAAACGACTATTTATAGAATTGAGATACCAGTCGTCTGGGTTAGGGCACCAGTTGACTAGGTCCTTCACTAATATGGGAATTTTTGACATACCAGTCGATTGAGTCGAGATACCAGTCGACTGGGTAATCTGACAGAGAAATACCAGTCGATTGGGTTATTCATACCAGTCGACTGAGAAGTTACCAAAAATTCAAAATTTTGGCTCCAAACAAGGTCTAGTTCTACCAGTCGACTGGGTACTTGGACTAATCGACTGGGTGAAAATGCAGTATATTACCAGTTGACTGGGGTAAACTTACCAGTTAACTAGACCCTTAAAAGAAAGCGCCAGCTTAGAGTCTTAACACAAAATTTTTTTTATCTATGCCATCTTGAGTGAAGGAAATATTAAATAAGGTTTAATACTCATCCATTAGATGTCAAATATGCATATGATGAATGATGATGCAATTAAACATACAGTTTAACGTAGTCTATTAAGCCCATTGACAATCTAATCTTACAAAAGCTAGCTTCATTTAATGGTTTTGTAAGAATATCAGTTATTCGATCTTCTGAATGAATGAATTCTGGTCTTATATCACTTTTTTGAGCATGATCTCTTATGAAATGATGTATAATTTCTATATGTTTGGTTCTAGAATGCTGAATAGGGTTTTTGGTTAAGTTGATGACACTGGTGTTATCATAATGAATTGGAATATCTTTAAAGTTCATGCCATAGTCTTCTAGTTGTTGTTTCATCCATAACACTTGCGCACAACAACTTCTGACTGCTACGTATTCTGCCTTGGCGGTTGATAGTGCAACCGAGTTTTGTTTCTTGGAAAACCAAGAAGTTAGCATTGCACCTAAGAATTGGCATGTTCTACTAGTGCTTTTTCTATCTAACCTACACCCCGCAAAATCAGCATCTGAATATCCTACAACCTCAAAAGATGAATCTCTAAAGTACCATAATCCTAGGTTTTGAGTCCCTTGTAGATATCTAAGGATTCTTTTTACTAAAATTACATGTGATTCCTTAGGATTAGCTTGAAATCTAGCACACATGCATACACTGAACATTATATCAGGTCTACTTGCAATTAAATAAAGTAAAGCTCCTATCATGATTCTATAAGTTTTAGTGTCTACACACTTACCTCCTTTATCAAGGTCAAGTTTTGTAGAAGTGCTCATAGGAGTGCCAAGTGACTTTGAACTTTCCATCCCGAACCTTTTTAATAGGTCCTTGGTGTATTTTGATTAAATGATGAAGATATCTCCTTTTAATTGTTTGATTTGAACTCCAAGGAAGTAGGTAAGCTCTCCCATCATGCTCATTTCAAATTCGCCTTGCATGCACTTAGCAAACTCTTGACACATAGATTAATTAGTAGTACTAAATATGATATCATCAACATATATTTGGACTAGTAGTGTGTCATTTTTGTGAGTTTTTGTGAAGAAGGTTGTGTCTATTTTTCCTCTTGTAAAATTATTGTCAATCAAAAACTTACTTAGTCTTTCATACCATGCTCTTAGAGCTTGCTTCAACCCATATAAAGCTTTAGAAAGCTTGTAGACATGATTTGGAAGACTAGAATTTTCAAATACAAGAGGTTACTTAACATATACCTCTTTTTCTATAAAGCAATTTAAAAAGGCACTTTTTACATCCATTTAAAATAATTTAAACTTGTTAAAGAATGCAAAGGCTAATAACAATCAAATAGCTTCTAATCTTGCTACGGGAGCATATGTCTCATCAAATTTTATTCCTTCTTCTTAATTATATCCCTTAGCAACTAGTCTAGCCTTATTCCTGGTTACTATTCTATTTTCATCCACCTTATTTCTAAATACCTATTTAGTTCCTATTATTGTATGATTCTTTGGTCTAGGAACTAGATTTCATATATTATTTCTTTCAAATTGATTTATTTCTTCTTGCATGGCATTTATCCAATCAACATCCTTCTCGGCTTCTACAAAATTTTTAGGTTTTATTTGAGATAGATAGGCTACACAATTACAAATATTTCTAATAGAAGAACGAGTTCTTACCCCTTGTGAAGGATCACCAATCACTTGATCGATTGGGTGATTATTTACATACCTCCAATATTTGGGAAGATTATCCTCTTGTTGACTTGTAGATGGTTAGTCCAGTTTGAGAGCTTCTATCTCTAGATTTGTTTGAGGTGGGCTCTCCTATGGGTCAACAATGGGAGTAGGTGTTTTCGTTCTTGGAATGAAATTTGCATCATCATTTAAAGAACTCTACTACTAATTGGGTTAGGCTCATTAAAGGCTATATGTGCGAATTCTTCTACCACTAGTGTTCTCTTGTTGAAGACTCTATAAGCTTTACTAGAGGTTGAATATCCTAATAATATCCTCTCATCGGTCTTTGAGTCAAATTTACCCAAGTTAGTTTTATTGTTATTTAGGATAAAGCATTTACAACCAAAGGCACGAAAATTGGAGATATTAGGCTTTCTACCTTTCCATAATTCATATGGAAAGCATAAGCCTAATTAAAATTCTAAGATATAGCAAGAGGTGTTTACGGCTTCCGCCCAAAAGTATTTTGGCAAGCTATTTTCACAAACCATTATTCTTGCAAATTCTTCTAGAACTCTATTTTTCCTCTTAACAACTCCATTTTATTGAGGAGTTTTAGGAGCCAAGAAGTTGTGATCAATTCCATTTTCATCACAAAATTTTGAAAAGCTTTGATTTTCAAATTCTTTTCCATGATCACTTTTAATGCTTGAAATACAAATTCCTTTTTCATTTTGAACCTTTTTACAAAAGTTTTCAAATCCTTTGTAAGCTTCACCCTTGTAAGCAATAAAGATAACAAAGGTATATCTTGAATAGCCATCAACAATAACAAGAGCATATTGATGGCCACCTAGACTAATGGTACTTATTGGACCAAATAAGTCCACATGCAAAATTTTCAATGGTCTAGTAGTTGAGACTACATTTTTTTATTTAAAAAAAATTCTAGTTTGTTTTCCCATTTGACAAGCATCTCACACCATATCTTTTTCAAATTTGATTTTCAGAAGTCCAATGACTAAATCTTTTCTTGAAATGATTTTAAGCAAACCCATATTCACATGACCAAGCCTTCTATGCCATAGCTATGTGTTTTCACTAAATGCGAGAAAACATTTTTTATTTTCCGAATGCAAGGATTTTAAATCAACTGTATAGACATTTTTGTGTCTATGGCCAACAAACTTGATCTTGTTACTCTTGATGTCTATAACTAGACAATGAGAGGTTCATATATGACTTTGTTGCCTTTGTCACATAGTTGACTAATACTTAGCAAATTTGGCTTAAGGCCTTACACAAATAATACATGATCAATGGTTGAGAAATCATTACCAACTTTTCGATGCCCGATGATCTTTATTTTTATGTTGTCTCCAATGGTGACATGTCTGCCATCTCTTAGAGTTAGTTCTTTGAATACACTTCGATCACCAGTCATGTGCTTTGAGCATCCACTATCAAAGTACCAACAGTTACCTTTTTCTTTGGTGTAGAGACATATCTACATCACACAAGGATACATGATTGCACTCTTAGGTACCCAAAATTTCTTGGGTCCTTTGGGGTTAGTCCTAGAAAGTACAACTCCTTTAAGGACCTATACTTTCTTAACATTGTAAGGTATTTTATATCTATAGACATGTTGATGATGCATGTTGTGCAAAAATCTACCTAAATTAATAATAATTGAACGTTTTACTTGCAAGTGCACAAGGTCAACATAGTAGTATAGTGTGCAAGTACGATATCATTTCCACGGGGATTGGTAAATTTTGATTTAAAATTAATTTTGCAATATAAAATGATAGAAATAATAAATGAGTTTGACTCGATAATGACAAAAGCATAGGGACTTGATATCCACCACTAATCATGCTTCCACAATAAAACAATATACCAATGCTTTAATCACGTCATGAATACCTAATATTGTCAACCTAAGGGCATGGTGTATACTCTTTAAGCTATTGATTTCCCTAAGCAACGAGTTAGGCATGGTGTATACCCTAACTCTTTTCTTTCTTAAAGGATTTAGCATGGTGTATACTAAGTTGTTCTTTAAGAAAGCATAATATCTGTGGAAATCGACAAACACACGAGGCCTAAGGCATGGTATATACTCCCGGTTTCCCATATTGATTAACCCAAGAACCCGTCATGGATTTCTTTTGTTACTATTGTTAAATCTAGGACTCGGTCATCCAAATTGATTTAACTAACTAGTCCATACCACATTCATATATTGATCAGGCAAACACATATGAGGAATTCAAGAAAACAAGAATTAATCAAGTTAAGCATCATAATATAACATCACAAAGGCGCTAGTATTGAATTATTAAGTAAACATAATCAGGACTTCAATCAAGCCCTCTTAAAAGTTTAGTTACACATGAGTTTGATGTTAAACATCTTCATAAAGT
This sequence comes from Bretschneidera sinensis, assembly GCA_023935145.1. Classification (NCBI taxonomy): domain Eukaryota; kingdom Viridiplantae; phylum Streptophyta; class Magnoliopsida; order Brassicales; family Akaniaceae; genus Bretschneidera; species Bretschneidera sinensis. Next base: position 89,884,042 of record CM043699.1, read on the forward strand.
AAAACAGAGAGGAAAGAATAAACCCGGAAGAGCTTCCTTGAAGAGTCGTCAATTCTTCTCCAGAATCTCTCTTAGACAATCCCCTCCTTATTTCTGTGTTTACAGGCCTATTTATAAAGTTTAAGAACATCTGGAAACCCTTAAACTTATAAAACAAAACCCTATATTTATTTCTAAAATAAGAACAATCGTTTTACTATTCACTGATGCACGTGTGCGCTCGATCACAGACTGGTGCGCTCGAGCCTTCTTCGTGCGTGCGCGAGCGCTCCTTGGCTTGGGTGCTTGAGTGTTGTTGCACTCAATCGCAAGTCTTTGTGCTCGATCACATTTGGCAGCTTCCAACTCTTCTAGATTTGTTCTCCAAGCCAGATAATTCCATAATGCTCCATTTTCTCCAAAAACCTAGAAAAACACATAAAGGAAATAAAATAGCATGAAATAACACAAACTAGGAACTTAACAAATGTAAATCACATCCCCAAACTTACATATTGCTAGTCCCTTAGCAATATAAAAGTAAAAACTAAATGGAAAACAAAGAACACAAAGATAAATCCATCATTCATGGTATCCAAAAATTTAATTATCACACAAAACCATGATATTCATTCATGAACAAGCTTAAAATATAAACCCATCTTTGCAATGAATAGGAATTTTAAAATCTAATTACTTACAAGAGGAAGGCTAAGGCCTCACAAGTCCGAATCAGTGTAAAGTGAACTAGCACATAAAAATGAAGCTTCCAAATAACTCAAATGTGTAATGTTTTCATGTCTTAAGATTCACTGAATTTTCCATCAGAATGAGCAACAATGGCATAGTTTTATTTATTTCTTTCTTTTATTATGAGGTTCTACCATGTTTAGTTCCCTTAAGCTTTCTATTTGACCCATGTAGCGAGTGTTGAGTCAATGATTCCCAAACCAGATGGTTTTAGGGCATTAGGTTAAAGACACCCTCTAAGGGCTTACTAACTCGAGTAAAAAAGGCTACGAAACTAAACTGGCCTTAATGCAACCAAGCAAAATTGCCACCTTTTGACGTGAACACTCACTGCTTATTGAGGCAAGAGGTCCAGTTACTCAGTGGAAAGTTTATCAATTATTATGAGCAAAATTCCCACCTTTTGACGTGAACAATCACTGCTTACTAAGGTAAGAGGTCCAGTTACTCAGTGGAAAGTTTATTAATGATCATCATGAGCATTTTTCTCTTTTTGTGAAAAAAAAAAATCTACTTTTCTATGCCAAAATGTCCATCCAACAAGTCATCCAGTTTTAGCTAAGCCATGGGAACATACACATTAAAATCATATGTCATACCTCACACAATTATGTGCTAATGTGCTCGTGTCAGATTAGATCAAGCATGTGAATTCTCAAATGCCTAAAGTAAGTAACTAAACTTTAAAACTCTATCATCAGATCATGTGTTCAAGATTTTAAGCTCACCAATGAAATCACATCACAATATTTGTTTAGATCAACCAAAATTTTAAAACAACATGAGCATACATTTATCTTCTCTTTTAAACAATAATAAATAAAAAGAAAAAAAAACAGGACAAAGTGTGTGTAAATGTGTCTCACATACCTCCAAACTTAAATTACACATTGTCCCCAATGTGTGAATACAATGGAAAGAGCTGACCTAGGAGATGGAGAACTAGCGGGACTGGCATGGCTCATAGCACACCCCCAAACTTGAACTGATGTACACGTTGTCCCTGAAAAATAAATACTAAAGTAATACTGGAAAACAAAAAGTATGAAAAATAAATAGTAATAAGAAATATGGAAAATAATAAAAACATAAAGGATATGCTGTGGGGTGCCTCCCATGGGCCCTAAGTCTTACGTCTTCAGCCAGACGGTGCACCCTCTCACTACTGTCCTCCATGTGGTGCCAAAGACGAGGCCCCTAAAGCGGGTGGTGGGAGTTCCATATGGTGCCAAATGCATGCTCATGTTGTCTTTGCTCAGTCCGGAATTATCTTTCTTCTGCCATAAACTGATCTTGCGAAGTCATTAGTTGTTGTTGTTGAGCTGCCAATTGCCTTACAATACTCTTAAGGTCACTCTTCTTTGACTCCTAAAACTGGTTGGGCTGCTTGTTGGGAGTTCCTTTGCGGTACTTGAAGGTTCAGGGAATTCTGATTGTTATTCCATGAGAAATTAGGGTGGTTTCACCATCTTGGATTGTAGGTATTGGCGTATGGATTGTTCTTGGGAAGATAATTGTTCTGTCCCACATAATTTGCTTACTCTTGATCTGCAGATGAATACAAATGGCAAGTTTCAATAATGTGATCAAAATGAGAACATATAGCACATACCTAGAGTTGTGTGGCTTGTGGACTAGGTGGGATGTTCTGAGCAGTCATGGCTTTTACGATCATATCTAGCTTTCTTTCCACAGTAGCCATCTGATTTGGAGAGCCTCCATTTAAAGTCACTTCATACATACCCTTGCTCTTTACTCCTGGTCTTATTTTGGATGGGAATTGTTGGGTGTGCTCACTTAATGTCTCAAAAAGCTCTATAGCTTCTTTACTGCTCTTTTCCATCAATACACCTCCATAACTTGAATCCACAATACCTTTATTTATGTCACTCAGACCTTCATAGAAAGCTTGTACCAGCTCATCTTGAGGTAGATTGTGATGTGGACACTTGAGAAGCAACTCATTGAAGTGTTCCCATGATTCAAAGAAAAGGTTTTCATCCCTCTGTTGGAAAGATTGAATCTCCTTCCTCATCTGTTTTGTCTTTTGTGCTGGGAAAAACTTCTTTAGGAATCTATTGTGTAGCTCTTCCCCAGTATGGATAGAAACTGCAGGCAATGAATTATACCACAACTTAGCATTATCTTTTAATGAAAAAAGGTTAAGAACTAACCTGATTCCTTCTTGATCTAGGCCCCGGATGTGCTGCAACTTGCAGAGGTCAAAGAATTCCCAAAGTTGCAAGTGTAGATCCTCAGTATGTATACCTTTGAAGTGAGTCAAAGCACTGAGTATCTGCGGGGATATGTAATAATTGCTTTCTGCCTCTGGTTGATAAGCCATGCATGAGGGCTGGTTGAGGTTCTGTGGGATGAAGGATTGCTTCATGGGTCTTCTCTCTGGTGGCGGTTGGTTGTCAAGTTGTTCCGCCATCGGTTCCTCTTCCTTGAATTCTCCTTCTTCCTCCTCAACGTTGTCTCTAGGCCATTGTCGAATGGTCTGCTCAATCTCTATATCGAGTGGAAAGATGGTTGGATTCCTGGATCGAAGCCCTTGCATGAATCAGCTGCAACTCTTCAGTGCAGTAGTTTCAGTACTGCTGTTCGGGTAGACTTGCGCTCGATCGCTCCAAGAACTGCACTCGATCACTATAGGATGGCGCTCGATCGCAATGCCAGGAACTGCTCTGCTGCAGACCTGAAACAGAAAAACAAAAAGAAGGTAAAAATTAGACTTTTGATTAAAATAAAACATAACAGAATAATAAAACTAAACGAAAAATAATTCTAAATAGAATTTAATGCAATACCCGGCAACAGCACCAAAAACTTGTTGTGCAAAAATCTACCAAAATTAATAAGTAAATAATCGAACGTTTTACTTGCAAGTGCACAAGGTCAACATAGTAGTATAGTGTGCAAGCGCGAGATCATTCTCACGAGATTGGTAAATTTTGATTTAAAATTAATTTCGCAATATAAAACAATAGAAATAATAAATGAGTTTGACTCGATAATGATAAAAGCATAGGGACTTGATATCCACCACTAACCATGCTTCCATAATAAAACAATATGCCAATACTTTAATCACATCATGAATACCTAATGTTGCCAACCTAAGGGCATAGTGTATACTCCTTAAGCTATTGATTTTCCTAAGCAACGAGTTAGGCATGGTGTATACTCTAACTCTTTTCTTTCTTAAAGTATTTAGCATGGTGTATACTAAGTTGTTCTTTAAGAAAGCATAATATCTGTGAAAATCGACAAACACACGAGGCCTAGGGCATGGTATATACTCCCGATTTCCCATGTTAATTAACCCAATAACCAAGCATGAATTTCTTTTGTTACTATTGTTAAACCCAGGATTCAGTCATTCAAATTGATTTAACTAACTAGTCCATACCACATGCATATATTGATCTGGCAAACACATATGAGGAATTCAAGAAAACAAAAATTAATTAAGTTAAGCATCATAATATAACTATCGCAAAGGTGCCAATATTGAATTATTGAGTAAACATAATCAGGGCTTCAATCAAGCCCTATGAAAAGTTTAGTTACACATGAGTTTGATGTTAAACATCTTCATAAAGTAAAATAGAGATGAAAGAATAAACCCGGAAGAGCTTCCTTGAAGAGTCGTCAATTCTTCTCCAGAATCTCTCCTAGACAATCCCTCCTTATTTCTGTGTTTATAGACCTATTTATAAAGTTTAAAAACATCTGGAAACCCTCAAACTCATAATACAAAACCCTATATTTATTTCCAAAATAGGAACATCCATTTTACTATTCACTGATGCACGTGTGCGCTCGAGTGCAGGTGCGCTCTCTCCTTGGCTTGGGTGCTTGAGTGCTGTTGTGCTCGATCGCAAGTCTTTGTGCTCGATCGCAAGTCTTTGTGCTCAATCACACTAGGCAGCTTCCAACTCTTCTAGATTTGCTCTCTAAGCTAGATAATTCCATAATGCTTCATTTTCTCCAAAAACCTAGAAAAACACAGAAAACACATAAATGAAATAAAATGGAATGAAATAACACAGACTAGGAACTTAACAAATGTAAATTAAGGGCTTAAATATGAATATTTAAGCACTTATCAATGCAAAATCCTAGGATAATAGTTATTGAAATTTCTAAAATTTCTTAATTAGGCATGTCTATAGCTCATTGGATGAGTATTCCTAAGATACATGTTTCTATTTGTGCATGTCATTTCTAGGAAATGTATGATGGTGATTTATAGGATATATGCTTGCATTATTGTGAACATGCATGTTATTTCTAGGATAAATATGATGGTAATTCCTAGGATATGCATATGTAGTGTGCAAGTTTTAAGTATACATATTATCTTTAGGATTCATATAGTGGTTACTCCTAGGATGTGTATATGCATTTCTTGAATGATTGTTCCTAGTATTTGCATTTCTTGAGTGAGCATACATATATGCATGAGTATTTCTAGGATGCTTAATTCTTGTATATGCATTGGAATTAGTATTTTTAGACCTACTAGCATTCATTGAAGGAGTGCTTTTAACCTTGCTAGTGGTCTTTGAAGTAGAGGCTTCATTCACACATGATGCTTTCATGAATAAAAATTGAGAAAAGATTGAGTAATTCTTCATTAATTCTTCTAAGTATATAAGGACAATATTTATACACTTAGCATATCAAGAATCTAGTCTCCTTTCAGGTCTGTTATAGCTCCAGCTAGACTAATTTCCTTGTAATAGCTTCTAATAACCTTTCCAACTATTATTGTAACTGTTTAATAGTCCTCTTGTCTCTGCAGTTGCTCTTGCTAGAATTTTCAAAGTGTATTGCAGCATTTGGGGAGGCTTCCTAGTTCTTTAGCTTCTCTTTTTCCCTTCCTAGGGCCGCTACCTTTGTTGTTCCTTCTTTATACCATTCTACTGCAGCTGTTGGTCTGTATCAATAGGTACCCCTTCAAAATTGACCTTTTCCCCAAGGTAAGTAGATGTAAGAAGAGGGTAGATCATAGATTCATCTTCCCATGATGTTTCTTCAAATGGGAGTCCATTCCACTGAACACATACTTGTGGAATAAGTTTATTGTTGTGCCAAATTTTTCGGTGGCTTATAAGTGCCAATGGAGTAGTAATTGGTTTGTTCTTGAACCCAAGTTCTGGCAGAGGTAGTGGTGTATTAGGTGGAGATCCCTTAAAGAGTTTAAGGAGTGAGATGTGGAAGACATTGTGAATCTTGGAAAGAAGGGGTAATGCCACTTATATGCCACATGACTAATTTCCTAGCACTTAAAAAGGACCATAGTACCTTTTACTTAACTTATGGTTGAGTCTGAGGGCTACTAATTGTTGTATGCAGGGTTGTAACTTGACCAATACACAACTATTCATTGTTAGTTCCTTGTCATGCCTCTTAATGTTTGTCAAGGACTTTATTCTAGACTGTGCTTGGATGATATGTGTCTTTAGAAGTTGGAGAACCTCCTCCCTATTGCATAAATCTATGTTAACAGCTTCATTTTTTGAAGAACCAGGGATATACCTCTAAATCACATGTAGTTCTCTACCATACAGAGCTTTGAAATGAGACATTTTGATTACTGAGTGGTAGGAGGTGTTGTAGGAGTATTTTATCCAAGAAAGTAGTTACAATTATAGTTTAGGTTTATATTGAGCGAATGCTCTTAAGTATTGTTCAATACATCTAGTAAGTACTTCAATTTGTCCATCTAATTGATGATGATAGGCAGAGCTGAATTTTAGAGAGCTTCCACTGAGTTTGAAGAGCTAGGTCCATAATGAACTCAAGAAAACATTGTCATTATCAAATACAATTGACTTAAGGATGCCATGCAACTTGACCATAATGTCATAGAAAAGTTTAGCTTCTAAAATGGGCATATTTAGTGAGCCTATCAATGACCACTAAGATGACTAAATACCTATAAGAGGTTGGTAAGCCTATGATAAAATCCATTGCAATATCCTCCCAAACATTTTTTAGTATAGATAAGGGTTGCAACAATACATATGGTGAAGTTGGGCATACTTGGTTTATTGGCATATCAAACAGTTTGCAACAAACTCTTTTGTATCTTTCTTCATTTCCCTTGAGAAGAAATTAGCTGTAAGTTTTCTAAGTGTTCTTTAAAAACAATCCCAAGAGTGATGAATGGAACTCTTCCAGAACTTTGAATTTGAGGCGAGTGAGAGAACTAAGCATTAATCTACTATTGTAGAACAATAAACCCTCTTTAGTTGAGAATGTTGTAGGACCCAATCCTACATTGAGCTGTCTATGTAGCTCTACCAAGTCTTAAGCCACTATTTTTTCTACCTTCAGTTCTTCCACCAAGTCTAGCATAGGGTATGATAGATGCATAGATAAGGTGTTGTTAACCTTTTCTAATTCTCCAGGAATGGGAAGTCTAGAAAGGTCATCTGCTACAACATTTTCCCTCCCAGGCTTGTACAAGATTTTAAAAGAGAAATCAAGTAACTTTGTTAAGTAATATTGTTTTTCTGGAGTTTGAATCACTTGTGACATCAAGCATCATAAAGCCTAATGATCAGTATGGATTTTAAATTTCCTGCCAAGTAAATATTATCTCCATTTCTTGACATCTTGAGTGATGGCATAGTATTCTTTAACATAGGTTGAGGAAGAAGCAATCCTTTTATTGATCTTCTTGTTGTAAAAGGCTATTAGATGGAGTTGTTGTAACAATACAACTCCAATAACTATATTAGAAGCATATGTCTCCAAGATGAGCAGCTGGTTGAAGTTAGGTAAAGCTAATACAAGAGCTTTAGTCATTGTAGTCTTGAGATTATCAAAGGCTTGCTCAGTGTGTGAGCTCCATGTGAAAGAATCTTTCTTCAAGAGATCAGGTAATGGGGCTGCAATGGTGGCATACCCTTGAATGAATCTTCTGTAGTATCTTGTGAGGCCCAAGAAGCCTCTGAGTTGCTTGAGGATGGTAGGGAGAGGCCATTGTGTCATGGCTTCAATCTTAGTAGGATCAGGTTGGACACCTTGGGTGTTGACAATGTGTTCCAAGAAGTTAATTGAAGTTTGGTAGAACTGACACTTGCTTTTTTTAGCAAATGGCTTGTTATCAATGAGGCACTGAAGAACTATCTCTAGATGTGTAAGATATTGTGTAGCTATACTACTATACACCAGAATAACATCAAAGAAAACTATTACAAATTTTCTCAAATAAGGTTTAAAAATTGCATTCATGGTAACTTGAAATGTTCATGGTGCATTAGTCAATCCAAATGGCATGACTATAAACTTGTAATGGTCTTCATATGTTCTAAAGGCAGTCTTCTCTATGTTTAAGGTCTTATATTGGTTAGAAATGTGTTTCTAACCGATGTAGGATGTGGGATTTAAGCCTTCACATGCCCTTCACGCTGAAATCCCGCACAGCCCACACAGCTTGACCTTTGTCTACTTAAACTGCCATAACTTTCTATAGAAAAATCAATTTTAAGAACCGTAAAATTCTACAGAAAATAGACTTCTGGATCTTTCTAAGGATATATGGCTCATCTCCTGGTTCTTGTATTAATACAGTTTAATTTGCAAAGATGATTTATCTGTATGGGCAATTCTGGCAATTTAGTGAAACTCCTTTCCAATGCGGGCAGCAGCTGTTGCTCTTTTAAGCCCTCCATCTTGTCCTTCCTAAAGCATTCCTTCACTCCAATATGCCTTGAGTCTTTGTGCCTTAAGCAATGATAACTTTTCCTCCTCTTTTGAGCTTAAAGTACCTGAAAATGCACCGAAATAGATCAATGATCCAAGAATGATACTTTAGAGTTGTTAACATATAAAAGTGCAATTAAAACCTAGATCAACCCTAAAATGATAACAATTAAGTACTGTTAAGATGCATTTTATGACTCTCATCATAACCCCCAACTAGCTTATTGCTAGTCCCTAGCAATTTAAGTGAAAACAAGAGATGAATTCTACGGTGGGAATCAAAGTAAATGAAAAGCAATATTAGTGTTAACCAAGAGTAATTCACATTTTGTCTCAAAATTTGCACATAACGCACGGCACAAAGAATCATTAAATTTCACCCAAATCTAAAAGTAATCCAAACATCAATCTTAAAATCGTTATTGACTCTTAACATCCATCTTACCACAAACCATTAATCCGAACACCCGGATGATTTTATGCATAACATTCATGAATACAAGTCTTGGCCTCTAAAACATGATAAATTTCATGACATCAATCACAAAAACAAGCTCCATAGGCTAACTTTTCAAATCACTCTCCACTATTATAGAAAAATCACACTACATTGGATCAAAAGGTCTTTAATAAGCTTGTAACGTTAGGCCAAGGTAAAGGCTAAGGAAGAACGGGAAGGATTCACAAGTAAAAGAACGCAATCTCTTAGCTTTAAACACAATCACTTTAAGCACTTAATAACCTTTACTTCAACACCCAACTCTTCCAACCATTTTTCGAGCATTTCTTTCAACAAATCACAATTTTTTTCTTTTCTTTCTTTCTTTTTTCTTTGCCATAATTCATTTTTTTTTTAATTTTGGCACATAACCATTCACCTTCTTTTTCATCATCATTTTTTTTCTTTTCCACAACCCCTAACTTATCTCCTTTAATGTACTTGGTTTGTGGTAGTGATATTTTTTTTCATATTTCCACATTTACTCCTTTTAAGTGTTTCTCACAACATGTGTATAACTAAGTTTTTTTTTAAAAGAAGGGTAAGGATAAAATATTTTTAGGCTCATAAAGGTAAGTAAATGATTTATCGAAAGAAACAAGGCTTAATTTTTCTTTTCAAGAAAAAAGTTCAAATAGGTGACTAGTGATAAATATAGCAATGGTAGGTTTGAAAGGCTCAAATGGTTCAAAAATGGCCTATATCATATCCTAAGTAGTGTGCATTCTAGGAATTCACCTCAAGTGATTATCAAGTAAGTTCTAGAGCTAGTCAAGACTGCAAAAGTATTCACAAAGTAATCATATATAAAACTTCTCTAAATGTTTAAGACTAATCATACAATATTACCACAAACTAGAGTCTCAAACCAAATGAAGATTGATACTTAAATTAATTTCAAACCGAAGCAAAATTTAATTTCTTCTAAATGCTATCTGCTATCTCAATTAAGTTCATATCATTGACATGTGAATTAACTCTAAGGCTAACACCAAGCATGCTAGAAACAAACAAAAAGGAAAATGACACCAAGCAGTTCAATGGAAAAAGAAAAAAAAATTGTATGGAAATAAAAAATATGGAAACAAAGAGATGCGTTTCCTCCATCCCCAACTTAAAAATTGCATTGACCTTAATGTAAAAGAAAGAGTAAAGGAGACTCCCCTTGTAGCCAAAGGTGCACAGAAGCGGAAAATTGTGCTCCACCATTTGAACTGCTTCGCTTATTTGTCCCTGAAAAGTAAATACTAAAGTAAAATTGGAAAACAACAAAATAATAATAATAAACAAGAAAAAGAAATATGAAAAACAGTAAAAGTAAAAGGATATGTTGTAGGTTGCCTCCCATGAGCGCTAAGTTTTACGTCTTCAGCCAGACGCTTTTATTCCCTCTTTGAAAAATATGAGTTGGATGCACCAATCACTGCTTTGCTACAAAATTTTGTGCTTGTATGCTTTGGTGATGGCAAGGAATACTTAAAGTCCACCACATGTAGCTCAAGTGTTTTTGGTGATGCCCATTTACTATCAACAGTAGGGTATTTGATTCCCGCATCCATGTGACTTCTCTCAAGCAACTTCTCAAAGCATGGTTGGCAAGATGTCTTAATAAATTCCTGTAGCTTATCAAAAACATCAACAACATTAACGACATGGGGATAATTTGAAGAATATTTGAACTCAAGATTATTAGGAATGAATTCCGAAGAGTTAGAATTATCTTTGATGTACTCATTCTCTTCATGTGGCTGCCACGGGACTTGAAAAACATTTACCTCTAGAGTCCTATTTCCAAATGATAATGTCAACAGGATAGTAGAAATTATCAATTTGCAACAAAATATCTTCTACAATACCTCTTGGTTTTCTTACCTATCTATCCACTAATTGAAGTACCACGGAGGTTGGTTTGATCTCACCTAGACCGAGCTGTAATTACATGGAGTATGGCATGAGGTTTACACTAGCACCTAAATCTAGCAATGCTTGGCCACAAGGTTTATTTCCAATTTGGCAAGCCACCGTTGGACAGCCTGGATCTTTATATTTGGGTGGTGTCTTGTTGTTAATTACAGCACTTGTTTGCTCCATTAAGAATATTGTCTTCTTCACATTGTGCTTCCTCTTAAGTGTGCATAGATCCTTGATGACTTTAGCATAGTCAGGAATCTGTTTTATGACATGAAGAAGAGGAAGATTAATTTTAATATGCTGAAGTTGTTCAAGAATCTCACCTTTTAATGTTGTATTTATCTCTTTAGGTTTAAGGAGTGCTTGAGGGAAAGACACTGGTGGGTGATAAACATCACGGGCCTCTTGTTGCTCACGGTATTAGGAATCCAGTGTGATGGTAGAGTGGGACCATCAATTGTCTTACCACTGCGAGTAATTATGGCATTAACCTCTCTATTGTTTTGATTTTCAGGATTGGAGGTTTGTGCCATATGTTGTCCCCTTGGATTAGGTTGTGGCTGTGAAGGAAACCGACATTGTTCTTGAATCATCAAGAAACTAGTCAATTTGGTGAGTTGACTGTTTATTACCTTTTGTTCCTCTTTGATCGCTTGTTGTTCCTCTAACAACCGTTGATTTATTTTTCCTTGATCTTCCACACTCTTGGCATGCACCTGCATAAATGACTTAAACATATCTTCCAAAGGTAAATATTGTTGAGGTGCATTAAATGAGGTTGCTTCTGGTTGCCATTGGGTATAGGGTTGGGATGAGGTTGTATATCGGATCTCCAACCAAAATTAGGGTGATTCTTCCAACTGGGATTGTAAGTGTTAGAGTAAGGTGAGTGTGGTTTCCCAAAGGGTATACCTATAGCATTACACTCATCCTTCATCTCAAAATGAACTGGACAATCCTTAGGTAAATGATCTACCCCATTACACATGAAACAAGGCTCATAGGACTCTACCCTAGCAACTGGTTTAGGGGTTCTAGTATCCTTGGTTTTTAAGGCTTCAATTTCCTTAGTTAGGACCTCTAAACAGACTTTAAGGCTGTCATCTTCCTTAAGTTGGTAAATCCCAGCAGGTTGATTTCTCGTAGTGCCTTCCATGGCATTTGGTTCAGTCTAAGTGTGGGATTTTTCTGATAGGTCATCTAGGAAATCTATAGCTTGATTGGGATCTTTTTGAAGAAAATTCCCATTGCACATCATTTTTATGAACTGCCTTTCCCTACTTAGGAGTCCATCATAGAAATAACTAACTACCCACCAACTCTCATACCTATGGTGTGGACAAGAATTCAAAAGGTCCTTGAAACGTTCCCAAACTTGATATAATGTTTCACTCTCCTTTTGTGCAAAGTTTGAGATTTGTCTTTTGAGGTTGTTGGCGTTATGGGTTGGGAAGTGTTTTTGGAAGAAAACTCGGGTCATCTCATCCCAACTACCTATGGACCTAGGCCTTAACTAGCACAGCCAAGCCTTGGCTTTTTCCTTAAATGAAAAAGGGAAAAACCGAAGTTTGACGGTGTCTATCATATCAGCCCTACTATGAAAAGCAGCTACTACTTCCTGAAATTCCCTAATATGGATATAGGGGTTTTCATTCTCAAACCTATGGAAAGTTGGTAGCAACTTGATCATGCTCGACTTAAAATCAGGTTGTTGAACATTAGGGGGGAACATGATACACGATGGTGTGGTCGTATGGTTAGGGTGCAAGTAATCCTTAAGTGTCCTAGGGGGTTGATCTTCGTGCTCACTCATTTCTTCAGGACTAGATGGATTGTCAAATAAAGGATTTGAAAAAGAATTAAATTCTAACTCTAACACATGCCAACAACCAAATCTATCCACAGTGTCTCTATGTCTGTGCATGTGAGGTAACAAAATAATAAAAATAATATAAAAAAAAAATCAAATAAAAAAAATAAAAAATTAATGCAGCAAGCTAAAATAAGGAATGAAGTTACCGCCTTTACAGCTGCTGAAAAGAAAAACCATTTACAACCCTTCTACTGTCGTGTCAAAAGTTGACAATCTTCTTTGTACTTAAGCGAGTTTTCCCGGCAACGGCACCAAAATTTGATTACGCCCAAAACATAGCGCGGAATTGTAGTACAGCTTTGGGGTGTCGATTCCACAGGGAAACAAACTAATTACAAAAGAAGGTGTAAACCTCAACACAAACGATAAAAGTTAAAGTGACAAAATCTGAATTGTTGATTGTGTGAAAATTGTGTAAATAATTGATGGATAATATAATAAAGAAACAACAAGGTTCCAGAAATCTTCCCTAGGTTCATTGCCCTAATCCTAACTTGATTTAGTTGTTTTTATCTCGATTGCAAGTTTCACATCCCAAACAGGCAATCGACAAATATTCAATTAAAGCACATGTATAAACCCTAATGCAATTTATATGAATTATTCTTTACTTTCACGCACACATGACCTAACTTATAAATTATCAAGAGACGACGATATATCTAAATGACAATACCGCAACAATGGACAAATCTATAAAAGAGATCTACCGGACTCAATCACACCCAAACAAATACACGTAAGAAGAGCATGACTAGACTTATATGGAAAAAAAGCATGCAATCACCAGACTAATAAGAAATCTACTAATTAAATTAAAGAATAAAACATAACAATGTTTAATGAAAATAATACGAAACTACAACTGAATCAAATAAAGGAAAATATGAATAACTACACCCAATGATTCATCCCTTGCTTGGAGACTAGCTGGCCATGGGGCTCATGCTTCCTCGAGTTGCGTCCGGCCTCTCAATGATCATCTCCCCCTTGGTTGCGAATGCTTCAGTGATTCCTCAGCTTACCCTCCAAAAGTACTTCAGATTCCTCCAAAAGGCCCTCTGGATTGCTCCTAAAGGCCCTCTGGATTCACTTTCTGATGATCTCAGATTCTCCGATGGTCTCAAAGTTGAAGTGGAGTGGGTTTTATATAGGCAAATACCATGAGTGCAATGTGTTACCAATCCGATGTGGGATGTGGGATATAGAAATGTGTTTCTAACCGATGTAGGATGTGGGATTTAAGCCTTCACATGCCCTTCACGCTGAAATCCCGCACAGCCCACACAGCTTGACCTTTGTCTACTTAAACTGCCATAACTTTCTCTAGAAAAATCAATTTTAAGAACCGTAAAATTCTCCAGAAAATAGACTTCTGGATATTGCTAAGCATATATGGCTCATCTCCTGGTTCTTCTTGTATCAATACAGTTTAATTTGCAAAGATGATTGATCTGTATGGGCAATTCTGGCAATTTAGTGAAACTCCTTTCCAATGCGGGCAGCAGCTGTTGCTCTTTTAAGCCCTCCATCTTGTCCTTCCAGAAGCATTCCTTCACTCCAATATGCCTTGAGTCTTTGTGCCTCAAGCAATGATGACTTTTCCTCCTCTTTTGAGCTTAAAGTACCTGAAAATGCACCGAAATATATCAATGATCCAAGAATAATACTTTAGAGTTGTTAACATATAAAAGTGCAATTAAAACCTAGATCAACCCTAAAATGATAACAATTAAGTACTGTTAAGATGCATTTTATGACTCTCATCATAACCCCCAACTAGCTTATTGCTAGTCCCTAGCAATTTAAGTGAAAACAAGAGATGAATTCTACGGTGGGAATCAAAGTAAATGAAAAGCAATATTAGTGTTAACCAAGAGTAATTCACATTTTGTCTCAAAATTTGCACATAACGCACGGCACAAAGAATCATTAAATTTCACCCAAATCCAAAAGTAATCCAAACATCAATCTTAAAATTGTTATTGACTCTTAACATCCATCTTACCACAAACCATTAATCCGAACACCCGGATGATTTTATGCATAACATTCATGAATACGAGTCTTGGCCTCTAAAACATGATAAATTTCATGACGTCAATCACAAAAACAAGCTCCATAGGCTCACTTTTCAAATCACTCTCCACTATTATAGAAAAATCACACTACATTGGATCAAAAGGTCTTTAATAAGCTTGTAACGTTAGGCCAAGGTAAAGGCTAAGGAAGAACGGGAAGGATTCACAAGTAAAAGAACTCAATCTCTTAGCTTTAAACACAATCACTTTAAGCACTTGATAACCTTTACTTCAACACCCAACTCTTTCAACCATTTTTCGAGCATTTCTTTCAACAAATCACCATTTTTTTTCTTTTTTTTCTTTCTTCTTTCTTTGCCATAATTCTTTTTTTTTTTTTAATTTTGGCACATAACCATTCACCTTCTTTTTCATCATCATTTTTTTTTCTTTTCCACAACCCCTAACTTATCTCCTTTAATGTACTTGATTTGTGGTAGTGATATTTTTTTCATATTTCCACTTTTACTCCTTTTAAGTGTTTCTCACAACATGTGTATAACTAAGTTTTTTTAAAAGAAGGGTAAGGATAAAATATTTTTAGACTCATAAAGGTAAGTAAATGGTTTATCGAAAGAAACAAGGCTCAATTTTTCTTTTTAAGAAAAAAGCTCAAATAGGTGACTAGTCATAAATATAGCAATGGTAGGTTTGAAAGGCTCAAATGGTTCAAAAATGACCTATATCATATCCTAAGTAGTGTGCATTCTAGGAATTCACCTCAAGTGATTATCAAGTAAGTTCTAGAGCTAGTCAAGACAGCAAAATTATTCACAAAGTAATCACATATAAAACTATTACAAATTTTCTCAAATAAGGTTTAAAAATTGCATTCATGGTAACTTGAAATGTTCATGGTGCATTAGTCAATCCAAATGGCATGACTATAAACTTATAATGGTCTTCGTATGTTCTAAAGGCAGTCTTATCTATGTTTGAGGTCTTCACCCTTATCTGGTAGCATCCAGCCTTTAAATCAAGTTTGGAGAAAAATGAAGCCCCATGCAATTTATCTAACAATTCATCAATAGTAGGGATAGGAAATCTATCTTTGATGGTGATAGAGTTCAGTACTTGATTACGCCCAAATCATAACGCGGAATTATAGTACAGCTTTGGGGTGTCGATTCCACAAGGAAACAAACTAATTACAAAATAAGGTGTAAACCTCAACACAAACGATAAAAGTTAAAGTGACAAAATCTGAATTGTTGATTGTGTGAAAATTGTGTAAATAATTGATGGATAATATAATAAAGAAACAACAAGGTTTCGAAAATCCTCCCTAGGTTCGTTGCCCTAATCCTAACTTGATTCAGTTGTTTTTATCTCGATTGCGAGTTTCACATCCAAAACAAGCAATCGGCAAATATTCAATTAAAGCGCATTTATAAACCCTAATGCAATTGATATGAATTATTCTTTACTTTCAAGCACACATGACCTAACTTATAAATTATCAAGAGACAAAGATGTATCTAAATGACAATACCGCAACAATGGACAAATCTATAAAAGAGATCTACCGGACTCAATCACACCCAAACAAATACACATAAGAAGAGCATGACTAGACTTATATGGAAAAGAAGCATGCAATCACTGGACTAATAAGAAATCTACTAATTAAATTAAAGAATAAAACATAACAATGTTTAATGAAAATAATACCAAACTACAACTGAATCAAATAAAGGAAAATAAGAATAACTACACCTACGGATTCATCTTTTTGCCATGCTTGGAGACTAGCTGGCTATGGGGCTCATGCTTCCTCGAGTTGCGTCCAGCCTCTCAATGATCATCTCCCTCTTGGTAGTGAAAGCTTCGGCGATTCCTCAGCTTACCCTCCAAAATTACTTCGGATTCCTCCTAAGGGCCCTCTGGATTCACTTTCTGATGATCTCAGATTCTCCGATGGTCTCAAAGCTGAAGTATAGTGGCTTTTATATAGGCAAATACCACGAGTGCAATGTGTTTCCAATCCGATATGGGATGTGGGATATAGAAATGTGTTTCTAACTGATGTGAGATGTGGGATTTAAGCTTTCACATGCCCTTCACGTTGAAATCCCGTACAGCCTGCATAGCCTGACCTTTGTCTACTTAAACTGCCATAACTTTCTCTAGAAAAATCAATTTTATGAACCGTAAAATTCTCCAGAAAATATACTTCTGGATTTTTCTAAGCATATATGGATCATCTCCTAGTTCTTCTTGTATCAATACAGTTTAATTTGCAAAAATGATTGATCTGTACGGGCAATTTTGGTAATTTAGTGAAACTCCTTTCCAGTGCGAGCAGCAGTTGTTGCTCTTTTAAACCCTCCATCTTGTCCTTCCGGAAGCATTCCTTCACTCCAGTATGCCTCAAGTCTTTGTGCCTCAAGCAATAATAACTTTTCCTCATCTTTTGAGCTTAAAGTACCTGAAAATGCACCGAAATATATCGATGATCCAAAAATGATACTTTAGAGTTGTTAACGTATAAAAGTGCAATTAAAACCTAGATCAATCCTAAAATAATAACAATTAAGTACTGTTAAGATGCATTTTATAACTCTCATCAGTACTCTATAATCAATGAAGAACTTCCAAGATCTATCATTTTTTTTACAAGGAGGACAAGGGAAGAGAAAGAGGCTATAGTTAGGCTTAATGATGACAGAGGTAAGCATTTCTTGCTCCAACTTCTCTATTTTCTATTTATGGAAATATGGGTACCTGTAGGCTTTCACATTAACAGGTTTAGCTCCTGGTTCAAGGTGGATTGAGTGATTAAACTCTCTAGAAGGTGGTGTTTCTATGGGTTCTTCAAATACATCATTATAAGTGTGTAGTAGAGTGTATATCTCTTCAGGAAGATGAGTATCAAGGGTAACTATAGCCTGAGTAGTTCAGTGAAAGCAAGAAGAGATTCCTTTAGCAATTGCTAAAAAACAGCTTAGCCAATGACATTTCCTTGATTAAGGAGGAAGGTTGAGAAACTAACAAATCTCTCTTTAACTCGGGTTTCAATCCAAATATGAAGAGACTGATTAAAAAAGATTCCTATAATCGAGATACCTTGTTGGAAAGATTCTTAAAGTGGGCTTGATACTCAACTACTATAGTTGTTTGTTGAAGCTTAACTAAGGCTCCTCCATGATCTTTAAATATTGAAGGCCCAAATCTTTCTCTAATATTTTCCAAGAAGTCATTCCAAGAATGAATAAGACCATTGTTGGTAGCCCACTGGTACTAAGATAGTACTCTCCTTCAAGGTAAAATGAGGAAATTGTGAGGCTTTGATCATTTGGGGTAAAATAAAAATTGAAGAACTGTTGTGCTATGAAAGACCATCCTATTGGATCTGTTCCATCAAACTCAGGCCTGTCCAATCTCATTAATCTTCCTTGTGATTGAAATTCTTGGTGAGATTTATCCCCGAATTTTTCACAGAACTCTTTAGGATTGGCATTATACTGGTGTGGACCTTGAGAGGATTGTCTTAGATCCTTGGGTTGCAGTGATACTTAATGAATCTTGTGAAGCTTAGTGAAGATGTCAATGAGAGAACTTCGTATGTTGGTCTTGTCATGAACCAGTGAATAGCACATATCAACCAAGTCTTTGATCTAATCATCTACTTTGGTGATTCTTTCTTCTATCTTGCCATATTGTGTTCCTTCAGCCATTGTCGAAATTGGAAATAAGTGTTTGAAGAAGGTGAGGGAATGGTAAATGGTTGATGCTTGAAGTTCTTGGATGCAATGAAAGCACCAGTGATACTAGACTAATATGATGACCAGTACAGTACTTGACAGAATAGAAGAGATAGAACAGAAAAAAGAAGAAAAAAAAGATTTGGAGGGAAAGGTGAACTCAAAAAAGTAGAATATATTTAAAAATGTGGGGGTCTTTGAAAAAAATTGTTATTGGAACCAAAAAAGAGAAAAATTGGTTCTAAACTTTTAATTAAATGTGTTAATTAACTATGCATATTGGTATAACATATATTATCAAGTATAATAAAATGTAATACTAATGTGAGTCAACTAAAACCAAGCACTGGCTATCTATTTACTTTAGAAGATGTAGATGAGCTATCTATTTACTCTGGAAGATGTACAGTCTTTTGGAAATCATCCAAGCATACTAAAATTATAAGGTCCACCATGTAATTTAAATTTATTGCCATGGAGAATGTTGTGTCTGAAGCTGAATAACTAAGACAATTATTTATGGACATTCAATTGTAAGGGAAACTAGTCTTATCTAAGACTCTCCATTGTGATTGCTAAGCGGCAATAGCTTGTGTTAAATAAAATAAAATTTGTATTTTATTTTTTAGCCCGTTGAGGGGCGTATGATATGATTAGCCCATTGAGGGGCGTATGGTGTGATTAGCCCGTTGAGGGGCATATGAATATTATATTATTTCTCATTAAGGAGTGTTGTCTATAGAAGGGCATGGATTCAAATAATTTTGTGAGGACAAAGAGGAATCTGGCCAATTCTCTTACCAAGTCACTGGCAAGAAAGCTAGTGAATGAGACATCGAGAGGGATGAAACTGTTGCCCATTAGTGAGACTAAGTGATGGATACCCAACCTATGTGATTGGAGATCTCATGAAAGAGGTTCAATGTAAAGAACGAAGTCACTAAAGTCTAGTGAGGCACTGTCACTTAGCTATACACATTTCATATGAGATGATTGGTAAGAGTCCTTCCCTATGGTGTATAACAGTGGAACTGCAATTAGTGTGAGGATGAGCTTATAGCTCTTAAGGGGTCCATAGTCCAAATTTGGATAGGGTATTGATCAAAGTACACTCTTGATGGATGCCACCTATACAAGTGTGGGAGTTAAGCCGCTCTCCATGTGACTTGGGTAAGTTGCTAGAGCATTCATGAAAATCCAGGTAGGCACATAGCTGTAAAAGTGTCATACCGTTGGAATTACTAATGGTCAAGGATGTTATATGAACAACTATCTTGGTCGTATCACATTCAAGGAATTGGTTCAATAAGCTTAGCTCCACCATATTTCTGTGGTCCCAAATAGTTCGTTTTATGTGAAGTTCAAACCGAAAGGTACTATCACTAATGCTTAACTTCCTTGTATTCCTAGCTACTATTAATAAAGTGTTTTGAAAAATGTGGAGGATTATTAGATTTATTTTTAAGTGTTTAAAAAACTGAAAACAGAAAATCGTTACCCAAATATGCCTCAATAGTTGATATTTGAAATGTAGTTTAAATTTTATTAAGGTGTAAAACATTTATTAGACAATACATATATTTAATAATATCTTTTCTTTTCCTCTTTAAATTAAGATTTTGTATAAGTAATTGTTTAACAAAAAATCACTACTTGAAATAAACAAGTTTTTTTACAATAAATTATAATGTGACTAAATCATTAAATTAATTTTTTTAGTATACTCAAATAATTAAGATTTAGTTTTACTCTATATAAGAAAGTTATTTATAGAAAAACAAATCATAACTATAATTATTTGGACTATATAAAACCCAAAACAACAAAACTCACTCAATAGAAGTCTACTGTTAAAAATCTAATCAAGTTGAGTATAATAAACAAACTTAATTATAAGAGTGTCTATAATCTATATTCTACAATTGAAAATTTCATTTATAATTAGAAGAGTATTTTAAGTATGCAATTCTGCACATGTAAAAATAGTATCTCACCAATTGATATTCATTAGATAAAATACCCGTACTTAATAATTATTTTTTCTTTTCCTTTTATAATTAGGATTATAACAAAAATTATTACTTTATATAAACAAGTTCTTTTGTGAAAGAATAAATTATTATGTAACTAAATCAATTAAATTAACATTTTAGTTTCCTCAAATTAGGAGTGTTCACTAAATGGTTAAAACCGATTAACTAACCGTTTCGATCTGATTCGATTAATCGGTTAAATCAGTATAAAATTGGTTAACAAAATAAGATATATCGGTTAATTGATCGGTTAGTGGTTAATTTTTTTAACCGTTTCGACCAATTAAAAAATTAATTAATATTAATATTAGTAATATGTTAAATATAATATATAATAAACTAAAAAATATTAAGTATAAATTAAATATATAATATATAATAATTTTTTGAAAAAATTAATTATATTAACAGTGTCGGTTAATCAATTAACTGACCATACTGAACAAAATTAATTCGGTCTGTTAATATCGAAATACTAATAGTTGAAATAATTTAAAAAAAGTGACCCAAAAAAATTGGTTAAAATTTTTAACCAATCATTATGACCGTTTGCACACACTTACCTCAAACAATTAAGATTTAGTCTTATTCTATATAAATAAGTTGTTTACAGAAGAAAAAAATAATTATTCTATACGAACAAGTTTTTACACAAACAAGTAATTAATTTGTAACTAAATTTATTAAATTAATAAAAAAATTATTACACTTATATTTAGGATATTTCTTACCTACTTAAATCAAATCATGCCCTTCCATATTGATGAGGACAAAAAATTCTCTTCCGCTTCAAAAAAGAGACGATTGAACAACTGTTTTACTTTATTAATGGTAACTTGAATATGTTTATAAAGTGAGCAAATTATTACGTTCATTTTCTATTTATTTTATAGCAAAGATCTAACATACATGTTTTTTATTCCTATCTACACATAATGACAGATTTTGAATTATATTTTTGAAAATGTATTTATTATTTTATGTGTATGTTTTTTTCATAAAAACTTTATTTTTATTAAATTAATTTATAATGGATTGTTCTATTGAAAAATGGTTATTACTATATTATCATAAACTTACTTCTATTAGTCCAAAAATTCACCCTATATGAAATGCAAAGCAATCCCAAAGCACCCAAGACCCAATGACAAGTCCTGAAATACGATTCACAAGTTCACTGCTAATCAATACTCTCAAATTCCTACATTTAAAAAAAAAAAAAGACTCTCAAATCCCTAGGATCTAATGTGTTCAATTTTACAGTGGGCTTCAAGCATAAGTTCAAGTTTTTGTCCCGGCCCAATTCAAATTTGATTGGAATGCCAGACTACCAATGTGCCCATGACTACCAATTGTAAACAGGATCAATGTTAATATGAATTGAACAGTAATAATATCAACAAGGTTAAAGATCTGAGCACTTAATAAAAACAGTAATAAAAACAGTTTTTGTAAAATTAAAAAAGGTGTAAGGTTTTGTAATGATGATAAACAGATGATTTTATATATTGAGATTAAAAAAAAGAGCTTACAGTGCAATATGAGATGATTCTTCACTTCTTTCACACTCTTTACAAACTCGCACTAAAACTCTCTCTTCGAAATAAAACTCTAAAACCAGCTCTGATTTTTACATTGATAATAAACTTTTTTATGGACGACTCGGACTTTAATTACCTTCAAATCCATATAGGCAGATTTCAGAGGGATTTAAGTCCGTGAATTATTTTTGTCTTGTGGTTAATCTGGCACTTGCTTTTGTCGGTCACGGATATTGCTTTTTTGCTTTTCATCTTGTCACGAACAGGAATCTTGTTTTTTGATTTTGATCAGGAATCTTGCTTTTTGAGTTTGTCAAGTACTGTTTTTTGTTTTTTATCTTGTCACGAGCATATGCTTTTGAGTTGTCTGTCTAGCTGTCTTGTCACGAGCATCTGTTTTTGAGTAGTCTGTCCAGCTGTCTATTCTTTTAGGTCATAATCATATCCATCATACGGATCTTGTGCATAATAGTCTGGTGGAGTATTGAGATTGTCGGTAGGAGTCTGGGTACTGTCTTCATCGCTATCTGATAATTGAGATAGCTCTTCAAGGAGCTTTTTCTTCTTTTCTTGTTTTGATAACTTGGAAGGTCCTGGGATTTTTTTATCGATCTTGGCATTTTGAGGATTATTACAAAACCATGTCTTGACAGTATTAAGATTGGAATATGAGCAATCAAATTTTGCCCGCTATTTGACTTTAAATATTCTTTTTATTGCCATAATTTCTCACTGTGTACCTTCAATGATAGAACCAGTGATAGTATAGTCCCAAGAAATTATCCATGGAATAGCAAATAGAGCATGAAAGAGTAAGTCATGAGAATAAGGTTTGTCATTGATGGTGGTCTGTCTGAAATATTGCAATGCTTCTTGAGTAATAGGAGGAAGGATAGTGGAATCGGTGCCAAAATATGGCCACCAATCAAAAATCCATTGAGGGAAGTCAATCTTGCATTTCTTGTCAAAGAATATGAACCAAGAATGAGTTTTTGGTCTAATATAAAACATATTGAACCATGCCATTTGATAATCATGATAATTATAAGTAGGGGGATTAAAAGACACTGAAAAAGGATTTGGCTTATAGTGATCAAGAATCTTATCTGGAATGATGAATTTGAGAATCTTGCATTTGGAATAAACAATAAAGTTGGGGTCAGAAGGGTCTCTTGTGTGGGTAATTTCTACGGATTTGGTGTCAACTAAAATCAGCTCATAATATCTTTGGGTTTTCCGAATATCTTCAGAGGCATATTGAAAACCTGTTGGAAATTCTTTATTGACATAAAGATAATGATTAATAAGTTCAAAATCATTTGTTGGTTGTCTAATGTTGGTACATCTGATATATTCTTGAATGGGTTTTTGGAAATATTGACTAGGAGGGATTTGAGATTGAGAGGATAGTGTTTGGTTTTGAGATTGGGATGATGGTGCTTGAGAGGAGAGTTTTTTAGCATAAGATTGTGGAGATAGTTTGGGAATTCTTGTAGAGAAGCAAATCTGTTTGGCTTTTGCGGTGCTTTTGGTTGAACTGGTGATAAATGAGGTTTTGAATAAGCATAATCTGATGGGTCTTGGATTTTTTGAGGTGATGAAGAGGGCTCAATTTTTTGTTTTCCCTTTTGGCGGGAAATCAGACTCATTTTTTCCCGTGTTTGGATCCTGCAAAAATTCCCGTGTGAGGAAATCAGGAAGGGAATTATTCTCTCCTTTAATAAACTCTATATTAAAATCGAATACACTCAATATGGCTTGCCATCTGGCAAATATTTGTTTCGAAACAAGATTTTGAACATCTTTTTGTAAAACTTCTTTTGCTGATTTACAATCAATGCGTAATAAAAATGTTTTATTGTATAAATCATCTTGAAATTTTGGTATGCATAAAACAATAGATAAAATTTCTTTTTTTATTGTTGAATAATTTTTCTGTGCTCCAAGCCATATACCAGAATGATATCGTACTATCTGTTCTGTGGTTTTTTGGGGAAGAACTTGTTTTAGAATACCTCTATATCCTATATCAGAAGCGTCTGTTTCAACGATGACTTGTGCTGTAGGACTAAGAATACCAAGACAAGGAAGAGTTAATACTTTTGTTTTGATAAGCTTGACGATTTCAGTATGATGGGATGACCAGGGAATTGGATTCTTGCGAAGCCTCTTATATAAAGGTTCACAAGTTTGTCTTACATGGTGAAAATAATCTGCTATGTAATTTAAACAACCAAGAAATCTTTGTAATTAGGTCTTGTCTTTGATCTCATCAGGAAATTTATTTGCAAATTCAATTGATCTATCAATAGGTTTGATAGTTCCTTAAAATATAATATGTCCTAAAAATCTTATCTTGGTCTGAAATAATTTCATTTTGGTTTATGATAAAACTAATCCATTGTTTTTAATAATTTGGAAAAAAGATTTTAAATACTTAAAATGTTTATCAACTAATTTTGAAAATATTAATATATCATCAATATATGTTATACTGAAACTAGAGTAATCATTAAAAATATCATTAATAATATTTTGAAATTCTGAAGGAGCATTCTTAAGACCAAAGGGCATTACATTCCATTCGTAATGACCAAAAGGGACATTAAATGCAGTCTTGTACTTATCTTTTTTGTTAATCTGAAGTTGCCAAAATCCAGATTTTAAATCAAATTTTGAAAATACAGTAGAATCATGAAGTCTATTAAGAAGGTCTATTTTATTAGGTATTGGGTATCTAATCCATTGTAAAACCTTGTTTAAGGGTTTGTAATTAATAACTAATCTTGGAGCCCCCCTTTCTAATTATGCTTGCTTTTGAACATAGAAAGCAAAGCAGCTCCAAGGAGATTTACTTGGTCTAATTAATTTTTTATCTAATAATGTTTTAATTTCTTCTTGACAGTATTTTAATAATTCTTGATTCATCTGGATAGGTCGTGATTTTGAAGGGATATCTTTTTCATTAAAATTGGATTCATAAGGTAGAGATACTATATGCCTTTTTCTTTCCCAAAAAGCATTTGGCAAATCAGCACATATTTCTTCTTTAAATAAAGTTTCTAAGTCCTTTATTTGAGATTGTATTTGAGGCTCTTTGATTTGTTGTTCTATCTTTTGATAATTAATTTCTTCTTTTAGAAAATTGATATGAGCTTGCTTATTTTGTATTAAGTTAATTTGTTTATGTAGTCTATTGTTTTGTAATAAGTTTAATTCCCTAGTGTCTACAGGTTGTAGAAATGGGAAAAATAGGCTTTGGCCTAATATGTTAGTTTCTATTCCTAGATTACTAACTTTAAAAGGATATATTTGTGTTAAAAATGGGGTTCCTAAGATAATGTTTTGATGAATATTTTTAACAAGTACAAAGTGTGTTTTAAGGCAATATCCATCATTACACACATAAGAATTGGTAATTTTATATTCTACATTTAATTTTGATCCGCTTGCAGTATTTAATCTTTCTGTAGTTTTCTCATAATATTTTGTGGGTACAAGACCTTCCTTAAGACAATTCTGGTCAGCACCAGAATCAACAAGAGCAGTAGTATTAATATGATATTCTTCATTAAGAACAATAGAAATCTTAATATACCATTTCTGGTAATTAATTCTTTCAATTAAGTTAACAAAGCTGTCGTTTGGTTCATTTTCTATATTAATTAGACTAGTTGTTTCTAAAGTTGGGGCTTCTTGAGATTTTTCTTTTTTGTCAGTTTGTGATACAATTGATTCTTTAAGGTTATTTATTTCTAAATTAATCGTTTTTGCTTTTAGATCTATAGTATCTTTTTGAATAGTTTTAATCTGTTCTTTCATAGAATTAACTTCCATTTGTAAATCTTAGACGGTAGCAATTTTTGGTTTTTGAAATCTTTTTTATAATATTTTTTCAAGGTTGTATGGTTCAAGGGTCTTAATTCTTTGTTCTTCACAAATAATATCTCTTAATTTTACTAAGTATTCTTTCTTAGTTATAGGGTCATCAATTTTATCAATAAAATCTAAGAGGAATTCCTTTTGTGAATTTATCATATTGATAGATTTACAATAACATATATCTTCTTCACAGTTACACTGTGAATCATTAGAATCTTTTGAATCAAAAGTCTCTTGAATGGTATAAATAAGTTCTTCTTTATCAGAAGAGGAGGATTCTTCTTCTGACTGAGATTCATTTAGCATAACTTTTGTTAATTGTTGTTTTAATGTTTCATCAATTTCTAACTCATTAATTTTTTGTTTTACACGGTAGTTCTTTGCCCAATGCCCAAGCCATCCACACTTAAAGCAGGCTTTAGAAGAGGTTTGGGTCTGTGGTTTTTTGGATTTTTTAAATTTGGGCTTTTGGATTTTTGTAGTAGAAGGATACTTATTGGGCCTATAGGGTTTCTTATAAGTTCATTTTTTCAAATATTTGGTTTTCTTTTTCTTTTCAGTAGATGGGGCCCTAATAGTTTCATAACCATACTGGTTACAGAATGAGCCTAATTCTTTCCTGCTTTGATGGAGTTCAGATTTCATTTTGGACTTTAGTTTAAGATCATTGCAGAGGGCTAATCCTTCATAGTTAATATAACCTATTAATTCTCCATATGAAATATTATCATAAGGTACAGATCCGTTATTAACATCTCTAATTCTTTGTCTAACTTTTTCAGCAAATAATTTTGGAAGTCCTGAAATAAATTTTTCTTTCCAATAAGCATTATTACTATCTTTTCTAGTGTATATTTTGGCAAGAAATACATCTTTATACCATCTAAAGTCTTGCATAGTTTGGCATGTCAGGTTAATAAGTATTTCAGATGATCTAGCTGAAAATTTGTCAGGGTCTCCTATAAAATGTTTAATAATAGCATATATAAGGGTTTCAAAGGCATTTTCTTGTTTTATGTATCCAGTAGAAATACTAATTTCTCCAAATTGATTATCTTGGAATGATTGAGTTGTAGGTATATCAATTGTGGCATTTAATACTTCATTTCTGTTATCTTCAGTGAGATAATTATCCTACCAACCTTTAAGTATTCGAGTAAATCCAGCAATTATAGAAGTAGTTATCTTCTTATTAGTATTATTGGGTCATGTTTTATAAGCAGTAGCAGCCATAGTCATTTCCTGAAGTGTATTTAATATATTGTAATCACTAGCTCCATCTATATTCCATTCATATAATGGATTATCATCCTAATGAGCTTGAGTAGCCGAAGATCTTTCTTCATATTGTATATCAGGGGGAGTTGGTCTAGTGTAGTAATTTCTAGTTCTTGGGAACAGTGTTGAACTATTTTTATTATTATATATTTTATTGATTTCATCAGTTTCTCTAATTTCGCTAATCAGATCTTGGTCTATGACATTAATGTCTAAAGTTTTTTCATTGAGGTTTAAATTTTTTAACCTATCATTTATAGATCTCAAAACATCATCAGATTTGTCAAGAGTAATTAAATTTTCTTTTTCTATTTGAAGTGGTTTAAAAATTGGTTGAGATAGATGAGGAATAGGTTTTTGAATTATAAGAGGGTATGTCTTCTGGTCCCGTTGCCGGGACATGAACCCGGGTCTCTCGGGTGAGAGCCGAGTATCCTAACTAACTAGACTACAATGGATACCAATTATATCATCAATGACAAAAACCTGTTGGAAATACTTTATTGACATAAAGATAATGATTAATAAGTTCAAAATCATTTGTTGGTTGTCTAATGCTGGTACATCTGATATATTCTTGAATGGGTTTTTGGAAATATTGACTATGAGGGATTTGAGATTGAGAGGATAGTGTTTGGTTTTGAGATTGGGATGATGGTGCTTGAGATGAGAGTTTTTGAGCATAAGATTGTGGAGATAGGTTTGAGAATTCTTGTAGAAAAGCAAATCTGTTTGGCTTTTGCGATGTTTTTGGTTCAACTGGTGATAAAGAAGGTTTTGAATAAGCATAATCTGATGGGTCTTGGATTTTTTGAGGTGATGAAGAGGGCTCAATCTTTTGTTTTCACTTTTGGCGGGAAATCAGACTCATTTTTTCCTGTGTTTGGATCCTGCAAAAATTCCCGTGTGAGGAAATCAGGAATAGAATTATTCTCTCCTTTAATAAACTCTATATTAAAATCGAATACACTCAATATGGCTTGCTATCTGGCAAATATTTGTTTCGAAACAAGATTTTGAACATCTTTTTGTAAAACTTCTTTTGCTGATTTACAATCAATGCGTAATAAAAATGTTCTATTGTATAAATCATCTTGAAATTTTGATATGCATAAAACAATGGATAAAATTTCTTTTTTGATTGTTGAATAATTTTTCTGTGCTCCAAGCCATATACCAGAATGATATCGTACTATCTGTTCAGTGGTTTTTTGGAGAAGAACTTGTTTTAGAATACCTCCATATCCTATATCAGAAGCGTCTGTTTCAACGATGACTTGTGCTGTAGGACTAAGAATACCAAGACAAGGAAGAGTTAATACTTTTGTTTTGAGAAGCTTGACGATTTTAGTATGACGGGATGACCAGGGAATTGGATTCTTGCGAAGCCTCTTATATAAAAGTTCACAAGTTTGTCTTACATGGGGAAAATAATCTGCTACGTAATTTAAACAACCAAGAAATCTTTGTAATTGGGTCTTGTCTTTGATCCCATTAGGAAATTTATTTTCAAATTCAATTGATCTATCAATAGGTTTGATAGTTCCTTGAAATATAATATGTCCTAAAAATCTTATCTTGGTCTGAAATAATTTCATTTTGGTTTACGATAAAACTAATCCATTGTTTTTAATAATTTGGAAATAAGCTTCTAAATGCTTCAAATGTTGATCAACTGATTTTGAAAATATTAATATATCATCAATATATGTTATACTGAAACTAGAATAATCATTAAAAATATCATTAATAATATTTTGAAATTCTGAAGGAACATTCTTAAGACCAAAGGGCATTATATTCCATTCGTAATGACCAAAATGGACATTGAATGCAGTCTTGTACTTATCTTTTTCGTTAATATGAATTTGCCAAAATCCAGATTTTAAATCAAATTTTTAAAATACAGTAGAATCATGAAGTCTATTAAGAAGATCCTTTTTATTAGGTATTGGGTATCTAATCCATTGTAAAACTTTGTTTAAGGGTTTGTAATTAATAACTAATCTGGGAGCTCCCCTTTCTAATTCTGCTTGCTTTTGAATATAGAAAGCAGAGCAACTCCAAGGAGATTTACTTGCTCTAATTAATTTTTTATCTAATAATGTTTTAATTTCTTCTTGACAGTATTTTAATAATTTTTGATTCATCTGGATAGGTCGTGATTTTGAAGGGATATTCTTTTCCTTAAAATTTGATTCATAATGCAGAGATACTATGTGCTTTTTTCTTTCCCAAAAAGCATTTGGCAAATCAGCACATATTTCTTCTAAAGTTTCTAAGTCCTTTATTTAAGATTGTATTTGAGGCTCTTTGATTTGTTGTTCTATCTTTTGATAATTAATTTCTTCTTTTAGAAAATTGATATGAGCTTACTTATTTTGTATTAAGTTTATTTGTTTATGTAGACTATTGTTTTATAATAAGTTTAATTCCCTAGTGTCTACAGGTTGTAGAAATGGGAAGAATAGGCTTTGGCCTAATATGTTAGTTTCTATTCCTAGATGACTAACTTTAAAATGATATATTTGTGTTAAAAATGGGGTTCCTGAGATAATGTTTCGATGAATATTTTTAACAAGTACAAAGTGTGTTTTAAGGCAATATCCATCATTACACACATAAGAATTGGTAATTTTATATTCTACATTTAATTTTGATCCGCTTGCAGTATTTAATCTTTCTGTAGTTTTCTCATAATATTTTGTGGGTACAAGGCCTTCCTTAAGACAATTTTGATCAGCACCAGAATCAACAAGAGCAGTAGTATTAATATGATATTCTTCATTAATAACAATATAAATCTTAATATACCATTTCTGGTAATTAATTCTTTCTATTAAATTAACAAAGCTGTCTTTTGGTTCATTTTCTATATTAATTAGACTAGTTGTTTCTAAAGTTAGGGCTTATTGAGATTTTGTTTTTTTGTCAGTTTGTGATACAATTGATTCTTTAAGGTTATTTATTTCTAAATTAATCATTTTTGCTTTTAGATCTATAGTATCTTTTTGAATAGTTTTATTCTGTTCTTTCATAGAATTAACTTCCATTTGTAAATCTTGTACAGTAGCAATTTTTGGTTTTTGAAATCTTTTTTCTAATATTTTTTCAAGGTTGTATGGTTCAAGGGTCTTAATTCTTTGTTCTTCACAAATAATATCTCTTAATTTTACTAAGTATTCTTTCTTAGTTATAGGGTCATCAATTTTATCAATAATATCTAAAAGGAATTCCTTTTATGAAGTTATCATATTGATAGATTTACAATAACATATACCTTCTTCACAGTTACACTGTGAATCATCATAATCTTCTGAATCAGAAGTCTCTTGAATGGTATAAATAAGTTATTCTTTATCAGAAGAGGAGGATTCTTCTTCTGACTGAGATTCATTTAGCATAACTTTTGTTAATTGTTGTTTTAATATTTCATCAATTTCTCACTCATTAATTTTTTGTTTTACACGGTAGTTCTTTGCCCAATTTCGAAGCCGTCCACACTTAAAGCAGGCTTTGGAAGAGGTTTGGCTCTGTGGTTTTTTGGATTTTTTAAATTTGAGCTTTTGGATTTTTGTAGTAGAAGGATACTTATTGGGCCTATAGGGTTTCTTATAAGTTCGTTTTTTTAAAATATTTGGTTTTCTTTTTCTTTTCAGCAGACGGGGCCCTAATAGTTTCATAACCATACTGGTTACAAAATGAGCCTAATTCTTTCCTGCTTTGATGGAGTTCATATTTAATTTTGGACTTTAGTTTAAGATCATTGCAGAGGGCTAATCCTTCATAGTTAATATAGCCTATTAATTCTCCATATGAAAGATTATCATAAGGTACAGATCCGTTATTAACATCTATAATTCTTTGTCTAACTTTTTCAGCAAATAATTTTGGAAGTCCTGAAATAAATTTTTCTTTCCAATAAACATTATTACTATCTTTTCTGGTGTATATTTTGGCAAGAAATACATATTTATACCATCTAAAGTCTTGCATAGTTGGGCATGTCAGGTTAATAAGTATTTCAGATGATCTAGCTGAAAATTTGTCAAGGTCTCCTATAAAATGTTTAGTAATAGCATATATAAGGGTTTCAAAGGCATTTTCTTGTTTTATGTAACCAGTAGAAATACTAATTTCTCCAGTTTGATTATCTTTGAATGATTGAGTTGTTGGTATATCAATTGTGGCATTTAATACTTCATTTCTGTTATCTTCAGTGAGATAATTATCCCACCAACCTTTAAGTATTCCAGTAAATCCAGCAATTATAGAAGTAGTTATCTTCTTATCAGTATTATTAGATCGTGTTTTATAAGCAGTAGCAGCCATAGTCATTTCCTGAAGTGTATTTAATATATTGTGATCACTAGCTCCATCTATATTCCATTCATATAATGTATTATCATCATAATGAGCTTGAGTAGCCGAAGATCTTTCTTCATATTGTATATCAAGGGGAGTTGGTCTAGTGTAGTAATTTCTAGTTCTTGGGAATAGTGTTGAACTATTTTTATTATTATATATTTTATTGATTTCATCAGTTTCTCTAATTTCACTAATCAGATCTTGGTCTATGACATTAATGTCTAAAGTTTTTTCATTGAGGTTTAAATTTTTTATTCTATCATTTATAGATTTCTAAACATCATCAGATTTGTCAAGAGTAATTAAATTTTATTTTTCTATTTGAAGTGGTTTAAAAATTGGTTGAGATAGATGAGGAATAGATTTTTGAATTATAAGACGGTATGTCTTCTCCCTGGGGTTTTTTGAAGAAGAAGCAGGGGCCTTATGCTTATTATCTAAAGAGGTTAATTTGTCATTTATAGAATCAATAGTAGAGGCAATAGAGGTAATATGTTGAGAAATTGTGTGAAGATTTTGATTAGTATAATTGTTTTGGGTGTAAAGATTACTAATATCAGTTAAATCAGCATTTTTTTAAGAGTGTTGCAATAATGGGGACTAAATATTAAGGTGAATTAAGAGTTATTCTCTATAATGGGGGATGTATAGATGATATAACTTGACCGTTAGCAGTAATCCATTTCTGATCAAGTTGAGTTATAACATCTATTTCTTTATGTAAATCAGAATGATTTAGGGCAAAAGGGTTATAAATCTTATTATTGAATGTATACATTTTAAAGAAATCAAATAAGTATATTTCACATTGAATTTCATTCATATGAGAATACCATTGATTCCTTATGTGAGCTCTTTCATTTTCGGAAAAGGTTATCATAAACCAATCAGATTTCTCTTTATTTTTTAGGGATAAATTTTTTTTTAATATTTCTTTTTTTATAGTATAATTAGATTTCATAATAACATTAAGTTCATTATCCATATCTGTTTTAGTTGCAGAATAATCTTGATCATTATCTTTTTTTCTATAAGAAGTTTCTTCTATTTGTGATTGTTCTAATGCAGATTTAAAAGATTCATTATCATAAAATCCTCTTGGTATGATTGAGTCAAAATTGACTCCTAATAAACTTTTATTGGAATTTCTAGATAAAGTATCTAAACTATATCTAGGAGGCATAATTTGAGGATCTTCATACAAAGGAGTTCTAATTCTTCTAAAACTGGTTGTTCTAGATAAAGATGGTGAATTAAATCTAATAACAACACTACCATCCTTGTGTTCATCTATTTGAGATACATTGGAATTTGCTATCTCCCTGGGGGGACATAACGCTTCAAATTTCCAATGATCCGGAATTGTTATTTGATCCCATTTTAATAATTTTGGCGTAATAGTGTTAGCATGAAAAGTATTAGCTTCTAATAATAAATTTTCTCCTGGTTTGGTTTGTATTAATGCTTTAGGATTAATCTTAGTTGTTATAACTTTATAATAAACTTTATAAATTAAATTCAGATTACGAGTTCCTGTCTTAATATCTAATCCTTTTAATTGAATATCTAAAGTAAGAGTATCAATTAAATTTGGATCATACAAATCTATAGAAAAGTTTGGATAACATTTAAAATATACAGGACCATTATGAATATTGGAGGCAACCAATGATAATAATGAAATTTTCATACCAATTGTAAACAGGATCAATGTTAATATGAATTGAACAGTAATAATATCAACAAGGTTAATGATCTGAGTACTTAATAAAAACAGTAACGAAAACAGTTTTTGTAAAATTAAAAAAGGTGTAAGGTTTTGTAATGATGATAAACAGATGATTTTATATATTAAGATTAAAAAAAAAAGAGCTTACAATGCAATATGAGATGATTCCTCACTTCTTTCACACTCTTTACAAACTCGCACTAAAACTCTCTCTTCGAAATAAAACTCTAAAACCAACTCTGATTTTTACATTGATAATAAACTTATTTATGGACGACTCAGACTTCAATTACCTTCAAATCCAGATGGGAGGATTTCAGAGGGATTTAAGTCCGTGAATTATTTTTGTCTTGTGGTTGATCTAGCACTTGCTTTTGTCGGTCATAGGTATTGCTTTTTTGCTTTTCATCTTGTCACGAACAGGAATCTTGCTTTTTGCTTTTGATCAGGAATCTTGCTTTTTGAGTTTGTCGAGTACTGTTTTTTGTCTTTTATCTTGTTACGAGCATCTGCTTTTGAGTTGTCTGTCCAGCTGTCTTGTCACGAGCATCTGCTTTTTAGTTGTCTGTCCAGTTGTCTATTCTTTTAGGTCATAATCATATCCATCATATGGATCCTATGCATAATAGTCTGGTGGAGTATTGAGATTGTCAGTAGGAGTCTGGGTACTGTCTTCATCGCTATCTGATAATTGAGATAGCTCTTCAAGGAGCTTTTTCTTCTTTTCTTGTTTTGATAACTTGGAAGGTCCTGGAATTTTTTATCGATCTTGGCATTTTGAGGATTATTACAAAACCATGTCTTGACAGTATTAAGATTGGAATATGAGCAATCATATTTTGCCCACCATTTGACTTTAAATATTCTTTTTATTGCCATAATTTCCCACTGTGTACCTTCAATGATAGAACCAGTGATAGTATAGTCCTAAGAAATTATCCATGGAATAGCAAATAGAGCATGAAAAAGTAAGTCATGGGAATAAGGCTTGTCATTGATGGTGGTCTGTCTAAAATATTGCAATGCTTCTTGAGTAATAGGAGGAATGATAGTGGAATCGGTGCCAAAATATGGCCACCAATCAAAA
This sequence comes from Bretschneidera sinensis, assembly GCA_023935145.1. Taxonomy (NCBI): domain Eukaryota; kingdom Viridiplantae; phylum Streptophyta; class Magnoliopsida; order Brassicales; family Akaniaceae; genus Bretschneidera; species Bretschneidera sinensis. The sequence goes on from CM043699.1 coordinate 89,918,479, forward strand.
ATCCATTGAGGGAAGTCAATCTTGCATTTCTTGTCAAAGAATATGAACCAAGAATGGGTTTTCGGTCTAATATAAAACATATTGAACCATGCCATTTGATAATCATGATAATTATAGTAGGGGGATTAAAAAACACTGAAAAAGGATTTGGCTTATAATGATCAGTAATCTTATCTGGAAGGATGAATTTGAGAATCTTGCATTTCGAATAAACAATAAAGTTAGGGTCAGAAGGGTCTCTTGTGTGGGTAATTTCTATGGATTTGGTGTCAACTAAAATCAGCTCATAATATCTTTGGGTTTTCTGAATATCTTCAAAGGCATATTGAAAACCTGTTGGAAATACTTTATTGACATAAAGATAATGATTAATAAGTTCAAAATCATTTGTTGGTTGTCTAATGCTGATACATCTGATATATTCTTGAATGGGTTTTTGGAAATATTGACTAGGAGGGATTTGAGATTGAGAGGATAGTGTTTGGTTTTGAGATTGGGATGATGGTACTTGAGAGGAGAGTTTTTAGCATAAGATTGTGGAGATAGGTTTGGGAATTCTTGTAGAGAAGCAAATCTGTTTGGCTTTTGCGGTGTTTTTTGTTGAACTGGTGATAAATGAGGTTTTGAAGAAGCATAATTTGATGGGTCTTGGATTTTTTGAGGTGATGAAGAGGGCTCAATCTTTTGTTTTCCCTTTTGGCGGGAAATCAGACTCATTTTTTTCTGTGTTTGGATCCTGCAAAAATTCCCATGTGAGGAAATCAGGAAGAGAATTATTCTCTCCTTTAATAAACTCTATATTAAAATAGAATACACTCAATATGTCTTGCCATCTGGCAAATATTTGTTTCGAAACAAGATTTTGAACATCTTTTTGTAAAACTTTTTTTGCTGATTTACAATCAATGCGTAATAAAAATGTTTTATTGTATAAATCATCTTGAAATTTTGATATACATAAAACAGTGGATAAAATTTCTTTTTTGATTGTTGAATAATTTTTCTGTGCTCTAAGCCATATACCAGAATGATATCGTACTATCTGTTCAGTGGTTTTTTTGGGGAAGAACTTGTTTTAGAATACCTCCATATCCTATATCAGAAGCATCTGTTTCAACGATGACTTGTGCTGTAGGACTAAGAATACCAAGACAAGGAAGCCTTAATACTTTTGTTTTGAGAAGCTTGACGATTTCAGTATGATGGGATGACCAGGGGTTTGGATTCTTGCGAAGCCTCTTATATAAAGGTTCATAGGTTTGTCTTAAATGGGGAAAATAATCTGCTATGTAATTTAAACAACCAAGAAATCTTTGTAATTGGGTCATGCCTTTGATCTCATCAGGAAATTTATTTGCAAATTCAATTGATCTATCAATAGGTTTGATAGTTCCTTGAAATATAATATGTCCTAAAAATCTCATCTTGGTCTGAAATAATTTCATTTTGGTTTCTGATAAAACTAATCCATTGTTTTTAATAATTTGGAAAAAAGCTTTTAAATGCTTAAAATGTTGATCAACTGATTTTGAAAATATTAATATATCATCAATATATGTTATACTGAAACTAGAGTAATAATTAAAAATATCATTAATAATATTTTGAAATTCTGAAGGAGCATTCTTAAGACCAAAGGGCATTACATTCCATTCGTAATGACCAAAAGGGACATTGAATGTAGTCTTGTACTTATCTTTTTCGTTAATCTGAATTTTCCAAAATCCATATTTTAAATCAAATTTTGAAAATACAGTAGAATCATGAAGTCTGTTAAGAAGATCATTTTTCTTAGGTATTGGGTATCTAATTCATTGTAAAACCTTGTTTAAGGGTTTGTAATTAATAACTAATCTGGGAGCTTCCCTTTCTAATTCTGCTTGCTTTTGAACATAGAAAGCAGAGCAGCTCCAAGGAGATTTACTTGGTCTAATTAATTTTTTATCTAATAATGTTTTAATTTCTTCTTGATAGTATTTTAATAATTCTTTATTCATCTGGATAGGTCGTGATTTTGAAGGGATGTCCTTTTCATTAAAATTTGATTCATAGGGCAGAGATACTATGCGCTTTTTTCTTTCCCAAAAAGAATTTGGCAAATCAGCACATATTTCTTCTTTAAATAAAGTTTCTAAGTCCTTTATTTGAGATTGTATTTGAGGCTCTTTGATTTGTTGTTCTATCTTTTGATAATTAATTTCTTCTTTTAGAAAATTGATATGAGCTTGCTTATTTTGTATTAAGTTTATTTGTTTATGTAGGCTATTGTTTTGTAATAAGTTTAATTCTCTAGTGTCTACAGGTTGTAGAAATGGGAAGAATAGGCTCTGGCCTAATATGTTAGTTTCTATTCCTAGATGACTAACTTTAAAAGGATATATTTGTGTTAAAAATAGGGTTCCTAAGATAATGTTTTGACGAATATTTTTAACAAGTACAAAGTGTGTTTTAAGGTAATATCCATCATTACACACATAAGAATTGGTAATTTTATATTCTACATTTAATTTTGATCTGCTTGCAGTATTTAATCTTTCTGTAGTTTTCTCATAATATTTTGTGGGTACCAGGTCTTCCTTAAGACAATTCTGGTCAGCACCATAATCAACAAGAGCAGTAGTATTAATATGATATTCTTCATTAATAACAATAGAAATCTTAATATACCATTTCTGGTAATTAAGTCTTTCTATTAAATTAACAAAGCTGTCTTTTGGTTCATTTTCTATATTAATTAGACTAGTTGTTTCTAAAGTTGGGGCTTCTTGAGATTTTTCTTTTTTGTCAGTTTGGGATACAATTGATTCTTTAAGGTTATTTATTTCTAAATTAATCATTTTTGCTTTTAGATCTATAATGTCTTTTTGAATAGTTTTAATATGTTCTTTCATAGAATTAACTTCCATTTGTAAATCTTGGACGGTAGCAATTTTTGGTTTTGGAAATCTTTTTTCTAATATTTTTTCAAGGTTGTATGGTTTAGGGGTCTTACTTCTTTGTTCTTCACAAATAATATCTCTTAATTTTACTAAGTATTCTTTTTTAGTTATAGGGTCATCAATTTTATCAATAATATCTAAGAAGAATTCCTTTTGTGAAGTTATCATATTGATAGATTTACAATAATATATACCTTCTTCACAGTTAAGTTATAACATCTATTTCTTTATGTAAATCAGGATGATTTAGGGCAAAAGGGTTATAAATCTTATTATTGAATGTATACATTTCAAAGAAATCAAAGAAGTATATTTCACATTGAATTTCATTCATATGAGAATACCATTGATTCCTTATGTGAGTTCTTTCATTTTTGGAAAAGGTTGTCATAAACCAATCGAATTTCTCTTTATTTTTTAGGGATAAAAAATCTTTTTTAATATTTTTTTATTTATAGTATAATTAGATTTCATAATAACATTAAGTTCATTATCTATATGGCTTCAAGCATAAGTTCAAGTTTTTGTCCAGGCCCAATTCAAATTTGATTGGAATGCCAAACTACCAATGTGCCCATGACTACCAATGTGCCTAATATATTCAAGGCAATCAGGACATCCTCAAAGATTGTATCATTTTGTCCATTCAGTGGTGCATTTTTGTTGGTTTTCTGAAGGAAAGACTAATTCTGAATTCTAATTGCAATTGAATTCATTATGGAAACATTGTGTTTTTTTGTCCCTTCAGTGGTCTATGTACATTTGTTTTCTAAAGAAAGACTAATTATGAATTCTAATTCTAATTGAATTTCATCCTGGCAAAGATTCAAATGAATTCCATGTTGAGAAACATCATATTCTTTTGTCCCTTCGATGGTGCATTCCTGTTGGTTTTCTGAAGGAAAAACCTTTTGAATTCTAATTTCAACTGAATTATTTATGGGAAACATTGTATACTTTTGGTTCGTTCGGCGGTGCTTGTCTGTCTGTTGGTTTTATGAAGGAATACGTATTCTGAATTCTAATTGCAGTTGAATTCATTATGAGAAACATTATGTTTTTTTGTCCCTACAGTGGTCCTTGACCCTTTTTTTTTTTGTAAAGAAAGAGTAACTATGAATTCTAATTCAAATGAATTCCATGCTGGCAAAGATTCATATAAATTCCATGCTGACAAACATCGTATCTTTTGCCCCTTCAGTGGTGCCTTCATGGCGGTATTCTGTTTGGTCTCTTCGCTTGTGCCTATCTGTTGGTTTCTGAATGAATGACTAATTCTGAATTCTAATTGCAGTTGAATTCATTATGAGAAACATTGTCTTTTTTTGTCCCTTCGGTGGTCATTGCCCTTTTGTTTTCTGAAGAAAGATTAATTCTGAATTCTAATTCTATAAGAATTCCATGCTGACCAAACCTTATTCTTTTGTCCCTTCGGTGGTGCCTTCTTGTTGGTTTTCTAAAGGAAAGACCTTTGAATTCTAATTTCAGTTGAATTATTTATGGGAACATTGTATTCTTTTAGTCCCTTCGGTTGTGCTTGTTTGTTGGTTTTCTGAAGAATGACCTATTTGAATTCTAATTCTGAGGAAAGATTGCATTATTTTGCCCCTTCGATGGTTCTATTCTTTTGGTTTTCTAAAGAAAGACTTATTATGAATTCTAATTCTAATTGAATTCCATACTAGCAAAGATTGTATCATTTTGTCCATTCGGTGGTGCATTTCTGTTGGTTTTCTGAAGGAAAGACTAATACTGAATTCTGATTGCAGTTGAATTCATTATGGTAAACATTGTGTTTTTTTGTCCCTTTAGTGGTTCCTGGCCCTTTTTTTTGTAAAGAAAGAGTAACTATGAATTCTAATTCAAATGAATTTCATGCTGGCAAAGATTCATATGAATTCTATGCTGACAAACATCATATCTTTTGCCCCTCCAGTGGTGCCTTTCTGGCGGTTTTCTGTTTGATCTCTTCGCTTGTGCCTGTTTGTTGGTTTTCGAATTCCATACTAGCAAAGATTGTATCATTTTGTCCATTCGGTGGTGCATTTCTGTTGGTTTTCTGAAGGAAAGACTATTCTGAATTCTAATTGCAATTGAATTCATTATGGGAAATATTGTGCTTTTTTGTCCCTTCAGTGTTCCATGTACATTTGTTTTCTAAAGAAAGACTAATTATGAATTCTAATTCTAATTGAATTTCATCCTGGCAAAGATTCAAATGAATTCCATGTTGAAAAACACTATATTCTTTTGTCCCTTCGGTGGTGCATTCCTGTTGGTTTTCTGAAGGAAAAACCTTTTGAATTCTAATTTCAACTGAATTATTTACGGGAAACATTGTATACTTTTGGTTCGTTCGGCGGTGCTTGTCTGTCTGTTGGTTTTCTGAAGGAATACTTATTCTGAATTCTAATTGCAATTGAATTCATTATGGGAAACATTATGTTTTTTGTCCCTTTAGTGGTCCCTGACCCTTTTTTTTTTGTAAAGAAAGAGTAACTATGAATTCTAATTCAAATGAATTCCATGCTGACAAACATCGTATCTTTTACCCCTTCAGTGATGCCTTTCTGGCAGTTTTTTGTTTGGCCTCTTCGCTTGTGCTTGTCTATTGGTTTTCGAATTCCATACTAGCAAAGGTTGTATCAATTTGTCCATTCGGTGTTGCATTTCTGTTGGTTTTCTGAAGGAAAGATTAATTCTGAATTCTAATTGTAGTTGAATTCATTATGTGAAACATTGTGTTTTTTTGTCCCTTAAGTGGTCATTGCCCCTTTGTTTTTTGAAGAAAGATTAATTCTGAATTCTAATTCTATAAGAATTCCATGCTGACCAAAATCATATTCTTTTGTCCCTTCGGTGGTGCCTTCTTGTTAGTTTTCTAAAGGAAAAACCTTTGAATTCTAATTTCGGTTGAATTATTTATGGGAACATTGTATTCTCTTGGTCTCTTTGGTTGTGCTTGTCTGTTGGTTTTCTGAAGAAAGACTTATTTGAATTCTAATTCTAATTGAATTCTATGAGTGGAAATATTGTATTAGTTTGTCCCTTCGGTGGTTCCATTCTTTTGGTTTTCTAAGGAAAGACTTATTATGAATTCTAATTCTAATTGAATTCCATAGTAGCAAAGATTGTATCATTTTGTCCATTCAGCGGTGCATTTCTGTTGGTTTTCTGAAGGAAAGACTAATTCTGAATTCTAATTGCAGTTGAATTCATTATGGTAAACATTGTTTTTTTTTTGTCCCTTCAATGGTCCCTGACCTTTTTTTTTAAAGAATGGGTAACTATGAATTCTAATTCAAATGAATTCCACGCTGGCAAAGATTCATATGAATTCCATGCTGACAAACATCGTATCTTTTGCCCCTTCAGTGGTGCCTTCCTAGCGGTTTTCTGTTTGGTCTCTTCGCTTGTGCCTGTCTGTTGGTTTTCGAATTCCATACTAGCAAAGATTGTATCATTTTGTCCATTCGGTGGTGTATTTCTGTTGGTTTTCTGAAGGAAAGACTAATTCTGAATTCTAATTGTAATTGAATTCATTATAGGAAACATTGTGTTTGTTTGTCCCTTCAGTGGTCCATGTATATTTGTTTTCTAAAGAAAGACTAATTATGAATTCTAATTCTAATTGAATTTCATCCTGGCAAAGATTCAAATGAATTCCATGTTGAGAAACATCATATTCTTTTGTCCCTTCGGTGGTGCATTCCTGTTGGTTTTCTGAAGGAAAAACCTTTTGAATTCTAATTTCAACTGAATTATTTATGGGAAACATTGTATACTTTTGGTTCCTTTGGCGGTGCTTGTCTATCTGTTGGTTTTCTGAAGGAATACTTATTATGAATTCTAATTGCAGTTGAAATCATTATGGGAAACATTATGTTTTTTTGTCCCTTCAGTGGTCCTTGACCCTTTTTTTTTTGTAAAGAAATAGTAACCATGAATTCTAATTCAAATGAATTCCATGCTGGCAAAGATTCATATGAATTCCATGTTGACAAACATCGTATCTTTTGCCCCTTCAGGGGTGCCTTCCTGGCGGTTTTCTGTTTGGTCTCTTCGTTGGTGCTTATCTGTTGGTTTTCGAATTCTATACTAGCAAAGACTGTATCATTTTGTCCATTCGGTGGTGCATTTCTGTTGGTTTTCTGAAGGAAAGATTAATTCTGAATTCTAATTGCAGTTGAATTCATTATGAGAAACATTGTGTTTTTTTGTCCCTTCGGTGGTTAATGCCCCTTTGTTTTCTGAAGAAAGATTAATTCTGAATTCTAATTCTATAAGAATTCCATGCTGACCAAAATCGTATTCTTTTGTCCCTTCGGTGGTGCCTTCTTGTTGGTTTTCTAAAGGAAAGACCTTTGAATTCTAATTTCGGTTGAATTATTTATGGGAACATTGTATTCTTTTGGTCCCTTCGGTTGTACTTGTCTGTTGCTTTCTAAAAAAAGACCTATTTGAATTCTAATTCTAATTGAATTCTATACGAGGAAAGATTGTATTATTTTGTCCTTTTGGTGGTTCCATTCCTTTGGTTTTCTAAAGAAAGACTTATTATAAATTCTAATTCTAATTCTAATTGAATTCTATACTAGCAAAGATTGTATCATTTTGTGCATTCGGTGGTGTATTTCTGTTGGTTTTCTGAAGGAAAGACTAATTCTTAATTCTAATTGCAGTTGAATTCATTATGGTAAACATTGTGTTTTTTTTCCCTTAAGTGGTCAATGTACATTTGTTTTCTAAAGAATGACTAATTATGAATTCTAATTCTAATTGAATTTCATCCTGGCAAAGATTCAAATGAATTCCATGTTGAGAAACATCATATTGAATTATTTATAGGAAACATTGAATTCATTATGGTAAACATTGTGTTTTTTTCCCTTAAGTGGTCAATGTACATTTGTTTTTTAAAGAAAGACTAATTATGAATTCTAATTCTAATTGAATTCCATTCTGGCAAAGATTCAAATGAATTCCATGTTGAGAAACATCATATTGAATTATTTATGGGAAACATTGTATACTTTTGGTTCCTCCGGCGGTGCTTGTTTGTGTGTTGGTTTTCTGAAGGAATACTTATTCTAAATTCTAATTGAATGCATTATGGGAAACATTATTTTTTTTGTCCCTTCTGTGGTCCCTTACCCTTTTTTTTTTGTTTAGAAAGAGTAACTATGAATTTTAATTCAAATGATTTCCATGCTGACAAACATCGTATCTTTTGCCCCTTCAGTGGTGTCTTCCTGGCGGTTTTCTGTTTGGTCTCTTCGCTTGTGCTTGTCTATTGGTTTTCGAATTCCATACTAGCAAAGATTGTATCAATTTGTCCATTCGGTGTTGCATTTCTGTTGGTTTTCTGAAGGAAAGACTAATTCTGAATTTTAATTGCAATTGAATTCACTATGGGAAACATTGTGTTTTTTTGTCCCTTCAGTGGTCCATATACATTTGTTTTCTAAAGAAAGACTAATTATGAATTCTAATTCTAATTGAGTTTCATCCTGGAAAAGATTCAAATGAATTCCATGTTGGGAAACATCATATTCTTTTGTCCCTTCGGTGGTGCATTCTTGTTGGTTTTCTGAAGGAAAACCTTTTGAATTCTAATTTCAACATAATTATTTATGGGAAACATTGTATACTTATGGTTCCATCGGCGGTGCTTGTCTGTCTGTTGGTTTTCTGAAGGAGTACTTATTATGAATTCTAATTGCAGTTGAATTCATTATGGGAAACATTATGTTTTCTTGTCCCTTCAGTGGTCCTTTACCCTTTTTTTTGTAAAGAAAGAGTAACTATGAATTCTAATTCAAATGAATTCCATGCTGACAAACATCGTATCTTTTGCCCCTTCAGTGGTGCCTTCTTGGCGGTTGAATTCATTATGGTAAACATTTTGTTTTTTTGTCCCTCAAGTGGTCCATGTATATTTGTTTTCTAAAGAAAGACTAATTACGAATTCTAATTCTAATTGAATTTCATCCTGGCAAAAATTCAAATGAATTCCATGTTGAGAAACATCATATTCTTTTGTCCCTTTGGTGGTGCATTCCTGTTGGTTTTTTGAAGGAAAAACCTTTTGAATTCTAATTTCAACTGAATTATTTATGGGAAACATTGTATACTTTTGGTTCCTCCTGCGGTGCTTGTCTGTCTGTTGGTTTTCTGAAGGAATACTTATTCTGAATTCTAATTGCGGTTGAATTCATTATGGGAAACATTATATTTTTTTGGTCCCTTTAGTGGTCAAGAAAGTACAACTATGAATTCTAATTCAAATGAATTCCATGCTGGCAAAGATTCATATGAATTCCATGCTGACAAACATCGTATCGTTTGCCCCTTCAGTGGTGCCTTCCTGGCAGTTTTTTGTTTGGTCTCTTCGCTTGTGCCTGTTTGTTGGTTTTCGAATTCCATACTAGCAAAGGTTGTATCATTTTGTCCATTCAGTGGTGCATTTCTGTTGGTTTTCTGAAGGAAAGACTAATTCTGAAGTCTAATTGCAATTGAATTCATTATGGGAAACGTTGTGTTTTTTTGTCCATTCTATGGTCCATGTACATTTGTTTTCTAAAGAAAGACTAATTCTGAATTCTAATTGCAGTTGATTTCATTATGGTAAACATTGTGTTTTTTTGTCCCTTCAGTGGTTCCTGACCCTTTTTTGTAAAGAAAGAGTAACTGAATTCTAATTCAAATGAATTCTGTGTTGGCAAAGATTCATATGAATTCCATGCTGACAAACTTCGTATCTTTTGCCCCTTCAATGGTGCCTTCCCGGCGGTTTTCTGTTTGGTCTCTTCGCTTGTGCCTGTATGTTGGTTTTCGAATTCCATACTAGCAAAGATTGTATCATTTTGTCCATTTGGTGGTGCATTACAGTTGGTTTTCTGAAGGAAAAACTAATTCATAATTCTAATTGCAATTGAATTCATTATGGGAAACATTGTGTTTTTTTGTCCCTTCAGTGATCCATTTACATTTGTTTTCTAAAGAAAGACTAATTATGAATTCTAATTCTAATTTAATTTCATCTTGGCAAAGATTCAAAAGAATTCCATGTTGACAAACATCATATTCTTTTGTCCCTTCGGTGGTGCATTCCTGTGGGTTTTCTAAAGGAAAAACCTTTTGAATTCTATTTTTAACTAAATTATTTATGGGAAACATTCGGTAGTGCTTGTCTGTCGATTTTCTGAAGGAATACTTATTCTGAATTCTAATTGCAGTTGAATTCATTTTGGGAAATATTATGTTTTTTTGTCCCTTTGGTGGTCCCTGACCTTTTATTTCGTAAAGAAAGAGTAACTATGAATTCTAATTCAAATGAATTCCATGTTGACAAACGTCGTATCTTTTGGCCCTTCAGTGGTGCCTTCCTAGCGGTTTTTTGTTTGGTCTCTTCGCTTGTGCTTGGTTTTCTATAGAAAGACTTCTTCTGAATTATAATTCTAATTGAATTCAAAGCTAGGAAAGATTTATTTTGAATTCTAATTGAATTAAATTCGATGCTTGCAAAGATTGTATTATTTTGTCCCTTTGGTGGTGCTTTTCATTTGGCTTTCTGAAGGAAAGATTAATTCTGAATTCTAAGCAGTTAAATTCATTATAGGAAACATTGTATTTTTTCGTCCCTTCGATTATGTCTGTCCTGTCGTTTTTTGAAGAAAAACTAATTTAGAATTCTAATTCTAATTGAATTCCATGCTGACAAATATTGTATTCTTTTGTCCTTTCGGTGGTGACTTCCTGTTGGTTTTACAAACGAAAGACTTTTTGAATTTTAATTTCAATCGAACTATTTATGAGAAACATTGTATTCTATTGGTCCCTTCAGTGGTGCCTGTTTGTTGGTTTTTTGAAGGTTTATTCTGAATTCTAATTCTATTTGAATTCCATGTTGGGAAAGATTGTATTAGTTTGTCCCTTCGGTGGTGACTCTATTGGTCTTCTGATGGAAAGATTAATTTTGAATTCTAATTACAGTTGAATTCATTATGGGAAACATTGTGTTTTTTTGTCCCTTCGTGGTCTTTGTTCCCTTGTTTTCTCAAGAAAGACTAATTTATGAATTCTAATTTTAATCGAGTCCCTTCGGTGGTGCCTTCCTGGTGCTTTTTTGAAGGAAAAAATTTTCGAATTCTAATTTCAATTGAATTATTAATGGGAAACATTTTAATCTTTAGGTCCCTACGGTCTTGCATGTCTGTCGATTTTCTGAAGAAAGACTTATTCAGAATTCTAATTCTAATTGAATTCAAGGCTAGGAAAGATTATATTATTTTGTCTCTTCTGTGGTTCCAAGGAATGATTGATTCTGAATTCAATATTTGAATTCATTATGGGAAATATTGTATTTTGTTATCCTTTCGATGGTGCCTGTATGTCGGTTTTCTTAAAAAAAAAAGACTTATTATGAATTCTAATTTAATTCTATTCTTGCAAAGATTGTATGTCCCTTCGGTGGTGCTTTTCATTTGGTTTTCTGAAGGAAAGATTAATTCATTGTATTTTGTTATTCCTTTGGTGGTGCATATCCGTTGGTTTTCTGGAAAAAAAAAAAAAAAAAAAAAAAAAAAAAAAAAAAAAACTTATTTTGAATTCTAATTCCTAATTGAATTCCATGCTTGTAAAGATTGTATTATTTTGTCCCTTCAGTGGTGCTTTTCATTTGGTTTTCAGAATGAAAGATTAATTCTGAATTCTAATTACATTTAAATTCATTTTGGGAAACTGTATTTCTTCGTCCCTTTGGTGATGCATGTCCCTTTGTTTTTAGAAGAAAGACCAATTCAGAATTCTAATTCTATTTGAATTACATGTTGGCAAGGATTCAAAAGAATTCCAGGCTCACAAACATTGTATTCTTTTATCCCTTTGGTGGTGACTTCCTGTTGATTTTCGGATTTTAGGCTCTAACAGGTTTCTTGTTATCGTCATTGATATCTCTGAATGTTGGAAAGGAAGGAAAAGGAGAATTGTGTTTTGTTAACTCCATGCCCTGCCTTGTGCGTCTTAACAAACTACTACTACTACTATACTTATTCGATGTTTCATACTATACTAAAAGATGACAGTTGAGCCTTGTTTGCCATATATCCTCTCTGTTTCTTAGAATATGATGCTAAGTTCAGAAGTCATTATAGATACTTATGGTATAGTTGGGTTCATTAAAATATGAGTGCTTGCATGAAAGCTAGAATATATTTTTTTTTTGTATCAAATATTGTTTGCTTATCGATTATCAAAGCATGATAAGCATTATTTAGCGTTGTGAAATGCATTGTGTTAGTTCACTTTCGAGAACCTCAATGATGACACATGTATATTTCCTTTTTTCTTTTGTAAATTATTTATGTTGTTTAAATGTGTGGTGAATATGAGTCTGTCTGGATCTGTTGTTTTTGTTGCCTTGTCTTGTGATTATTCATTGGGTTGGAAAGGAAAGTTTTCGAAGGACCCTTCTATGTTAGTTAGCGCACCAAGGAACAACTTAGTCATGATTGTTGAAAAGTTAGAATTTATAGTTAGTAATCAAATTCCATGTTGATTCCTGGTCAAGGTTAGGGTCATTAATTTTCTTGGTGGGTATGACATCTTAAAGCACCTTCGACATTATTAAATGTGTGATTCTAGCTTTATTTGTGTTGATTACAGTTTATTTATTTTCTATTATATTTTTTTGTAATGCATATCTATTCTTGGATGTTTATCTATTGATTAATTGATACGGGTAGAAAGAGAAAATCTAAAATCATTAAATGGCATGTGGTATGTAAGCGTGGTGCATCTTAGAGTCAATCAGTCTTAGCTATTTTTTAATTCGCTGATGCATTTTTGTTGGTGAACATGTATATTTTTGGGGATGACTATCTATAGGTATCTTCAAGCAAAGTATGTCATTGTAGGAAAATCTACTATATGTGTTATAATAAGAATTCGACTTGGTGATTAGATGATAGCAGTTTATGCGCGAAAATCTTCTATGCAAGCTACTTGAAAAATTCAGTGATCATGTGAGTTATTGGATATTCCGTTTTTAGGCTCTAATAGTACACTTATTATTTGCCTTGATATCTCTAAATGTTTGAAAAGAAAGAAAAGGAGAATTGTGCTATGTAAACTCCATGTCCATGTGTTTCCTGGCAAATCACTACTACTGGTCTTATCATCTGTTTAATATTACACTAAGTGATGACACCTGAACCTTATTTGCCATATATTCTCTCTGTTTCGTGGAATATGATGCACTAAAGTACATAAGTCATTATAGAAGCTTTTGGAATAGTTGGGGTTCTTTGAAATATGAGTGCTTACTTGAATGATAGAATATATTTTCTTTGCATCTAATATTGTTTTCTTATTTATTATCAAAGCATGATAAACATTATTTAGCGTTGTGATATTCATTGTGTTAGTTCACTGTCGGGATCCACAATGATGACCTTATGCATATTTTCTTTTTTCTTTTGTAAATTATGTTTGTTGTTTACATGTGTGGTGAATAAGAGTCTGTCGTCATCTGTTGCTTTTATTGCCTCGTCTTGTGATTATTATCTGGGTTGGAAGAGGAAGTTTCCCAAGGACTCTTCTATGCTAGTTAGCACATCAAGAGCAACCTAGTCATTATTGCTTAGATGTTAACATTTATAGTTAGTAATCAAATTCTATATTGATGGTTAAGGTTAGGGTCATTAATTTTCTTAGTGGGTATGACGTCTTAACGCACCCTCGGCTTTATTAAATGTGTGATTCTAGCTTTATTTGTATTGATTACAGTTTATTTATTTTCTATCACATTTTTTTTGTAATGCATATCTATTCTTGGATGTTTATCTACTGATTCATTGATACAGTTAGAAAGTGAAAATCTAAAATCATTAAATGGCATGTGGTATGTAAGCGTGGTGCATGTCAATCAGTCTTAGCTATTTTTTTAGTAGGTGATGTATTTTTGTTGGTGAATATATATATTTTTGGGGATGACTCTCTGTAGGTATCTTCAAGCAAAATATGTCATTGTAGGAAAATCTAATATGTGTTATAATAGGAATTCAACTTCGTGATTAGATGATAGTAGTTTATGTGCGAAAAGCTTCTATACAAGCTACTAGAAAAATTCAGTGATCATGTGAATTGTTGGAAATTTTGTTTTTTGGCTTTAATAGGACACCCTTGATATCTCTAAATGTTTGAACACAAAGAAAAGTAGAATTGTACTTTGTCAACTCCATGCCCTTCCTTGTGTTTCTTGACAAGTACTAGACTTATTATATGTTTAATACTGCACTAAGTGATGACAACTGAATGCAATATATCCTTTGTGTTTCGTGGAATATGATGCATTAAATTCCATAGATCATTATAGATACTTTTGGTATAGTTGGGTTCTTTAAAATATGAGTGCTTATGTGAATGATAGAATATATTTTTTTGCATCTAATATTGTTTGCTTATTTATTATCAAAGCATGATAAACATTATTTAGTGTTGTGATGCGCACTGTGTTAGTTCACTGTCGGGATCCACAATGATGACCCTCATGCATATTTTCTTTTTTCTTTTGTAAATTATGTTTGTTGTTTACATGTGTGGTGAATAGAAGTCTGTCTGCATATGTTGCTTTTATTGCCTCGTCTTGTGATTATTCATTTGGGATGGAAAAGGAAGTTTCCCAAGGACTCTTCTATGCTAGTTAGCACACCAAGGAACAATCTAGTCATGATTGCTTAGATGTTAACATTTAGAGTTTGTAATCAAATTCTGAGTTGATCCCTTGTTAAGGTTAGGGTCATTAATGTTGTTGGCGGGGCTGAGGTCTTAAAGCTCCTTTGCCTTGATTATTTTGGTGACTTTAGCTTTATTTGTGGGTATTACAGTTTATTGATTTTTTGTCTGTCTTGTTTGTAATGCTTGTCTGTTCTTAAATGTTTATCTATTGATTCATTTATATAGTTAGAAAATGGAAATCTAAAACCATTACATGGTATGTAGTATGACTGATATGCAAATGCGATGCCTCTTAGAGTCAGTCAGTCTTAGGTATTTTTTTTAGTCGGTAATGCCTTTCTGTTGGTGAATATATATATTTTTAGGGTTGACTCTCTGTGTATCTTCAAGCAAAGCATGTCATTGTAGGCAAATCTACCATATGTGTTATGATAGGAATTTGACTTGGTGATTAGATGATAGTTGTTTGTGTGCGAAAAACTTCTATGCAAGCTACTAGGAAAATTCTGTGATCATGTGACTTCTTGAATATTTCATTTTTTAGGCTCTAATAGGACGCTTATTATCTATCTTGATATCTTTGAATGTTTGAAATGAAAGAAAAGGAGAATTGTGCTTTGTCAACCCCATGTCCTTCCTTGTGTTTCTTGACAAACCACTACTACTAGACTTATCATCTGTTTAAATATTGCACTAAATGATGGCAACTGAACCTTATTTGCAATATATCCTCTTTGTTTCATAGAATCTGATGCACTAAAGTCTAAAAGTCATGATAGATACTAATGGTACAGTTTGGTTCTTTTAAATATGACATAGGCATGATAGATTCTATTTGTTTTGCATCAAATATTGTTGTGTATTGATTATCAAAACATGGTAAGCATTCTTTAGCATTGTGATGTGCATTGTGTCTCTAACTATCGAGATCGACAATGATGATCCACACTAGCTTTATTTGTGTGGATTACAGTTTATTGATTTTCTGTCCTGCTTGTTTGTAATGCATGTCTGTTCTTGGATGTTTATCTACTGATTCATTGATATATTTAGAAAGTGGAAATCTAAAACCATTACATGGCATGTAGTATGACTAATATGCTAGTGTGATACCTCTTTTAGTCCGTCAGTCTTAGTAGTTTTTTTAGTCGGTGGTGCCTTTCGTTGGTGAATATATATATTTTCGAGGTTGACTCTCTATGTGTATCTAGTAGTAATGTTTGTCATTGTAGGTAAATCGATTGTGATTTGATGATATAGTTTATGTGAAAATATCTTCTATGCAGGTTACTGTGAAAAGTCAATGAACATGTGAGTGATATTTTGGATTTTACGCTCTAATAGGACTCTTGTTATGGTCATTAATATCTCTAAATATTGGAAAGGAAGAAAAAGGAGAATTGTGCTTTGTTAACTCCATGTCCTGTCTTGTGTCTTGCCAAACTAATACTACTACTATTATACTTATTTGTTGTTTTATACTATACTAATTGATGACAGTTGAGCCTTGATTGCCGTATATACTCTCTGTTTCATAGTATGTATTGTTCTAAAGTCCAGAAGTCATTATAGATACTTTTGGTATAGTTGGGTTCTTTAAAATATGAGTGCTTACATGAATGATATAATATATTTTGTTTGCTTCAAATATTGTTTACTTATTGATTATCAAAGTATGATAAACATTATTTAGCATTGTAATGTGTATTGTGTCGGTTTACTTTCGGGATCCACAATGATGACCACCCTCATGCATATTTTATTTTTTCTTTTTTAAATCATGTCTATTGTTTAAATGTGTGGTGAATATGAGTCTGTCAGCATTTGTTGCTTTCGTTGCCTCGTCTTGTGATTATTCTCTAGGTTGAGAAGGAAAGTTTCTTAAGGACTCTTCTATGCTAGTTAGCACCCCAAAGAACAATCTAGTCATGATTTCTTAGACGTTAACTTTTAGAGTTAGTAATCAAATTCTAAGTTGATCCCTAGTTAAGGTTAGGGTCATTAATTTTCTTGGCAGGTCCCACGTCTTAAAGCTTCCTTGGCTTTGTTAAATGTGACTCTTGCTTTATTTGTGTTGATTAAAGTTTATTTATTTTTGTTGTATTTTTTTGCAATGCATATCTATTCTTGGATGTTTGTATATTGATTCATTGATATAGTTAAAAAGTGAAAATCTAAAATCATTAAATGGCATGTGTTATGACAGATATATAAGCGCGGTACATCTTAGAGTCAGTCTTAGGTATTTTTTTTAGTCTGTGGTGTCTTTCCGTTGGTGAATATATATATTATTAGGGTTGACGCGCAATAGGTATCTTCAAGCAAAGTAAGTCATTGTAGGCAAATCTATTGTATGTGTTATAATAGGAATTTGACTTGGTGATTAGATTATAGTAGTTGATGTGCGAAAATCTTCTATGCAAGCTACCAAGAAAATTAAGTGATAATGTGAGTTACTGGATATTTTGTTTTTTAGGCTCTAATAGGACACTTATTATCTGCCTTGATGTCTCTGAATGTTTGAAAAGAAAGAAAATAAGAATTGTGTTGTGTCAACTCTATGTCCTTCCTTGTGTTTCTTGACAAATCACTACTAGTAGACTTTTCATCTGTTTAATATTGCACTAAGTGATGACAACTGAACCTTATTTGCCATTTATCCTCTCTGTTTTGTGGAATACGATGCACTAAAGTCCAAAAGTCATTATAAATACTTATGAAATAGTTGAGTTCTTTAAAATATGAGTGGTTATATTACTGATAGAATATATTTTATTTGCATAAAATATTGTTTTTTATTGATTATCAAAGCATGATAAACATTATTTAGCGTAGTGATGTGCATTGTGCCAGTTTACTGTCGGGATCTGATGAGTCTTGAATATTGCATATTTAAGCCCTTTAATTTATATTTGTTAGGTTCTTAATTTGTATTATTTCACTTTATTTTATGTTTTTTTTTTTGTGTTTTGTGTATTTTTATAGGTTTGTGGAGAAAATGAGGCATTTCTGGAGATATCAAGCTTCAAGAGCAAAAAGGATGCATAGTGCGATCGATTGCACGAGATATGCGATCGAGTGCACTTGTCTATGAACGAGCGCATGGTCAACATCCCACATCGAAATATTTGCAGTTCAGTGCATCTGCGATCGATCGTAATAGATATACGATCGAGCGCACATGCGATCGTGCGCACAAGACATGCGATCGAGCCCACATGCGATCGATCGCACCATTCTGCGATCGAGCACACTCGGGCTAGTATCCCACATCGAATCTGAAACCTACAGTGCTCCGAGACTCCCCCTATATAAACACCATCTGACTTCATCATTCAGTGTACAATTCCTGGGCCACTTTGGTGTTAACCGGTGGACGTCTGCTAGCATTATGGTGGATCCCGAAGGCTTTGCTACCACGAGGGGAAGCGCCGCCCATCAGCGAGTGAAATTTCTCCCATGTAAAGTTATTTATTTCTTTACACTGAGTAACACAAGGAATATCCAACATAACAATTTAAACACAATCAATCATAAGATTCTACTCAAATAATTGACAGAACATTTATACTAAAAAATGTCAGATTTGTACAAGCAAATCTGAACTACTATGCTAAACAACGGTGAGGCTTCATCTTCAACCTTAGCTGAAGATTCTAACCACTCATAACTATGAAACTACAATTCATAATAAAAGTGCTAAACATTAAACTAAAACAACTAAATAAAAAGAAATAAATAACTTTACATGGGAGAAATTCCACTTGCTGATGGGCGGCGCTTCCCCTCGTGGTAGCAAAGCCTTCGAGATCCACCAGAATGCTAGCAGACGTCCACTGGTTAAGACCAAAGTGGCCCAGGAATTGTACACTGAATGATTAAGTCAGATGGTGTTTATATAGGGGGAGTCTCGGAGCACTTTATGTTTCAGATTCGATGTGGGATACTGGCCCGAGTGCGCTCGATCGCAGAATGGTGCGATCGATCGCATGTGCACTCGATCGTATTTCTTGTGCACATGATTGCATGTGCGCTTGATCGCATGTCTGTTACAATCGATTACAAATGCACTGAACTGCAAATATTTCGATGTGGGATGTTGACCATGCGCTCGTTCGTAGGCAGGTGCGCTCGAGCGTAGATGCGCTCGATCGCATATCTCGTGCGATCGATCGCACTATGCATCCTTTTTGTTCTTCAAGCTTGATATCTCCAGAAATACCTCATTTTCTCCACAAACCTATAAAAATACAAAACACAAAAAAGACATAAAATAAAGTGAAATAATACAAATTAAGAACCTAACAAATATAAATTAAAGGGCTTAAATATGCAATATTTAAGACTCATCAAATACCCCCAAACTTATATTTTGCTAGTCCCTTAACAAAACAAAATAAAAACTAAATGAAAAACAAAGAACATAAAGATAAGTTCATCACTCATGTTATCCAAAAATTTAAGGAGCACACACCACCATGATATTTAGTCATGAGAAAGCTTAAAGAGATAAACCCATCTTCACAATGAATAGAAATGTTAAAATCTAATTACTTACAAAAGGCAGGTTAAGGCATCACAAGTCTAACACTGTGTAAAGTAAATTAGCATATAAAAATGAAGCTTCCAAATAACTCCAATGTGTAAGGTCTCCATGTCTCAAGATTCACCAAATTTTCCATCAGAATGAACGAAAATGGCATAGTTTTTATTTTCTTCTTTATATATATATATAAGGCTCTGCTATGTTTAATTCCTTTAAGCTTTCTAATTAACCCATGTAGCGAGTGTTGAGTCAATGACTCCCAAACCAGATGGTTTTAGGGCATTAGGTGTAAAGACACCCCTAAGGACTTACTAACTCGAGTCAAAAAGGCTACGAAACTAAACTGACCTTAATGCTACCAAACAATATTTTCACCTTTTGACGTGAATATTCGCTGCTTACTGAGGCAAGAGGTCCAGTTACTCAGCAAAAAATTTCGCAATGATCATTATGAATAAAATTCCCACCTTTTGACGTGAACACTCACTGTTTACTGAGGTAAGAGGTCCAGTTACTCAGTGAAAAATTCATTGATGATGATTATTAGTAGTATTATTATATTATATTTTTTTTCTTTTTTCTTTTTCTTTTTTTTTATGCTTTTCTATGCCCAAGTGTTTATCCAACAAGTCATCCAGTTTCAATTAAGACAAGGAAACGTACACATTAAAATCACATGTCATACCTCACACAATTTGTGCTAATGTGCTCGTGTTAGATTAGATCAAACATGTGAATTCTCAAATGCCTAAAGTAAGTAACTAAATTTTAAAACTTTATCACTAGATCATGTGTTCAAAATTTTAAGCTCACCTATGACATCACATCACAGAAAATGTTTAGATCAACCAAAATTTCAAAATAACATGAGCATGCATTTATCTTTACGACGAAAAGACAACAAATTAGGACAAAGTGTGTGATGTGTCTCCCATACCCCCAAACTTAAATTACACATTGACCCCAATGTGTGACTAATATGGAAAGAGCTGACCTGAGATATGGAGAACTATCTGGACTGGTATGGCTCATAGCATACCCCCAAACTTGAACTGAAGTACACATTGTCCCTGAAAAATAAAGACTGGAAAACAAAAAATACTGGAAACAAACATTAAGCATAAATATGTAAAATAATAAACAAATAAAAAGATAAGCTGTGGGATGCCTCCCATGAGTGATAAGTTTAAAGTTTTCAGCCAGACTCCCCTTAGTAGACGACACTCAATCAGAGTAATTAGGATCCTCCAATAATATCTTCTCTACGTCCGGACTCCTCAACTCTAAGAACGGTTTTAGTCTTTGTCCATTTATCTTAAAAGTGTTACCATTCTTAAGATCCTCAATCTCGATGGCCCCATGAGGAAAAACTAACCGAATAATAAATGGGCCTGTCCAACGAGATTTGAGCTTGCTTGGAAAAAGATGCAAGCGTGAATTGTAAAGAAGAACTTTTTAACCCGGCTCAAAAGCTCGTCTCAAAATGTGTTGGTCATGAGTCTTCTTCATTTTTGCCTTGTAGGACCGTGCACAATCATATGCATCATTCCGTAGCTCCTCTAATTCATTGAGTTGGAGCTTCTTTTGTGTGCCAGCCTTCGAAAGATTGAAGTTCAACTGCTTGATAGCCCAATAGGCTCTATGCTCTAATTCAACCGAAAGATGACATGCCTTTCCGTACACAATACGATAGGGAGACATGCCAATTGGCGTCTTGAAGGCTGTCCGATAGGCCCACAGTGCATCAGTCAATCGCAGAGACCAATCCTTTCTACTAGGGTTCACAGTTTTCTCTAAAATGTGTTTGATCTAGCGATTAGATATTTCCACTTGTCCACTCGTCTGAGGGTGATATGGGGTGGTAACCTTGTGTGTGATGAAATACTTCTTTATCAACTGCTCAAAAATCTGGTTGCAAAAGTGCTTACCTCCATCACTTATGATTGCTCGAGGCGTACCAAATCGAGCAAAAATAGTGTCCTTCAAAAACTGAACCACAACTCTGTGGTCATTGGTCTTGCACGCAACGGCCTCCATCCACTTGGACAGATAGTCCACATTAACTAGAATATACAAGTTGTCAAAGGAGTTTGGGAACGGTCCCATAAAATCAATGCCCCATACGTCAAAAATCTCAACAATCAGAATAGAGTTGAGGAGCATCATATTCCTCCTAGAAAGACTCTCTGGCTTTTGGCAACGCCCACAAGATACACAGTAGATGTGAGAGTCTCGGAACATGGTAGGCCAATAAAATTGATACTGCAAAATCTTTGCGGTGGTCTTTTTAGCACTGAAATGGCCTCCACAAGCATGATCAATGCAAAAGGCAATAACATTAGATTGGTCATGCTCAGGAATACACCTTCTGATGATCTGATCAGGACAATACTTAAACATATAAGGGTTATCCTAGAAAAAATGTTTTACTATGGCTAAAAACTTTGATTTATCTTGTCGCCCCCAATGCAAAGGCATGTGTCCGGTGACAAGATAGTTCACTATATCAGCAAACCATTGAGCGGGATTTTGAGCAATGAGCATTAACTGCTCATCAAGAAAGGTCTCATAAATGGGAATGGCGGCCTTAGTGAAATCCACAATTAATCTAGATAAATGGTCTGCCACCACATTTTCAGAACCTTTCTTATCCCGAATCTCGATGTCGAATTCTTGAAGTAGCAAGATTCATTGGATAAGACGAGATTTAGCATCTTTTTTAGAGAAAAGATACTTCAAGGCTGCATTATCCGAGTAGATAATGACCTTAGATCCTAACAAGTAGGATCTGAACTTGTCTAATGCAAAAACGACTGCTAACAACTCCTTCTCAGTGGTAGAGTAATTAAGTTGTGCATCGTTTAGAGTTCGACTTGCATAATAGATAACATAGGGAAGTTTATCAACGCACTGCCCCAAAACAACTCTAACAGCATAATCTGATGCGTCACACATAATCTCAAAAGGCACACCCCAGTTGGGTAGCTGAATAATGGGTGTGGACGTCAAAATCTTCTTTAGATCCCCAAATGTTTTCTTACAGTCCTCATCAAATATAAATGGGGCATCCTTTTTTAATAACTGACACAAGGGTCTGGCAATTTTGTTGAAATTCTGGATAAATCGCCTGTAGAAACCTGTATGGCCCAGAAAAGATCGAACCTCCTTCACTGTACGTGGGGGTGGAAGGTTAGAAATCAGGTCCACCTTCGCTTTGTCGACCTCAATCCCCTGATGAGATATGACATGCCCCAGTACAATGCCTTGCTTAACCATAAAATGGCACTTCTCCCAATTAAACACTAGGTTCTTCTCCTTGCACCGCACTAAATCCAAAGTGAAACGGTGCAGGCACTCCTCAAATGTTGAACCGAAGACGGAGAAGTCATCCATGAAAATCTCTAAGAATCGCTCTACCATGTCAGAAAATATACTGACCATGCACCGCTGAAAAGTAGCGGGTGTATTGCATAACCCAAAGGGCATGCGACGGTAGGTGAAAGTCCTAAAAGGACAGGTAAATGTTGTCTTCTCCTGATCTTTGGGGTCCACGGGGACCTGGTTATATCCAAAATAACCATCCAAAAAGCAATAATACTCGTGCCCAGCCAAACGCTCTACCATCTGATCATTAAATGGCAGTGGAAAGTTATCCTTCCTTGTGGCAACGTTCAACTTACGGTAGTCTATACACACTCTCCACCCTGACTGAACACGAGTTATGTCAGTTTACTGTCGGGATCCACAATGATGACTAATGCATATTATCTTTTTTTTTGTAAATTATGTCTTTTGTTTAAATAGGTGGTGAATATGAGTCTGTCAGCATTTGTTGCTTTCGTTGCCTCGTCTTTTGATTATTCTCTAGGTTGGAAAGGGAAGTTTCGCCATAACTCATATTCATGGTTGTTTAGATGTTAGCATTTAGATGTTAGCACACCAAAGAACAATGTAGTCACGATTGCTTAGATGTTAGCTTTTAGAGTTAGTAATCAAGTTCTAAGTTGATCTCTGGTTAAGGTTAGGGTCATTAATTTTCTTTGTAGGTATGATGTTTTAAAGCTCCCTCGGCCTTATTAAATGTATTACACTAGCTTTATTTGTGTTGATTACAGTTTATTTATTTTCTGTCCTATTTATTTGTATTACATATCTATTCTTGGATCTTTATCTACTGATTCATTGATACAGTTAGAAAGTGAAAATATAAAATTAATAAGTGGCATGTGGAATGACTGATATGTAAGTGCGGTGCATCTTAGTGTCAATCTGTCATAGGTAATTTTTTAGTCAGTGGTGCCTTTCCATTGGTGGATATATATATTTTTAGTATTGACTCTCTATGTCTATCTTCAAGCAAAGTATGTCATTATAAGCAAATCTACTGAATGTGTTATAATAAGAATTCGACTAGGTGATTAGATGATAGTAGTTTGTGTGCAAAAATATTCTATGCGCACAACTTGGAAAATTCTGTGATCATGTGAGTTGTTGGATATTTCATTTTTTAGACTCTAATAGAACACTTATTTATTTGCCTTGATATCTTTGAATGTTTGAAAAGAAAAAAAAAAAAAAAGAATTGTGCTTTGTCAAATGCATGCCCTTCCTTGTATTTCTTGACAAATCACTTCTACTAGACTTATCATCTGTTTAAATATTGCACTAAGTGATGACAATTAGACCTTATTTGCAATATATCCTCTCTGTTTCATGGAATCTGATGCTCTAAAGTCTAGAAGTCATGATAGATACGTATGGTGCAATTTGGTTCTTTTAAACATGAGTGCTTACATGTATGATAGATTATATTTACTTTGCATCAAATTTTGTTTGCGTATTGATTATCAAAGCATGGAAAGCCTTCTTTAGCGTTGTGATGTGAACTAGGTCAGTTAACTGTCGAGATCGACAATGATGACCTCGTGCGTATTTTCCTTTTTCCTTTTGTATATTATATCTTATGTTTAAATGTGTGGGGAATATGAGTCTGTCTTCTTGTGTTGCTTTCGATATCTCGTCTTGTGATTATTCCTCTGGGATGGAAAGGGAAATTAAGGAATTTTCTATGCTAGTTAGCACACCAATGAACAATCTAGTCATGATTGCTTAGATTTTAACATTTAGAGTTAGTAATCAAATTTTGAATTGATCTCTTGTTAAGGTTAGGGTCATTAATGTTCTTGACGAGTCTGACATCTTAAAGCTCCCTTGGCTTTATTATATTAGTGACACTAGCTTTATTTGTATGGATTACTGTTTATTGATTTTTTTTATGGTACTTGTTTGTAATGCATGTCTGTTCTTAGATGCTTATCTACTGATTTATTGATATATTTAGAAAGTGAAAATCTAAAATCATTCCATGGCATGTAGCATGACTGATATGCAAGCGCGGTGCATCTTAGAGTCAGCCAGTCATAGGTATTTTTTTAGTCGATGGTGCCTTTCGTTGGTGAATATTTATATTTTTGGGGTTGACTTTATATCTAAAAGCAGTGTTTGCCATTATAAGGAAATCGATTGTGATTTGATGATATAGTTTATGTGCGAATATCTTCTATTCAAGCTATTGTGAAAATTCAGTGATCATGTGAGTTCTTTGATATTTCAGATTTTAGGCTCTAATTGGACTCTTGTTATCATCATTGATATCTTTGAATGTTGGAAAGGAAGGAAAAGTAGAATTGTGCTTTGTTGACTCCATTAGAAACTTATGTTATATTTGGGTTCTTTAAAATATCTCTGAAAACCCACCTTATGTGTCTTGACAAACTACTACTACTATACTTATTCGGTGTTTCATACTGTACTAAATGATGACAATTGAGCCTTGTTTGCCATATATCCTTATAGAAACTTATGTTATATTTGGGTTCTTTAAAATATCTTTGAAAACCTGCCTTATGTGTCTTGACAAACTACTACTACTATACTTATTCAGTATTTTATACTGTTGGAAATCACCTTGACAAGATGCCCAGGTGGTGATCTTCCAAACACCCAAGTCTTGAATGACTTATAGAAAGAATTTCAGCAATCGAACACAAGAACAGAAAATCAAAGAAAGAAAGAAGACAAGTAATTTATTGTCGAGGTTCGACAATGTGCCTACGTCCCCGTGAGTTCCTCCGAACTCTCTGCACTATCTCAATGGTTCTTACAAAGTTACAGCAATCCCCTTCAAGAATCCAAGTTCTTAAAGAACTAAGAAGAGAACGAGAAAGTGATAGACCTATTACAATGCTTTCTATCAATTCTCTACTAACCTCTCTTCTTTACAACTAGCCTCACTACAAGAGTCCCTCTTGTGTTTATGTCTCTCACACAATTCTCTCTTGTGTTTACAATGATCTCACAATGTCACAACCTATGTGGTTCTCTCACACACCTTTTTCACCACTTGAAATGAGGCTAAGAAACCCTTTTTATAGCCTCTTAATTCTTGGACAATCTTGTGAATCATTCTTGACCCTTTGATCATGTTCTTCCTTTAATCTCAGCCCTTCATCACTCTCCAAGTGATGTTGTGCGTTTTGGTGTGGTGTTGTGTGCTGCGGCGTGACCTGATGCTGTGCGCACACCTCCTACCTGTGGGCAGAAACTTCCACAGCAGTGTGCTTAACCTTCCCATGCTCAAAATTGAAGCACACACATGTGTGCAACCTTATAACTTACTGAACTTTGATATCCCACAATTGGTTTGGACATTAACCAACTTTAGACCATGTTTGGATATGTTTGAAACTTAGACAAATAACAACAATCTCTACCTTTGTCTAAGAGTTCAAAAACCTGAACCATTGTGCAGAAAGCTTCGGGATCCAAACTCATCTGGGTTACCAATTAACCAACTCCATTCTTAAGAAGTCCAAGGCAATGATTGGACCTTCTTAGAGGTAGAACCTTGGTACCTAAATCTGCAGGACTTTTCTCCGTGGTCTTCTTGTCAATATGAATGCATCCTTTTGTACCATTTTCTAGAATGTAATGATACCAAACATCCATATGCTTTGTCCCCTCATGGAACACCAGATTCCTCCAAAAGTTCCCCGTACTTTGGTTATCCAAAGTTACCACCACCTGCTCTTTTAGGACCTCCCACTCGTCCAACAGCCCTTTGCACCCCATAGCCTCCTTTATGGCTTCCGTAGCCGCTATGCATTCTACCCTGGTTGTTATGAGTGCTACCACTGGTTACCACTGAACCTCCATATACCTTAGCAACCACTTCATCCCAAGCCAACGCTCTTTTCCAGGATTACTCACACATTTGCTGAAAACATCCATTGCCCAAGAAACACTTGACCTGTTTCTCTTCCTTTCCCAGATGATTCTCCTCATCCCAAGGATCTTTTGTGTAAGGCTGAGATCCTTCCTCTCGAACTCCTCACTGAGTTGAGATGTAAACCTTTCCATCCTCTTCCTGCTGTTCCAAACTAACAGCCCATCAATGACATAGGTGAGGATACTCACCATCTTCTCCACCTTGTGTCCAAGTGTGAAAGTTTCTGTGAAACCTATGTCTCCTCTTCTTGTGAACCCATTCGCCACCAGCCTAGCCTTGTTTCGGACTTCATCTCTTGGAGGGCACCCTTCTTTGATTTTGTAAGCGCACTTACATTCCACAACTTTCTGATTTCCTGGAATTTTCACCAATTCCCAGAAGTTGTTCCTCCTCAAAGAATCCATTTCTTCCTCCATAGCTAGCTGCCACTTTGACGAATCCTTACACTCCATGGCCACCGTGTAAGTTTCTTGTTCACTCATCTCTCCTTCTGTCCAAGGAGCTGCTACATCCGCAGCATCCGCAAACCCACATCTTGAAGGTGGTCCGACCAGCCTTCTTTCCTGGTCTCTTATGAGCTGAAAGTCCTTCTGACTTGCTGCAGCATCCTCTTCTTGTTCAGCCTCTTCTTGAGTTTCTTGAGCTTCTTCCAAGGGCTCTACCTGGTCCTCTTGCCTTCTCTGCTCTACCTGAACCGAGTGCTCTTTGATGTGATGCTCAACAATTTCTTAATTGGTTTGCTCACTAGCCCCTGCAGAATTAGTATTCTCCAAGTAGGGAAATAGCAATTTATTAAAAATAGCATCCCTACTTATTATGAGTTTAAATCCTTCTTTTTCTAAGGACCACAACCTGTACCCCTTAGCCCCTTCCCCATATCCTAGAAACACATATTTTCTAGATCCTGGGCTTAGCTTATCCTCCTTTTGGAGTGCATACGCAGCACACCCAAAAGTCCTAAGGTTGTCAAACTCAGGGGGTTTTCCACTCCACAACTCTTTGGGAGTCTTATGGTATACAATCCTAGAGGGTGATCTATTAATTAAATATGCAGCTGTAGACACCACTTCCCCCCAAAAATATTTGGGTAATCCAGATTTATTTAACATGCACCTAACCTTTTCCCTAATGGTCTTATTCATTCACTCAGCAACTCCACTTTGCTGAGGGGTTTCCACAACCATCCTATGTCTTAGAATGCCATTTAACCTATAGAATTGATCAAGTTCTTGGTTAAAAATTTCTAAGCCATTATCGGTTCTTATCCCCTTAACTACTCTACCCATTTGAGTCTCAACTAGCCCTTTCCACACCACTAATTTATTCAAGGCATCTAATTTATTCTTAACCAAATAAACCCATACTTTTCTTAAATAATCATCAATTAAAGACAGAAAGTAAATGTTACCTCCCTGTGTTGGTGTCTTTGCTGGTCCCCAAAGGTCCGCATGAATGTAGTCAAGAATGCCCTTAGACTTGTGCACTCCGGTGTTGAAGCTGACCCGATGTTGCTGCCCAAAAACACAGCTCTTACAGAAATCCAGTTCTTCTACTTTGCCACCACCAAGTAGACCTTCCTTGCTAAGCACTTGCAGGCCCTTTTCGCTCATGTGTCCCAAGCGAGTGTGCCAAAGGGCTGCCTTGTCCAGCTCAGCCATCAAGCTTGCTGCTTGATCATTAGTTTCTGTTTCTCCGATCATCTCATAGAGTCCATCGTTTCTTGCTGCCTTGATCACTACCAAAGATCCCTTGGCCACCTTGATTTTTCCTCCCTCTATCTTGCATGTATAGCCCATGGAATCCAACTGCCCCAATGAGATCAAGTTCCTCTTCAAATCTGGAACATACCTCACATTTTCCAGCAGCCTTGTGACTCCATCAAACATCCTCAATTGGATGTCTCCAATCCCTCTCACTTGGCAAGAATTATCATTCCCCAAGAAGACCCTTTCATCATTGATCTTCTTGAAATTCTTGAACCATTCTTTGTGAGGGCTCATATGATGAGTGCACCCGGTATCCAAGATCTATTTCCCGCTGCCTTCTTGCCCCTTGCTCACACTTAAGCACACAACAAGAACATCATCATCTTACTGTTCTGTTTTGGCAACCGAAGCCTCACCATTCTTGGTATGGCTTCCTCCTCTATCCCTTGTCATCTTCTTGCAATCTTTCTTGACATGACCCTCCTTATGGCAGTAGTAGCAGCTCTTCCCTCCAAATCTCAGTTCGGAATGCATTCTCCCATGGCTTTCTCTTCTACCTCTGTCCCGGTAGTAGCCATGCATGCTGTGGTGCACTCTTCTATGGCTCTCTCCTCTACCTCTGTCCCTGTAGTAGCCATACATGCTGTTGTGCACTCTCCCATGGCTCTCTCCTCTACCTCTGTCCCGGTAGTAGCCATGGTTGCTGCCATACCAAGTTGCTGGCCTTCTTTTAAAGAACAACCATTTACCACTTGATGCACTCATTTTCTTGGCATCAAGATTATCTTGCAACTCTTTCTTAGGATCAAATTTAAAAGCAAAGATTCGTTTCTGAAGATACCTCTTATGTGGGAGAGTCTTGGCAAGAAACAATTCATCTAGTTTCTTCCATAATGCAGCTGGATCTTCCGAGTCTCCGCACTCCCTTGTGACATTGTCCGACATATGTAAGAAAATGGTGCTGTAAGCCATCTTCTTCATCTCGGTCCGCTGGTCCTCCGTGACACTTGCTGGAAAAGCATCATCTTCTCTAATAGCCAAGTCCACTTTCTGCTGCATGAGAACCGCCTTGATCTTCCGCTTCCATAAGGCAAAGTCCCCCTTTCCATCAAACTTCTCCACACAGAAATTTGAAGCCATCTTTTACGGACAAGATCCCAGATTTGTGCACTAACCACAACTACTTTCTTCAACTTCAAGAACATAGATCGAAGATGGATCTTTAACACCGTTCTTGAATCAACCTTCAAGAACACGACCGGATCTTGATCTTTACACCGTTCTTGAATCACCCAAGAAGTTTGATCTTTGATTCTTGGAGTCTTGGCTCCGTACCTTCTAATTCTTGCTCCGATAACCAGCTGCTTAGCTCTGATACCACTGTCCAAAGCTCTGATACCACTGTTGGAAATCACCTTGACAAGATACCCAGGTGGTGATCTTCCAAACACCCAAGTCTTGAATGACTTGTAGAAAGAATTTCAGCAATCGAACACAAGAACAGAAAATCAAAGAAAGAAAGAAGACAAGTAATTTGTTGTCGAGGTTCGGCAATGTGCCTACGTCCCCGTGAGTTCCTCCGAACTCTCTGCTCTATCTCAATGGTTCTTACAAAGTTACAGCAATCCCCTTCAAGAATCCAAGTTCTTGAAGAACCAAGAAGAGAACGAGAAAGTGATAGACCTATTACAATGCTTTTTATCAATTCTCTACTAACCTCTCTTCTTTACAACCAGCCTCACTACAAGAGTCCCTATTATGTTTATGTCTCTCACACAATTCTCTCTTGTGTTTACAATGATCTCACAATGTCACAACCTGTGTGGTTCTCTCACACACCTTTTTCACCACTTGAAATGAGGCTAAGAAACCCTTTTTATAGCCTCTTAATTCTAAGACAATCTAGTGAATCATTCTTGACCCTTTGATCATGTTCTTCCTTTAATCTCAGCCCTTCATCACTCTCCAAGTGATGCTGTGCGTTTTGGTGTGGTGCTGTGTGCTGCAGCGTGACCTGATGCTGTGCGCACACCTCCTGCCTGTGGGCAGAAACTTCCACAGTAGTGTGCCTGACCTTCCCATACTCAAAATTGAAGCACACACATGTGTGCAACCTTATAAGTTGCTGAACTTTGATATCCCACAATTGGTTTGGACATTAACCAACTTTAGACCATGTTTGGATATGTTTGAAACTTAGACAAATAACAACACATACTGTACTAAATGATGACAATTGAGCCTTGTTTGCCATATATCCTATCGGTTTCATGGAATCTGATGTTTTAAAGTCTAGAAGTCATTATAGAAACTTATGTTATATTCGGGTTCTTTAAAATATGAGTGCTTACATGAATGATAGAATATCTTTTCTTCGCATCAAATATTGTTTGCTTATTGATTATCAAAGTACGATAAGCATTTTTTAGCGTTTTGATGTGTATTGTGTGTGTCACTTCACTGTTGGGATCCACAATGATGACTCATGCATAATTTTTTTCTTTTGTAAATTATGTTTGTTCTTTAAATGGGTTGTGAATATGAGTCTATCTGCATCTGTTGCTTATTGCCTTGTCTTGTGATTATTCTCTAGATTGGATAGGGAAGTTTCCCAATGACACTTTTATGCTAGTTGGCACACCAATGAACAACGTAGTCATGATTGCTTAGTTGTTAGCATTTGGAGTTAGTAATCAAATTCTAAGTTGATCTCTAGTTAAGGTTAGGGTCATTAATTTTCTCGGTGGGTCTGACATCTTAAAGCTCCTTTAGCTTTATTAAATGTGTGATACTCACTTTATTTGTGTTGATTACATATTTGTGTTGATTATTGTTTATTTAATTTTTCTCTTATTTTTTGTGATGCATATCTTATCTTGGATGCTTATCTACTGATTCATTGATATAGTCAGAAAGTGAAAATCTAAAATTATTAAATGGCATGTGGTATGGCTGATATGTAAGCGCGGTGCTTTTTACAACTTGTCAATGTTTGTGCCTTAAAACAAGCTTGATTAGTTGGAGCTGTGTGGACTTGAATGTCCCTCGAATTGATTTGGAGTTGGGCAATGGCAAGAACTGGACTATGTTTGGAGCAAATTCAATGAAGCAACTTGGTGCTGATGTGTTGTGCCTGGCCTTTGTTGATGGAGGGAAGACTACTAAACAAGCCGTTTTGATTGGATCCTATCAGATGGAGAATAACTTCTTACTGTTTGATCTGGCTAAGTAAATGCTGGGTTTCAATCTCCTTGAGCTTCTATAAGACCTCATGTAGCAACTTCAGTTTCAAATGAAGGCCTTGAAGTCAAGGAAGATCTTATATATAGCTACTGAATATAATTAGTAATGTGTTTAATTTCTAACAAATAAATTGTTAGATTAATACTTAAATAATGTAGACCAGCTTATTGTAGCTAAGTTGGTCCAAGTCTTGTAAACTAGTACGTGAGTTGAAGATCTTCGTAATGAATTTCTACTTGTTAGTTGTAAAACCAAAAGAGATGGTTCGAATAAAATGATGTACTATTTAATTATTGTGTGCAAGCTTAACTGAATTTTCATTTGTTCTTAATTATTTTCCCACCACTTATTGTTCATTACTAGATTACATGAAGAAATTGGTTGCAAAGGATTGCTAATCTATTTTCTATCAAAAATTGAAGTTTGAGCACTCTTTTAGACACCCATTTTCGTTACAAAATTTTTAACGAATCCCGCACATGTTCTTATTAGGCTGCTTCTTCTAGAATCTAAAAGGAGTTAGGATTTAAATCCTATCTTAGATCAATTGATGTTCTTCGTAAGTCCAAACCTCCATCCAAAATACCTAAACAAACCAATATTCTTGTTGATGTGCCCAATTCAGTACCTTACTAACCTTCTACGTCGAAATAATCTCCTCATCAAACATCAAGATCTACATCTCTCCAATGATATTTTCTGCATGTTGTTGATGTACGAGGACTCGATCGAGAGGGAGCTCCTCAACGAAAGACCGTCGAGGTTAAAAGTTAAAAGATTTTTCTAATCCCTGTCTCATGCAATATATTTTTTTCCTCAGATATTCTTTGTTATGTCAATTTAAGCAAGTCATATATGGTACTAGTTCCACTATTTCCCCTATGAAATATGATAAAATTATTATTTTTCTTCCCCACTATTAAAAATTTCTTCATTCCTGCTCAAAAATCTGGTCAGTATTTCTTCTTAAAATGCTAAGTTGTGTTATGGCTTGCTGGTACATCATGTTGCTAGAGTTGTTTTACCATTTGTTTGTAGGAAGGCTCAACTGAGTGCTTTACTTTTTTGTTTTCGGTTCCTGCTTGCAATTTCATCTTTATCACTAATAATAGTTTCCTTTTATGTTCAAAAAAATCAAGAAAGGTTTTTTCTTTGAAAAAAAAAGTACTTTGAAAGCTTGGGTATGATATATGGAGGAAACCTCGTTTCCATCTGAGGATGAGGATGGAAAAAGAAATAAATTTTCGGACGGGACTGTTATTAAATTGAGGGTTTGGATAGGAAATGCATTTTTCGCACCAAGCCTATTCTGTTGCCATCATAAACGTATTAAAATTTCTTAGGAATTTTGGACCAAAAAAAATTATGTGCACAAGTTTTTTTTAACCATAAATGGTAAGAGAGAAAACAATAAATTCTTGTTCTTTGTTAGAGTCAATCTAAACTCACTACTATGTGGATACATGTGTTGGGGGAGAATTTTATGTTCTGTAACACGTGGCTTAATGGAGGATGCTTGGTGACAGATTGAATGCTTCTAGTGGTAGTGTGATGTTGTGGTCGCGGCGGATTCGCTTTCTACAGCGGGAAGAAAATTTCAATGTCTGGTGTTGTAAGGGCCCATGACTGTAAAAACAATATCTCCATCGATGACAGCAAATTCTACCTCTGTAGAATACACCTTGCTCAGGGTTATTTGAGAATCAAGTCCAGAGTCACCGCCAAAATAATTTCGCTGCCAAGTCCCTTTGTTGCTATTTATATCAACCTATAGAAAACAATTGGAAACAAGCAAAGGGGAACACTAAAATGATGGGCAATACGGTGATACAATAGTAAACGAATATGACAATATGTAAAATGGTAGTAATTAAATACGACAATATATAAACACAACAGTAAATAAAATGCTTAAGAGCAAAGATTGAGCATCAAAGGAGACTTAGTAGCTAGGAGGCCCACATATGAGAGTGGGGTGAGAAGAATGAGTGATGTAGTGTTGGGGAATGCACAAAAGGCAATGGGATTAGCTTCCAATAATAATAATAAAAGATTGTGTGCTTTATAATTGTAATTAGATAGTAGCTGGCAATTATTTAAGCCATTCTTTTATGAAAATCATGAATCGATCGAAGAACACGATCGCGTAGGTTTTGTTTTACAAATGAACTATTTTAGTTGCAACACGATGGTAGAGGTTTGGTAGTAGCTTGCATCCTTGAAAACCATGGTTGTGTAACCAAAATTGAGATAGAGGGTGGTTGTAGAAAGTCATTTTGAGTGTACTTAGGCTTTTTTTGTAATGGGCCATGACTATAATGAATGAGCCATTTGAGGCTTTTGAGTAAATAAGTCTTTTAATGTGTGAGCCATATGAGGATTTTATATTTAAGATAAGTGGGCCTTAATGAGTGAGTCATGTGAGGCTTTTTGAGGTAAAAGGGGCCTTTGATTAATTTGGGTCGATATATGGGTTGTTATGGCATTTTTTCAAGAGAGCTAGTAGGATAAGGGGGTGTTTGAATGTTTTGGGGTGCATATTTACCCTTTGTGAAGATCAATGGGGCATTTGTTAGGGGAATTTTTTGGAAATGAAGGTTGTTTATCAAAATAAGAGAGATAAATAATGGCTTCAAGGCAAGACCATGTTGCTTCCTTAAGATTTAATTCACCCTTCATGGTGCAAGAGGTTACCAGCGAATTTCCTCTAAGATATAACAAATCTCTAATGTTATTCTGCATTTTGCACTAGTGAAGAATAACCCACAGCAGCTTCTAAGAGTTTATGGATGTAGAAATCTTATGTTTGAAATTTTGTAGAATTTTTGGACATAAGCAGACCAGTAAATGTTGAGAGGAGGAAAAAAAAAAGAATAATAGAGGAAAAAACAAAACCAAAGAATTTGGTCTTTCTTTTTTTAATTATGATAGTTATACACACTTATATAGTGTTCAAATTAGTGTGTCTTTTTCATTAGAGACACCTTGAATCAGTAGGAAACTGATTTAAACTGACTGAGTGTTCATTCTCAAATGACACTTTTATTCACGTTCAATTGTCATTTAACGTTCTGAAAATTCAAAATTTTCGAACATCCAATCGACCGAAAAAGTTCTAGAGAGTTCCAAGAAATTTTAACCATCCATTCAGTCGGCTAAATGGTTCATACAATCGACTGTATACACCATTCAGTCGACTGTATGAAGCTTACAGTCGACTGTATCAACTCTTAAAAGCCAAAATTTGTTTTTCCTTTTTCTT
This sequence comes from Bretschneidera sinensis, assembly GCA_023935145.1. Lineage (NCBI taxonomy): Eukaryota > Viridiplantae > Streptophyta > Magnoliopsida > Brassicales > Akaniaceae > Bretschneidera > Bretschneidera sinensis. The sequence goes on from CM043699.1 coordinate 89,953,202, forward strand.
TTCTCCTTTCCTTTGATTTTCTAAAATATCACAAACTTAAAACCAAGTTTACATTGAAAATCATCAACAATCCCCCACCATTTTAAAAATAAATTGACTCAATAAAACTTTGAAAAAACTGATCTTTTACCATCAATTGAAGTTCATGCCTAAATGAAGATGTCTTTTGGACCTGAATTTTCACTTAGTGAAAACACATCAAAGTTAAACAGAAGATATGGAAGTATAATACTTTGAACCATAAATCCTATTTGTTTAACTAGACATGTGTCACACATGAGACTTCTCCTGATAGAATTTGCCAGAAATAAAATTGTCGACACTTTTAGAGGCCTTGCGTAATATATCTTATATCATAAGTGTTCTAGAGTCAAGCCTTTGACCTAAATAGAAGCAACCACACTTCACACTCACTAGATAAGCTTATCAAGTATGTTCTGTAATTAAACATACCATAGAAAACTTTTATAAGCTTATTAAGAACTCATAGTTCACCTTCACTTTAACATTACGGTTCCAAGCATCATCACTCTTGGGATGTAAATTCAAATTTGATGTTTGCAATCACTACTAATGATGTACTTTATCTCATTGAACTCAAGACTTATAGTTAGTAAGCTTTGAGTTGAGGTTCCATCATTGGTGATCCTATTGTATGGGCTTGAGACCCATCCCTTGTGATGTTTTATCCACTTGCTCTCTTGCAAGTCCCTTGGTCAATAGAACTACCAAGTTTTTTGTGGATCTTACGAATTCAATCATAATTACTATAGGACCTTGCTAGTGTTGCCTCATTGTCACATCGAATTGAAATTGGAGCCATAGGTTTAAGCCACACGGGAATTTATAACAACAAATTCCTTAACCACTCAACTTCTTTGCCCCCTGCTGCTAATGCTACAAATTTCGATGCCATTGTAGAATCAGTGATACAAGTTTGCTTCTTGGAAGCCCAAAATATAGCACCCCCACCAAGAGTGAATATCCACACTTGTAGATGAGTGATCTTTCTCTTGGTTTGTTACCCAACTAGCATCAATCTATCCTTCTAAAACTATTGGATACCCTTAGTAATTTATGCCAAAATTCATGGTCTTTTTCAAATATCTAAAGACCCTATGTACAGCCTCCCAATGATCATTGCTATGACAACTAGTAAATCTACTTAGCTTCCCTACAGCAAATGATATGTCAAGTCTTTTACAAGTTATGGCATACATTAAATAACCAATTGGTATAGCATACTCTAGTTGTGCAATTGCGCTACCATCATTCTTAGATAATTTGATACTATTATCAAATGGTGTATCAAATTTCTTTATAATTTTCTCAATGTAATGAGATTATGTTAATATTAGGCTATCCTTATCTCTTATGATTTTGATACATAATATTACATCAGTTGCACCCATGTCTTTCATGCCAAAATCATCCGATAAAAATTTATTGGTATTTTGAACTTGTTCTAAGTCAGTACCAAATATTAGTATGTCATCTACATACAAACATATGATAACACCTTTACCATTAATGAACCTATTGTACACACACTTATCAGATTCATTAATTCTAAAACCATTTGATATAATTACTTGATCACTTTTCTCATGCCATTGTTTTGGGGCTTGTTTAAGTCCATATAGAGACTTAACTAACTTGCATACATTATACTCTTGTCCCTTAACTACAAAACCTTCAAGTTGATTCATATACACTTCTTCTTCTAATTCACCATTCAAGAATGTTGTTTTAACATCCATTTGATGAATTTCAAGTTTATATAAGGAAGCTAAAGCAATAAGCAATCTAATTGTGGCTATCCTTATAACTGGTTCATAGGTGTTAAAATAATAAACACTTTCCTTTTGTGTAAATCCCTTAGCCATTAAACTTACCTTGAATTTGTCAACTGTATCATCCACTCTTAATTTCTTTTTGTGTACCAATTTCCAAGTTTTGTTCCCCATTATGGAGTCCATTTCATCATTTATGGCCTCCTTCCAAAATGCAACATCTTGAGACTTTATAGCATCTTCATAAGATTGTGGATTGGAGTCAATATTCAATACAATTAGAATCGTACTACTTATTGAGTTTTTAGTACCTTCTACCAAATACATGAAGAAATCGGTTCCATAAGTCTTAAGAGTTTTAATTCTTTTGCTCTTTCTAGGTTCCACTTCATCTTCATCTACTTCCTTTCTTGAACTTTGTTCTTGTTCAACACTTTTCGAAACAGTCTTAGGAAGTGACTTGAACCTACTTTCATCGAAAATAACATCCCTAGATTCAATAATGGAATTTATTGAGTAATAATTATTTGGCTCCACCACCATGAATCTATAGGCTTTACTATGAAGTGTGTATCTGAGAAATATACATTTTATTCCTCTCTCACCTAAGTTTTTCTTTTTTGATTAAGGAACTCTAACTATAGCTCTAAAAACCCACACCTTAAGGTAGTCTAGATTAGGCTTTCTATTCTTCCATAACTCATAAGGTGTTACTTTGTTTCTTTTTGTAGGGACTCTATTTAAAATGTGACAAGCTGTTAAAAGTGCATCTCCCAAAAAATCATGTCCTAGACCAGAGTTAGAAAGCATGGAATTAACAATCTCTTTTAGAGTTATATTTTTTCTCTTTGCTACACCATTTTGTGATGATGTATAAAGGACAGTGACTTCATGAATTATTCCATGAGTCTCAAAATGTAAAGGATCATAATATTCACCTCCCCTGTTAGTTCTAAGACATTTAATCCTATTGTCACATTGAAGTTCTACTTCATTTTTAATAACAGAAAAATTATGCATGGCCTCATCTTTAGTATGTAATAAATAAACATAACAATATCTTGTACATCATATATGAAAGTCAAAAAATATTTCTTTCCTTCCTAAATAAGGCGTAGCATGCATATCACATAAATCACTATGTATTAATTTCAGAATTATTGAATTTCTTTGAACACTTGGAAACGATTTTCTAGTGATTTTAGTAAGCATACATGTTCAGTAATTTTCCATATTTATATCAAACTTTGGAAGTAAATCTAATTTAACCATATCATTCATACGTCTAGCATTCACGTGTCCTAAACTATTATGCTAAAGTAAAGCAGAACAATCAACAATATAAGTAGAAATGATACTCATATTATTATTAATATTAAGCTTGAACATACCCTCATACATATATTCTTTCCCAACAAATACACATTCCTTAGACAATACAAACTTATTAACCTCAAACACAAGCTTGAACACTTTTTTTTCAAAAGGCTACCAAAAACTAAATTCTTCTTAATTTCAGGAACATAGTACACATCAGTGAGAGTGAGGGTATTTCCAGAAGTGAACTCTAGTTGCACTTTTCCCTTTCCTATCACTGGTACAATGGCTGAATTTCCCATGTATAGGAAAGTACCATCAGCCATTGTTTTATAGTTCTTGAAGAACATCTTTTCCATGCACACATGCCTTATCGCACCATAATCAATCCACTAGGCCTCATTTTCCTCAAGGACATTTGCTTCAGAAATTACAGCAACGAATTCTTGCGTTACTTTTCCCTTTTTCTTCAGAAATCGGTAATCTCTCTTGAAATGTCCCGGTTTCCCACAATTGAAGCAGGAACCCTTAGTCATCTTATTCTGAAAAAAAACTTTGCAGGTTGATTATTTCCTCTTATGAGATACTTGAGAGTTCTTCTTTGAAGTCTTTCATTCATCTACCGTATTTATCTTGGAGAAGGCTTCTTCTTTGCCTTCTTTTCGAAAGTCCTCCTCAATACGGAGGTGGTTACCTAACTCTTCAAGAGTCAGGTTTTCCAATTGGTTCTTCAGACGATTTTTGAAATTTTTCCAAAGTGGTGGAATCTATGATGGTTGTGACCATTACGATCTCATCCATTTTCAGATTATGTTTAGTAAACTTATCTAATATAGTTTTTATTTCGCTATCTTGATCCATAATACTACAAGTATCGACCATTTTAAAAGCATTGAACTTTATAATAATATAACACTTATTTATTGCATCCTCTTTCATATACCTTGCCTGCAGTATGTCCCATAACTCCTTAGCTGTCTTGATATTGTGGTAGGCATCAAATAAGGTGTTGGACACGGTATTCAGACCTTGCCTACAGTATGTCCCATAACTCCTTAGCTGTCTTGATATTGTGGTAGGCATCAAATAAGGTGTTGGACACGGTATTCAGAATATGACCTTTGCAAATGTCATCATCTTAATCCCATTTCTGTCTATCTTGAGTCTGGGAAATTGGTTCATCTTCTACAGATTCGGTCCTTGGAGATGTTATGACGTAGTACACACGAAGCGACGTCAGGAGGAAGAACATCTTCTTTTGCCAGCGATAAAAATTTCCTCCATCAAACCACTTCAATTTGTTGAAGTCCAGTGCCATATCTCTCAAGAACTCAAGGTTGAAGTCATTTTGATAAACCAAGATTTAAACCTTAAGATTGTTAGGGGAATTTCTAAAAATGAGGGTTGTTTATCAAAATAAGAGAGATAAATAATGGCTTCAAGGTGCGACCATGTCGCTTTCCTTAAAGTTTAATTCACCACTCATGATGCAAGAGGTTACCAACGAATTTCCTCTAAGATACAACGAAGCTCTAATGTTATTCTGCACTTTGCACTAGTGAAGAATAACCTACAGTAACTTCTAAGAGTTTATGGATGTAGAAATCTTATCTTCGAAAATTTACAGAATTTTTGGACATAAGTGTACCAGTAAATGTTGAGAGAAGAATAGAGGAAAAAACAAAACCAGAGAATCTAGTCTTTCTTTTTTTAATTATGACAGTTATACACACTAATATAGTGTTCAAATTAGTGTGTCTTTTCATTAGAAACGCCTTGAATCAATAGGAAATTGATTTAAACTCAATACACACACAGAGAGAGAGAGAGAGAGAGAGAGTAATTTGAGTAATTCTCTCTTTTGATGGACCATTCCAATGCAGTTGCACCCCATGCATACGTGCTTTCAAGCATTAAGCCATCAAGCCATCAATATTCAATAATATTTTTATTTAACTATATTTAACATTAAAAAATATGTACACATTTTTTTTTAAATTTAAAAGTTATTTGTCAAAATTATAATTATAATTTTTATCATAATAGTATGAAAAGTGGACAAAAGATTTTATTAATAAAAAAGGTCTGATTAACGGGTGTCTTTAGAGCATGCATTAACAAGTTAGAAAATATCCAAAATAAATACCCATTATCAGTTTTTTCACAAAACCAACTGGAAATTGTTTACTTGTTTTTTTAGTTATGATGCAAAGTAAAATAAATCGAAGTATATATCTAAAGGAATTATTTAGACCTAAATGAGATTTCTAATGATGAAGAAAATGATGAGGCAAACAATATGTTGTTATCTTTTAAATTTGTTTTGCTTGCTATAGATGATAGAATATAGTTTTAATTGTAAATTTCTCCTTCAGTTTAAAGTCATTGTTGTTTGGTTAAGATTAAAGTCAACTTAAAGCAAGGAACATAAGGCAAAAATTGGCTTTAATTACTTTACCAAACAACGCCGTCAAGTGGCACATTTTCCTCTTAATTTTTAATATGAACAATTTAACCTCCAACTATATAACAATTTGGGACAACTTTGCCTTTTATTTGATTCCATTTAATTTTTGTCAAAATCTCAATTATATGCAGCTCGCATGAGCTCTTTGACGCCAAAATTCCTACTACATCAGCATCGGTCAACCGTGAACGTGAGAAATAAAAAAAAAAGAGCAATTAAACTTCACTATTAAAGAAAAATAAAATACAGTAGGACCTTAGCCCTAAATCCCCAAATTTTGACATCACCTTAACAAAAATTAAAAATGCAGAGATTTGAGGATTTAGAGCTAGTTGTACTACATTTTTGTTCTTAAAAGGTGGGTTTAATTTCTCCTGTTGTTTTTGCTTTTTGCTTCTTTTTTTAAAAAAAAATCACATACATAGTTGATCAATGCTGATGTGGCAGAAATTTTGACGCAAAATAGCTCACACGAGCTGCACATGATGAAGATTTTGACAGAAATCAAACAAAATCAAATGGGGGCAAATATTGCACCAACTTATTAAAGTCAATGGTTAAATTGATTCTCTTGAAAACTGAGGGAGAATGTGTCCTAAAGTGAGGGAAAATTTTACAATTAAACCTAAAATTTACAAACTATTTATGTCACTTGTTAAATGATTTGTGTACATGCGACAGAAGAATATATATATATATATATAACTGTTAAAGTTAAGAAAATAAATTTCTAACAAAAAAATTGAAGAAAATAATAAGTTTTCATATCACTTTAATAGTCTAATAATAGTCAAACATATGTCGGTAGTGTCGATGAAGAAAAAAAAGGAAATAGTGCACTAAAAAAAAGATAAGTTTTCCACATCATTGAGAAATTGCAAGGACCAAAGATAGTTAATTAGATGTTAAGAGTAATTTTGTCTTAAAAAAAAAGATAATTGTATGCATTAAAGGTGTGTTTAATAGAAGAAAAAAGTGGAAGGAAAGTGTAGACTGAGGTTCCAATCCAAGAGGGGGTGAATTAGGTTTTTAAAAACTCTCACTAATTACTCACAAGTTTATAAAAACAGTTAAATGCACAAGTGTATATACAAGTAATATGCTTTAAGTAAAAGAATTTAAGGAATAGAAAGTGCAAACTCAGTTTATAGTGGTTCGGCAATATCAGAAACGTTCCGACCCTACATCCACTCTCTTTAAGGAACCTCCTTAAAATGATCCACTAAAACTCTTAGTCGTACAACTTCACGGGTGTTGCACAAACCTTACAAACAATCACTTCCACTTGGAAGCTTATCCCTTCCTCTCGGAAGCGAATCTCTTCCTTTCGGAAGTTAATCCCTTTTACAATAAATATGAGTTCTTGTAAAGTAAATAGTAGAGAGATAGCAATGAATGCTTTCACAACTGAACAATATCTCTCTTTCAAAGTAAAGATTGAAGAATGGCTCAACAATAAATCTTTCAAAGCTTTTGTGTATTAATGAGCAAAAACTTAATTGAATGTGTAATCCTCTCTCCTTAAATGCTCATTGGAGTTGGTTTATATAGTCTTGAATTAATGTGGCCATTTTGTACTGACTTGGTACGTTTTGGTACATTAAATGCTCAAGTATGGCGCCTCAACGGTCATATTTTTTGAATTACCAGTCGACTGGGTCTTAGTACCAGTCGACTAGGTCAAGTGAAAAGTCTCACTTTTTAAGGCTGTGAAGAGTACCAGTCGACTGGGGACATTCTGTCCAAGGTACTAATCAACTGGAATTGATCACCCAATCGGCTGGGGACATACTGTCCCACATCCCAATCATCTGGTATAGGGATCCAGTCAACTGGGTTGCCCTTCAACCCAGTTTTTCATGTTTTGAAATTTTTTGAATTAGAAACGTTTGAATGAATAGTTTTGTCAAAATACTTTTTCAATAGGAGCCATAAGATAAGCTAGTTATTTGAACAAGAGAGATGTACAACTTGTTTCATTACCTTATGCTTATACTAGATCTTCTGTCTTGACTTGGTGTATGATTCGAGTTGAGTTCTTGCATCTTGATTCTTTGCTGTATGCTTTTATCGTTTAAAACACTTGATAACACTGTTAGTACAATTAGAGTAGTGTTTTGTCATTATTAAAATTTAGATGAGGGTCAACAATCTCCCTTTTTTTTATGATGACAAAACTAATGAGAGAAAACAGTTTTAAAACTAAGTGTTAGGTTTTTAGAAAAAATTGAGCAGAGTTTCCTCTGTTTTTTTAATAAAACCATCCTGTAAAAAGTCTAAAACAGTTTATATTCAATCCAACCAAGCAACTCAACATATAATCCTATACAACAAGTTCTTTGGAGCAATGCTCCTCCTAAATCTATGCTCTATTTTAAGTTTACAGTCATTTTTCTTATATTTCTCTCCCTTTTTGACAACAGCAGAAAAGGGGATAGTAAACCAAAAAATAACCCACATAAACACTACAAACATTAAGATAATGCATAAACAAACTTGTATGCGATAATTTGGCATAATCCGTAGCTGGGAAGACTTCCCAGGAAGAGCCGGAAGTTTCCTTACGTGCATAAACAGTTACAGCATATATCCAAGCAAAGTAGGTATTTCATGAAGTAAATATATTGCGTAAAAGTAAAGCAAGTATATGAATCATAATGTAAACATGAGATATAGTCATATTAAATAGATATCCATAAATCACGAGCTTCTAAGAGCCGAAAATGAAAACTACAATGTACGATAAAGTGATGTTCATGCCAAGAACAACTAAAAACTATACATATACAACTTAAAAACATAACAAAAAGAAACTCAGTGATAAGTGCCAAATATTGCATATTTTGGCCCTTTAATTTACATTTGTTAGCTTAGTAATTTGTTACTTTGAGTTGTTTTCATTGTTTTTCAGGTTTACAAGCACTGGGAAAAGAGTTTCACTAAAATTGCCTAAATCGCCTTACAGATCAGTCATTTTTGTGGATTTTACTGTATTGATTCCAGAAGAACCAGGAGATGAGCCATATATGGTTGGAAAGATCCGGAAGTCTATTTTCTGAGGGATTTTACGGCTTGCAAAAACGATTTTTCTAGAGAAAGTTATGGCCATTTTAGTAAACAAGGTTCAAGCTGAAGAAGTCTAGTGCGCTCGATCGCACCAGACTTGCGATCGATCGCAAATGCGCTCTTGCACATCCCACATCGGTTAAAAATGCTCTGTAGTGAGCCAATGTGCGCTCGAGCGCACCAGAGTGCGATCGATCGCACTCGGGCAGTATCCCACATCGATTTTGAAACCCATTGTGCTCCGGGACTCCCCCTATATAAACACCATCTGACCTCATCATTCAGTGTACAATTCCTGAGCCACTTTGGTGTTTACCGGTGGACATCCGTCAGCATTCTGGTGGATCCCGAAGGCATTGCTACCACGAGGGGAAGCGCCGCCCGTCAGCGAGTGGAATTTCTCCCATGTAAAGTTGTTTATTTATTTCTTTATATTCAGTTGTTTTAGTTTAAATGTTTAGCACTTGTTATTATAGTTTTATAGTTATGAGTGGCTAGACTCTTCAGCTAAGGTTGAAGATGAAGCCCCGCCGTTGTTTGGCGTAGTAGTTCAGATTTGCTTGTACAAATCTGACAATTTTTAGTATAAATGTTCTGTCAATTATTTGAGTTAATCTTATAATTGATTGAGTTTAAATTGTCTGTTGGATTTTCTTTGTGTTTCATCTGATGGATACATTGAATGCTTTTCGATTAAATTGGATTCCCTTTGTGATTTGTTAAGAGCGGATACATCGGGTGCTTTTGGTTTAGTTGGGATATTCTTTGTTTTTTGTCTTATAGTTGGATTCATAGAATGTTTTGATAGGCTATATTTTTAGAACATGTATGCTTAACTTCGGTGGGGTGGATTCGGAAACCTTAGTGCTTTTTATTATTAGTTTTAAAATCAATTTAATTTAGTTTTAATTTATTTTACAAATTATCATTCAAAATTCGGAACTAGGTTAAGATATAGTTAATTTAGATTGAAAATATACTTTCACAACGCAATTCCCTGTGGATTCGACCTCGCACTTGCACAATGCTATACTGCAAACGACTCGTGCGCTTGCGAGTAAATTAAAACTCACAACAAGTTTTTGGCGCCGTTGCCGGGGAATTGTTTTGTTTGTGAAAATTTTTGGTCTGAATTGATTTTATTTTTCTACTAGTTAGTTATCAATTTAAAAAAATAAAAATAAAAAAAAAAAAAATTTAATTTAATTTAAAAAAAATCATGTGGATGAATCCAGCGCCGGTTTCACAGTCTTTAGAGGATGCCCTCAAGGATTTCATTAAAATGACCAGCCCATCCCTCAATGCTGCCAACACTTTCAATGTTGAAAGCTGTTCCATCTGTGCTAGTCCCATGCATCTAGCACAGAATTGCCCATCAATGCCGGCTTGTGCCGAGTATCCTATGGAACAAATGAATGCTTTCAATGACTGTTGTTGGCAATCAAATGGATCTTGCTCTGAAACATACAATCCAGGGTGGTGGGACCACTCTAATTTTTCATGGGAGCAGAACCAACCAATGAATCAGGGAGGAGCCCCTTACCATGCTCACAATCAATACACTCCCGAATTTCCTCCACCAATTCCAAATTATGGTCACTCAGCTTATCTAGCACCATCACCCGCTTACCAAGCTCCCATTCAAGCGCCAGCATCGGTTTCACAGTCATTGGAGGACGCTCTCAATGATTTCATGAAAACGACTAGCCAATCTATGAGTGAAATGATGAGTGCAACAATAGAAAACACCCAAGCAATTGCCACACTAGAGAGTCAAATTGATCAAATCGCAAGTTACGTGGGTGAAGGAGAGGAAGGAGAGTTCCCCAGTCAATCTGAGCCTAACCCAAAGGAACAGTTTGAGGTGGGAAATTCTTCAACTCAAATGCATTGGCAGGAACAAGTGCAATCAACTGTCCCATACTTGTCTGGGAGACAAGTGGACAATCAAGTGGAAGAGAACCCTGTTATACACCAAGGGCAAGAGAGTGGTAACAATGAGAAGAGAGATGCTGAGCCATCTACAGCCACTCGTATTATTAAGGATCTCTCTAGGTCGTTTTTACCTAAAGCGCCTTACCCTGAGAGACTACAAGTGCCCAAGAAAGAAGGGAAGTCTGAGGACATTATGGAGGCATGCTTTGCTCAGTTTGAAGAGGATTTGGATTTAGATAAGTTACTTGAGCAAGCAAATACTATCGTGGAGTCTGCTCCTCGAGAGAGTAGTAGGACAGAGGAGACTATGGATGAATCCCGTATTGAGGATCCCTTGGAGGCATGCTTTGCTCACTTTGGAGAGGACTTGGGCTTAGATAAGTTACTTAATGAAGTAAATGTCATTTTGGAGTCTGATCCTAGAGAAAGCAATAAGACGGAGGAGACCGCCGCACCTGACACCCCCAAGAAGGAACTTAAGCCTTTACCAGATAATCTTAAGTATAAGTTCCCAGGTCCAGCAGATTCTTTGCCTATAATCATAGCTTTAGATTTGGATGATGCTCCAGAGGAGAAATTATTGGACGTCTTAAGAGAGCATAAGGAAGCTATAGGCTGGACTATTGAGGATGTCAAGGGAATCAACCCCTCATTGGTAATACACACGATACAGTTAGCGGAGAATGCCAAGCCATCGAGGGAGCCACAAAGAAGGCTCAACCCTGCTATGCAAGAGGTTGTGAGGGCAGAAGATATTAAGCTGTTAGAGGCAGGGATCATTTATCCCATCTCTGATAGCAAGTGGGTGAGCCAGATTCCAATCGTGCCCAAACGTGCTGAATTTACGGTAGTAAATAAAGACAACGAGTTGGTTCCAACTCGAGTGCAGTCAAGATGGAGAAAGTGTCTAGACTACCGTAAATTGAATGCTGCCACTAGGCCTGATCATTTTCCATTCCCATTTATTGATCAGATGGTGGAGAGCTTAGTTGGGCCTGTTTACTAATGTTGGGTCTGGCTGAAGACGTTAAACTTAGCGCTCATGGGAGGCACCCCACAGCTTATCTTTTCTTTTGTTTATTTATTATTTCGCATTTTTATGTTTAATGTTTGTTTCCAGTATTTTTTGTTTTCCAGTTTTAATTTTTCAGGGACAAAGCGTACTTCAGTTCAAGTTTGGGGGTATGCTATGAGCCATACCAGTCCAGATAGTTCTCCATATCTCATGTCAGCTCTTTTTATATTAGTCACACATTGGGGTCAATGTGTAATTTAAGTTTGGGGGTATGGGAGACACATCACACACTTTGTCCTAATTTGTTGTCTTTTCGTCATAGAGATAAATGCATGCTTATGTTATCGTGAAATTTTGGTTGATCTAAACATTTTCTGTGATGTGATGTCATTGGTGAGCTTAACATTTTGAACACATGATCTGGTGATAAATTTTTAAAATTTAGTTACTTACTTTAGGCATTTTGAGAATTCACATGTTTGATCTAATCTAACACGAGCACATTAGCACAAATTATGTGAGGTATGACACGTGATTTTAATGTGTATTTTTCCTTATCTTAACTGTAACTGGATGACTTGTTGGATGAACTCTTAGGCATAGGAAAATATAAAAAATAAAAAAATAAAAAAAAAATTATTATCAATAAACTTTTCGCTGAGTAACTGGACCTCTTGCCTCAGTAAGCAGTGAGTGTTCACGTCAAAAGGTGAAATTTTGCTTGGTAATATTAAGGTCGGTTTAATTTCGTAGCCTTTTTGACTCGAGTTAGTAAGTCCTTAGGGGTGTCTTCACACCTAATGCCCTAAAACCATCTGGTTTGGGAGTCATTGACTTAACACTCGCTACATGGGTCAATTAGAAAGCTCAAGGGAACTAAGCATAGCCGTGCCTTAATAATAATAATAAAAAAAGAGTGAATAAAATAAAAACTATGCCTTTTCGTTCATTTTTGATGCGAAATTCGGTGAATCTTGAGACATGGAGACCTTACACATTAGAGTTACTTGGAAGCTTCATTTTTATATGCTAATTCACCTTACACTGATTCAAGCTTGTGATGCCTTATCCTGCCTTTTGTAAGTAATTAGATTTTAACATTTCTATTCATTGCGAAGATGGGTTTACCTTTTTAAGCTTGCTTATGAATGAATATCATGGTGATGTGTGCTCCTTAAATTTTTGGATACCATGAGTGATGACTTTATCTTTATGTTCTTTGTTTTTCATTGAGTCTTTTATTTTGTTTTGCTAAGGGACTAGCAAATTGTAAGTTTGGGGGTATTTGATGAGTGCCAAATATTGCATATTTTGGCCCTTTAATTTACATTTGTTAGCTTAGTAATTTGTTACTTTGAGTTGTTTTCATTGTTTTTCAGGTTTACAAGCACTGGGAAAAGAGTTTCACTAAAATTGCCAAAATCGCCTTACAGATCAGTCATTTTTGTGGATTTTACTGTATTGATTCCGGAAGAACCAGGAGATGAGCCATATATGGTTGGAAAGATCCGGAAGTCTATTTTCTGAGGGATTTTACGGCTTGCAAAAACGATTTTTCTAGAGAAAGTTATGGCCATTTTAGTAAACAAGGTTCAAGCTGAAGAAGTCTAGTGCGCTCGATCGCACCAGACTTGCGATCGATCACAAATGCGCTCTTGCACATCCCACATCGGTTAAAAATGCTCTGTAGTGAGCCAATGTGCGCTCGAGCGCACCAGAGTGCGATCGATCGCACTCGGGCAGTATCCCACATCGATTTTGAAACCCATTGTGCTCCGGGACTCCCCCTATATAAACACCATCTGACCTCATCATTCAGTGTACAATTCCTGAGCCACTTTGGTGTTTACCGGTGGACGTCCGTCAGCATTCTGGTGGATCCCGAAGGCATTGCTACCACGAGGGGAAGCGCCGCCCGTCAGCGAGTGGAATTTCTCCCATGTAAAGTTGTTTATTTATTTCTTTATATTCAGTTGTTTTAGTTTAAATGTTTAGCACTTGTTATTATAGTTTTATAGTTATGAGTGGCTAGACTCTTCAGCTAAGGTTGAAGATGAAGCCCCGCCGTTGTTTGGCGTAGTAGTTCAGATTTGCTTGTACAAATCTGACAATTTTTAGTATAAATGTTCTGTCAATTATTTGAGTTAATCTTATAATTGATTGAGTTTAAATTGTCTGTTGGATTTTCTTTGTGTTTCATCTGATGGATACATTGAATGCTTTTCGATTAAATTGGATTCCCTTTGTGATTTGTTAAGAGCGGATACATCGGGTGCTTTTGGTTTAGTTGGGATATTCTTTGTTTTTTGTCTTATAGTTGGATTCATAGAATGTTTTGATAGGCTATATTTTTAGAACATGTATGCTTAACTTCAGTGGGGTGGATTCGGAAACCTTAGTGTTTTTTATTATTAGTTTTAAAATCAATTTAATTTAGTTTTAATTTATTTTACAAATTATCATTCAAAATTCGGAACTAGGTTAAGATAGAGTTAATTTAGATTGAAAATATACTTTCACAACGCAATTCCCTGTGGATTCGACCTCGCACTTGCACAATGCTATACTGCAAACGACTCGTGCGCTTGCGAGTAAATTAAAACTCACAACACTCAGCGAGCGAGAAAGTCAGAGCCATCTCGTATAAGATTACGAAGCTCAGCCAAAGAACCCTCTATATACTTTCTGTGCAGCTCGAAGTCATCTCTGAAGGAGTGGAGGTCATGATGCATGGTGTCAACGGAAGAGCTCAAGCTCTGGAATCCGGACTGCATAGTCAGCTGGAGGCTCGTAATGGCCTAGAGAAGATCGTCATATCCAGTTGGACCAGTACTAGAGCCGCCCATAGGTGGTGCTCGAACATCCGTATCCATAGCAGGGGCTGCAACATCTGGACCCTCGTCCTCATCACTGCTATCATCCTCGTCGATCCTGATGTTCTACCCGACCTTTGAATAGATCATCCCATCTCAGACCGTGCACCCCATCTTTTTTAGAGATGATACGTTAATAATTTCCTTAGGGCCAATATCCTAAGCCTCGGAGGCAGGAAGAAGAACTTGAAAGTGCTAGAGGATGAGTGTGATGTGCATCCCATAGGGAAGGCATCCGGAGTCACTAGCTTCGCCGTTTATCATGTTGGCGAGCAGTAGGGGGTAAATATTGAAGTGGTGCCCAGTTTTAAGGTACCAAATCAATACCATATCTATCTTTGATAGATAGCCCCGACTCTCAAGTTTAAGATAGATGGTTCAACTCACAATGAGATTAAACAATTTCGAGTCGAGGGGCATGTCACTACATGTGTGAAATGTAATGGGTCGAAAGACATAGTTAGGGTCACCCCTAACTATCTGACATGCCTCCTCGTAATCGAAGTTGTCTGGCTATCCGTCCAGACTCTATTGGATCCCTCCCATAGGGATCCCCAAAATACTCACCAAGAGGTCAGTGTTGACTTCAAACTCCACAGCCATCACACTGGTTCTGGACTATAGAGCCAGTTGACTGGGTTTCACCAAGTTCGGGCAGAATTAGTGAATCAGTTGTGGGTAAAATTTTTGGTGCATCTTGACTAGTGGGATCAAGCGAATTGCTTCGAAAGAGGATAAAATATCAAAGTTACCATGACGAAATAATGGTGAGAGAAAATTATTTTTTCTTCTTAATTTTTCATTATCTCTATTAAACACATGAAAAAAAAAAAAAAAAAAAACACATCTTAATTTTCTTTCCTCTCCAATTTTTCTTCTATTAAACACACTCTAAACAAGGATTGAAAATTTTCATTTGAATTTGTTAAAAATTAGATAGTGAATACATTTTTAGATATTTATTATCATGTTAACACCCGTTAACCAAAGTTAACCCATTAAAGAAAAACAATCCTCATATGCATCTCCATTTCCATCATTTTATCATATGAGCTTTTATATTTTTGGCTAAGAACCTCCTACTGTGAAGGTCTCTGTTTAGCTTTGTGAAGTGCTCCTATGGTCCTACCTTTCTAACCCACCAAAAAAAATGGAAGTCAAGGCAAATTGGTACATGCATTTATGCAACTGCGGTAGTTGAATGTAGAAAATTGATTTTTGAGCGACAGTTCTTATTCCATCTCACGTGCACATACATGGGCTGTTTAAATTCCCATAATCTCTTTGGTCTTAGTCCTTCGACACTCGAACAATGATATAACACTTGGATACTTCAAATTAAAGAAAAATTTATGAAAAACTATTAGAAATAAATGAGTCTGACACCCGACACCGAACACTCATACTCGAATCCAAGTGACATAAGTTACTTACACAAAAGAGAGCAGGTAATATTTTGGAGCAAGAGAGAAGAGGTAAATCCTAGCTTGGAGGATGCATGATCAAACTCTATAAGATTATCTTCCAACTGATGACCCCCTATAACAATTGAAGTTCTGGGTTTTGATCCTCCGTCTACAAATCCCAAACACGTCACATTTTTATTAACCTTCACCATTGAATTGGCACCATAAATCCTCCAATCAGTTGCATTGTTACCTTGCAGGACCAAATCAATTATAGGCACAACTGCTCCAGTCCTAGTGCTACCAACGGTCTTTGATCTGAAGCATGCATCAAATGGTGTCGCCGATCTTATCTTCTTATATTTAGCACTGTTTACAAAGTCTTTAACCAGAGCTTTATAAATTGAAGTATGCAAAACGGTGTAAGGAGCGATGGTACTAATTTTGGTACCACCAACTCCATTCTTGTCAATTGATAGCAAAGAATAATCGAAGGAAACAACTTTTCCATCAATTTTTATGGATTTCATGTCAATGAAATATTCATCAGACGGACTACCATTCGTAAGACCATCTATACACCACCAGTTGATCAAATATAAACTCATTTCAATTTTATGTGGCCTTGACAAACAAAATGAGAATTTATTAGTCATGTTGGTAACATACACAACAAATTTTGATCATATTATTTAACACCGTTAATGGTATAGGCATAGATGTTAGGCTATGTGTGGAGCCTGGTGGTTTTTTTTATTTTGTCCAATATGGTCTTTTCAGCACTGTTTGGTATCTGCTTTATTTTAACCCAAAAAAATAAGGGTTTCATCTTATTCTTTTGTGTAAGTGTGTGAGCCATTTTTGTGACTAATGTGAGGGGTGTCTAAGGGTAAGATCTCCTTGTATTGTTCTTCAAGACATAGTGAAATCACTGCAACTCTGTGGACGTAACCCGAGTTTGGGTGAACCACGTAAATCTGTGTGCTGTGTGTTTATCTTTGATTTATTTCTATTTTCTTCTCTATATTCGCATCTCAAGATCCGTAGGGATATGGTAGTTTAACCCTAACAACTGGTATCAGAGCTATCGGTTTTTGAGTGGGAGCGATGGTCGGAGAAGAAGGAAATACGACAGGAATCGAGAAATTCGATGGCATAGATTTTGGGTATTGGATGATGCAAATTGAGGATTATCTCTATGGGAAGAAATTACATTTTCCTCTGTTAGGGGCAAAGCCAAACAGTATGAAAGAAGACGAATGGAATCTTCTTGATATACAGGTACTGGGAGTTATTCGATTAACTCTATCAAGATCAGTTGCGCACAATGTTATGAAGGAGAAGACCACCAAGGATATGATGGCGGCTTTGTCCAGTATGTATGAAAAACCATCGGCTAATAATAAAGTGCATCTGATGAAAAAGTTGTTCAATTTGAAAATGGCGGAAAGTACCCCTGTTACACAGCATCTGAATGAGTTCAATACAATTATTAATCAATTGTCCTCTGTTGAGATTGATTTTGATGATGAGATTAGTGCTTTAATTGTTTTGGCTTCTTTGT